>OX463232.1:10437500-11037500 GCA_949820135.1 Sylvilagus floridanus
GGGGCAGAGCTCTGGGTGGGAGTCCCCGCTCAGTCCTGCCCCTGCCTCCTGGGCCTGTGATGGGAGGAAAGCGCCCCTGTATGCCAGCCATGACCCTGCCTAGCCCTGTTCCCACTTGCCCCAGTGCCCTGGGTCTCCTTGGCTGCCCACTGGGGGCGGGGGGAGTCTTGAGAGGGGCAAGGCCGAAGTTCTGAGAAGCGAGAGCAGAGGAGCCACCTGCCCAGTGGGCTGCTGTGCGACCTGTGTGGGCGGGTATGGATGTGGTGGCCACTCAACCCCTCTCGCACCTCTGCTCTTCCTCAGGTGACACTGGAAACTGGTATTCGAGTGACGAGGACGAGGGGGGAAGCAGCATGACCTCCATCCTCAAGACCCTCAGGCAGCAGACGTCCAGCCGCCCTCAGCCTGCGGTCGGGGAGCTGAGCGGCAGCGGCCTGGGGGACCCGCGCCTCCAGAAGGGGCACTCCACAGGGGGCCGGCTGGCTGACCCCCGTCTCAGCCGGGACCCCAGGCTCAGCCGTCACGCCGAGGCTGCTGCGGGCTCGGGCCCGGGGGACACAGGGCCCTGTGACCCTCGACTTGCTCGCTCTCTGCCGGCCTCCAAGCCTGAGGGCAGCCTGCATTCCAGCCCCGCAGGCCCTAGCAGTTCCAAGGGGTCTGGGCCACCCCCCACAGAGGAAGAGGAAGGGGAGCGGGCACTGCGGGAGAAGGCGGTGACCATTCCCCTGGACCCCCTGCCGGGACACCCGCTGCGGGACCCCCGGTCACAGCTGCAGCAGTTCAGCCACATCAAGAAAGACGTGACCCTGAGCCGGCCCAGCTTCGCCCGCACTGTGCTCTGGAACCCCGAGGACCTGATCCCTCTGCCTATCCCCAAGCAGGATGCGGTGCCCCCTGTGCCCGCGGCCCTGCAGTCCATGCCTGCCCTGGACCCCAGGCTGCACCGGTCCACCCCCACGGGCCCCCCCAATGCTCGGCAGCGCCCAGGTACCTCCACGGACCCCAGCACACCTGGCTCCAACCTGCCCGACTTTGAACTCCTCTCTCGAATCCTCAAGACTGTCAACGCCACCGGCCCCTCGGCAGCCCCTGGCCCGAGCGACAAACCCAGTGACCCCCGGGTGCGGAAGGCCCCCACCGACCCTCGACTGCAGAAACCAACAGACTCTGCGGCCTCTTCCCGGGCAGCCAAGCCTGGCCCCACCGACGCATCCTCCCCGGCCGCCAGCCCCAGCGGGGAGTCCTCTCCACCAGCCACAGCTCCCTACGACCCCCGTGTGCTGGCGGCCGGCGGCCTGGGTCAGGGCAGCAGCAGTGGGCAGAGCAGCGTGCTGAGCGGCATCAGCCTCTATGACCCGAGGACTCCCAACTCCGGTGGCAAAGCTGCGGAGCCAGCTGCCGACGCAGGCACCCAGTCCAAGGGCCCTGAGGGCAACGGCAGAAGTTCAGCCTCCAAGGCCAAGGAGCCTCCGTTCATCCGCAAGTCTGCCCTGGAGCAGCCAGAGACAGGGAAGGCCGGCGCCGACGGGGGCGCAGCCACGGCCACAGACAGATACAACAGTTACAACCGGCCCCGGCCCAAGGCGGCCGTGGCCCCCACAGCCACCACGGTCACCCCACCACCCGAGGGCACTGCGCCTCAGCCTGGGGTGCACAACCTGCCCGTGCCCACCCTCTTTGGGACCGTGAAGCCAGCGGCCAAGACAGGCTCAGGGAGCCCGTTTGCAGGCAACAGCCCAGCCCGCGAGGGAGAGCAGGACGCAGGGTCCCTGAAAGACGTGTTCAAAGGCTTCGATCCCACTGCCTCCCCCTTTTGCCAGTAGTGTTGAGCCGGAGCCAGCATTCTCTCCACTCCACCCAATCCCAGAGTGATGGTCAAGGGCAGACCCTGCAGTTGGGAACCTGGGGGTGGAGGGTGGGTCTGGGTGACTTTTTTTTTTTTTTTGGCTTTTCTTTTCCTCCCTTCCTTGTGTGTGTGTTTTTTTTTTTTTTTTTTTTTTTTAAGTAGTACTTCCTTTGAGACTTATAAATTGTATATAACCATCCTCCGTTCTGGTCAGTGCTGCAGGGTTCCTAGCTTCCCACCAAGAAAACCCACTTGTGTACACGAACCATCATGGGTCCCCAGGCCTGAGCCACCATCAGTGCTGTGCCAGGCCAGGCCTCCCTGGAGGTGGGGGCTCGTCTGGTGCGGGGTGTTTGGTGGGTTTTCTGGGCAAAGCTTGAGACCCCTGCCACCCACGAAAGGGGACAGTGTTGTCCGAGAAGGCACTGAGGTCGCGCTCCACTCCATGCTGTGGAGCTATAGGAGCTGGGAGCGAGACAGGCAGGACTGTGAGGAAGCAGGGTCAGAGAGCCCTCAGCACCCTGGACACTGCGCCCCAGCCCATGCCTGGGGCCCTCTGCACCCTGTCCAGACCCACGCTCTGGAGCCCGCAGCAGGGGAACGCACGGGAGGGGCCCTCAGAGCGCATGCTTTCTGTCAGTATTACCCGTCCTGACCTGTCCCATCCGTCTACTACCGCAGAGAGGGGTCTGTCCTGGACCTTGGCGGCCACAGCACCCTATGTGCCTCCTGGGACAACTCAAGGATCCGTTGTGTGGCCACTCGGCCAGGGTCCTGAGGGGGGAGCCCAGGGTGGCTCTTGGGCAAAGTGTTCCTGGCTCTGCTTCCTGGGCACCTTGGGAGGGCACAAGGTGTCGGTGTGCACGGGCTCAGGAGTGTGCTGAGATGTTTCTATGTGTGCACTCTTCCCAAAACAGGGTCTGAGGGAAGGGCCGGAAGCTGCAGCCAGTGGGGGGAGCGGGTGTGCTGGGCCCTCCCTTTCCAGGAGAGGGACCAGAATCCTCCTCGGGACACAGGAACCCAAGGCGTCAGTCTGTGGCAGGCTGTTCCTCCCCTCGTCCCGCCTCCCTGGCCGAGTGAGGTCCGTCCACGTAACCGCAGAGGAAGCCATTCCCGTGGACAAGGCCTGGGAGGCAGCCGAAGGGAGCTGGCGAGGCCTGTGAGTCCTTCGTAAGTGCGAGGCGTCTCCTGACCCACTGGCTCTTCCCTGCTAGTGATGAGGAGACGCGGGCACCTCCCTAGGGAGAGGTGGGTGAGCAAGGCTCCTGCACTGTACCCCTGGAGCCAGAAGCTGGGACGGGAAAGCTGTGATGGGGCGGCTTGATCTGTCCGTTGTGTTGTTTTGTTTTATTTACAATCATCAGTGAGATTGGTCTTCAGCCTCTGGTGCCGGCTGGGGCTGGGCTGCAGCTGTGGGTTTATGAGATAAGTGAGGATACACAGTGTGGCAGTGTTGGGTTTTTCCTCCTTCCTTTGAGATTTTTTTTTTTTTTTTGTAAAAGAAAAATTAAATACTTTTTTAAAACCAAAATCTTTGGATGAAATAAGTAGAAGCTGGAACCCTCCTCTTGGGATGTTCAGCCTAACAACCTCACGGGACATGAATTACCCCAAATTCTCCTTTGCCATCAGGCCGAGCTTTTAAAGAAAAATTGTTCTCTAACCAGGATTGTAACAAAAGTGTAAATAGTATTTCAGAGTTGAAGTTGCTGGTGCAAATATGTATATAACGTACTGTATTTTTACAATGGTCGTCGCATGACTGTCCCCCCTTTTTGTACTCTGTCTTCCATGTCACCTGCCTTTTCTCCTGTGGTCTCCTAATCCGATAATTGTATTACTGCCATTAAAGGATGCAGTTATTTTAAAAAGCCGTGGGTCTCATCTCCCTCTGCTGTCCCCACCATCGCTGTGATTGGGGTGGGTGGGAGGAGTGGAACTCACCCCGGGTCCCCGAGTGCATGAGCAGGACAGGGGGCCCACTCGCCAGGCAGTGAGGGGCCTGCACTCCATCCACAGGGTGGCCGTGTCTCTCTGGCCAGTCTTGGCCTCTGTAATGGCGGCCTGTGTGGTTTTCCATGGCTGCGGTAGCATTCCCACAGAGGCGACACGGATTTATTATCCTGTGGGTCTGGAAGTCAGAACTGGGTCTGTCTCAGAGAAAATCCAGCTGTTGCCAGGTATGCGGTTCCTTCTAGAGCAGCCTGGCAGCCTGCCCCTGGTGCAGTCAAACTCCCGGCACACTCCTTCGCCCTGGCTGCCTTGGTGCCTGGCGTCACCGTCATCTCACTGGAGCACTTGGTGTGGGCACTGAGGAGGCGCTGGCTCCTGGCAGCGTGGCCCGCTGGCTGGGCTGGGGCCACGAGGGCAGGGCAGACGGGCCCGGGAGAGCCTTGCAGGCCTCGTTTGAGGTCTGAGCAGAGCTTGTGTTAACAGTAGGGTAGTAGATTCAGAGAATAGAAGACAGGCCAAGGGCGCCTGGTGGGACAGCGAGGGGGTGCAGGGGTGCTGTGGGCAGATGGATTTGACGTGCAGAGGGCAGGGCTGAGTGGGGCAGAGGGCTGTTCCCTTGCTGAGATGGGCATAGCCAGGACAGGGGTGTGGTCTGGGGAGGGCTGGGCCCCGGGCTGGGAGGTCTTTTTGTAGAGTTCATCGATCAAGCCACAGGAGCAGAAGATGGCTCTCAGGATGTGCCGTGAACCCCGAGAAAGCTCAGAACCTGAGGGAGGACGGGCACTGGGCGTCGGCTGCTGAGGGAGGCCCTCCCCCTGTCAAAGAGGATGGGTACAGGTGCTCCCGGGTGGTGCCTGATGGTCCACCGCCAGATAACTCCCACGTGGCCTTCATCGTGCATCCGTCCAGCTGTCCGTCTGTCCACCCGTCCCTCACAGTCGCTGATGCAGTTCCAAGTAAGTTTTGGGCAGAAGGCCCCCTCCTGGTCCTGTGCATCATTTAACTGGAGGTCAGTATTTGCTCCTAGTTCATTTCTTTGCTGGTGAGACTTCCGTACTGTGAAACAAACAGGTCTTACATGTTCCTTTGTTGAGTTCTGAGAGACCCAAACCCCTATCAAGAGAAACAGAACGTCTGCAGGCCCCTTCCTGGTCAAGGCAGCCCCACCCCTCCAGGGCAAGCACGTTGGTTTTTCCCTCTTGTGTCGCTTTCGCACGTGGATCAGCAGTCGCATGCTCCTGTTGCCGGGCTAGCGGATCGACCCCGGCTGTGTGCCCGCCCTGCCGCTGATGTTTGGGGTGATTGTGAATGAAACCGCTAGAAAGACTTGCAGCTGGGTCTCCGTGTGGCCATAGATTTTTCCTCTAGGGTAGTACCTGGGTGAGGTGGTTTGGTCACAGGCAGGTGTAGGTTGTTTTGTAAACTGCCTTCCAGGTTGGTCAGGCCATCTTACCTTCCCTCCAGCAGCGTGTTGGATTCGATTCATTCTCCTCCTTGCCAACACTTGATGGGAGTTTGCGTGTGTGTTTTAAGATTTATTGATGCCAACGCCGCGGCTCACTAGGCTAATCCTCCGCCTGCAGCGCCGGCACACTGGGTTCTAGTCCCAGTCGGGGCGTTGGATTCTGTCCCGGTTGCCCCTCTTCCAGGCCAGCTCTCTGCTGTGGCCAGGGAGTGCAGTGGAGGATGGCCCACGTGCTTGGGCCCTGCACCCCATGGGAGACCAAGAGGAAGCACCTGGCTCCTGCCTTTGGATCAGTGCAGTGCGCCGGCCGCGGCAGCCATTGGAGGGTGAACCAACGGCAAAGGAAGAGCTTTCTCTCTGTCTCTCTCTCTCTCACTGTCCACTCTGCCTGTCAAAAAAAAAGATTTATTGATTTCAAAAGCAAAGTGACAGAGATCTTTCATCTGCTGGTTCAGTCCCCAGATGACCACAACAGCCAAGTCTAGTCCAGGCTACAGCCAGGAGCCAGGAACTCCATCCGGTTCTCCCACACAGGTGGCAGGGGCCCAAGCACTTGGGCTGTCCTCCACTGCTTTCCCAGGCACGTCAGCAGAGAGCTGGACCAGAGTGGGGCAGCCGAGACTCCAACCAGTGCTCCCCTGTGGGACTCCAGCCCTGCGGGTGGCGGCTCATCCTTCAACCACAACACCAGCTCCTTCGGATTTCAAACCAGCTACTGGCTATGAAGAGGTGTCTCATGGCAGTTTTGACGTGCATCTCCCTAACAATGAATGAGACAAATGACCTTAACTGTCCTTTCACAGCCTATGGCCATTTATCTCTATGTGTTTTTTTTTTTTTTTAATAAAATAAATTTCTTTTTTTAAAGATGTGTTTATTTGAAAGGCAGAGTTACAGAGAGGCAGAGAGAGGTCTTCATCTACTGGTTCACTCCCCAAATGGCTGCAATAGTCAGAGCTGCGCTGATCCTAAGCCAGGAGCCAGGAGCTTCTTCCAGGTCTCCCACGTGGGTGCAGGGGCCCAAGGACTTGGGCCATCTTCTACTGCTTTCCCAGGCCACAGCAGAGAGCTGGATCAGAAGTGGAGCAGCTGGGACTTGAACCGGCGCCCACATGGGATGCCAGCGCTTCAGGCCAGGGCGTTAACCCACTGCACCACAGCGCCGGCCCCTACTATGTGTTTTTAAGCTGTATTTTATTGCCACTGTGGTGGTGATTTTAAATGCCTTGAGCCAAGTCTGCCCTGATGGTGCCATGTGGGTCCTGTCCCGGGTGGGCCAGGGAGCCCCTTGGCGCTCTCACGAAGCTCACAGCCCCCTGTGCTGCCTGCTGTGCGGCTCACCTTACCCTGCAGAGCCGCCCCTACCCGGGTCCTAGAGAACGCATTGAGCTCCATTTTAGCAAAACCACTGGGGCGCTTCTAGAGCGACCGTTGGCCGGGCTCAGGGGAGGCGCCTCCTGCCTCTGACTTCCGGTCACTCCCATCTCTGCCCCTTCACCTGGCCTCCTCCTCTGGTCTCCTGTGACGACTGCCACTGGGCTTAGAGCCCGCCTGGGCAGTTGAGGGCATCTCATCTCAGGATGTGCAAAGACCCTCTTCCCAGAGACAGCCATGCCGGTTCCTGGGGTAGGACGTGGACATGCATTTTTGGGGCCGCCATCCAGCCCACTCGCCTACCCTTGCAGCTGGCTCCCGGGATGCAGGCAGCAGCATGTAGCAATTGAACAATTCCCAGATGGTAGCTGATTGGGCCGTCGCTCACCAAGCAATGCAGCCTTTTCCCGACAGGGGCGGGGGGGTGCTTAGCGCTTCCCGGACTGCGGTGCCGGCCCTGGAACCCCTGGACAAGGACAAGGGGCTGCAACGAAGCCCCCAAGTTCTTCAAACCTCGTGCAGGAAGCGCCGGCGGCCCTTCTGCTATTTCATTGGCTAACGCGGGTCACGTGGCCAGCCTAACTTCTGAGGGTCAGGGGTTGCACTTCCAAGTATGGCCAGCAGGTGGCGCACTGGAGTTCTTCAGAGACCGCAGCACCAAGGTCCACCCCAGAGGGTCTCCCAGTTGTCCCAGGCGTGCCCCACTGTGCACAGGCAGATGCCATAGGGTGCCAGCGACAATGAGAGGACACGGCGGCCTGGAGAGGCCGCCTCTCAGGTCTAAGACTTTCCCTCCCAGGCTACCTTCCTTGCTCCCTCCCCTCTTCCCCCTCACTGCCCTGCTTGCAAGGAAAGTCTGCTTCCTGGGACGCCTCTGGCTTCTCGGGGGACTTAGGCCACGGTGTACATGTGCGAGGCAAAGTGACCACTCTGGACACAAGGCTCAGGGGGCTCTGCTGACTGGCACGCCCCTCGCACGTCATTGCTGAAGTGAGCAGTGCTCCCACCCCGCCACCAGAGCTGGCTGGATCATACCCCCATCCCTTTCACTGGGGCACACTCTCCCCGCGGGCAGGCAGTCGGCTTGGGTGGGCTCTGCCTCTGAGGAGCCAACCAATTGTGCATCAAAAATAGTGTTTTTTTTTTAAGATTATTTATTTTAAAGGCAGAGTTACAGATAGGTAAATACAGAAAGAGAGAGAGAGAGAGAGAGAGAGAGAGAGAGGTCTTCCATCTGCTGGTTCACTCCCCAAATGGCCACAACAGCCAGAGCTGTGCCGATCCGAGGCCAGGAGCCAGGAGCTTCTTCTGGGTCTCCCATACAGGTGCAGGGGCCCAAGGACTTGGGCCATCTTCCACTGCTTTCTCAGGCCATAGCAGAGCTGGGTCAGAAGTGGAGCAGCCAGACTTGAACCAGCACTGCAGGAGGCAGCTTTACCTGCTACGCCATAGCGCTGGCCCGAAAAATAGTTTTTAAAAAGTTAGGTGTGAGTGTTGCGTCACAGTGGTTAAGCTACCGATTGGGACAGCTGCATTTAGGAGTGCCCGGGTTCTGGTTCTGGCTACACTTTCTGACTCCAGAATTCCCGCTAGTGCATGTGGGAGGCAGCAGAAGATGCCCTAACTTCTTGACCCATGTGGGAGACCCAGATGGAGCTCCTGGCTCCTGGCTCTGGCCTGGTCCACGCTTGGCTCTTGAGGACATTTTGAGAGTGAACCAGCAGACGGAAGAGCTCCGTCTCCCTCTCTCCACCACTCTGCCTTTCAAATAAATGAGGAAGTCTTTTTTCTTCAAAGATTTATTTATTTAAGAAGCAGAGTTACAGATAGAGAGCCAGCAACACAGAGAAAGGTCTTCCATCCTCCGGTTCTCCCTAAATGGCCATGACGGCTGGAGCTGGCTGATTGGAAGCCAGAAGCTTCTTCTGGGTCACCCATGTAGCTACAGGGGCCCAAGCACTTGAGCCATCATCCTCTGCCTCCCAGGCTCACTAGCAGGAAGCTGGATCAGAAGTGGAGCAGCCGGGATTTGAACTGGTGCTCATAGGTGTGCTGGTGTCATGGGTGGTGGCTTAACCTGCTGCACCAGGACCACAGCCCGGACTCCCTTTTTTGGGTGGCGATTGTGTGTTAACCACAGCCTCCCCCAAGGGTTTTGTTTTCTTCTGACCATTCTGTGTTGCCCGATGCTGTGATATGCAGGCCCTCCCCTGTGCACAGGGATGGAGTCGGAGCCAGGAGCCCTGGGACCCACAGCCAGAGGATAACTGAGGTCACTGGCCACGCCCACACCACTGCCTTTGGTTCCGGAATGTGCTGTTGCAGAGTGAGTCCTGAGACCCTCACCCTAGAGACCAGGCTCTGGAGGGGAAGAAGGGAGGTGGCCGGGGAGGAGGAGGGGCGGGACACTGGGCAGGTTCCAGGGGCTTCCATTGGACGCCGACTTCTCTCCTGCTCTAGCTTCCGGTCTAGGAATGGGGAGGCCCTGCTGGAGCAGCCGCGGTACCCCTCTCGCGGCTGCCGCCCACGTCCACGTGCTGCCGACACCCACGCGGAGTCCTCGAGCGGCAGAAAGCTGTGTGTCTTTGAATTTGTCCTGCTGTTCCGTGCCCAATCCAGACTCGGGGGGGCCAGACGGGGAGAGACTTCGCTGGGGACCCCAGGGAAGCCGGCAGCCAGAGCCTCGGCAGATTTCCCATTATGCGGTGAGGTCACGGTCACGGCTGCTGCACACAGCACGTGGGGTGGTGCTGGCTCTGCGCTAGGTACTTGCTCCATGGGGTAGGTGCCACTGTGCTCCCACTGCACAGATAAGGAAGCTGAGGCAGAGAGGCTGCACAACCACTGGGTGGCGCAGCAGGGCTCTAGGCTGATCTCACTGGGGTAGAGAGCAGTTGAGGGAGGCGCGCCTCCTCCCAGGGCTCCTGTCCTCTCTCTGCTGAGAACAGAAACCAGCCCAGGTATTTGAACCCCAGGGAGGGCACTCCACCACCGCCAGCAAGGGTGGAAAACCCGTGGCCTCTTCCTGCCTTGGGATTGCCAGAGAGAACCAGGAGCTGGGTGTCGGAGAAAAGTAGCTGGTGGGCTTCTAGCCCCAGTACCTGGAAGAAAGCACAGGAGGCCGGTGGGAGTGGGCCCAGGGAAACTGTCTTTTTTAAATTTGAAAGGCAGAGTTAGGGCAAGGAGAGAATCGATCTTCCATCTGCTTCTCACTCTCCAGATGGCTGCCAACAGCCAGGTTTGGGCCAGCCTGAAGCCAGGAACCTGGTCCCCGCCCCCACCGCGGGCTCCCATGTGGCTGGCAGGGGCCCAAGCACTTGGGCCATCATCCCCTGCTTTCCCAGGCGCGTTAGCAGGCAGCTGGAATCCGGAGCGAGCTGGAGCCGGAACCCAGGCACGCGGGTGTGGGCTGCAGGCGTGCTAAGCTGCAAGCGGAGGGGTCTTAGCTGCTGTGCCCAACACCCGTCCCTCCGGAATAAATGTCTGATCCATGGCTGACACTAGGGGGCAGCGTGGCTCCCCTCTGCCCTCTGGAAGGCCAGGCCCCAGAGCGATGTTACTACAAACAGACATCCCATACAAGCAATGGTCCCCATCCCAGCTGCTCCACTTCTGATCCAGCTCCCTGTCAATGCTCCTGGGAACGCAGTGGGTGGCGGCTTAAGTGCTTGGCCCCTGCAACCCACGTGGGAGACCCTGATGAAGCTCCAGGTTCCAGCCTCGGCGGTTGCAGCCGTGTGGGGAGTGAACCAGTGGATGCAAGGTCTCTCTGTGAACCTCTGCCTTCCAAATAAATAATAATCTTTTTAAGTGTGCATGTTGTCAAAGAACAGCACAACCCGGCACCCTCCGCCCTTCCGCCAGCGGGCGGATGGCACTGGGTGGCGTCCGTTTTTAAAAAGCTCCATGGATCTCTGATCTAGCCACCAGCGTGGACGCCAGAGCCAGCAGCCTAGGACCCGTGTCTACGCAGGATCTGCTGTCCCAGACTTGACCTTTTTTCAGCTCCTAGCTTATTTTTCCGCTCTCACCAGCCAAGAATGTGAAACATGCGTCCCCAGTGTGTTGGGTTCCCACCGAATCCCCTCCCCTCGCCTGGCCGGCACCAGGCCCCGGGCTCCACAGGGCATCACGCGCGCTCACGGAACACCTCCCTGGCCCCGGGCCGAGCCGCCCACCCCAGCGGTCTGCGCCATCGCCCCGAGGCTGCGTCCCACCACGCTGCCCGCCAGGTCGGCACCTCCCACTGGCTCCCACCACAGCGAGCATAAAACACAAGGCCCCCAGCGTCTTGGAGGCCCCCAAGCCTAAGTCCCCTCGCCGGCGCGCAGCCAGCCCGGCCCTGACGCCTAGGCGGTGGAAGGAGGCACAGCGAGCGCACGCAGGCAGCCATGGCGGACTGGCCAGCCTCCGCGCGGGGTTCTGGGTAAAAATTGCGACGGACGGAAGTTGGGGTTGAGAGGGGCGTGTTCAGCTCCCGTGCAGGTCTCTGATTGGTCCACGATGCCCGTGGCCCTCCTTTGATTGGTCGGCGTTCTGTCGGGACTTCTCAACGCTGGCCTACTGGGTGGTGGCTCTTTGCTCAGGGCCTGAATATCCTCCAGGTGACCTTGAGGGTCTGGGGTCAGGGTCCTCGTGGGTCCTGCCGCACTCCCTCTCGTTCAGCGAGTGACCTTTAGTACAGGCAGGGAAAGGGAGGCAGGGCGTCTGCGGGAGCCCGGGCGGAATGGCGTCTACCCCGAGGGGCTCGGCTTCTCCTACAAGATCCAACAGGTGGCCGCCCGCACCCCCAAACCGGCCCCCAACACTGAGCTCCAGCCGCCGGCCTCGGGCCCCCTTCTCTGCCTGTCGCCGTCCTCCGCCGCACCTCCCGGCTGACTCCTTGTCACTCAGGATGGTGCCTGCCCGCCTTCCTCACGGCGCAGCTGGGAAGCGAATTCCAAATGCTCACGGAAAAATGGCCCAGGAGGCGCCTACTTTGGCGCAAAAAATGTTGCCATCCATGCCCACGACGTGCCTTACGACAGTTCAGGAAAATGTGCATTATAGATTGCAGATTGTTAGCACCAAAACAAGCTTTATTTTCTAAAAACGATTTATTTTTTATTTATTTGAAGAGCAGAGCTGTAGAGAGAAGGAACACGGAGATTTTCCATCAGCTGGTGTGCTTCCCAAATGGCCACAACAGCCAGGGCTGGGCCAGCCTGAAGCCAGGAGCCAGGAGCTTCTTCCAGGTCTCCCATGCGGGTGCAGGGCCCCAAGCACTTGGGCCATCTTCTGCTGCTTTCCCAGGCCATAACAGGGAGCTGGATTAGAAGTGGAGCAGCCGGGACACGAACCAGCGTTCCTATGGGATGCCGATGCGGCAGGCAAAGGCTTAGCCTACTAAGCCACAGTGCCGCCCCTCTTCGCAGGGCTTAACGTGGCATGAAGTTACACCCAGGGTTCCTCTGTCCCCACCCCCTACTAGGAGCGTTATCACGTAGGGGCAGGGATATTTATCCTGTCACTGTTTTGTTCACAGCTTTGCCCCGGTGCTGCAGACAAAACCTGGCCCCTAGAAGACACCCAGTAAAAATGTGCTGTGTTCAGAAATGCAGACTTTGCTTTCACAAGCCCGGAGACACAGGTGCAGGTGAGTTTCCGCTGTCCAGGAGAAAGATGGTAAGGGTTGGGCCAGGGAAGCTATGGAGGGAAGTGGGTGGCTGTTGGCAGGGCTGCCTGGCCTCCTGTGTCTTTCTGATGTCCCCTTGTCGTGGCCTTTCCTCTACAGGGAGGCAGAGGGATCATCTGAGCACCTGAACATTGCCTGCCTCCTGCCTGCCATCTTCCATGGTGCCCTAGTGCGCAGGGTCAGGAGTTTAGAAGTGGCTCAGGAACCAGAGTGACCTTGGATAGTGAAGATTTGCCCATACCTTGCTTGGGGTGGGGTTAAGTTGGACAGAATCTGGCAGCTGCCACACGAAGTTCAAAAACCCCCACACACTCTCAGCCATCTCAAGAAAATATTATTGTCATAGCTGCTCATAGGTCAGCCAAAACATCATCTCGTGATGGTAAATACTTGGAGTTTATTTTACTGTTTCTGTTCCGACTCCTACACTCACTATCCTCTCTCTCCAGCCAGATTCCTTCTACGTGGTTTTGATCACTCTTGATCTGGGCTGTGCCCACTTGTACCTTAGGGATGTACATAACCCAGCACCCCTTGCTGCTCCCACACCTGGGCTTGCTCTCTTGGGGCTCCCCTGGTCCTCTGGGTTTCCCCTGAAACTCAGTGCTCATTTTCTGCCTGTCTCTCTAGAGTGTATGCTCCATTAGGACAAGGATTTTTTCTGATCCATGAATATGGTATACCTCTCCATTTGTTTAGCCCTTCATTAATGTGTATCAAGATTTTGTAGCTTTTGGTGTAAAAGCATTGCACATCTTTCGGTTTTTCAGGGAATCATTTTAAATCATAATTGTTTAGTGCCTGCATAGAAGCATAACATTTATTTTTGTATGTTGGTCATGATTATTTTTTAAATTAATTAATTAATTTATTTGAAAGGCAGAGTTAAAGAGAGGCAGAGGCACACACACACACACACATGTCTTCCACCTGCTGGTTCACTTCCCAGATGGCCACAATGGCCAGAGCTGTGGTAATCCGAAGCCAGGAGCCAGGAGCTGCTTCTGGGTCTCTCACATGGGTTCAGGGGCCCAAGCACTTGGGCCATCTTCCACTGCTATCCCGGGCCATAGCAGAGAGCTGGATCAGAAGTGCAGCAGCCAGATCTCAAACCAGCACCCAGGTCATGATACTTGAAACCTTGCTAAGTCCACCTATGACTTTTTATTAATTTTTTTTGTTAATTTTCCTTAGAATTTTCCACATAAACAATTACATTATGGCAAAGAGAAACAGTCCTACTCCTTTCAGATCTTTATGCCTTTAGTTCTTTTCTTTTAACATGTATTTATTTATTCAAAAGGCAGGGTTACAGAGAGATGGCAGACACACACACACACACACACACACACAGAGAGAGAGAGAGAGAGAGAGAGAGAGAGAGAATGAGATCTTCCATCCTTTGGTTTACTTCCCAAGTGGCTGCAATGGCCAGGGCTGGCCAGGCTGACGCCAGTACCCAGGAGTCCAAAACCCCATCCAAGTCTCCCACATGGGTGCAGGAGCCCAAGTCTGGGCCACCTCCCATTGCTTTCCCAGGTGCGTTAGCAGGAGGCTGGGTCAGAAGTGGAGCAGCTGGGACTCAAACTGGCACTCGTAGGGGACGCCGGCACTGCAGGCAGCAGCCTAACCCGCTGCGCCTCCGTGCTGGTCTCTTCATTTCTTCCTCTTGACTTATTGCATTAGCTAGAACCTCCAGTGCCTTACCGATAAGAAGCGGTAATGGTGGAATTCCTTGTGTTAGTCCCAATTTAGGGCAAAACAGTCAATATTCCACTATTTTTTAATTTTATTTATTTATTTATTTTTTAATTTTTGACAAGCAGAGTGGACAGTGAGAAAGACAGAGAGAAAGGTCTTCCTTTGCCATTGGTTCACCCTCCAATGGCCGCCGTGGCCGGTGCACTGCACTCATCCGAAGCCAGGAGCCAGGTGCTTCTCCTGGTCTCCCATGGGGTGCAGGGCCCAAGCACTTGGGCCATCCTCCACTGCACTCCTGGGCCACAGCAGAGAGCTAGACTGGAAGAGGGGCAACCGGGACAGAATCCGGCGCCCCGACCGGGACTAGAACCCGGTGTGCCAGCACCGCAAGGCGGAGGATTAGCCTGTTGAGCCATGGCGGCGGCCAATATTCCACTATTAAGAAGAGTATCGATGTGTGGGCTTTGTGGTGCAGTGGTTAAGCTGCCGCTTGGGACACCCACGTCCCATTTCAAAGTGCCTGGTTCGAGTCCCAGTTACTCTGCTTCTAATCCAGCTTCCTGCTGATGTACCTGGGGAGACAGTGGATGCTGCCTCAGGTACTTGGGCAACCCCCAACCCCACCCCATGGGAGACCCAGATGGTGTTCCTGGCTCCTTCAACCTGGCCCTGCTCTGGCTGTTGTAGGCATCTGAGAAGTGAACCAGTAGATGGAAGATCTCTTTCTCTCTCTCTCCCTCTTGTTCTCTGTCGATCTGGCTTTTAAATAAATAAATCATCTTTTTTTTTTTTGAAGAATGATTCTTGTAGGTTTTTTTTTTTTTTTTGTAGTTTTCAGATTGAGGAAAGCAGGTTCAAATAGAGAATTTTGCTGGTGTTTCTTCCTCTTGATTTGTACCAAATATGTAGCTCCACACACCCATGTGGGAGACCCAGCAGCAGCTCCTGGCTCCTGGCTTCAGATTATCATAGCTCTGGCCATTGTGGCCATTTGGGAAGTGAACCAGCAGGCTGAGAAGAGTGTTCAGGATCACTTACTGACTCTTAATGGATGGATAAGTATGAGCCATGTGGCACCGTGGCTGGTAACTTTTTTGAAGATGTCTATTGGTTGTGTGACCTAGGGCAAGTGGGTGAGCGTCTCTGCCCCTCTGTAACATGGGTAAGAATAGTGCCTACACGCAGGGCTGTTTGGTGGGTTTAATGAGATTATCCAAGGAGGCAGTGGCACAAGTCCGGCTTGTGGTTAGCGCTGAACCAACATTAGCTATCATCATCTCATTTCTCCGAGCCCTAACTCCCAGGTTGCAGTGAGGATTACATGACATTACCGTGATGGTGTGCCTGGCTCTATATCACAGCGTCTGCCAGCAGGGAAAGCCAACAGGAAATGTTCGTTATTGCTACTGCTCTTGTTACTGAGCGCCTCCCATCTGTGTGGGCCAGGGAGCAAGGAAATGAGTCAGTTCAGGACCCGTCCTTAGCAGCTCACCAGCCGGTGGCAGCCACATCAGGCGTGGTGATCAGGAGGGCACAGTATAGTAAAGAGGACGTAGAAAGCCATATGAGGGGCCAGCGCCATGGCTCAATAGGCTAATCCTGTGCCTGCGGCACTGGCACACCTGGTTCTAGTCCCGGTTGGGGCGCTGGATTCTGTCTTGGTTGCTCCTCTTCCAGGCCAGCTCTCTGCTGTGGCCCGGGAGTGCAGTGGAGGATAGCCCAGGTGCTTGGGCCCTGCACCCCATGGGAGACCAGCAGAAGCACCTGGCTCCTGCCTTCAGATCAGCGCGATGCGCTGGCCGTGGCGGCCATTGGAGGGTGAACCAACGGCAAAGGAAGACTTTCTCTCTGTCTCTCTCTCTCACTGTCCACTCTGCCCGAAAAAAAAATTTAAAAAAAAAAAAAAAAAAAGAATCAGGGCATGGAGGGTGCCCCTGGATTGGGTTCTGCCTAAGACCAGAGGCTTGGACCTTGAAGAAAATGGGGACTTGGACATAATCTAGGTGTGCAACAACAGCAGTGCGGGTCAGTCTCTGTGGTATGCCCTTGTGATGCACCCTTGTGATGAACCATCAAACGGGGTGCGGTGGCAAGGGGCATAGGAACTGCCTAGGAGACAGAGGGGAGGGGGCTTTTCATTAGATCCTTTTGTTCCACATTCAAAATTAGTGATTTTACAACTGCATAGAAAGAACTTGACATGAATACAGCAAAATCCGAGATTTTGCAAATGTTTGCTTTAAGCACCCGGAGTTCTTGGTTTTCTGGCTATTGGAGTTGATTGCTTTAAAACTACAAGTCCCAGAAGACGTCGCGCTGCCGGTTTATCGAGACCAGCCTGCCTCTGGCGCAATGGGCTCTGGGATTCGTAGTCCAGCGGCAATAGCAAGGTGGACGCCCACTACCGGCATAAATGACAGAGGAGGGAATCGCTGCCATTCTGACCAATGGCCAGTGCGGACCTGGCCTGAATGGCGGACGTAAAGCCAATGGGCAAATAGCTCACTCTGAATGACGAGGGTTGCAGCCTACAGGCGGTTTGTGGGGCGGAGCGGCGCGCAGCGGCCGTAGTGCGAACCATGGGAGGCGGCTGGTGGTGGGCTCGGGCCGCCCGCCTGGCCCGACTCCGCTTCCGGGGGTCGCTGTTGCCGCCTCAGCGGCCCCGGAGCGGGGGCGCCCGGGGGTCCTTCGCCCCTGGCCACGGCCCCCGCGCCGGGGCTTCGCCGCCTCCGGTGTCCGAGCTGGACCGCGCGGACGCCTGGCTCCTCCGAAAGGCGCATGAGACAGGTCTGTGGCAGGGGCTGGGGTCGGCCCGGAGCGAGTGGGGGGTTCCTGCGCGGCGCGTTCGTGGGCGACAGGGTGAGACTGCTGCTGGACGCGGGGCCCGAGCTGGGCAGGGCGCAGGGCTTCCGAACAAGCGCAGGGCAGCGCGGCGGCTCGCGCGCAGGCTGCCAGCCTCGGGGAGCTGGCGGACAGGACGGGCGCCGGGCTAGCGGGCTGCGGCGGGAGCGGGCGCGGCGGCCTGGCCGGGCGAGGCGGCCTCTGGCGTCGCGCCGGCCCGCAGCGCGGCTCCCGGGGAGGACCTCGGGCGGCGGGGGACCTGCCCGCGAGAGGGGTCAGCTCAGATTGCGGAGGCGACCACTCTGCAGAAGCGGGAGTGTGGTCCCCTCGGAGGAAGAGGGGAGGCCCCGGATTGGAAGAGGCCACGGCCAATGGAGGGAAAGCTCCTCGCTGATTGGAGGGAGAGGCGATCTAGGCTGCAGGGGCGGGGCCTCGAGCGCGAGGTTGGAGCAGACGGTGGGGTTGGGACTGAACCGAGGGGCGCCCCTTGGGCCACCCGCCGGGGGCTTGAGTGGGGCAGGACGTGGGTGGCGTCGGAGGCGGTGAAGAAAAGTGGACGGGGAGGCTGGAGCGAGGCCTGGGTGGGAGACAGCGTCCCGGAGGTCTGAAGGAGAGGGCGGCCGCAGGGGTCCACGTGGGGGGCGCCCCTCTGAGCCTTGCTGTCCCCAGTCTGGCACTGTGTGCTTTGGGTCCTAGGTTCTGCAGAGACCACGGTGTATCGTAGAGCTTGGGACGAAAGGTCTCAGATGTGGAGGCGAGAGAGGATTTGGCAGGTTGGGGTGAGGGGTGTGTGTGTGGGGGTGGGGGTGTCCTGGAAGAGGCGAGGATTTATGACAGGTTTGCCTTGTGGCTGGGAGGGGTGGAGGCGAGCTAAGAGGAAGCCCATCTCCCCGGTGGGTCTGACCCTGGGCTGATTCTGACCCCATCCCCCCAGCCTTCCTCTCCTGGTTCCGCAATGGCCTCCTGGCATCGGGCATCGGGGTCATCTCCTTCATGCAGAGCGACATGGGCCGGGAAGCCGCCTACGGTGAGTGCAGGGGACGTGGGCTCTCCTGCCCCCCTCCCGGCTCCTAAATGCAGAGCCTCCCCCTCCACCGCGTCACCCCCGTGGGCACCAGGCTATGGCTACCAGCCGCCCCTCCATCCTAACTTCTCACCAGAGGAGGGGCCCAGTCCCGCCCTCACCCCACCTCCCCTTCTAGGCCAGCTCCCCTCTGCTCCCCTCTGCCACCTGTTATGCCCCTGGCCTTGGCCCTGACCCCAGCGCCTGCCTCTCCCCCAGGCTTCTTCCTGCTGGGCGGCCTGTGCGTGGTGTGGGGCGGCGCCTCCTACGCCGTGGGCCTGGCCGCGCTGCGAGGCCCCATGCAGCTGTCGCTCGGCGGCGCGGCTGCGGGCATGGGCGCCGTGCTGGCCGCCAGCCTGCTGTGGGCCTGCGCCGTCGGCCTCTACATGGGTCAGCTCGAGCTGGACGTGGAACTGGTGCCGGAGGACGACGGGACGGCCGCCGCAGAGGGCCCGGACGAGGCAGGACGGCCGCCGCCAGAGTAGCTCCCGGGCCGCGGGCTCCGAGGACTGGGACATTAAAACCTGACCCTTCCTGCGCGCCAGGCTCCCCGTGGTGGTTCGTGTTACTCGGGGAAGGCCGGGCCCGCGGGGCTGCAGCGGCGGAGACACCGGGGCGAGCGCCGTGCAGAGAGAGAGGAGGCCGCCGTGAGGGAGCCGCGCGCTGGCGGCCTTTAATTCCCAGGAGGCCCCGCCCGTGCCAGGGGCCCAGGGCCGGCTCTGCGCGGCTCTCCCAGTCCTCAGTCCCCCTTCCGCTGCGCCCTGGTGCCGGCGGGCCCGGGGTAGGGCAGGCCCAGGGTGGGGTAGAAGGCCTCGGGGAGGGGGGCGCCCGGGCCCAGCCTCTGCAGGTGCGGGTACACCAGGCCCAGCTCCGCGGGGCCGTAGCGGATGGCGCCGGGCGCACACAGGCCCCGCATCACGGGCGGGGGCAGGAAGCCAGCGTGCAGGAGCGAAGGTGGGGGGTCCTCGGGGGGCGCCAGGCCCCAGGGCCGCACAGGCACCTGCCTCAGGGCCCCCGCGCGGATGACTGACGTGAACTCGGGGCGCGGCGGGGCGGGGCTGCCCGGCGGCTCCTCCTCCCCACTGTCCTCGGAGCCGGCCGCCTCCCTGGGGCTGGCCTCCTCCTTGACGCATTTGCGCTGGGACTGAGCGGCCTCGTCCTTGGCATGGGGCGCAGGCTGCTTCTCTTCCCCTGGCGGCTCCGGCCCTGGAAGAGAAGGGTTCGGAAGAGCATTGCACGGACACCACCAGTCCTCCCGGCTGTGGAACGGGCCGCGCGCAGCCGACGGGGCCGGGGTTCTCGGCCAGGAGCAGGCCTGTGCCTCAGCTGGCGCCGGCCGCTGTCTGGAGACGCCTTCTTGGTCCCGACGAAGGGCAGAGGCCCTGGGCAGCCCTAAGAGGCTACAGCAGGGGCTGAGAAGCCTCTGGCCAGACCGGTGCTGTCCCGCCCATAGAACTTTCCAGAATAGAGCATTCCATGCTAACGGGAATGTTCTCGATCGGCACGCGTCCCACAAGGCAGCCACTGGCCACGTGGCTACTGAGCCCATAGGACTGAGGGCGTGGCCTGCTAAGGGAACGCGCCCTCCCACGCCAGGGGCTTCTGTTGCTGACAGCATGGCTCCTCCAGGCCCCTCCGCCCACCCCTGGGGCTCACCTGTGGGCTCTGGCTCCGGGCTGGGGGCGCCCTTGCGGGTGGCTGGAAGCTGGAAGGCGTCCAGGGGCGTTTGGTCATCCTCGGCTTGGCTGTGGACAAGATCAGGGTTGGGAGCCAGGGGTCCCGGCCCCCCCAGCCTCTGCTCTGTGCGGGTGCCCCTGCCCCCACCTCCGGCAGGGAAGGCGGCCCCGCCCTCGGGGACTTACAGGGCTCACGCCCACACCCCTCACCCGCCCCCTCTCCAGAGGCCAGCTGGGTGTCCCCAGGGGACCTCAGGCTCATCCAGTCTTAGCACCTTCCCCCCCAGGAGCCCGGGGCCGGGGGCAGGAGACGTCCCTCCTCCCTCTCCATGCCGGGGGTCTGTCTGCCAAGATTTGACTGGCCGCCGCCGGCCCTCAAGCCTGCTCTGGCTCCCCAGTGGCCGTGAGCCAACCCCCACCTCTCTGCCTGTGGGGCCGTCGCCCCCTCTCCCCTTCCCCCACACCTTACAGAGCCCCCTGGGCTTGGCCCATTCTACGAGCCCCCTAGGGTAGCCATCTCCTCTCCTTGGGGGGGGCGGGCTCTACAGGGGGCTCCCAGGTGGCTGTGCTGAGCCCCTGCGGGAGGCGGCGCTCAGCCCCCACCTGAGCACGTGGCTGACCCACAGCACGTGGTGCTCCCCGGGGCTCTTCCCGCTCCCGGCCACCGTGGCCACCGACTGCAGCCACACGAAGCCCCCGGCGCGCTGTAGCCAACGGTAGTAACCTGTCACCACCTGGCCCTTGTCCAGCACTGGGCCCGGCCCGGGGCAGGGAGAGATGGCGAGGGACAGAGAGAGAGAAGACGGTGGGGGAGGAGAGAAGAAGGCAGAGGTGGGGGTGGGGGACGCGGAGAGACCCTGAGGCAACCGGGCACAAGGCTGCCTGGACTTCTGGGGGCGGTCGGAGGCCCCACAGCACCCCACGCTCCCAACCACACCCTGAGCTGTGGCTCAGTCTCCTGGCTCCCTGTCCCGTGCCGAGCTGAACGCCTGGAGCCGCAGGTGCAGCAGGAGGGACCCTGGTCAGCCCTGAAGGAGGACTTCCCGGCCGGGGGCGGGGCGGGGCGGGCGGTGGAGGACTCTCACGGTCCAGGTGGCTCTGACGGATCCTGGTCACGTCCTGGCCGTGGACGAACTGATAGCAGCTGCGGCCCACCAGCTCTGCGGGCCCGAGGTCCATGTGGTCACTGACTCTGGGGGCGACAGAGAGGGGCGGAGTCCGAGACCCCCTCAGGAGCGGACAACGGGGCCGAGCACCTGGGGTTCAAGGCCTTGCTCCGCAGTGCTGCGGGCCCGTTCTTCTCCCACAAAAATGGACATAACCACAGCGTCCCCCCAAGGTGGTGCTCCCTGGAGGGTGGCAGGGCCCAGGCCCTGGGCAGCAAGGGGAGGAATCCAGTGTTTAACCCCGCCCCACGGTGCTGCCCGAGGAATGGACGAGAGGCCCGAGAGAGAGGCTGGGAGGGGGCGCCCCGCAGGACCAGCGCTGCCTCCCCCGGCCAGCACCCTCGCTGCTCTCCCGCCCTCCCGTGGGGCCCGTCCGCCCACCTCAGCCCCCCAGCCCCGGTACCTGCTCTCGCAAGCAAGGATAGTGAGGCCCAGGCTGAGGCGGAAGACGATCATGTGTCCGTGCAGGGGGAGCTCGGGCAGCGGCGCCGGGGGCAATGTGTGGCCGAGGGCCACTAGGCCCAGGGCGCGGGCCCGCAGGCGCCCCGTCACGTGGATGACCTGCTGGCGGTGGGCGTGGTTGGAAAGGTGGGGCTGGTGGGTGATGGGCGTGGCCAGAGGCTGGGCTGGTGGAGGTGGGATCCACCTGCAGCCCACAGGAGCCCGCCCGAGGGCCCGGCGCTCACACCCACCTTGTACCCGGAGGCCTTGACGTGCAGCCCTCTCTTGGTGAGAGTGGACTTCATGCGGACGAAGAAGGAACGCTCCTGCGCCCAGGAGGAGCGGGGCGCCTCCGTGGGGCTGGCCTCTGGGCAGACAGGGAAGGGGCCGGTCAGGGGTCCCCCAGCCCTGCAGAGCCAGCGGCACCGGCTCACTGGGTACCCACAGGGGCTCAGAAACACCGAATAGTCCCCTGGCCTGAATGAAAGCAACCCCTCTAGCTACAACCTCCAGCTCTCCGCCCAAACACCCCCTCCTCCAAGAAGGCCCCCATGATCCTGCAGTTGCGTCAGCCACCCAGTCTCCCCCACTGGGCTGTGAGCCCAGGACAGACAGCAGGGCTGGAGCCCCCAGGACAAGGCCGTGTGCTGAGCAAGGGCTGGGGGAAGAGCAACAACTGAGACTCCAAGTCCAGGTTCCCCTAATGCCCCAGGCTGCAGCGTGCACTCCCCGAGGCCCGCCCCTGGCGACAGGTGCATCTCCCCCATTTTGCCAGCACGCTGGGGGCGTCTTGGATCAGGTTTTGCTGTTAAGCAAACCCAATACAGGGAAACCCCACTTCCTGGGGAGGTGGCCTCCCAGGGCCCCCCAGCATCTCAGAGCTCATCTCCACACCCTCCCGCCCCGACACCGGTGTGGAAATTTCCACTGGAGAGAAGGGTTTGGAGAACGGATTCTTCAGCCAAACCGTCGTGGGCTGGAGTCCAAGCCAGTCGCCTGCAGCTGTGTGGCCTTGGGCCAGTGACTCACCCCTCGAGTGGGGGTGAGAGGGCTCCTGCTTTGCGGGGTGTGGGGGTACGCCCCAATGCATTATCACACGTGCTGGCACCGCACCCAGTCACCCCCACCTGCCTTCAGCAGCCGGAGGAGTGGCAAGCCCAAATCCTGGGCAGCTCAGCCAATTCGGGGCGCCAGATCTCACCGGCGCATTTGCAAAGAGGAGGAGCCCTGTGACCCTACCCACAGCGGCTTCTGCATGAACCAGAGACTGCCCCACCCACCCTCAGCCTCATTCTCTGGGGGCCCTTGGAACTACCGATGTCGGGCGTATCGGCAAGCGAGGAGGAAGACGAGGACGACGAGGAGGAAGACGAGGAGACGGAGGGCGGGGTGGGGGGCCCGGGGGTCCGGGCTCGCAGCCCCAGCTGCTCCAGCACCTCCGAGTGGTCGCTGGGGTGGATGTAGTCGAAGACGCTGCTGCCCGTCAGCTCCACCTGCCGGCGACAGAGGGGCTTACAGGGGGTGTGGGGCGTGCGCTGGTACCACCCTCTGCTCCCGCAGGCTGCATCTCCAGTGCCCCGGGCGGGGGGGGGGGCAACGTGCCAGAGCCCCCTTTTCCTGTGTCCCAGCAGGAAACATACAAGGGGTGGTCTTACACCTAACTAGAACCTCTAGGTCAGCCTTGCAGTCCTCTATCTCCCAAACCTCCCCGGCTCAGCCCCATCCTGTCCCCACTGAGCTCCTGCCCAGCAGCCTCGCTGCTCTTCTGGCTTCAGAGCCCCTAAGCTGGGGGCAGGGCACCCCTCTAGGCTCCTCCCCATCACTGACTCCACCCACACCAGCTTCAAGCCTCCCTCACCCCCAAATTCCCTGGGCGTGGGATGTCCCACTTGCTGAAAGGTTTGTGGGAAGGTAAAGGCATCTGATCCTCGAATAGACCTTCAAGGAGGGTGAGCCCTGTTGGGGGCCAGGGTGATGACCGCTGTCCCAGTCCATTTCTCATGCTGGGATGGCAAGGTCAGGAGAGAGAGAAAGGGCACACCTGAGCCCGCAGGGGGCCCCTTACCTGTGAGAGACCCAGGTAGATGGAGACTGTCTCTGAGATGTACAGGAATTTTCCATCCTGGTTCAAGGCGAACACGAAGCCATCCAGGGACTAGAGACCGGGAGAGAGAGTGGGGGGTGGAGGCCAGGTATCCATTTGCCTAGTGCTCACAGAGGTTTGAAATCTCGGTCTCCACCGGGGTTTGATGGTTCTAGAGGGGAGGCAGCTCCAGTGGCCCTCAGAAGCAGGGGCAGAGGGGGAGCCCTAGCGTCAGTCCCCTACCCCCAAGCTCCCCAGGGTATGGATGGGAGAAGAGAATGCTGTTCCGAACGTGGCCACAAGGTGGCAGCAACGAGCAGCAGGCAGGGGCCTCACCTGCAAGATGTGGCCCCCGAGGTGCTGCTCGAAGACTTCGGAGACCAGCGCCACGGGGCCCCGGCGGCCTGGGGCTGCGGGCAGGAGCGAGGGAGAGGTCAAGGCCGGTCTACAAGTCTCCCAGCCATCCCGAGCGCTGGGCCCTGCAGGGGAGGGGAAGGGGGGGCGACGCGGAGAATGACAGAATGGACAGAGGGTGGGTCTTGTGCAGCCCCTGCTTGGGACGCCCACATCCGAGTGCCTGGATCCAGCTCCCTGCTAGTGCACCGGAGAGCCAGCAGATGATGACCCGAGTGCTTGGGCCCCTGCCAGCCACAGGGGAGACCTGGATGGAGTCCTGGGCTCCTGGGCTCAGCCTGGGCCAGCCCTGGCTGGTGCAGGCATTTGGGGAGCAAACCAGATCTCTTTCACTGTGCCTCTTCCAAATAAGTTCATCTTGGTGCACTTTTTAATGCAGCTTTTCATAACACACATTTCCACGAACTTTCTGAAGACCTTTCACTATAAAAGAACTGAGAAAGGAGTCCGACGACGCAGCCACAAGATGATTGGAACGCTGGCAGAAGGCTTGGCGAGATCTCTCCAAAGAAGCTACCCAAAGGGCGAGTAAGCACATGGGAAGATGCTCAAGGGGATTAGTCCTTAGGGAGCTGCAAATCAAAGCCACAGCGAGGGCCCTGCACCGTGTCACAGTGGGTAGAGCCGCTGCCTGCAGTGCCAGCATCCCATATAGACACCAGTTCAAGTCCCGGCTGCTCCACTTCTGGTCCAGCTCCCTGCTATGGCCTGGAAAAGCAGTGGAAGATGGCCCAAGTCCTTGGGCCCCTGCACCCACGTGGGAGACCCGGAAGAAGCTCCTGGCAAAGCCCAGCTACAGCCATTATGGCCCTCTGGGGAGTGAACCAGCGGATGGAAGACCTCTCCCTCCTCCCCCTCCCTCTCTCTCCTTCTGCCTGTCTGTAACTCTGCCTGCCATCTCTAAAATGGAAAAAAAAAAAAAAAGGCAGGAGGCGTGGGTGAGGATGTGGGGACGCGGAGCCAGTGTGCGTCACTGGAGGGGACCAAGAGCGGGGAGCAGTCTGGCGATGCCGCACAGGGTGAATCTGGGATCAATATCGAAGGCAGCAGGCCCCTCCCGGGCAGAGGACGAGAACTGAAGACAGACCCTGCGACACATCCCTGTGCACCCCGGCACCCACAGCCAGGGCGCTGGTGCCAACAGGTGGAGACCACACAAGCAGCCAAGATGCCAATGAGCTGGGGAGAAACCCGCGGGCACAAGGGCAGGTGCACGGCCAGGCTCCCCGCTGTGAGCTGGATGGAAAAAAATCGACATGACCGCCAGAGCCAGGCCACCGGGCTGGGCCAGGAGAGGCGTGGGGGGGGGTGGCTGCCTCGCGGGCATGGGGCATCGTTTCTGGGTGACATCGGCCCAGGTTAAGATGGGGGCGCACGGCCTCCTGAGCTTCCCCAGTGCCACAGAACTGCACGTTTCCCAGTTTTATGTTTTGTAAATTTAATCTCAATAATAAAGAAGGGGACGGGACTGGGATCTAGAGACGGGGAGATGAGAGGGGGAGAGCGGGGAGAGAGGTGGGGGGAGGCAGGGGTGGAAAGAGGGCAAACAGAAGGAGAAGGGCCCAGTTCCCGCCCTCCCAGAGCAGACCCCCGGTCTCTCGGTGACCCTGGTCCCCACAGAAGGGCCTGGCCACAGCGGGGCACGCAGCAGGTGCAGCCACACCCCACACCTGAAGAATGGCACGATTCCTGTTGTCATCAGCGGGCCTTCAACCGGCAGAGGCAAGCCCCGCCCCCTCCCCACCAGGCCGCAGCCCCCCGCCCCGCCAGGGCCCAGCCCCCCCTTTCCGCAAGCACCCCCGCATCCTGCCTGCCTCCGCCCAGCCCCGCCGCCGGGGACCCCTCCCCTGAGACGCGGCGCCACCAGCCCCGTGACGGGCGGGAACAATGCTGCCTGTTAATTGTTGCAATTTCCCCTGTCATTTTTGCTAATTCCTTCATTTTCCCTCTCGCAGGATCAGCCCGGGTCAGACTGAGCCGCCGCAGCGAGCGGCACTAATGGGCACGTCGGGCCGGGCATGCGCATGGGGGCCTGAGGGGGGCTGCCCACCATCACTGCCCCCCTCCCCTCCCCCAGTTCAGCAGGGGGCTCTGTCCCTCCTCCCATCGCAGACCTCACTCCCCAGACACTGGGAGAGCTGCTCAGAGACATCTCTCTCCACGGCCCAGGTGCGCTCAGGGGTGGGGGAGGGGAGGGCTCTGCTGGGCACCAGAGGCCTCGGCCACCCTTGCCCCCCACCCCGGTTAAGGGTCCTGAGGGATTTGCCCCTGGAGACCCGGAGCTGGGACTTCACACCCTGGGCACCTGGAGGAGGGAGCCCCCCCCCACATCCCCACATCCAGGAGCACCTGGGTGTGGGCCTGAGGGCTGGGGTGGGGGTGGGCCCACGGGGGTTGGCCCCGGCTCCGGGCGCTCTCCCTCTGCTGCTTCCGGCCTCATTTGCAGAGTGGGTCCAAGCAGGAGAGCGCCTCCATAGCACACAGCAGGTGCCTGACACCCCGCCCTGCAGCTACGCCAACACCTGGGGCGCCTCTGCCCTGCCCGGAGCTCCACAAAGTCCTCGCCCCCCCTCTGCTGCCACGCCCACCCGTGCCATCCGCAAGTCCCAGGGCACCCTCTCCCCCAGCCCCAGCCTCATCCACCCCCACCCCCGCCACCAGGCACCCGGACTCGCCCTCTCCCCTTAGACACCGCGTCCAGCGACTCGGCCGACCCCAGGGCCCCGGCACTTGCTGCTCTCTGTCCCAGCTCTGTCACCTCCTGGGCATCTCGGCTCAAAGGCCACGCACGTGCTCAGAGGGGGCCGCCTGCCTGCCACCTCGCCACCCGGCCCCTGCCCGGCTCCCACGGTCACCCAGCGGCTTACGGGGCGGGGGGGGCAGGCCCCACCCTGGAGGGCTGGGCTTGTCCTGTCCCCTGCGGCCGTCACCAGCACAGAGCCCAGGCGTTCGGAGGATGCTTGGCCAGAGAAGACCATGGCCTCCCTGGACTCAGAGGCCCAGGGCCAGACGCCAGCACCTGTCATCCCATCTGACAGACGGCAGACTGAGGCCTGGGGAGAGGCAGAGACCTACAAGGGTGCACTCTGGAGCCAGGCCTGGTGGAGCCGCTTCCTGAACTTTCCACATCTGTCCAGCAGGAATCCGAGAGGGGAAAGGCATGGCCGCGCCTTGTCTTAGGGCGGGAACTTGGCTAAGACAGCGTCCTGTCCCCGCCTCCAGCCAGGCCAGCCAGCAGGTGCACGGCCTCTGCAGAGCTGGGGGTGCGTGCGTGCGGGTGCACACACACACACACACACACACACACTCCGCCCTGGTTTCCCAGTTTGCGCACCCCAGGAGTCCACCCAGCGTGGTTCCGGCACGCAGGCGGGCACCATGGGCTGGGCTTGTGACCTCAGCGAGCCCCTGTGCCCTGGGGCCCGGGCTGCCCAGCATGGGGGGGGGGGCTTGCTCAGGGCCCCCTTGCCCTCCCCTTCAGCACTGGGACAATAGGCAAGATGCTTCTCCCCCCTCAGCGCACATGTTGTTCGTGTAATGACAGCAATCAGTGGCGCTAATGCCGCATTCTCTCAGCGCCAGTCAATTCGCCTAATTACCGCCTGGGAAGCCGGATTATTTAAATTTAAATGGTGATTTATTGCGAGTTTAATCAATGCTATTTTCTCTGCCCCCTCCTCCCCTGGAGCCCCAGGCAGGAGGAGAAGGGGAGTCCCCCCAGATCCCACCCGAAGGGCCACCCTCTCACCCGGGACCTCGGACAGACACAGCCGGGTGACAGCGCCCAGAGGCTTGCCTGCCTGTCGGCACCCGCTCAGGGCCCGCCGCTCTGGGGGTTTCCTTACCGTGCCCCACCAGAGACCATGTACCTTGTCACCTTCACCAGTACGGACTCCGGTGGCACCGGGGCCAGTGCCAGGCGCACAGCTGATGCGCCCAGGGCCGCAGCCCCAGCAGCTCCCGGGGAACCCGCACCTGGCCCTGCGCTCGGCCCTCCAGGCCTCTCCAGGCACCACCCAGCCGACCTCCCCCAGGCATGGGTGCCAGGGCCTCTGGCTCACTGGTGGGCGGGGAGCCCAGGGTGGGAACCCCCTTGTCCTGTCCTCAAGTGGCCCCGAGGAACACTGTTCACCAACACTATGGCATCGCACGGCCCCATCCCTGCTGCTGCCGCCTGCTCGCTTAGACTAAAACCCACGTCCTCGCCGGGAGCGCCAGCAGGAAGGAGAAACTGAGGCACGCTCCAGCGCCCGGCCCCCGTCAGGACCCTGTGCTTATTTTAACAGGGGGGCAACTGAGGCTTGGAGAGCAGGAGAGGCCTGGGAGGGGCGTCTGAAACCGCGTGCCCCCTCTCGGCCAGGGCCGGAGGAGCGCACACAGGCAGCTCAGATCTCCGGCACCCCACCCCACCCCGCCCCCAGGGCGCCTAGACCCCCGCGGCCTGCACATGCGCACTCACCCGGGCTGGCCGGCGGCCCCACGGCCCGCAGCCCCCAGGGCGGCGCCCCCAGCGCGGCGAAGCGGCGCAGGCGGAGGTAGGTGACGCTGAGACGCACGATGGACGCCTTGTCCAGCTGGCTGGAGATGGCGCCGGGCAACGGGAGCAACCTGGCCAGCTCGAAGAACTCCAAGTTTTCCTTCCCGCGCCGTGAGCGCGCGGCGTTACGGGACTTCTCCTTGCGCTGCGCCTGCAGGCTGGGCGGGCGGCGCGGAGGAGGCGTCAGCGGGGTCTCGGGAGAGACAGCCGACGTGGAGGGGTGGACCCCGCCCTCCGCAGGTGGGCACAGACCTCAGGATGAGTTGTGCACCCCGTGGGGTCAGGACCTTGGGTCTTTCCTTGGGGAAAGGGGACTGGCAAGGGGAAGGGGGTGTCAGGGCAGGAGGCTGGGTGCGGACACACCCCCGACCCCCAGGCACGGGACCGGAGCGCGGTGGGATCTTCCCAGGGACGCCTCCAGAGGGGCGGGGCCGCGGCCAGAGGGGCGGGGCTGTGCTCACCAAGGTCCAGCTGGGGCCTTGACCATCAGCCCAGGCAGAAAGTCCCAGGGGACGCTGGCGCCACGGCCGCCCCCGCATTTGACCTCGGCCCCGCCGCCACTGCCGGAATAGGGGGTCGCCATCTCGGCGGGGCTCTCTCAGACGGGCGCAGCGACCCGCGTCTCCTGCAGCGCGAGGGAACCAGAGGCAGCGCTCGGTGCGCTCGGGAGCCCGCAGCGGACCTTCCAGGGAAACTGAGGCCCGAGCGGGGGCCTGGGGCCTCAAGGAGGGGCCCGCTGGGCGGTGCCTCAGTTTCCTCTTTCTCACGGTCCTGGTGCGGAGGCCGCAGCTCCCACCCTGGCCAGCCCGGGCTGGCGCTCCCGGAGAGGACGTGCCCCGCCGCCGCCTCCCCCGCGCCGCCCGCCAGCGCGCCCGCCTCACGCCCGCGCCGGGCCGGCTCCCGCATACCAATGGGCGCACGCGGCGCGCATACGGATCGGACCGGCCCGCGCGCTGCGTGCCAGGCATGCCCAAGCCGGGCGGGGGGCGGGCGCCTCACCGGGGCCCAGCTTCGGCCAGCCCCAGCGCCCCGGAACGGCCGCCCCCCACGCCAGCCCCGAGCGCCCTGCTCCCAGGATCAGCCACCAGGCTGGCGAGGTAGGGGGACGAGGGGCAGGGGCAGGGCAGCCCCCTCCCCCAGCACCGCAGGTGGCGCCACGTGTCCCGGCCGTCATCTCAAGCTCAACTTTGTCCCTGAAGACCCTGGGTGGGAGCCCCCAGCCCCTGACGTAGGGGCCTGAGCCTCCGCCCAAGGCCACCCCAGGACGGACCCAGAGCTCCTGGAACCCGGAACGTGCTCGCTTGGGTCTCCACCGCTCCCAGAGCCAGAGCTCAGGACGCCCCCCGCACCCACCAGGGAGCCGGGCAGCCCCAAGCGTCACCCACCAGGTGTGCAGATGGCCCGGCCCGGCGGCGCGGTCCTCCCGCCCCGGGACGCAGACACCCGTGCGCCCCTTCCAACAGCCCCGGGACAAGGGCGTCCTGCAGCCCTACCCCCGATTGCTCCAGCCCCCAGGAGTTCAGGCACCCCCACCCGCAGGAGCCCTGTGGTTACCTGGCCGCGGGGCAGGCTCCGGACGCGGCGTGGGGCCGGCCGGTGGGCGCGCAGGGGCCGCTCCATAGGCTCCGGGGTCGCGGGCACTGCGGGGCGCGCGCGGGCACAGGAGCCCGGCTCTCGGCGCCCAGCCGGGGCCTCTCGGACTTCGGAGACGCGCGGGCGGGCGGGTGGGCGGGACCTGCCGGAGCCCCACCCTCCGTGCCCCCGCCCACGGTGCCCGGCCCGCCCCCTCCCCGGGACTGTCTGCGGCAGGGCCCCCACCCCGCGAGGGCAGCCCCCAGGGCCCACCCGCCCGGTCGGGAGGCGCGGGACGCCCCACCTCGCCCCCCGCAGAACCTGGCTCCCCGGCAGCCCCTCAGATGTCAGGGCGCGAGCTGCGCTCTCCCTGCCCCGACGAGGCTGCGCGGCCCCTGAGCCCCCGCCGACTTTCTCCCTAACCCTCTGCGCCGACCCTGTTCTTGGACCCAGGTGCACGAGGACCTCCAGGGAGCAGGATCCTGGGGTCGGGGGTGGGAACCCGACAGCCGAGCTCCCCAGGGTGCGAGTGGGCAGTGGGGTTGTCAGAGCTCCCGTGAAGGGCCGCCCTGGCCACCCGGGCGCCTCTGACTCCCCCAGTCCGAGCCCAGGGTCCCCGCGGCCCCCTCACTGTCAGGTATTCATGGCCCCCATGGGGCCCAGCTTGAGGAACGAGATGGGGTGAGGGGCTTAGCCTCCGGCTCGACAGGTGGCGGAACGACTGTGTCTGTGGGGACATTCCCAGTGGAAAGATCAGGGCCACTCCCGAAGCAGCACTGGGGGGAAGAGAGGGGGAGGAACAGCCCTGTGTGGTGGTACTGAGCTCCCCGTCGCCAGGGGCAATCAAGGAGAGGGATGTTGATCTTCGGCAGGCGCTGAGAACAAGGAGGGGGTGTGGCTTGGGTGTGTGTGGAGGGGGAGGTTTCTAAGGACTTACGCATTCTCATTCCTCTATACTAAGACGGGAGCATGTTTAATTTCTTTTTTAAAAAAGAAATTATTTATTTAAGAGGCAGAGTTATAGACAGTGAGAAGGAGAGACAGAGAGAGAGGACTTCTGTCCACTGGTTCACTCCCTAAATGGCCACAATGGCCAGAGCTGTGCTGATTCGAAGCCAGGAGCTTCTTCCGGGTCTCCCACGTGGGTGCAGGGGCTCAAGGACTTGGACCATCTTCTACTGCTTTCTAGGCCATAGCAGAGAGCTGGATCGGAAGTGGAGCAGCCAGGGTTAGAACCGGCACCCACAGGGGATGCTGGTGCCACAGACAGGGGAGTAACTTACTGAGCCACAGCGCCGGCCCGATGGAGAAGTATTTATTTGGGGCAGTGCTGCGGCACAGTTCAAGCGGCTGCCTGCAATGCCGGCTTCCTGATGGGCACCAGTTCCAGTCCCGGCTGCTCCACTTCCGATCCAGCTCCCTGCTAATGCGCCTGGGGAAGAAGATGGGCCAGGTGCTTGGGCCCCTGCCCCAGGTGGGAGACCCGGATGGAGTTCCTGGCTTTGGCCCGGCTCAGCCCTGGCTGCTGAGGCCTTTTGAGGAATGAACCAGCAGGTGGAAGATCTCTCTCTCCCCACAACCCGCGCCCCATAACTCTGCCTTTCGATTATTTAATTTGTTAAAGAGAGAGAGAGAGAGAGAGAGAGAGAGAGAGAGAGAGAGAATCTTCTATCTGTGGGTTTATTCCCCAAATATTCTCAACAGCCAGAGCCGGGCCGGGCCGGGCCGGGCCAAAGCCAGGAGCTCCAGCCAGCTCTCCCTGGGGGATGGCAGTGGTCCAAGCACTTGGCCATCACTGCTGCCTCCCATGGTGTCCGCCAGCAGGGAGCTGGATCAGCAGCAAGGACGCAATGCCAGCTCCAATAAGCATGTTTTATTTTTAACTTTAAAAATGCTTATCATGGCCAATTCTGTGCCATAGCAAGTAAAGCCACTGCCTGCAACACCGGCATCCCGCAGGGGCATCAGTTCGAGTCCCAGCTGCTCCACTTCCAATCCAGCTCCCTGCTAATGCACTGGGGAGGCAGCAGCAGATGGCCTTAGTGCGTGGGCCCCTGCACCCACGCGGGAGACCCAGAGGAAGCTCCTGGCTTTGGATCCAGCCATTTGGGAGCTAAGCAGCAGGTGGAAGATTTGTCTGTCTCCACCTCTCTCTCTGTAACTCTGCCTTTCCAATTAAATAAATAAATCTAAATGTTTAAAATTTTAAAGGCTGAGGATCAGGGAGAGAGAGGAGGAGGAGAGGGAAAGAATCTTCCGTGCACTAGTTCACTCCCCAGATCTTTGCAACAGCCAGATCTGTGCAAAGCCAGGAGCCAGGAACTCCATCCGGGTCTCCCGCGTGGATGCCAGGGGCCTGAGCGCTGGGGCTCCCCAGGAGCATCAGCAGGGAGCGGAGTGGCGGGGAGTGGACCTGGCCGCTCCGACAGGGGACGTGGGTTCACGAGCGGCGGCCTCCCCGCTGCACCCCACGGGCTCCCATAGCCCGCAGCCGGCAGGCGCCGCCCCAGTGAGCTCGCAGCTCCCTTGCTGTGCCCCATGGTCCCCGCCTCTAAACTGGGCGTCGTCTAGGTGCACAGCTGCTCCCACGCGCACGCCAGCCGCAAGGTGGCGCGCTGGAGCCAGAGAGGAGGAGCCTTTCCCTGAGGTCTGAGCAGGTGACCAGCAGAAGCCGGGGGCGGGGTCCTGGCGGCCGAGGATTGCGAGAGCAGGTGCACGGGGGGGCGGGGCCAGGGACACCACGTGGTTGCTGCACTGTGGGAGGGTGCCTAGCCTGGCGGGGAAGACGCCGGCTCCCGGCTCCAGCTCCCAGCTAATGCAGACGGGTGTGTGTGTGTGTGTGTGTGTGTGTGGTGGTGGTGGTGGGGGGTCAGCGGCCATGGCTCCAGTAGTCGGGGCCCCTGGCTCTGCTCTGGCCCGGTCACTGCAGGCGTCTGGGGAGTGAATCAGAAGATGGCCCAAGTGCTTGGACCCCCGCACCCCCGTGCGAGACCTGGGTGAAGCGCCTGGCTTCAGATCAGCTCAGCCCCGGCTGTTGGGGCCATTTGGGGAGTGAACCAGCGGATGGAAGGCCTCTCTCTCCCTCTCTCTTAACTCTCAAATACATTTTTTTAAAAAAAGAGCCCAGCCTCCCGTGTTTCCTTAGGGCAAAGGAGAGCCCCCTACCCCAATGCGCTTGGCGCCCCCAGCCTTATTTCACCCAGGCCCTGCGCGCTTACCCTCCCTCCACCCTGTCTAGAACTGCACCGTCCGCGCGCCGTCCCGGGGGCTGGGAGGCGGGGCGCAGGGCGCACGGACACAGAGCGAGCTCGGGAGAGGCCGAGGATTGCTACAAACCGTAAATCACAGCTCCTACCGCTCACTCGGGAGGAGATGGCGGCGGGGCGCCGACCAGGCCGTGGCTGCCCGCAGGACGGGGCCGCCGGTCGCGGGGAGACGGGCAGGTCTGCTAAGGGCCCCGGGCGGCCGCAGGTGCAGCCGATGGAGAGGAGGCCGGGCGGAGGCGCCCTGAGCACGCGCTCAGCTGTGCGTCCGGGGCCGCCCGCCCTCTCCGCAGCCAGCCGGGCCTCACTGCGGCTCCCCCACCCCGGCGGGGAGCAGGGTCAGCAGGCCCGGGCGGGGGGCCCTCCGAGACCCTGGCAGGGGAGCAGAGCCCGGCCCAGTTCAGCGCAGACCGAGCTAGAGCCCCGCTGAGGATGGGGTAAGGGGGCCTTTTGTAGGGGATTTGGAACTGGCAAGGGAGGGGTTATTTACGTCTCCCAGCCTTTGGAATTGTTATTATATATATTTTAAAAAACCCATTCATTTATTTGAAGGGGGGAGAGAGAGAGGGAGATCGATCCACCTACCATCCACCGGTTCACTCCCCAGTGGCAGCGACAGCTGGGGCTCCTCGGGCTGGTCAGGAGCCTGGAACTCCACCTGGGTCTCCCCGGGCCTTGGCCCATCCGCTGCAGCTCCCCAGGCGCATTAGCAGGGAGCTGGACGGGAAGTGGAGCAGCTGGGACCGCTGTGCCCCCACGCTGGCCCCCTTAGGAAAGAAACCCAAATGTCTCCCAATTCCTGCATCTTAAAAATGCGAGGAGACCCACTGTGTGTTGGGGCTGGGCAGACGCCGGAGCAGACCTTCGGGGGGGGGGGGGCAGAGGGCGCTTTGTGCTCACAGAGGGGTGGGGGAGCCAGACACAGACGGCAGAGAGGAGCTGGCAGGTGGTCGCTGTGTAGGTCCCTGAGCTTGCGAGGGAACGTGAGATGCGTGGAGAATGGGTGGGAAGTCCTCCAGGCAGGGCAGGGCGAGTGCCAGGCCCTGGGGTGGGCCCGAGGAGCAGGGGGCTCTGGCATGGAGCGGGCACAGGGAGCGGTGGGGCTGGGCAGGCTCTGGGGAGCAGTTTGTGTGGCTGGAGTCAGGCTGGGAGGCATCAGGCAGGGATCGAGTTGGGCAGGAACCTGGATTTTTTTTTTCTTTTTTAATTCATTTATTTGAAAGGCAGAGTTGCGGGGGGGGGGGGAAGGGAGAGGGAGAGATCTTCCATCAGCTGCTTCACTCCCCAAATGGCTGCACGAGCCAGGGCTGGGCCAGGAGCTTCATCCAGGTCTGCCATGTCGGTGCAGGGCCCCAGCTCTTGGGCCATCTGCTGCTGCTTTTCCCGGGCCACAGCAGGAGCCGTGTAGGAAGTGGCGCAGCCGGGAGTGGAACCAGTGCCTTATGCGAAGCTGGCGCGGCAGGCGTCACAGGGCGGCTTTGCCCGGCTGCTGGGCAGAGAAGCAGCAGCGGGACTGAGAGCAGGAGGGACGTGACTCCGAAGGGCCAGACAGGAGCAGGCGATGAGGTCGGAGCGGGAGCAGGGGCAGGTGTGGAGTCTCAGCTCTCCCCGGGAGCCCTCAGCGCTGAATCCCGGTCCCCTGGAGTCCTCCCGGGACACAAACGCTCCCACAGCACCTCCTAGCCTGTGATGTGGGACGGGCCACTTGGCCCTCTGTGTCTCAGTGTTCCCATCTGGGAAATGGGTGTAACAGTACTGCGAGCCGAGCGGTGAAGGCTGCCCAGAGCCGGGCCTGGCGCCTTGCAGGAGTCCCCGGATCGGTAGCTCTTATGAACGCCGTTTGCGTTGCCACCGCCTACACCGCCCGCCCGCAGCCTCCGCAGTCCTCACCTGGAGGCTCCCGCGAGCCGCATCTCGGGAATCCTCACTTCCTTCTCCCGCCGGGCCTGCTCAGACCTCGTCCGTGGCTCCACAGTGCCTCAGCGCAAGCCTTGAGTTTATCATCTCTGGCTCCGACACCCCGCAACACAGCCAGGACCAGCGGCTCCTCTCCCGGGTCTCCGCCGCCCGGGCGGGGCTGCGGCGCTCTGCTGCCCCCTGGCGGCCGCAGGGAGGAGTACAGCGCGCCAAGCCAGGAGCCAAGAACTCCATCCGGGTCTCCCCTGTGGGTGGCAGAGGTCCAGGCATTGAGACATCTGCTGCCTTCCCAGGGGGCGCACCAGCAGGCAGCTGGAGCCCAGGACTCTGACATGAGAAGCCCAAATGCGCATCCCAAGAACGTTTCCTTTGAAAGCAAAAGAGAATCCGTCTTGGTCTGAGCTCCGGGAGGGCTTTTCCCAGGGAAGTTTGTGGAGCTGAAATACCGAGAAGGAAAGGGGTGGGGGGGGCTGGCAAAGTGTGTGTGTGTGTGTGGGGGGGAGCAGCATGTGCCAGGAGCCGGAGGTAGGCAGGCAGCTGGGGGGAGGTCCGCAGGAGCCTGTGGGGCCCAGGGTGCCCAGCAGGTGTTAGGGAAGTGGCTCAGCCTGATCTGCATTTTCAAAAGCCCCCTGAGGTTGCGCAGAGGTGCAAGGGAGGAGGCAGAGGGTTAGGCCAGGATGGTGCTGGCAGCGTGGTTAGGGGAGATGGGACTTGAAGGGCACCCAGTGGGTGGGAGGGGAGCCATGGAAATGCACAGGTTTGGAGGGGTCAGGAGGCGGGGGTGGGTGTGGTGCTGTAGGGAGAGGCTGGCCTGCAGTCCAGGACGAGGCCACCAAGTTTCCTGGGTTGGGGGGACCACTCCCAAGGCTTCCTGCAGATGCCCCGCCCCCCAAACTCTGGGTGGAGCAGGTGGCTGGAGAGGTACCTGTAGGTAAGCACCCAAGGTTTGAACACCAGCTCAAGCTTCCTGTAAGCACACGTATGAGTGCCAGCTGTATACTGGGAGGATATGCTAGTAAGTTTAAAAAATAAGCAATGTGTAAAAAATAAGCAACGTGTGGGGCCAGCGCTGTGGCGTAGCCAGTAAAACTGTCGCCTGCAGCACCGGCATCCCACATGGGCGCTGCTGGTTCGAGTCCCGGCTGTACCACTTGCACTCCAGCTCCCTACTATGGCCTGGGAAAAGCAGCAGGAGATGGCCCAAGTGCTTGGGTCCCTGCACCCGTGTGGGAGACTTGGATGAAGTTCCTAGCCCCTGGCTTCATTCTGGCCATTTGGGGAGTGAACCAATGGATGGATGCTCTCTCTCTTTGGGACTCTTCCAAATTAACAGTCTTTTTAAAAATCAAGAGATGGGGCCAATGCCGTGGCTCACTAGGCTAATCCTCCGCCTGGCGGCGCCGGCACACCGGGTTCTAGTCCCGGTTGGGGCGCCAGTTCTGTCCTGGTTGCTCCTCTTCCAGTCCAGCTCTCTGCTGTGGCCCGGGAGTGCAGTGGAGGATGGTCCAAGTCCTTGGGCCCTGCACCCCACGGGAGACCAGGAAAAGCACCTGGCTCCTGCCTTCGGATCAGTGCGGTGCGCTGGTCGCAATACACCGGCCGCGGAGGCCATTGGAGGGTGAACCAACGGCAAAGGAAGACCTTTCTCTGTCTCTCTCACTGTCCACTCTGCATGTCAAAAAAAAAAAAAAATCAAGAGATGTGGAGTGATTCGAAGATTTTCATAAATGCCCACAGCAGCTGAGGGAGAGGTGGGTGGGATCCCAGGGGGACTGTGGCCAGAGAAGCAGGGCGGGCGTCGGGGCACCGGCTGGGACCCCACTTGGGTGCCAAATTGAGTCCTGGAGCTGCTCCCAACTCCAGCTTCCTGCAGGTGCCGGCTTAAGTCTCTGCCACCCACGTGGGAGATGCAGGTTGAGATCCGGGATCCTGACTTGCCTGGCCCGGCCCTGGCTTTGCATGCATTTGGCGAGTGAACTGGCAGATGGAACCAACTGCATTCAAAGGGCACTGGGCATGGAGGGGCAGCAGACTGGCTGGTGCAGGTGGGGCAAGGGTCCCCCGTGACCGCTGGGAAAGGCACCTTGTACCTGGAATAGTCCCAGCTCCCGCCACACGTTAAGGGTGGATGGGGGGTGGGAAAGGAGGTTTAGGGTGTTGGGGGGCTTGACCTAGCGACCAGCTGGGACACGCATGGAGGAGACGGCTGCAGCTGCCCTTTGGGACAGCAGGCACTCGGAAGCCCAAGGCGAGGAGGGGTCGGGGGCACAGGGTCTCTCTCGGGGCCTGGCGGGGTGTCTTCGGTGGTCCCTTTGGGAGGCCCCGTCCTGGGCGCTGGTGGACAGATGCGCCAAACCCTCGTGGCAGCCGGCTCCAGGCCTGCCTGGCGCTCTGGCGGCACCGCCCCCACTGCACAGTGGGTGGACTCCAGGGCCAGCAGTGTGGCCTCAGCACTGCCCAGGGGGAGCGTTGATCCCGGCTGCGCGGGCCCATGGGTCATCGCGAGGGGGCGAGCAGCAGGTGGGGGCCGGGGGCCAGGGGCCCCCTTCATCTCTCTCCGCTTTGGTTTTTTACAAGATTGATTTATTAACTATGATACATATCACATAAGGCCTTTTCAGCTTTTTACACCATTCCCATTGAGACAAGTACAATACTTTGTAGCAAATACATGATTTTAAAAAACAAAACCAAACAAAAACACCTCTGTCCGAGATGCTTCAGCCGTGGAGGCTGACCATGCACTAACGGGGCCGGGCCCGGGCCCTGTTCCAGCAGCCGCTCCCGCCGCCGGCTGCGGGTCCCACGGAACCCAGGCGTGCCGCCCACAGCCACGCCTCCACTGCAGAACAGGACTGGGGGCACGCGGCCAGACTACCAACACATCTCAACACCGTGGATAAGTTCTTGTTCTTCTCAGGGAACTCAAAATATCTGTTAATTCAACATATATAAAGATCATTTAACATGTGAAAATACAAGTACCAGAAAAATAAGCCGGCAGCAGCGCTGGTCCAAATTTTCCAACACATTTTATTCCCATACGAGTCCGAGACATTTTCTTTCTTAAAAATGTACACAGGGAACAGGATTCTCTTATGCAAGCAATAACTTACGCCCTGTCCTGACCACACACGAACGCAGTGGCTGCTGGGGGTCTGATGAGGGGCCGCTGGCCTCAGGTCTCCCTCCCAGCCCCTTCTCACCAGGGAGCTGCACCTGTCGCCCCCGGCCTCTGGCCACAGGCACCTCCTGCTGCAGGGAGGAGCAGCCCAGTGATGACAGCCGTGTGGTCCAGCCCCTGGAGTGAGCCGCGTGGTACCCAGTGTGCGACACAGCAGCAATCCCAGGGGAGGCCGCGAGCCGCCATCCTCTCACCAGATGTTCCCACTCACGTGGCATCCCCAGGCCGCGGGCATGAGGCTCACCTGTGGAAGCCCGCAGCAGGCTCGACCCCCGGGTGACGGCGAGGGGCGCTGTCTGGCTAGGCCAGGGCAGGGCCGCGGCCGCCCACAGGCAGTGCCGACTCAGGGCTGTGGTGGCCTCCCGCCCCAGCCGCAGCACAAAGCGGGCAGGACAAACACAAACAAGCGGGGCCTCCGTGCACCGGGCTCTCGGGTCCCCGCAAGCCCGAGCCGAGCTGGGCTGGCGGGCAGGTGGCCTCCCGAGGGGGGCTCCGGAACCCTGCAAGGGAAAGGGACAAAGCGCACGTGTCCCGCTCCCCTCCCCAGCCCCTGCACCCGAGACACCACCGGCAGCAGCAACACAGGGCACGGCCTGGGGCAGGGCCGCGGTGCTGCGGGGTGGGGGGCACCGGGCTCCTCCGCGCCCGCACGGCGCCTCGCCTTTGCTTCCTCGAAGAGCAGGACACAGAGGCGCGTCCCGGCCGCCCCGGGCCCGTGGCTCAGGCTGGAGAGCCCCGGCAGGAACCGCACGCAGCCCTCCCCTGCAGCCAGCCCCGCCCGGAAGGACGCGCGCAGAACCAGGATGCGCTCGGTGCGTGACTCAGAGGCTGACTACTGCTCCCGAGCACCACGTTTTGCCACCAGCGGCGAAGACAGGGAGACAGGCAGCTCGCAGAAGCTCGGGGAGCAGAGGGAGCGCGTGTGGGGGCCTGGCCCCCGCCCAGCCGGAGCAGACCACAGACGCAGACTTAAAGTGCAACAGGCTGCGGCCTACACCCTCCCGAGGGTACCTTAGCGCCCGGCCCCCGCGTGGAGTAGCCCCACAGCGCTGCAGTGCTGGGCCAGCTCGGCCCCGCCCGCCCCAGGGCCGCGAGGGGCGCCCCCATCCCTGCTCCCCAGGTGACCCCCAGGGCTTGGGTGAAAGGACCCCAGTTCTACACCACGCGTGAGCACCGGGCACCCCAGCTGCCGGCAGCCCTCGCGCACACACACAGACACGCACGCTTCCAAGTAGTGTTCCCACAGCTCCGTAGTGTCAGGCGCCCTCCCCGCTCACACCGCCCGGGCAGGGCCCCCAGACCAGCCCGCCCCACGGAGGGGCCAGATTCTGAGGTCCGGTGGGGCGGGCGCGCCGGCTCCAGCTATCCTCCTGCCGGGCAGGGGCCCAGCATGTACCTCGGGGTGGCGGAGCCCCCGCCGCGGGGCTGTGCGCAGACTCGGAGGGCGGAGAGGACAGGGTGGACGGGAAGTGTTCTCTTCAGGGAGGCCTCGGGTCGGGCCCAGCACCCCACCCTCTCCGCAGAGGCGCAGGTGCGGGCGGAGGCCTCACGGGGTCCAGGTCCAGCGGCTGCGCTCACGGCCGCTGCCAGCAGTCAGCCCAGGTCTGGAGGAGGGGGTGGGCCCCAGGCTCTGGCCCTGCCCCAGCCGCCCTGGTTTTGTGAAAGTCCGCGTCTCCTGCGCGCCCCAGCCGTGGGCAGCTCACAGCGTGTGTTCCGCCTGGAGCTGGGCGGAGAGCAGGGGCTGCATCGGGGACTGCGGCGTGGGCGGAGGGGACTGGGGGGGCGACAGCTGGCTCGTGACGGGCGTGGAGGTGAGGAAGGGGCCCGCGGGCGCGGCGGCCGAGGGCGAGGCGGGCAGGGCCCCGGGGGGCTCGCTGATGGGCCGGTTGTAGAAGAAGAAGGGGCACTGCTGGATGAAGAGCTCCATGATTGTCTGGTAGGTGCGCGTGGCCGTGAGCGCGTCCATGGTGCTGAAGTCGGGCCGCATCAGCGTGGGCCAGAAGCAGATGGACAGGTTCTCGCTGGTCATGAGGTTCACCTTGTTGTTGTGGCTCACCCTGCGGGCGCAGCGAGGCCGGTGAGAGCCTAGCGCCCCGGGCCCCGCCCCCGCCCCGCGCGTGCCCGGCCCTCCCGCTGTGGCCCCTCCCAGACAGGGGCGGGGCGGGGGCGGGGCGGGGTCCCCCAGGCCCGAGGGCGCAGGCGCCCGCCAGCCCAGCGACCTACCTGTTGAGGTGGGAGATGACGTACTTGAAGACCTCGTGGTTCTCCTTCGGAAATTTCTTCAGCACCTCCTTGAGGGCGTGCAGCTTCTGCTCCCGGTCGTTGATTTCTGAGGAGAGAGAAAGACGGTCATGGCCGAGTCTGGGGGGGACTCGGGCGCACAGCAGGCACCAGGCCGCACGGGGCGGGGGCTGGCGGCCGGCTGGGGGCTCGCACGGGCCAGCCTGCCCTTCCCCAGAGCTGGCACACCGGGGCCGGCACGGCCGAGGAGCCAGGCCGACCCCCGCGCCCCGGGCCTGCTGAAGGGCAGCACGCTGTGCCTGGGGCTCCCCGGCCCCGCCCAAGACGCGGCCGTCCAGAGATGCCGCCATAGACGCCCACTGTCCCACCGGCCGCAGAAGCCGCCCGCTTCCTGGCCGGACAAGCGAGCACTGCACACCGAAGACAGGGACCGGCGCGCGGCCAGCACTCTGCCCCTGCCCGCGCACAGGGGGCCGCCGGGGGCAGCTGTGGGAGCAGCTCTCAGTGGGGCCACTGAACCCAGCAGGGGTTCCTGAGGCTCTGGGAGAAGCAGCACCCCATTTCCCCGGGTCTAGCTCAGGGAGCCCCCTCGGCCCGAGGCAGGGAGGGGCGCTCTGGGGTCCTGGCTCGTCTCGGAGGGCCTGGCCTGCTTTGGTTGCTGGGAACAGAAGTGTGTCTCGAGGGCGGGGAAAAGCAGCAGGAAGCTCGAGGGGATTGGTGGCCAGGGCAGTGCGGCAGGGGCGGGGTGGGGCGGGGCGTCGGGGAAGGCTGCCAGGGCTCCTCACTGCTCTGGGGGCGCAGGCTGCCTCTGACAGAGGTTCGGGACTCCCCGCCTGTGTGTCGCATCCCTGGGGAGCCTGGAGGGACACAGTGGGGGAGCTGCCCGAGGAGCGCGGTGGTCTTGGGCATGGATCTGACCCGACACCAAGCAGCTGTGTGACCCTGGGCCCCTGCCGGCTGACAGTGGCTCTTCCCTGGGCACCCCAGGCAGACCCGAGGGACCGGAGCGGGGGTGGCTGCAAAGATGCTAGGGACGGAGCTCGGGGCGCTGCTGGTGGTGCGTGAGCACGGAGCCGGGTGCATCTTGGGGTCTGAGAGTGTGTGTGAGTCATATTGACTCTTAGACACCAGCACCCACATCACAGCGCCAGTTCAGGTCCCGGCCGCTCCGCTTCCCATCCGGCTCTGTGCTGCTGTGCCTGGGAGGGCAGTGGGAGATGCCCAGGGACTTGGGCCCCTGCCACTCATGTGGGAGATCTGGCTGGATTTCCTGGCTCCTGGCTTGGGGCTGGCCCAGCCCTAACTGTTGTGGCCATCTGGGGAGTGAACCAGTGGATGCGAAACCTCTCTCAATTCATCAAAATAAGAAGTTGTACTAATGAAGAGCATTAAGTGTGTATTTCTTAGATAAAAGTTTCTTTGGGGGAAAATATTAAAAAAAGGAAACACATTTTTTAAAGGTTTTCTTTATTTGAGAGGTAGAGTTACTGACAGGGAGGGAGACAGCGAGGTCTTTCCCCTGTCAGTTCACTCCCCAAATGGCCGCTACGGCCGGCGCTGCACCAATCCGAAGCCAGGAGCCAGGTGCTTCCTCCTGGTCTCCCATGGGGTGCGGGGCCCAAGCACCTGGGCCATCCTCCACTGCACTCCCAGGCCACAGCAGAGAGCTGGATCAGAAGAGGAACAGCTGGGACTAGAACCGGCGCCCACATGAGATGTTGGCACTGCAGGCGGAGGATTAACCTACTGGGCCACAGCGCCAGCCCCGGAAAGAAATCTTAAAGTTTTATTTTCATCTACTTGAAAGGGGGAGAGAGAGAGAGAGAGAGGCCTTTCATCTACGTGTCCGCTCTCCAAGTGCCCTTACACAGCCAGGGGCTCCCATCTGAGTTCCCCATGTGGGTGCAGGGCCCAAGGACGCAGGCTGCCATCTGTGGCCTTCAGGGCACATGGCAGGAACCCGGGCTGCACCGTCCCTCCAGTATGGGCCACGGGTTGGAGCTTCACTCCCTCGGAACACAGGATCCGTGTCGAGGGCTCGACCTTGAGCACACACTCCTCCAGGAGAGCTGAGCCTGGGAGCCCGGCCCCATTCCCGTTCGCTGAGAAGTGTACTTTAACAAACACAGTCGGGAGAACAGGCGGGAAGCTCGAAGCCTCACCCAGGCATCACGCCGGCTCCCAGTGCACAGGTGTCTGTAGGGCAGGCACGACCCAAACGCAGCTGTGTGTCCTTGAATTAGGCGCTTGATGGCCTGGTGCAGCGGCACCCCTGTGTAGGAGCAGTCCCACGTGCACCCCACCCCCAGGCAGGAAAGGGGCCGGCAAAGCCGCTGTCCGCCAGCCCTCTCCTTCCCACCTGCTGGGCAGCGAAGGTGCCCGCTTCTCTCTGCTTCCTGTGGGGTGAGGGTTACTGAGCCTGCCTGGATAATGACAGGTCACAGGGCCAGCACTGTGTTATAGCGGGTAAAGCCGCCACCTGCAGTGCCTGCATCCATATGGGCGCTGGTTCAAGACCCGGCTGCTCCACTTCTGATCCAGCTCTCTGCTGTGGCCTGGGAAGGCAGTAGAAGATGGCCCAAGTGCTGGGGCCCCTGCACCCACGTGGGAGACCCAGAGGAAGCTCCTGGCTCCTGGCTTTGGACCGTACAGCTCCAGCTGTCGTAGCCAATTGGGGAGTGAACTAGCAAATGGAAGACACCTCTCTCTCTCTCTCTCCCCTCTCTCTGTGTAACTCTGACTTTCAAATAAACAGCTAAATCTTAAAAACAACAACAACAAAAAAAAGTCTCCCTGGGGCAGGCATTCGGCACGGCACTTAGGACGCAGCCTGGCAGGTCTGCGTCCCTATCGGAGACCCTGGGTCCAGCTCCCTGCTAATGCCCTTGGGAAGGCCGCAGGCAGCAGATGATGGACCAAGTACTTGGGACCCTCACCCACATGGGAGACCTGGACGGAGTTCCTGGCTCCTGGCTTGGGCCTGGTCCAGCCCTGGTTGCCATGGGCATTTAGGGAGTGACCCAGTGTGTTCTCTTGCTCTCTTTCTCTTTCAAATAAATTAATTAAAAACCAAATAGAAAGAAAGGCATCTAGGCCTCTCCCTGAGCAGCACTCAGCCAGCAAACAGACTAGCGGGCTGGCCCTCTCCCTCCCCCGGGCTGCGCGGCCCAGGCGCTCAGGGGGACAGCAAGGAGGGGCCGGGTTCCTCGCACAAAGCCGGGCCCTGTGCTGCAGCCTGCGGCAGGGCCGTCCAGGGGAGCGGCCACGTCAGGCTCAGGTGGCGGCTCTCGCACACAGGAGATGTCCGGGTGAGGCCCGGCTGAGGGAGGGACGGGCCCACTGCTGCTCCTGTGTGTACAGCAGGGCCACACTCTCCCAGTGCCATGGTGGGTGGGCCTCAGCCGGCCTCCCCTGGTGCCCTGGTGTCACGCAGCTCCTCTGAAAGGAAAGAGCCAGGGGCCTGCAGGGCACTGTTCTCTCCAGCTGAGCATGCGGCGACACCGTACTTGTCAACTGAGACAGCACGTCCAGGAGAGGCGTTTTGGGCCAACTGGACCAGGCAGTTTAGAGGAACGGAGCCCCCAGGAACTCGGGAAACAGGAGGGGGAAGCCAGAGGCCACGCAGAGACCGGCCCTCTGCAGTTCTCGCAGCACACGCAAACCAGGGCGTCAAGGCGAACACCAGCCCGCGGCTGCACCGAGGGACAGAGCAACGCAGACCCCGAGGTCTGCCGGGCCACTCTGCTCGCCGTCCTGGCAGCCAGGCCGCCCCCGGCTTGCACCTGCTGCTGGACTGCACCCCTGGACCACAAGGAAAGCAAAGGCCAGGCTCCCGGCCAGGAGCTCACTCTGCGGATGGGTTACTCAGGCCGTCCTGCTCCTGAGGCACGACCTTGGGACAACCATGACCTTGGGACAACTTGCTGCTTGTCTCCTGCCCCACCAGACCGGGGCAGGGCTGGGTACTGTCTGTCCACTGCCATCTGTCCCAGTGCACCCAGGGCCTGGCAGGGGTTGGGGACAGCCATCGGGACAGACATGAGGAAGGCGGGGCCCAGGGTCAGCAGCACCACGGGCAGCGCCATGTGACCCTCAGCCCAAAGCGCAGCGAGGCCCGACTGACGGCGACCTTGGCAGTCAGTCATCAATCATCTCCAGCAAAGCTGTGTCCTTGCCAGAGGGGAACAAAGACGAGCCAGTGTTCTGACCCAGTTTGGGGCCCCAGGTCCCTCTGACGTCTGATGGAAACCACTGGTCTTCCCAGCCTCAAGAGACCGGATCCTGCGAGCAGCTAGGAGGAGGTCCCGAGGGCCCTGCAGGCAGAGCCTCGAGGGGGAGCTGGCGCTGGTCTGGTGGGACCGGCTGCCCAGAGCACTGCAGACAGGCAGCGGGAGGGTGTGCAGAGGGCCAGGCAGCCACTGCGGAGGAGAGATCAAGTCTTCTCTCCCTGCGGGGGGCCGCGGCCCAGCTGCCTCCCCCAGGAAGCCTTCTCCCTGCCTCCCTGCAGATGTGTGTACACGCCCAGCTCAGCTTGCATGCCATCCCAGTGGACCCCCACGGAGGGCAGGGACTCCAGCCCTAGCTTCCCACTCAGTGTGACCCCGGGAAAGCGGGTCGCCTCTGAGAGCCCCAGTTTTCCTCTCTCCAAAACAGAGCTGTGACACTATACCCCTTAAGAGTTACTGTGGGCCAGCGCTGCGGCTCACTAGGCTAATCCTCCACCTGCGGCGCCGGCACCCCGGGTTCTAGTCACAGTCGGGGCACCGGTTCTGTCCTGGTTGCTCCTCTTCCAGTCCAGCTCTCTTGCTGTGGCCTGGGAGGGCAGTGGAGGATGGCCAAATGCTTGGGCCCTGCACCTGCATGGGAGACCAGGAGGAAGCACCTGGCTCCTGGCTTCAGACTGGCTTAGTGCCGGCTGTGGTGGCCATTTGGGGGGGTGAACCAACGGAAGGAAGACCTTTCTCTCTGTCTCTCTCTCTCTTACCATCTAGCTCTGTCTTAAAAAAAAATACTACTGTGAGGGGGCCAGAGCTCTGGTGTAGTGGGTAAAGCCACCGCCTGCAGTGCCGGCATCCATATGGGTGCTGGTTCAAGTCCCAGCTGCTCCACTTCTGATCCAGCTCTCTGCTGTGGCCTGGGAAAGCAGTAGAAGATGGCCCAAGTCCTTGGGCCCCTGCACCCACATGGGAGACCCAGAGAAAGCTTCGGATCGGCTCAGCTCCGGCCATTTGGGGAGCTCTGCCTCTCTGTAACTCTGCCTTTCAAATAAATAGATAAATCTTTAACAACAAGAACAACAACAAAGAGTTACTGTGAGAACTACAGAGGGCGACCTGTGACACGAGATGGCCGGCAGACGGCCAGGCCAGGCCCAGCGCTGGCGCACACTCAGCGGCTGTTCCCCTCCGTACCTCCCCGCGGTCACGGGGTGGGAGGGACAGGAGAGCCACCAGTGACTGATCACAGTATCCATCTGTGGGCCATTTTTGGCAACACTGAATCTCGTGAATCGTGGGATTACCAAGCCGTCTGGCGGAGACACTGGGGCATGCCGTGGTGGTCAGACGCTCTGAGACGACGGCGCCCCCAGCCAGGGACTGGGGCACGGCCATCTCTACCTTGGGATGCCCCGAACACTAACTTTGCCCTGGCAGGCCCGGCACTGGTCTCAGGTCAGTGAGACACGCCCCCTTCCCGGCTAGGTTCAAGACAAGGAAGGCGCCCCAGCAGACAGCATGGGGCACGGGAAATGCGTGGTGGGAAGAGGAAGGAGCACCTCCGCCCTTCTGCAGGCGGCAGCGGCCCCGCGCCCCGCGGAAGGGCAGTGGTTCCCTCTCAGCAGCACCCCCTCATCTGTCCCCTCCAAACCCAAAAAGGTGTGGTGTCAGCAGTTCCTGCGCAAACAATGGGACGGGTCAGGTGCCAGGACGCCACAGACCTCTAGATGGCGCCAAGTGGACAAAGCACACCTTCCCCTCTTGCCTTCTGCACGGAGCCCCTGCGCGCTCTGCAGCTGGGAGAAGCCCTCTCTGGATGGGAGCAGGCAGCACCCTCCACCCGGCCTCAGAGGGCAGTCCCGGCACCACACGCTCCCACCTGGGCCCTGTGGGCTCAAAGAGGTCAGGGCTGTGGACAAGGTCAGTGTGGGCAGAGCAAGGCCAAGGCGGCGCCGTGTGGAGGAGACAAGCACACAGGAGACGCAAAGCCGGGCCTTGGCAGGGCGCGGGACCACGCACGCTCCACTGTGCCTCTCAGAGCTGGCCCACAGAGCAGCCCTGGGGCTCACGGCGCTGCTGGGGACCCCTTTCCTCTGCCTCGCCCACGGGCGCCATGACCGCAGGCGAGCCGCCAGTGGCCCCTGCTTCTGCGCCCACACAGTGTCGGTCTCGGCCCACCAGAGGTGCCAAGCACGGCGACTGCCTTTGGCCAACAAGGAGCAAATGCCGCGTGTGGCGGCACTCCGAGAGGCGAGGCCGCGTGTGGCGGCGCACAGAATCCAAGGAAGGCTGTCTGGGAGAAGGCCACCCACCCCAGGTGGACACACACCTCGGGGAGGCGGCCAGCGGGGACGCTGACGGGGCGGGGAGACGGCACCGAGTGCTGATGTGCAGCAGCACCAAGTGACCCCTTGGCGGTGCCACCTGGCTGTCTTCTCCCTCCAGAGTGGCCATTCCCAGGCACACCCCATTCTTGTGGTGCGACCGCCCTCACCCCCCAACCCGCCCAACCCAGCGCCAGGCCCAGGACTCACTGTGCGCCTCCACTAGATCGAGCTGCATGCTGTAGGGGACCAGGGGGTCCGGCAGCTCTGAGAAGAAGCTCTTCATGGCCCCGGCCACCGTGTTCACTGTGAAGTCCTTCTCTGCCAGGTCCAGGTTGTGGTCTGCAAGGGAGGTGGGAGAGTGAGGCCAGGCAGCAGCAGCAGGAACACTCAGGGCCTGGGAGATGCCAGAGGAACCCCAAGGAGCCAGGGATGCCGCCCGGGGCTGGCCTGGAGCCTGGGCAGGGGCTCTGGGCTGGCACAGACTGGAGGATGGGTGCCGCAGAGACTGTCCCGAGACTCACAGGCAGAGGCCGACAGCCGGGGCCTCTCCTGGGCGAGCACCTTCCCGTGTCCCCTGTCCCTGTCCCCTATGTCCCGTCTCTTCGATACTGGACTGCACTCTGTGATGAAGACGGGAACGCACCCTGGCTTATGTGAACGCTGCCCAGTGGCAGCAAGCTGAGCTGCTGGGGCTGCCCCCGGCTCCCCGCCTGCGTGCCCCTGGGGTGCCTGTTCCTCGCTGTGCCCCCTCAGGCCCCGCCGCCCACGCAGGGTCTCCTGTGCTCCTCCGCCTGCCTCCCTCTGGCCACTCACGGGAGAGAGAACCTTCAGTGCCCTGGCCCTCTGACTGTGGCACTGCCGGGAGAAGGTGGTCACTTCCAGGAGCCGCTCAGAGCCGAGCCAGCACAGGGAGGAAAGCCCCGCGGGGTGCCCGTCGGGCTCCGGGGTGCAGCTCGCCACTCACGACAAGCTCTCCGGCCACCCCTTGGGCAGGGCCTCTGGCAAAGTGGGGTCAGCACCTCAACCTGACTTGCGTAGCCCAGGCCCACGATGACGCTCACCCCCGGTGTGAGTCAGGGAAACGGGCTAGTCTTTGGAATGAAGCCTTGCAGGGGTGGGCCTCTGACACCCCTCCCCTGTGGCAGGGTGAGGCGGGGCCACACGTGCGCTCTCTTACCCTGGTCAAACTGTCTCTGCAGACTCTCCATCTCTGACTTGTTCCCGCTGACCCGGTAGATTCCCTCCGTGCTCAACCCTGCAAGAGACAAGGCAGGTGGCAGGGTCTCCCGGCAGGTGCCCTGTGGCTCCCCGGGGCCACGCTTCTTCCTGTGACCTTCCCAGCGCCAAAACTCCTCCCTCATTTGTTTTTTTCACTTGTAGTTTCAAAAGTACTTGTTTGATGGTAGAAATTAAAATGACACCGAAGCATAGCAACTAAGGATCACTTGTGTCCACATTCTGATACAGTCTTGAATATTTAATTTGAATATTAAAAATAGAGATAATTAGGGCCAGCAAAGTGGCGTAGTAGGTAAGGCCACTGCCTGAGATGCCAGCATCCCATATAGGTGCCACTTAGAGTCCCACTTGCTCCACTTCCAGTCCAGCTCCCTGCTAATGGCTTGGGAAAAGCAACAGAGGATGGCCCAATTCTGGTTGTTGAGGCCATCTGGGGAGTGAATCAGCGGATGGAAGATCTCTGTCTCTCCCTCTGTAGCTCTGATTTTCAAAATAAATAAATATACTTTTTTAAAAATTGGAGATAGTTATTTTTTAAAAGACATTTATTTGAAAGGCAGAAGCAGAGAGAGAGAGAGAGAGAGAGAGAGAGAGAGAGAGAGAGAGAACAAGTGAGAGAGGTCTTCTATCCGCTGGTTCATTCCCCAGATGGCTATAATGGCCGGTGCTGTGCTGATCTGAAGCCAGGAGCCGGGAGCTTCTTCTGGGTCTCCATGAGGGTGCAGGGGCCCAGGGACTTGGGCCACCTTATACTGCTTTCCCAGGCCATAGCAGGGAGCTGGATCAGAAGTGGAACAGCCAGGACTGGAACAGGTGCCCATGTGGGATGCCAGCACTGCAGGCAGCGGCTTTACCTGCTACGCCACAGCACTGGGCCCAACAACTTTCTTAAAAAACTTTATTTTAGAGGCTGATATTGTGACACAGTGGGCTGAGCTACCAGCCCCATACCAGAACCTGTTTGAGTCCTGGATGTGCCACTTCTGACCCAGCTCCCTGCTGATGGGGCTGGGAGGCAGCAGATGACGGCCCAAGTGTGGACCCCTGCCACTCACGTGGGAGACCCAGATGGAGTTCCAGGCTCCAGGCTTCAGCAGGGCCAAGACCTGGCTGTTGTGGCATCTGGGAAGTGAACCAGTAGACAGAACACCCCTTTCTCTCTCCTTCTGTCCCTCCTCTCTCTTTCAAAAAGTGGATCTTAAAACAGTGTCTTATCTGCTACGAAAAATACCTGCCCCTTTTATCAATTTTTAAAAAGATGTTTTGCTGCATGGCCACTCTGAAACGTCTGTGTTCTACACCCGGAGGTAAGGGAAAACAGGGAAGCACCAATGAGAACCTGGGAGAATACACGGTGTCGTCAAGTGAAAGACTGGCTCCCGAAGCGCACGTCCCGGCCCCCGCCAGGCAGAGTGGGGTTCAGCCTGAGGGATTCCGAGCACTGCCTGCCAAGTCCACTCTCCACAGCTGGAGTCCACTGCGCACCACTGAGATTACAGGCCCACGGGGTGGAGACTCAGAGGAGGCCGGCTCCCTCCTGAAGACTGAGCTGCACTGAGGCTGTGCCCCCATCGCCTCTGGGGACGCCAGGGACAGTGTGGGCAGCAGACAGAGGACTGGGCCCTGAAGCCACACAGGCTGCTGAAGGCCCAGCGTCTCAGCAGCACGGTCACTGGGATCCCACCCTTGGAGGGGCCACCATCGGGTGAAGGAGAAGCAGTGGCCTGGGCTTCCTGGAGCCCCAGATGGGTGGCAGGTGGCCTCTGGGGCACACGGGAGAGAAAGCCACCAATCCCCTGGCTTCAAAGCTGGTACCTGCACCCAGGAGCAGCGGATGCCCTAGTGTGCAAGGTCCCATGAGGAGCTGCGGGGGAGCGCGTGGCTGGGCTCGGGGCTGTCTGCGAAGCTCTGCCCGGCTCCCGCCGAGTGCTCACTGAGCCCAGAGCTGTTCTCACCCACTCTCCACCTCCTATTTATGACATCAACGACGACTCTGTTAATTTTGCATCTGGGAGGAGCTCATGAGAAAAACGAGGGTTGGAAAAGCGAAGTCCTTGCCCCAGTCCACGGTGAGAAGGGGCAGCGAGGGCTCTGGCGGCGCCACTGCCTCCGGGCGCACGCTGCTTCACGGTCACCCCCCACGGCCCCTTGCTCTGGCAGATGGGGGATGGCCAGTCCCCTGCTGCTCCCTCCCCGTCCCTCCCCTCAGGTGACAACATGTGCTCACCCAGGGAGTCACCACATCTCGGCAGGCAGGCTCATAGTCTGGAAAAATAGTTGCTGTCTAGGTTCTCTTCCCCTTTCCCAAATACCAGCCCTCCCCACTGCAAAGACAATGGTGGCTACTGGTGGCTACTGCAGTCGACGCCACCTGGACGCTCGTGTCCGCATCAGCGTGCCTGGGTTCACCCTGGCTCTGTTGCCCCACACCCTGGGAGGCCGCAGGTGATGGCTTCAAGTCTCAGGCCCCTGCCACTCACATGGGAGGCTCGGTTGAGTTCCGGGTGCCTGGCTTTGTCCTGACCCAGTCCTGGCTGCTGTAGGCACTGGGGGAGTCAAACAGTGGATGGGAGATCTCTGTGTCTTTCAAGTAAAATAAATTAAAAGATAAATTCACTTTGTTGCGAAAGTTTTTGAAATTCATACATATGAAATCTTTGAAAAATTCATGAAAAATGCATAATATGAAAAACTGTATAGATTTCAATATATTTTACAGCAAAATAAGCTTTTTAATTTAATTTTATTATTATTATTATTATTTTTGACAGGCAGAGTGGACAGTGAGAGAGAAAGACAGAGAGAGAGAGGTCTTCCTTTGCTGTTGGTTCACCCTCCAATGGCCGCTGCGGCCAGCGCACCGCGCTGATCCGAAGGCAGGAGCCAGGTGCTTCTCCTGGTCTCCCATGGGGTGCAGGGCCCAAGCACTTGGGCCATCCTCCACTGCACTCCCTGGCCACAGCAGAGAGCTGGCCTGGAAGAGGGGCAACCAGGACAGAATCCGACGCCCCGATCAGGACTAGAACCTGGTGTGCTGGTGCCGCAAGGTGGAGGATTAGCCTAGTGAGCTGCAGCGCCGGCTAAAAATAAGCTTTTTTAAAGAAATACTTTCTTTATTTCAGAGACAGCCACACACAGAGCTCCTATTTAGTGGTTCACTATCCAGATGCTGGCAGCAGCTGGGGCTAAGCCAGGAGGAAGCCAGCACCTGGCGGATCTCGATCTGGTCTCCCACATGGGTGGCGAGGACCCGAGGACTTGGGCTGCCCCTGCTGCCTCCTAGGGAATGTATCAGCAGGCAGCTTAGACTTGCACCCAGGCACTCCGATACGGGATGTGGGTATCCCAAGTGGTTTCCGAGTCACTGTGCTAAGTGCCCAACCCCCTCAACTTCACAAGCTTTTAGAATACTCCTGTACGGATGGCAGGAGCTTACAGAGTTCTGGACAACACAGCGATGTTCCAGTCCCGGACCCCAGTTTGCACAGGCCCACTCTGTGCCACAGAAGACCCGGGCAGCTTTGCTTTTGTCTCTGTGGTAACCCTAACCCTCCAAGCGGACAGCACAGTCCTGCCCTGGCCTCAGAGAGCAGAGAACGAGCTGTCGAATCGCTATCTGGCAGCGATCAGAGGCGTGGGCTCCGGAGCACCAAGCAATCACCCACCTCCCGTTTCCTGTCACTGGGGTGTGTGTTTATTTCACAAATCTCATTTGAAATAGCAATTCTGCCGCTGTGGTACACAACACCACGGCATCTTTTAGGAAAGGTATCATTTGCTTGGCCGGCACAATTCGTCACAACTACTAATTAGACATCAATTAAAAACAAAACCAAACCCAAGAGCTGACTGCAAACCCCACGGAGGCTGCTGGGAACAGGGGCTGGCAACTCAGCGAAAGCGCCAACCCAAACTGAGTCACGTGCCTTCCTGCAGGGCTCTTCAGAGACTGACTTCACCGAAGCCCAGCCTCCCTCAAGCCCCCGGTCTCGAACGTCTTCTATGTTTACGTTAATTTCTGGGACCAGAACAAGAAAAAGCTCAGCACCGCCAAGGTCACCATCTTCAAACCGCCACGTGGCAAAGTCTTGTCCCCAGCGGCTCTCGGCGACAGCTATGACAAGATGCGGGGTTGCGTAAACACCCTCTCAGTGCGTAGAAGACGCCTTTCCAGCTACAGCTGTCACTCAGCGGCACGGCTAGAGCGCTGGGATCCCTGCTCACTGGACAACCCCGTGACTGACTGCAACCTGGCCGCGGAGGACAGCGAGTGACAATGCTCACGGCGACGAGCACGCGTGCAGCGCACCACGCAGGCGCTCGTCGTGCACTTTCCCTCACCTCTTACAGAGCCCCTTTATTTCCATTTTACAGATGGGAAGACAGAGGCTAAGGGTGAAGTGACACGCACAGGTCACAAAGCCAGAGACTGCACAGGTGAGATCTGAACCCTGACTCGGGGCCTCTGCTCCTTCTCGTATGTTCTCAACCACTATGCTTCAGAGCTCCAGACTTAGCCAGTCTAGGGGGAGCCCTAGCACTGCATTTCTGACGCAAGCCCAGGCAGTGCTGGTGCCGCCGGGTGGAGAGCCACTCCAACTGCCGCTCCAGCAGACGGCCCTGGCCTTGAAGGCCACGCTGACTCCTGAATTCCAGGCATTAACAAATCAGGGGGCAATGCACTAGCAAAATAGAAAACAAATTCTTTAGGAACAACGTATTTCCAAGACGTATTAAAAATGTTGCTTTTTATCTGAAAGCAGGTCTATGCAAGATCATTATTATTAACATTTTGAGAGGCAGAGAACTCCTGGTCACTGGTTCCCTCCCCAAACGCCCAGGACTCCATTCAAGTCTCCCAGGTAGGTGACAGTGACCCAACCAGGGCGTGCATTCTCAGGCAGCTGGAGTCAAGCACAGAGCCGGACTCACACCCAGGCACTGGGACGTGGGATGCCCGCCCCTGACGCATTTATCTACCCTTGGCGCCAGGCTGTGCACAACATTCATAAAGATCTACGGGTGGCAGACAGCAGTGGAGCACCGCGTGGCAGGGAGCGCCACACACAGCTCTCAGGCTTGGGCTTCTCAGAACGACTTGAGGAACAGGCAGGGGACGGCCCGTCAGGACAAGCCAGGGCAGCCTTCCCCACGGGCTGGGATTGGCACCCTCTGCCCTTTGCCCACCCTGGCTCCTTGGCAGGACTGGCACAGGACGGGTGCCCTGGAAACAAAGGGGAGAACCACCTCTCGGCCAGGACAGGCCTGATTTCCTGAAATGTCCAAACGAGTTCTTGTTCCTGGATCCCCTGAAGCCCTTCCCAGCACCGGTGCTCCTGGCCAGAGTCCTGCCGCAGCCGGGTCAGGCTTTGCCTCTGCTCGCTCACCCCAGGGCCTGGTTCCCCGGAAGTTTCCTTTCTAGCAACAAATCAATACTTCCTCCAAGACAAACCCGAGACTTGCTTGTTTTCACTTTCTAAATTTAGACAGAAAGCGCTCCACACCAGACAGGACTCAACTAAAAACAACTTCTGCAGACCTTGCTGGAAGCTCCAAGTACCCGCTACGCCCGCCCCTTGTCTTTCACGCTTCCAGAAGGTAAGGCTAAGTAAGGCTGGCTAGGCCGTGGGCGCTGGGCGCGAGCACCCAGGGAGAGAAGCGAGCTCCCTGGGCCTCAAGGGCCCAGGGTCCTGAGCGCTGACTTCTCTGGAGGTCAAGTGTCAGCGCTCCACCTAGGGCGCCGCTCCTTCAGCTGTCAGCCTGTGGCACTCGCTCAGCGGGCGGGGAGACAGGACGGCGGGCACTGTGGTGGCAGATGTCAGAGATCCCAGCACAGCACTTAGCGAGCAGCTCTGACGCCAACGCCCTAGGCAAAGGCAGGCTGGCCCCCGGAGGAGCCCTGACCCCCGCTCCTCTGACTCTGCAATGGAATAAAAGCATAAACCACGCAAAGCCCACGGTGTAAGCTCTGCTGCCAGTTTCTCCCTCTGGCTCGTAACAAGCCCCGGCAGCAGCGCCTGCCTGTAGGCACGGCTTGTTCTGAACTGAGCCGGGGAAGCCGCCTCAGACGGACGCTGGAGAACACGCAGGGCCGTAGTTCTCCTCCTCCTGGGAGGAGCTGAGTGAGTGGGGACACGTCACCTCTCCTCTCTGAGGCCCGGAATCCTCAAAACCAGGGCAACGGCATCAGTGATGACTGTCAAGACGCTGTGCGGCCTAAGTGAGATCACACAGTGAGCAAGCAGTGGCACAAGTGCACGGCGATGACAGGACAATGGCGACAGTGAGCCAGCAGGAACAGCGGCTGGATCTTGGCTGAGGCCTCACCGTGTGCCGGACACCGCACGGCTGCTTGTCAGAGGCCTGTCTTCCCGTGACTCTCTGAGGCAAATCTAACTTTCACTTACTCTCATTCTGCACACAGTAAAGGAGGTTCAGAGGCTAACCCAGGGGCCCAAAGCCCCAGAGCTGCTAAGTGGTGGGGCTGGGGTTTTTCTTTTACCTTGTATTTATTTTTTTCATTTTATTTGACAGGCAGAGAGACAGAGAAAGTTCTTCCACCTGCTGGCTCACTCCCCAAACGCCCACAATGGTCAGGGCTGGGCCAGGCCAAAGCCAGGAGGCCGGACCCCCACCCGAGTCTTCCTTGTGTGGCAGGAGCCTCGCAGAGCGTGCAACAGAAGGATGCCGGACAGGAAACGGAGTAAAGAACTCGCGCCAGGCACTCTGACGGGGGATGCGCGTGCCAATTCGCACCTAACGCGCATGTGCCTCGGGCTACCACCTCCCAGGCTAGCTTCCTATTCCCATCTCCTTCAAACATCCCATGCAGGATACTTCCCATAAATGCCGGATCCGGCACGGTTCATGCGGGGTCCCCCCGTTATCCAGATGCACTCACGTCCCATTCCCACACCACTCAGTTCTCTCGTCTGTGAACTGGGGGGCGGGAGGCCGAGCCCGGAATAGAGAAGGCGGCAGTGGGTCCCCTTGCTCACTCCTCCAGGGAGGTTGCACTCACTGCACATATGGCTGCAGACTGGCTCGGGGCCTCCCTGCCCTGGGAGTACTCGGAGTGACAGTGTGCCAGGCCCCCCCCCCCCCTTCAGCGGTCTGCCTGGTGATTCAACTGGGACCCCTTCTGCCAAGGCCAGGCCCCTCTCCCCACGCTGGAACGCACACACGAGGCACTAAGGCCGCCTGGCCGAGCGTCAGCCCTGCACACAGCAGCGTGGCTCGCACGTTCCCAACTTTGCCGTCAGCTCGGGCCACGCGCTGCATCAGACGGCTAAGGAGGGGCCTGGGGAGCAGGCAGGGGGACGTCACGTGGCCCTGGCATGTGGCCCATCCTCCCAAGCTGCCCCTGGTTTTCCTGATGTCTCTCTGAGCCAACCATGAGGCTCTGTGCTCTTCCCGACTTTGAAGAAACCACGCTGGCAGAGCGAACTGCATGCAGGCTGGCCAGGAGTTGGTCCTGTGCCCACTCTGGCGGGAGAGGAGCACGGCCCACTGTCGAGGTAAGCAGGCCGGGAACGAGCGCACCGAGCCACAGCAGCCGGGAAACCCTCTTGCCAGGACCGCCGGTGCCCTGGGGGTCTGATGTGACCCCGCCAGCACACCCATGTGCGTGCAGCGGCATGGGGCGAGCAGAGTGACTCTGCAGAGCTGCGGCAGCACCGTGAGGGGGCGCCTGGCTAAACAAAGAGAACGGCAAAGAAGCAGCCGTCGGCACACGGGGACCCTCGGGCATCGGGTCCGCACACACAGGGGCTGCCCCTCCAAGCACACAGGGAGGCAGAGGCTAGCTTCCTTTGGGCTGCCGACTTCCAATGGCCAGAGCCAGGACGTCACGCATTGCAGGCCAGTGCCCCTTCTTTCCCGGCGCCTCTTTGCAGGGAACACCTTTCACCATCAGAAAACCACAGCCTCGGGCCCAAAAGCTGCTACCAGACCTACTGTCTAGGATAAAACAAACTTCTCAACGTGTGGCCTTAGGAGACTCAGTCACCAGGCTCAAGCCTGCTCCATGCTCCTACCCACTTCACTCAATCCCTTGCCTTGCAGGGCCTCCCTCGGGGGGCAGTGTCCACAGGCCACCTCAGTCTTTGGTGGTCTAAACACAGCTCCCTCAGAGGCAGCTCGTCAGGGCAGCCACTGCTCGTTTGGGCGGTGCTCACGCCTGGCCGGTTCCGCACCGCACCCTCCCCGTTCGCTGTGAGCTGCGGGCTACCCTAACCCTCATCCCTGACCTGCAACCCAAGAGGCTGGGCCACACCACAAACAGCAGAGCTGGGACTGCACGCACGCAGCCTGATCCCAGAGCTGAGTTTGACCACCACACACTCCAGCCCAGTTGTCTGTATGGCACCGAGCACTGTAGAAGTCACGGTCTAGCTCTGTGATTATTTGCTTAACGCTGGTGCCCCCAGGAGACTCCAAGTCTGTGTGAGCAGAGAACGGGCTGTGTCCCCCCCCTCCCCACCGTGCTGGGCAGGGCCAGGCACACACAGTGAACCCTAGCACAGGCATTCGGAAGCCTCTCTGAGGAGGAGGCGGACCGCAGGCGCTCTCCTCCCAGGGCCTCGGGGCTCCTCCTTCCATTGCTGGGGGATCGAGGTGCCCTCTTCCCAGGAACCTCCTGCCTCGCTTCTCTGCTGACCCCTGGTGAATTCCCTAGTCCGAGAGCCAGCCGCTGGGTGTCCCAGAGAGCTGCACCTCTCCATCAAAGCTGGCCAAGCTTTTGCCCAGGGCTCAGTGCCCCCAGCTTTCCACCCAGACCTGTGCTGGGCTCACTGGCTCCAGTGAACGGATCAGGAAAAGGTGGAGATGGGAGGGACTTCATGCACCTGCCAGGGCAGGGCTGCTAGGGACTGGGTTTCTAGTCAGGGCTGGGCTGAACACCTGCCATCAAGCCATGGACAAGTGGCTTCATCTGAAAAATGGGACGGTGTCTGGGCCTGCACCGATTCCACGAACTCTGCTCACAAAGCACCCGGCCCCGAGCTCAGCGGGCGGGCAGCACCTGCCACTCCCTCAGGCCCCACCAGGGCCTTCATGACCTCTGCTGCTCACAGCTCTAGGATGAAGCGTGAAACCCATCAGCAAGGCAGCTCAGAGGGCGGCAGCGTGCGAAAGCAAGATCACAGGGTCTCCCCAGCTAATCCGGTCTGATGGCGCAGGCAGGCTGTTCTTCCACGACACGCTGCCGTCTCCGGCCAGGGCAAATCCAGTCCCTCCCCTCTGGGCTGGCTCAGGGCAAGGCTGGCCTGTGGGAACTGTCGGGCACTTGGGCTGCCACCCAGACTATTTCTGTTTTGTCGGAAGGCAGGCCCGCTCTGTGAGACAAGCCCTCTCCCTGGCTGCTGGGCCCTCAGGCGGCCTGCCAGGGCACGGGGCCGGAGGAAATCCGCTCACAGCGCCGAGTCACAAGCTAAATGAACTCCGCTTATCTGGAACGGGCGAGAGCTGGCGAGCTGACTGCAGGCCTCTATGGCCAAGAGGAATTTTCGGAATGCAAGTGACTTGTGCTCAGTTTCCAAGAAGAAACACAGGAGGGTAGGGAGGCATGAGTGCATGGGAGGTGGTAAATAAAACAAGGCAGAGAAAGCTTTTAAGATTACTTGGACTATGGGGAAACAATTTGCTAATAAACCTCAAACAAAGGGGAAGGGAGGGATTAAGTAACACAGAACCCCCATAAAAATCACAGTGGATGAAAACCATAGACTTCATATTTTAGCACTTCGTCACCAATTCAAAGCAACACAAATATGGTAATTTCCCCCACAAGGCCTGCTGGGTATCCACACCTGCGACACACTCACAGGGACAGGCACGAGGATCGGTACTGCAATCAGCTACTTGTCGCAAAGACAGAATCGCAGACCTGGCCTCTCGACTGCAGGGCAGTCCGTGACCGAAGCCAGCGGCTCTGGTCCCGCCTACTCCCCTTGCTGGCAGCTCTAGAAAGTGGCCATGATCAACGTGTTTGGGAATGTGGAGGCTTTTTGCAGGGTAAGTATTTCCCAGTTGGGAGGGAGTTTGGTAAAATTCTGAGTCTGCGCTTCCGATGCCACGTGCAGCTCCAGCAGCCTGAAGCCCAGAACAAAGGGCTGGAATGTGGGCCCTGGCCTTCCTGTTCTGTGGGCTGTGGATGGCCTCTGCCTCAAGGACTCCAGGATTCCTGCTTCCTCCTGTGAAGGGGGTGGGTGCTGTGAGATGTATGTGGTTCTCAGCTCCTGGGAGGGCGCTCTGCGAGGAGGACGCCTCACACGGCGTCCGGCTGTCACTGCTGACCCAAGGCACACAGACCCCACACCACCGGGCCGTGCTGGATACAGCCTCCTCCCTGAGTGCCCTCGGAAGCCCACGGCGAGGCTCAGACTGAGGGATCCTGGTGGGGGTGGAAGGAGCAGGGAGGCATAACAGGAAATAGCATTTGGCCCCAGTTCCCTGTAGGGAGCGTCTAACATCCTTGTCATTTCGAGTGACAGGAACACCTCTTGCTACTCATGGCTGATGATCTAATCAGCCATGCCCATGTAACGGAAACTCCATACAACCCCCAAACAACAGGACTTGGTGAGCTGCTGGGGTAGCAAGCCCACTCTCCCATTTGGCTGTTCCTGAGTGTGAATCAGTACATAACACATAAGAAAGTCTTTTCTCGAATTCTGTGAGTCAGCCCAGCACATCAGCAAACCCAGGGCAGGGGCTGTGGTAGGCTAGGCGGCCCCGACACTTGCCCTGGCGTCTGAAGGAGGGGCCGAGCCCTGAAGCCTCCATCAGAACTGAGGCAGACAGCTGCACACCGGCTAGTGGCAGGGGGCGGAGACGGGTGCCGGGAGGAACAGCACCCCGAGCTGGGGTCCGGAGAGAGATCCTCGCAGGTACTCGGTGTCGGGGAGCAGAGCCCCTGACACCCAGCCTGTCCTCTCTGGGCTTCACGGGGTGGTTTTGTTGCCAGGAGGCCAATGGCCCTGGGTTCAAACCTCAGCCCCAGCTTTCATCTTCCCGAATCCCATTCTCCTCAGAGACTGGAATGACTGAAACCTGTCGCAGGTTGCTGTGCCCCTGCCCCCGTGTGGGAGGCCCAGAAGAAACTCCCAGCTCCAGATCGGTGCAGCTCCGGCCATTGCAGACAGCTGGGGAGTAAACCAGCAGATGGAAGACCTCTCTCCCTCTCTCTGCCTCTCCTCTCTGTGTAACTCTGACTTTCAAATAAATACACAAATCTTAAAAAAAAAAAAAAAATAGCAGCATTTTCCATTTACTAGCTTTCTGAAGGGCAGTTCTAGCACAGATCGGGCTGCAGTTCTCTGAAACACGGCGCACCCCCCGCCATCGAAGTGCCCCCATACTGGGTGTCCACTTCAGCAGATGTGTGCCAGGCCCCTCTGTGCAGGGAAGGAGCAAACTGAGGGCGCCACTGCGCTGACCCCCACTGTAACACAGCAGGGGGGGGGCGGTGGCTAAGGTCTTCCCACTCGGAAACAGCCCCGTTGCTACTCTTGCTGCTGCCGCGTGCGTCTACGCGACCACGGCCTCCCACCTGGGATGGGCACACGCAGAGCTGACGGCTGGCTCTAACCAGCGTTATTACTATCAGCATTCAGGAGCAGTTTTCTAGAGATGTAATGCACACACCATACAACTCATCTGCTTAAGAGTACATGACTCAGTGGCTTTTTAAACAATGTTTAAAAATATTTTCATCTACTTGAAAGGCAGATGGGTGGGGACAGGGGAGAGATCCTGCGATCTTCCATCTACACTGGGTCACTCATCCGACACCCACAACAGCCAGGGCTCGCGGAGGCTGAAGCCAGGAGCCTCTCACTCAACTGGGGTCTCCCCACACGGGGGGCAGAGGCCCAAGCTCCTGAGCCATCCTGTTGGCTGGCAGAAAACATCAGACAGGAAGCTGGCCTGGAAGCGGGATAGCGGTGCCTGAACCAGCACTGTGATGTGGGATGTGGCTATCCCAAGTGATGGCCAACCTGGTATGTGCCACCTGCCTGTCCCACAGCTTTTTATTTAAAAAAAGTATTGCATTTATTATATTTGAAAGGCAGAGGAGAGAGGGAAGGAGAGGGAGAGGGAGACAGAGAGAAAGAATATCCATCTCCTAACCACTGGCTCACTCCACAAATGCCTACAACAGTCACAGCTGGGCTAGATCAATACCGGGAGGCCAGGACTCAACTCAGATCTCCCAAACGAGTGGCGGGACCAGGGACTTGGACCACCGTCGGCCGCCTCCCAGGACGCACATCTGCAGGAAGCGGCTTGGTAGATGAGCTGGAGCCTGATCCCAGGCACTGATAAGGGATGCAGGGGGCCCAAAAGGTGTCTTAACCCCTGTGCCAAATGCCCATTCTGAAGACTTTCTAGCAGATTCCATTCAGAGTTGTGTAACCTTCACTGCAATCAGTTTTACAACACTTTCATCAATCCAAAAGGAAACTCTACCTCCCTCCCTCCTTGCAGCCCCTGCCAATCTATCATCAACCTTATGTTTTACAGACTTGCCTATTCTGGACATTTTTTTTTTTAATTTTCAAAGATTTATTCATTTATTCTAAAGTCAGAGTTACAGAGAAGAGGGAGAGACAGAGAGACAGAGATCTTCCATTAGCTGGATCACTCCCATAATGGTCGTAACAGCCAGCACTAGGTCATGCCAAAGCCAGGAGCCAGGAGCTTCCTCCAGGTCTCCCATGAGGGTGGCAGGGGCTCAAGCACTTGGGCCATCTTCCATTGCTTTCCCAGGCCACTAGCAGGGAGCTGGATTGGAAGTGGAGCAGACGGGACTTGAACCAGTGTCCATATGGCATGCTGGCGTCAGAGGCAGCAGCTTTCCTTGCTCCGCAAGCAGGCAGGCCCCTGTCCTGGAGGTTTTGCATCCATAGGATCACGTAACAATCAACCTGGTGACTGGCTCCCTTCACTTAGCATCGTCGACTTCAGAGCACGTCTCAGTCCATCCTTCCTTTCATGAGTGAGTCACAGTCAAGCAGACGAACATACCATATTTTGTTAGTCCGCATTTATCTGCTGGACATTTGAGCTGTTAACACTTTTTGGCTTTTATAAACAAGGTGTCTCCATTTTATTTTAAAACTTAAATCCTGGGCTGGCGCCGTGGCTCACTTGGTTAATCCTGCAAAGCTGGCATCCCATATGGGCGCCGGATTCTGTCCCGGTTGCCCCTCTTCCAGGCCAGCTCTCTGCTGTGGCCCGGGAGTGCAGTGGAGGATGGCCCAGGTGCTTGGGCCCTGCACCCCATGGGAGACCAGGAGAAGCACCTGGCTCCTGGCTTCAGAATGGCACAGCGCTGGCCACAGTGGCCATCTGAGGGGTGAACCATCGGAAGGAAGACCTTTCTCTCTGTCTCTCTCTCACTATCTGTATCTCTACCTGTCAAATAAATAAAAAATAAAAAAAATTCTTAAATCCGAGGTAACTTACAGGCCCCCCCCCCCCCCCCAGAAAGCCGCATTTGGATCTGTGGCCAGTCCCCAGCCCTCAGCTCCCATCAGCCCTGCCAGACTGGCCCCTCCTGCTCCGTGGGCTCCTTCCTTCAGGCTCACGGAGATCCAACCCCGTCTCAAAGCTTCACACACATCTCCTGTTCGCCAGACACTCTCTCCCCCGCCACGGGGAACACAGGGCATTTGTTCCCACTCAGATGTTGCCCGCTTGCTCAAGTCCTCGCCTTTATACACATCCTTCCCTTCTCCCTCTCTGTGCACACAGTCTGCCGCCGCCTCTCTGAATGGAGCTTCTGAGGGACGAGGTCTTTTGAGTGTGTCCACGCCATTCAGTCACTCAGCATCGTTTACGAGGGCCCTGTGTGCCCAGTCCGCCTTCCCTCGTGGGACTTAGGGTCCATTGAGGAAGGAAGACAAGCGGAGTTCAGTGTGCTAAGTGGCCCCGAGAAGGCCTGTGGGAGGCTCTGCAGTGGAACGGCCGGGGCGTTGCTGCAGGTGAGGGCTGGACGGCGGCTTAAATGCTGAGTGCTGCTCTAACCCCGCTGTGCGGGAGCTGCGAGCGAGCACGCACAGGAAGGAGACAAGAGGCAGGGAGATGCGCAGGGCCCTGCGCAGGGCCCAGGTCCCGGCAGCAGCTCCACCCCACCCTGCAGCGCCACAGAGGTTAAACAGGGGGAGGCCAGCCCCACTGGTTTCAGAATGGTATTCGCAGCAGTGCGGGTAAGGACCTCAAAGGCCCTGAGACCAGACGTAGGAACCCAGTCACTAAGAGGCTGTGAGGGTAAAGCCAAGAAGACCCCGAGAGCCGAAATGCCCAGCAGGGCCAGATGCAGGACCCACGTGGGCACCCGAGGCCAAGATCCCAGCAGGGCACAAAGGCCGGGGCAGACAGAGGGCCTGAGAACACGTCCCGCTCACTAACCCTGCGAATCACGGCCTCAGCAGGATCAGGGCCGCTGCAGGGCAGACGGCAGCAGTCAACAGCGGGCAAAATGCAAGGCCTTACAAAGATGCTTTTCTGAACATGAATTTATTTAAGTTACATGGATTGTTCTTCACTCAAAAATGACAGAATAAACACCTTCTCCTTCAGACAACCACACAAAAGCATCCAGGGGCATAAGAAAGGAAACATCACATCTCTGACACGAGTGGAGACGCCATGAGCCCAGCTCCGGCACAGGCGGTGCAGCGCGCGGCGCCCCACAGGTTACACGAGGCTGCGGCGGCTGCGAGACAGAACGCCTGCTGCTGCTGACGTGGGACAAAGCATGCATTTCATCTCACAGAAGTACACGCTTGGCCTCCGGCGAGCAAAGCCAGCACACCAATGTTTCCAGTGAGGGGAACTGGGGGCCCAGGTGTCCTCAGAGTGGCCTGGTAGGACAGTCACACACACATGTCCAAACGGCAGGAAGCAGGCTGTCCACGGCAGCACAGGCTGCGGACAGGAAATGCCAGTAGCACCATTCACAACGAAACACTTGAGGAAAACCCTCCTGAATGGGGCTCCTCCCTCACGAGTTTTCTACATATTGCTCCAGTAGGAAGGAATCACCTCCTTTGAAGACAAACGATCACTTTAAAAGGATCCAGCATGGACTAAGCTGTGAGTTAAGGATGGTTCGGATGGGTCGGCGCCACAGCTCACTAGGCTAATCCTCCGCCTGTGGTGCTGGCACATCGGGTTCTAGTCCTGGTTGGGGAGCCGGATTCTGTCCCGGTTGCCCCCCTTCCAGGCCAGCTCTCTGCTGTGGCCCGGGAGTGCAGTGGAGGATGGCCCAAGTGCTTGGGCCCTGCACCCCATGGGAGACCAGGAGAAGCACCTGGCTCCTGCCTTCGGATCAGCGCGGTGCACTGGCCGCAGCACGGCGGCCATGGCGGCCATTGGAGGGTGAACCAACGGCAAAGGAAGACCTTTCTCTCTCTCTCTCTCTGTCTCTCTCTCTCTCACTGTCCACTCTGCCTGTCACAAAAGGATGGTTCGGATGAAGGCGCATCCGGCACAGCGGTGACGGCGTTCCTGGGCCCTGGGGCCACCGCGCACCTTTGCCTTTATCGGAGTGCTGGGGTCCTCTGCTTCACCCCCGATTCCAGCTTCCTATTAGTGCAAACCCAGGGAGGCAGCAGTGACGGCTCAAGTACTGTGCCCCTGCTCCCCAGGTGGGAGACCCTCCAACCTCCTGGCTGCAGCCTGGCCACGCCCTGGGCGTCACAGGCATTTGGAGGAGTGAACTGGCAGATGAAAGATCAATCTCTTCTTCTCTTTCAAATAAATAAATCTTTTTAAAACAAAGACTACATTTGGGAAAACAAAAGAGGTTAAGATGTGAATTCTTATGCATATATTTACCACGGTTTTTAAAAACAGAAGAAGCCAGGGCTGGTGCTATGGTGTAGTGGGTTAAGCATCCGCCTGCAGTGTTGGCAACCCATATGGGCACGGGTTCGAGTCCCAGCTGCTCCACTTCCAATCCAGCTCTCTGCTGTGGCCTGGGAAAGCAGTAGAAGATGGCCCAGGTCCTTGGGCCCCTGCACTCACGTGGGAGACCTGGAAGAAGCTCCTGGCTCCTGGCTTCGGCGCAGCTCAGGCCGTTGTGGCCATCTGGGGAGTGAACCAGTGGAAGGAAGACTTCTCTCTCTCTGTCTCTACCTCTTTCTGGAACTCTGTCTTTCAAATACATAAAATAAATCTTAAAAAAAAAAAAAAAGATAACCTGTCAGAAAGGCTACTAGAAAACAAACTGCAAAGAACAGTCATCAGGGACTTGCCCTGTGCCACAGTGGGTAAAGCTGCTGCCTGTAGCGCTGGCATCCCAGATGCGTGCCGGTTTGAGTCCCAGCTGCTTCACTTCTGATCCAGCTCTCTGCTATGGCCTGGGAAAGCAGCAGAGGATGAGCCAAGTCCTTGGGATCCTGCACCCACATAGGACACCTGGAAGAAGCTCCTGGCTCCTGATTGGCATAGCTCTGGTCATCACGGCCATTTGTGGAGTGAACCAGTGGATGGAAGACCCCTCTCTCTCTCTCTCTCTCTCTCTCTCTCTCTCTCTCTCTGCCTCTGTCTTTTGTAACTCTGCCTTTCAAATAAATAAATAAATCTTTTTTTTTTTTAAAAAAGAACAGTCATCAGAAAATGCTGCCATAAATTAATAAAAATACAGGCTTAACAGTCAAACAGACAACGCAGTACCCTCGGTAATACCAAGCACGTGAAGAGACATAAGCACCATGGAGACAACAGGAGGTGAAGCATTCTGGGGGCAGAGCTCGGAGATGTGGATGAGCAAAGTGTGTTTGGGGCACTGTCAAAAACCTCGTGGGGGCCGTGGACCACAGCAATGAGGGCAGTGAACAACACGAAATGGAAAGAAAAGTCTAAAACAAGCAGAGAAGTAACAGATTTAGAAAATAAGCAGCTTTAGCTCATAATACACATTACTACTGCCCACAAAGAAAAAACAATTCCAGAAAACTTTACTGAAATAAAAGTAATGGGCTGGTGCTATGGCATAGTGCCAGCATCCCATATGGGAGCCGATTCGAGACCTGGCTGTTCCACTTCTGATCCAGCTCTTTGCTGTGGCCTGGGAAAACAGAAGGTGGCCCAGTTCCTTGGGCCCCTGCACCCACATGGGAGACACAGAAGAAAATCCTGGCTCCTGGCTTTGGATCGGCACAGTGAACCAGCAGATGGAAGACTTCTCTCTATCTCTCTCTGTGTAACTCTGCCTTTCGAATAAAATAAATAAATAAAAACCTATAAAACTCCACAGAGTAATCTCATTTATGATTATTGATGCAAAAACTATTAGCAAATTGTACCCAGGAGCACACTGTTCTGCAGCCAAGAATAACCTACCCCAGGACGCTAGGATGACTAGATGATAAGGAAGTATTAATTTACTGCACTCCTAAATGTAGCAAAAGAACAGTATTTGAATGACTGCATCTCTACAAAAGCTCAGGAGGTATTTGATATAACACAATAACTCTTGTTAAAAACAAGCAAAACACTCTTAGGGAAAAAAAGATGAAAAGATAAATAAGCCCTTAAAAATAAAAACACCTCACTCCCCAGACCAACAGGGAACAAGGTAAGAATATTTACTCTCACCAGCATTTAATATTGTCCTGGAGGAGGTATCAGCCAATAAAACTTAGGCTGACAGGAGAAAAATGAAACCAACGAATGTGGGGAAAGAAAGTAAAATCATCATTAATTACAGATGTTCTGCTTTATTTACCTATCTAGAAAACTCAAGAGTCTTTATATTGATTGTGGCCGTGGTTATAGGACCATATACATTTGTCAAAACCAAGGTGCCGGCCGGCACTGTGGTGCAATGGGTTAAAACCCTGGTCTGACATCCCATATGGGTGCTGGTTCGAGTCCTGGCTGTTCCACTTCTGATCCAGGTCTCTGCTATGTCCTGGGAAAGCAGTAGAGGATGGCCCAAGTCCTTGGGCTCCATCACCCACGTGGGAGACCCGGAAGAAGATCTTGGCTCCTGGCTTCAGATCAGCATGGCTCTCCATCCTGCACTGACGAAATTAAGGACAACAGAACAAAATAATAACTGTCTCCCTCCTCAGTCTTCATAGTTTTCTGAACACAGGAAATTTCTAGTTTAAATTCCCAAGGGCAGGGACCATGTCCTGTCTCTTGTCCTCTGCCCTGGTGGAGAGGCTCACCCAACACCCTTGCTGCACACAGGAGAAATGTCACTGCCGCTGGGCACCAGAATGCTCTCCGTGCCCAACCTCACACGTGTGAAGCCAAAGAGAAAGCCAGTCTGGATGAACAGAACCACACTTGGCTGCAAATCACTTGAAGGCGTGTGCTGGGAGCTACAAACAAGGGCGTCTCCAGTGTTTGCAGTCAGTCACCTCACCCGGGAAGATGTATGCAGATATAAAAATACGGTCCTTTTGCCATCATCACCCCCATTTAGTCAGTAAGGAAAGTGAGGCCTACGTGGGATGAGGCTCTTGCCCCCAGTCCCAGATCACAGAGCTGCTGAGCGGTCCTCTCGCTCAGTGGGTCCCTCTCAGCCCCTCTGCTGAGCCAGCCCTCCTGTTACACGATGCTTCTAGCTGGGTGGCAGCATTGAGGCTCTTTCTATCTCTCAAGACATAAAAGTATGACAATGACAGCAATTTCCTTTTCCAAGAGAGAAAGCCTCTTTCCCCTTGCAATGCTGCTTGTGTTACTATGTGCTGAGTACGTCCCTCCCTTCAAGATCAGCCTGAAGATGAGGCTTCCTCACCCACACAGGAAGTCCGGCCGAGTGACGCTCAGAAGAGGAAGACACTGTCAGCCCACGTCACTGCTGAGAAGGCTGTGAAAGGCTAGCTGCGTGTGGGGCTCCTTCCCGCACCGGGAGGAAGATAAAACAATACTTAGAAAGAGCTTAGGACCACGCTTCCTAAATGTTAATTATCCTCATCATTCTCATTATTAAAACAGCCACAACCACATTCTTGCCATTCAGTGATGTTCATCTCGGCCCGCTGAAATGTTTTCCAAAGCCAGCAAACTCATCATTAACAGCCGTGCTAGCTAGGCTGCTCCTGCCTCCCACCAGCCAGCGTAACAGTGGTTCTCGCAGATGGGCAGCTCAGAATTGAAAGATAAGCTTATTTTGGTACAAACACATTTTTTTTAAAATCCATGCTGTTTTTTATAATGTGCATTTTTCATGAATATTTGATTCCTTGTATGGATTTCAAATTATTCTCTACCACAATAAACATTTTTAATTCTACTTTCCACAAACTTTTTGAAGCACTTTAGCATTTAACTTCAGTTCGAGCTAGTTATTATCACCCTTTTTCCTCCCTCTAGTCTTGAGATAGTAAAGCCATAACTACACAGTTTCTGTTTTCAAGCCGGACACTACAGGACTGAGCCGAGGACTGTCCGAGCCCAAGATTTTGAATGTACCCAGATGCGGGTCACAGGGAACGCATGCTCTCCATGGAGGACCCAGCCCAGGACCTGAAGCGCTTCATATCAGTTCATGCTCTTGCTCTCACAGCCCAAATGCTAACTGCTGACAACCACAACAGAAGACAGAGCTTTCTACTGCAGCCTTTGAAACACAAAAAGCAGGTCACAAAACAGAAGTCCTGACTGTCCTTCCAGTGACCTCTGGACTGTACACTACAAAGGTCTTGTTTCAACCAAATTGCAGCTTCTGTGAAAAGATAAATTGTGTGAATTTGTTTGTGTATTAAACTGTAGGGAGGCCACCAATTTTAAATAACCAAAGAATTCCAGCCAGGAGTAAAAGAACACAAAGTGGGGTAAAATCACAAGGGCTCAAACTTCCTGCTTGAAAAAGTGGGAGCCACGTCTGATACGTAAGTCCCCTTACATTTCAAGGCAGCCAGCCCGAGAGCCGGGCACCACACAAAGGAGCGAGCTGATCTGCGCAGACCAGGGTTCTCAAGTGGTTTTCTTCTGCGTCCTCACCCACGGCCGCAGTCCCTCTGACTTTGTTGCCTCAATTCCCATTCCTACTGACCCAGTTGCTGTTTGGATCCTGTGGACACAAAGGTGTGGACTGAGGTCTCTGGAAAGCCAGGCCCCGTGGGACGCATGAAGGAAGAAAGGTCTGGCCTTGGCCTGAAGGATCTCAGGTGTTCAACGCCTGCATCAGTCAGTTTGCTTATCTGTCCCAGCTGCTCAGCGGCCACAGTAAAACACCCGGCCTTGGTGCTTCACGAAAACACGTTTCTTGTCTCACAGTTCTGGAGCCTAGGACGTCCAAGGTCAAGGTTTCAGTTGAGGACCCTCCCTGACTTACAGATGACTGCTTTCTTGCTGTGTTCCACGTGGCAGACAGTGCCTTCTAGGGGTGGCGGCACAGGTGAACAGACGCCGAGCAGGCATGCGTGCTCCATCGAGGCCTGCCTGGAGGGAGGCGGTCTCAGGAAGGATGGTCACTGGTTGAGGTGGGGGACAGGACATCTCAGGCAGAGGGCAGTGACGAATGCAGACATGGAGGCTTGGCAGTGAAAGCTGGTTAGGGAGCCCGTGAAGAGAGGTTGTGCAGGCAAGCCAGGACCAGAACAGACCCGCCTGCTTCCTGCCCTGTGTTCTCCCGGTGTGGGTCCGGCCCAGGCCGGGCAGCAGTGCGCCGACCTTCAGGGCTGGGTGGACCCATGGCCGCAACGTGGACAACCGAGAATGCGTGCAGAGAAGGGAAGAGCAGAATGGAGGACGGTTTGTGCAAGGCTGCTGGAGCAAGAACATGCAAGTCCGCATGGGCCAGCACTGCTCGCCACACAGCGGCTGGAGTTATCTCATGGGGCAAAGGCCAAAGCCTGTCCCTCTGCTCAAGAATTTTCTTCAATGGCTTCTTCATTTTTTTTAAAGATTTGTTTATTTTATTTGAAAGTCAGAGTTACACAGAGAGAGGAGAGGCAGAGAGAGAGACAGAGAGAAAGGTCTTCCGTCTACTGGTACACTCCCCAGATGGCCACAACGTCTGCCATGCGGGTGCAGGGGCCCAAGGACTTGGGCCATCTTCCACTGCTATTCCAGGCCATAGCAGAGAGCTGGATCGGAAGAAGAGCAGCCGGGACTTGAACCCGCACCCACATGGGATGCCAGCTCCTCAGGCCAGGGTGTTGACCCACTGCGTCACAGCATGGGCCCCCTCTCTCATTTCCTTCAGGCCCTCCTCCTCCCCTCCAGGTCTCTGTATGTAAATGTCGACACTCACTCCAGACACTTCATATCCCTCTCCTTATTTCTTTACTTCCAAGCACTCCTAAGTCTTCATATTTTACTGCTAGCATCTGCCTCCTCCACTAGACCGTGAAGGATGCTGCACGAGGGCAAGGATTTTCGTCTGTTTCGAATGCTGTAACACCACCATATTTTATTAAGTAATTATTTAATTTCAGAGATAGAATTACCGAGAGAGAGCAAGACAAAGAGCTTAGCCTACTACGCCACAGTGCCGGCCCCAACAGTACGCGGCCTGTGCTATAAGGTACTTGGTTCGTACTGGCTGAATGGGTGGGAAAAAACTCTTTTCATGCATCGAGGCTCCAGTCGGCCGGCATTTTAGACACAGGCAGAGAAACACACACAAAAGGTAGAATGGAGCTGCAGAGCGCTCAGTGGGAAAAGGAGTACCACGTCTACGTCACGGGACCAGCGAGCAGTGAGGGGATCGAGAAGAACACGAAATGAAGTCCTTGAACTACGGCAAGTGAACATTTCAACAAGGGCTCAACACCACCTGGAAAATACCCAGAGGGCAGGAAGCTGAATCGGCAAGCTTTAAAGAAGGGTGCGACGGCCCCACGCTCCCCGGGTTTGTTAGGGCCAGGGAAGGACTCTGACTTGTTCTCGCTGTCCCAACACGGTGGGTATCGCCGTCAGTCACACGTTGCAGGGCAGGAACACAGGCTCAGAGATGTGAAGTGCTCGCACCCCGCTGTGGCCCTTAACCCACAGTCACAGGCCCCCCGCCCTGGGAAAAAGCGGGTTCTGAGCCCAAGTAGAGCAGGGGCCGCTGCAGAGGGCAGCCAGCTCCTGGGATAACGTCAGTGATGGCCTGTTGGCTGCCAGGTACTGCCAGAAGGTCATCAACATGCTGATCTCCTCCACGACTCGAAGTGCTATCATGACCCCTGTCTGCTAGTCAGGGAGACCCAGCTCGGACGGCCAAGCAGCTCCCTGTAAGCAGCAGACTCTATCTGGCCCCAGGTCTACTCTGCAGACCACTCCCCAGCAAGAAGAAAAAGCACACCACGCCCTTGCCCACACAGAGTCCCCAGGGCACGTGGCTTCCCTGCCGCACATCCCACAGTTACTAATAACGCTGTCCTCCGTCTCTTCCCCACCCCCACCCACCGTAACCTGCCTCCCAAAGGCCTCTGATCTAATGGCAAGTGTTTTCCCTAAGGACGCTACCATCAATTAGTGGTGAAGTTTCAATCTGTCACACAGAAAGCACTCTCACAGCTACCCAGGCCATGCAGCTCCATCAGGCGAGGTCACGGATCTAAGTACTCCATCAAAGGCCCTTCTGATGGAGGGCTCCATCTGCAGTGGAGGCGCTGAGTCACCTCTGACCTGTGAGTGATGCACACGGCGCAGTGACAGTGACAGCAACTAGCATGGCTGCAGGTCCACCCTGAAGCTGGCTCCCTCCTCCTTCCCTCGCAGCCCACCCACAGAGATGACTCTGGGGCCTTGGTGAGGCCCTGCGGCCACTGCGCGAGGTCAGGAAGAACGGCCACTCACCTGTGCACAGAGGCCAAGGCTCACGCAGAGAGCAACAGCCTCTGCCGGCCATGCATGCACCAGCCACGGGGCTACCAGGGTGTGTGCCAACCATAGCCTCAGTCTGAAACCAGAGCGGCTACAGCAAAGGCAAAGCTGTGCCACTAGGTCATGGAGACCCAGTCACGCTGTGTGTGTGTGTGTGTGTGTGTGTGTGTGTGTGTGTGTGAGAGAGAGAGAGAGAGAGAGAGAGAGAGAGAGACGGGGCGGGGTGCTGGTGGTGGGGACTCAGCCAGCTGCTACTACAAAGTGTGACAGATTTGGTGCAGTCACACTGACCCTGGCCAGGACTAACAGATACAAAACCATCAAGTTACAGCCAGGAGCACGGGGATGCCCCGACTGCATGCCCCTAGCCTTGTGGATTTCTGCCTCTTCCGGGCCTGGTACTTTGCTTCAAGGTATCTTTTACATCATCATGTTCAACATGCTGAAATGAATTATTCAAAACTGCCACTCTCCTCAGTACATATTAACATCAGTGCGCACACACGTGCACCGAGTGTTCCCAGCAGCCCCCCTCCAAACTGCCCCAAACTGTCCAGAAGGAGTGGAAGATGAAGTGGACGCAGCAAGGACAGGAACCATGTACCATCACGGACAACACGGTGAGCGGAGGGATTCTACGACAGAAGCTCAGACAGGGCTCTGTGAAGCCAGACACAAAAGTGTGAATTTGGTAGAGGTGCATTTTTACAGCAGAACAGCAGGTACAAGTTCTACAGTGTCAGAAGCCAAGACGCTGGCTGTCACTGGGGAGGGCCTCTAGGGGCTGCTCATCTCTCTCCAGACAGACACAGGTGGCACAGGTGTGTCAAGTTGGGGATCTTCATTGAGCTCCACTTGATGGTGGCTGTGCTCTTCTTAAAAAAACTTGTTTTCCCATTGAAAGGCAGAACAACAGAGAGGGAGAGACTGAGAGAGAGAGAGACATCTTCCATCTGCTGGTTCACTGCCCAAGTGGCTGCCAGGGCTAAGCCAGGAAACAAGAATCCATCCAGGTCTCCCACATGGGTGTCAGGGGCCCAAGCACTTGGCCCATCTTTGCTGCTTTCCCAGGCAAGTCAGCAGGGAGCTGAATAGAAAATGCAACAGCTGGGACTTGAACTGGCACTTATATATACTACACTTCAACAGGAAGTTTAAAAAATGTACCTATGGGGGCCAGTGCTGTGGCCTAGCAGGTAAAGTCACTGCCTGCAGTACCGGCATCCCGTATGGGCGCCAGTTCGAGTCCCGGCTGTTCCACTTTTGATCCAGCTCTCTGCTATGGCCTGGAAAAGCAATAAAAGATGGCCCAAGTCCTTGGGCCCCTGTACCCGTGTGGGAGACCCCAAAGAAGCTCCTGGCTCCTGGCTTCAGATCAGCACAGCGCCAGCAGGTGTGGCCACCTGGGGAGTGAACCAGTGGATGGAAGACCTCTCTCTTTCGGCCTCTCCTTCTCTGTGTAACTCTTTCAAATAAATAAATAAATAAATAAATCTTTAAAAAAATGCACCAATGAATATTGTCCAATCTCACCCATTACTGATGTGAAAAAATATGCTGTTTGGGCTTACAACAGTGAAGTCAGTGACAAGACTCCCTAAAATAATGGCTAGCACCAATTGACTGCTATGTACCAGGCATTATGCTAAGAACATTACAAATAGGATTCTGGTCCTGCTAATTATTGAAATATCAAAAATTCCCTTTGAAAGAGTTGTTTCTTGCCTATAGTCAAACAGGTACTATTGCTTGGCCAAGGTGTAGCTCCATGGCTTATGGATTTAACACTGGGGTATGCTAATGAGAAAGGAGTTTACATTACATATGGAGGAGTCACATTAGGCCCCCAAACTCTTCTGCAGGACACTGACTTTTTCATTGGATCCAGGCCAGCCGTCTTGTAGAGCAGCCATATTCATATTCATATTCGTATTCATACAGGATACCAGCATTGCAGGCAGTGGCTTAACCTGCTGTGCCACAACACTGGCCCCAATATCTTGAGATCAGGTAAATATATTGAATTCCCTTAAAAATCATTCCATAAGCGGGCTTTTTAAAAAGTCTGTAATAGCTCAGGGTGGGTGTTAACGGGTAAGCCGTCACTTGGCTGCCCACACTACACCCAAGTGCAGGAGCTGAGCCCCACCTCTAATGCTGATCCAGCTTCCTGATCCGGTCCACCTGGGAGGCAGCAGATGGCTCCTGACACCCACACGGGATATCCAGATGGAGTTTCTAGCTACTGGCTTAGCCTGGTACAGTTCTGGCTATTGTGGGCATTTGGGGAGTGAACCAGTGAATGAAGGCTCTTTGTCTTTCAAATTAATTAATTTTAAAAAAACAACTCTTGGCCGGTGCCCCGGCTCAATAGGCTAATCCTCCACCTGCAGCACACCGAGTTCTAGTCCCAGTCAGGCACCGGATTCTGCCCAGTTGCCCCTCTTCCAGGCCAGCTCTCTGCTGTGGCCCGGGTGGGCAGTGGAGGATGGCCCAAGTGCTTGAGCCCTGCACCCCATGGGAAACCAGGAGAAGCACCTGGCTCCTGCCATCGGATCAGCGCGTTGCGCCGGCCGCAGCGGCCATTGCGGGGTGAAGCAATGGAAAAGGAAGACCTTTCTCTCTGTCTTTCTCACTGTCCACTCTGCCTGTCAAAAAAAAAAAAAAAAAAAAAAAAAAACCCACAACTTTTATGAGGGGTACTTTATATATAATAAGCTATCACTTACAGTGTACAATTTGATCATTTTGAAATGTGTATATGTTGAGTGAAATTACCACCACATCGAGACAGGAAATATGTCCATCATGCCCCTAAAGTTTTCTTCGATCTCTAAAATCAATTCTTGCCGCCGCAGCTTCCAGGTCACCACTGATCTCCTTCCTGTCCTTACAGACCACTCTGCATTCTCCAGAGCTCTACGGAAATGGCATCACAGTCTGTTGTCGCGCATCAGTCTCAGCAGGACTCCGATTCGGCACAGGACTGCATGCTGGTCACCGAGTCCTAGGCCAGTGGGCGGGGACACCATTACTAGTCTATTCACCTGCCCATGGTGGGCAGCTTCCACTCTGAGGCCCTCAAGGCAAAGTGGCGAAACAGTCGCGTCACGTCTGTGTGCACATGTTCTCACTGCTCTTGGGCAAAACCTCGACGTGCAATGTTCAGTGAGTGCGTGACTGTAACACACTGCCAGAGAGCTTGCCAAGGCGACTCTGCCCGTCTGCATCCTCCTCAGTAGTGTGCGAGGTTGAACTGTTCCACATCCTCACCAATACTTGGTCCTCTCGGTCACTTCATTCCCCCAAGGATTTCAAAATCCAATAATGTTGGCTGCCTGATTAATTATGCATTTGTGTGAGTGTGTCTATCTGTCCCACCCCTGAATATCAGATATCATGAGGGCAACCTGAGCACAACACAGTGCCTAGCTTACAGTAGGAGCTTAATTAATACAAACATTCAATAAATACTAGTTGACTGAAAAAAGTTTGCCATCCTCCCCACTATACAGAAAGATGGCAAGCTGGGGCTGGTGTTGTGGCATAGTGGGTAAAGCCACCACCTGCAGTGCTGGCATCCCACACTGGCACCGGTTCAAGTCTCAGCTGCTCCACTTCCGATCTAGCTCTTTGCTGTGGCCTGGGAAAGCAGTCGAAGATGGCCCAAGTCCTTGGACCCCTGCACCCGTGTGGGAGACCCAGAGGAGACTCCTGGTTCCCGGCTTCGGATCTGCACAGCTCCAGCCGTTGCAGGCACCTGGGGAGTGAACCAGCGGATGGAAGACTCTCTCTCTTTGCCTCTGTCTCTCTGTAACTCTGCCATTCAAATAAATAAATAAATAAATAAATATTTTTTAAAAAAAGAGGGCAAGCTAATTGTTTTAATTAAAAAAATTAAAAAAAATTTTTTTTTAAATTTTTGACAGGCAGAGTGGACAGTGAGAGAGAGAGAGACAGAGAAAAAGGTCTTCCTTTGCCGTTGGTTCACCCTCCAATGGCCGCTGCAGCCAGCACGCTGCGGCCGGTGCACTGCGCTGATCCGATGGCATGGGGCCAGGTGTGTCTTCTGGTCTCCCATGGGGTGCAGGATCCAAGCACTTGGGCCATCCTCCAACTGCACCCGGGCCACAGCAGAGAGCTGGCCTGGAAGAGGGGCAACCGGGACAGAATCTGGCGCCCCAACCGGGATTAGAACCCAGTGTGCTGGCGCCACAAGGTGGAGGATTAGCCTGTTGAGCCACGGCGCCGGCAAAATTTTTTTTAAAAGATTCATTTATTTGAAAGGCAAGTGACAGAGAGAGCGAGAGCGAGAGAGAGAGAGAGAGAGAGATTGATCCTCCATCCACTACTTTACTAACAAAATGGCCACACGGCCAGGTCCTGGCCAGGCCGTAGCCAGGAGCCAGGAACTCCATCTGGGTCTCCCACAAGGGTGGCAGGGCCCAAGTAAATCAGCCACCATCCTCTGTCTTCCCAGGTACATTAGCAAGGAGCTGGATTGGAAGTGAAGCAGCCAGAACTTGAACTGGCATTCTGATTCGGAATGCCAGTATTCTAAGTGGGGCAGCATAGCCTGTTGTCTACAACGCCAGCCCTGCTAAGTACCGATAAATGAGTAATCGGGAAGATTTGTCTTTCTGCAACCACTCAATTCTGTACCCACTCAAACAAGGATGAGAGGTCAAGCCTGACCTGGTCATGCCTCCTGTCAAGGAGTGCACACTCTGGAAGACAAATCAAAGGGACCTTGCGTGAGTGACACAGCCTGCTAAGAGCAAGCACTGACAGCCTAAGGCAGGGTGTGTGGCTCCACTCCAGGCCCTGTAGCCAAGGACTTCTGAAATAAATGAACTCTGGCTACAGCACAGTGCACAGTGAGGCGCTGCCCTGGGAGGCACGCACTGGCGCTGCTCCTGGGCTTTTGCAGGATTTCTCCTGCCAGGAGCAGGCCAGGTAAGAGAAACACTGCCTTCCCTCCCTGGCTAGGCTAGCCCTGCACACCGACACCGAGGTCCTGTGCATCAGTGACACTGAGACCCGCCATGACTCCTGCAGGTGCCAGTTTCCCACACCTGGTTCTCAGAGCAAAGGCACAGCCCCTGGTAAAGTCAGATCACATGTGCACTGGGAAGCGGGTGGGTGGACGGATGGTAAATCATCTTTGGCATTATTATTGTCAACGACTGCCAGCTCTCCTCAACTTCAGGGAGCTTTTCCTTCTACAGGCATTAAATGAATTAATGAGACACAAACAGAACTGTGGCCCATGAGGCCGGCGCTGTGGCATAGTAGGTTAAGCCTCCACCTGTGGCACTGTGTTCCATAAGGGAGCCAGTTCGTGTCACGGCTGCTCCTCTTCTGATCCAGCTCTCTGCTTGTGGATTGGGAAAGCAGTGGAAGATGGTCCAAGACCTTGGTCCCCTGCAACCACATGGGAGGCCTGGGAGAAGCTCCCAGCTCCTGGTTTCTGATCGGCTCAGCTCCAGCCATTGTAGCCATTTGGGAAGTGAACCAGTGGATAGATCTTTCTGTCTGTAATTCTGGCTCTCAAAAAAAAAAAAAAAAGAAGAAGAAGAAGCCCAAAACTGTGGCCCAGCAGTCATTCTACAGAATAGTCAGAAGCCGGTTTCACTGCAGATCTGAAGCAGGCGGCATCCTGCCCTCCGTGGGAACACCTCCTCTTGGCCCCTGGCAGCACCGGTAGACGCTGAGGAGCCGCCACCTCTCAGTAAGCAAACCGGTCAAGAAAAAAGGACTAGCGGGATGGGAAATCTTCTTCATCACTGTGCCCTGCCCCTCCCACTATCCAAGGAAGATAAAAAAAATCACAGGAATTGGGATCAAGGAAGTGTAGTCTCACACCTGATTCCAAGCAACCACGCCTAGAGAAGGCTATTTTTAGCTCAATGGCTCCTGGGAGAAGTGGCCTGAGAACACGTGCAGCTGAGTCACGGCAGGCAGAACAGGTGGCGACGGGGAGGGGGACACTTGGGTGCCCCCTCAAAGGGTTCCCATGATGTAGTACATGGCTATTTCCTCAACTGAAAAAATTCTGACTAAAACTTGGCCCCAGCCCAGGATTACTTACTGATCACCTGCTGCCTTTTCGGGTGCACATTAGCAGGAAGCTAGAATTGGGGATGGAGCAGGAACTTGAACCCGTCTCCAATATGGGATCTGTGTGTCCCAAACAATTTTCTTTTTTTTTCTTTTTTTTTTTTTTTTGGACAGGCAGAGTGGACAGTGAGAGAGAGAGATACAGAGAGAAAGGTCTTCCTTTTGCCGTTGGTTCACCCTCCAATGGCCGCCGCTGACGGCGCGCTGCGGCCGGCGCACCGCGCTCATCCGATGGCAGGAGCCAGGAGCCAGGTGCTTTTCCTGGTCTCCCCATGGGGTGCAGGGCCCAAGCACCTGGGCCATCCTCCACTGCACTCGTGGGCCACAGCAGAGGGCTGGCCTGGAAGAGGGGCAACCGGGACAGAATCCGGCGCCCCGACCGGGACTAGAACCCGGTGTGCCGGCGCCGCAAGGCGGAGGATTAGCCTGTTGAGCCACGGCGCCGGCCCCAAACAATTTTCTTTAAAAAAATATTTATGTATTATTTGAAAGGCAGAGTTACAGAGAGCCAGAGGCAGAGAGAGACAGAGAGGTCTTTCATTTGCTAGTTCATTCCCCAAATGGCTGCAATGGCCAGAACTGGGCCATCTGAAGCCAGGAGCCAGGAGCTTCCTCCGGGTCTCCCATGTGGGCCATCTTCTGCTGCTCTCCAGATAGCTGGACAGGGAGCAGAGCAGCCAGAACTCAGAGTGGGGCCTTATGAGACGCCAGCACTGCAGGCAGCAGCTTGCCGCGCTACACCACAGCGCCAGCCCCCCAAGCAGTATCTCAACTGTCGTGCCAAACCCTCCCTGAGCCACGATAGACAACTGTGGTCTTGTGACCACAGGGAGCTGCCAACAGAGTGCATTTTATCCTGAGAAATTATTCTCAGGAGGATGGTGATCAAGCTCTAAAAGTAACCCCTGAGCTAGACTCCAGTAAGATAAAACGTACAGAACCAAATATTCCTACTCCCTGCTACGCACCAGAGAGCTCAAATTAGCTTGGCCAGTGTTTGCCGTCACTTAGGAATGACACTACCAGAGAAGGGAGCAGTGACTCCATGGCCTTGGATAATTTTCCACATAGATGGAACTAACTAGAGAAAAAAGCAGTCGAGCCAGCACTGTACAGCCAGTCTAGCTCTCAGTGGCGGGCCCAGGGCGGCTGGGGGAGTGACACGCCCTCTCCCAGCCTTTCTGTGTAACTGGAGCTGAGACGGCAGGCGTCTAACGTCCCATTAGCACAGCCAGCACAGACGCCATGGCAGGGCTGGGCCGGCCTGGAAGCCCCCGCACTAGCGTGCAAGCTGGCCTAGCTACTGGCCATTTTTGGAACTCATTCTAACTCTAGGAAACATGAAACAGAGTCAAGGAACTGGCCAGAAATGTCAAGAAAAAGACAGGTGCAAGGCAGAAGCGATCCTCACTCCGCTTGGTCACAAACATCAGGAGCAGCAAGGCCGAGTGAGCAAGCAAGCACCTCTTGTGATCGGTGTTTAAGGCAACAGAGACCGAGACAGAGATCTTCCATCTGCTGGTTCACTGTTGTGGGCATCTGGGGAGTGAGCAGGAGGGTGGAAAGTCTCTCTGTCGCAGTTCTCAACAAATGGCTCTCCAATCCAATTCTTGGCTACTGAATATTTTATTCAGATTTATTTGCTTATTTATTTAAAAGATAGAGAGACAGAGAGATCTTTCATCTGTTGGTTCACTCCACTAGTGGCAGCAATAGCCAAACTGGGCCAGGTCAAAGTGAGGAGCCAGGAACCCCATTCTGGTCTCCCACATGGACAGCAAGGGACCAAGCACTTGGGCCATCGTCCATTGCTTCCCCAGATGCATTAGCAGGGAGCTGGACTGGAAATGGTGCAGCTGGGACTCAACCAGTACTCCAGTAAGGGATGCCAGCGTCCCAAGGGGCCGCCTAACCCACGGCGCCGTGACGTCAGCCCTGAATTCTTTGTCCACTGGAAAATAGGAGGAATAAGTGAGCTGGTGAATTCCGGGCCCGTCCGTCACCTCATCTAAGAGGGCTATCCTGAAACAATCCCGAGACTGCTCATACTGCATGCCATGAAGTATGTAAGCAAACAACCAGCGTGTACATGCAGAGAGCGAAGACTAAGACATATATCAAAATCATTAGTTGTGGTTTTCACCAAATGGAAGAACAGAAATTTTAAAAATTCTAGTTTCCATCTTGTTAAATTTCTACAACAAACATGGTTTCATTTTATAAACAGGGAAAAGAAAGTACTTTTAGGAAATAAGAAAAGCGTACACTACAGACATCTCCTAACAACACAGACACAGCTCATAGACAATAGTCTTACCCCCCCCCCCATTCTGTAAGAGTGCAAACCAGGGGGTGGTGTGGAGCAGCAGGTGAAGCTGCCGCTTGTGACGCTGGCAGCCCATGCTGGAGCGCTGGTTTGAGGCCCAGATGCACCGTTTCAGATCCAACTCCCTGCTAATGCACCTGGGAAAGCAGCAAAAGATGGCCCAGGTACCTGGGACCTTGCCACCTACATGGGAGACACAGATGGAGTTCCATGCTCCTACCTTCAGCCTGGCCCATGGCCCATGGCCCATGGCCCATGGTGGTGAACTGAACCAGCAAATGGAAGGGCATGCTCTCTGTCTCACTGACTCAGGGTCAAACAAATGAGTCAGAGGTAATCCTGAAACTCGGCACCGTGGTGATGGGTGACAGGGATACACTCCAATGGAGTGGCTGAGGGCAGGGTGGGTGGAAGGCACCTTCGAAGCTGGCGGGACTCACAAATAGAAGGGGATATCAGTCAGTGGACGTGGAAAAGCTGACCACACCGAGAGGACAATCACCAGGCGGAGAACCAGGGCGGGGCAGCTCAGCTGTCTATGGGCTCGGCTGGAGGGCACCTGGGGGACACTCACACCTGAAGGTACTGCAGAGCCAATCCCAACAGCTCCCGCAGAGGGCCAGCTTCTCCCCCAGGGCACACACTAACAGATGAGGGAGGAAGGGTGGGGAGTCAGAGCCATCAGAGTAGTCCCTTTAGTGGGGGCACATGGGAGAAAGACGCCACGACGTGGCTCAGAGCCTCTCCCCAGAAGACACAGGGGAGGGGCTGGCGCTGTGGCCTAGCGGATGAAGCTGCTGCCTGCAGTGCCTGCATCCCATATGGGCGCCAGGGCGAGTCCCGGCTGCTCCACCTCCAATCCAGCTCTCTGCTGTGGCCTGGGAAAGCATGGAAGATGGCCCAAGTGCTTGGGCCTCTGCATCCATGTGGGAGACCTGGGGGAAGCTCCTGGCTCCTGGCTTCAGGTTGGCGCAGCTCTGGCTGTTGTGGCCAACTGGGGAGTGAACTATTGGATGGAAGACCTCTCTCTCTCTCTCTCTCTCTCTCTCCCTCTCCCTCTCCCTCTGCCTCTCCTCTATGTAACTCTGGCTTTCAAATAAATGAATAAGTATTTAAAAAAAAATCACAGAGGGGAGCTGGGTGGCTTTTCAGTGGAGAAGGCTGGCAGACACTACCTGCATCAGGGCTAAGGTGCCCAGTGCGAGGACGGAGCGAGGACGCCCGCGGAGCCTCCTGCCACGCACACCATGGACACAGCCTAGCTGCCGAGTGCCCACGGGTGCCCACGGGCCCTAGGCCTGGGCAAGCACACACAGCCCCAGAAGGCCTCCCTGCTCATCACCCTACAGAAGAACTGAGGGCGTGCTGAGAATGTGTTAGGGAGGCAGGCAAAGTGCTTGCGCTCCCACCTACTGGTTCACTCCCTAAACAATGGCCTCAGCTGGCACTGGGGTGGGCAGCACACGCATCACAGCGCTGGGAGGCACCACTGCCCTCCACGCCTTCCAGAGTCTGCCTCAGTACAAAGCTGGAAGCTGGAGTCAGAGCCAGGGATTGCCAGGTTCTCAGTGTGGGATGTGGACAGCCCAACCAGTGTCCTTTTTTTTTTTTAAATTTATTTATTTCTTTGAAAGGCAGAGAGGTCTTCCATCCACTGCTCCACTCCCCAAATGGCCACAGTGGCCAGAGCTGGGCCTATCTGAAGCCAGGAATCTGGAGCTTCTTTTGAGTCTCCCATGCAGGTGCAGGGGCCCAAGCACTTGGGCCATCTTCTACTGCCTTCTCAGGCCATAGCAGAGAGCTGGATTGAAGAGGAGCAGCCGGAACTCAAACCAGGGCCCAGATGGGATGCTGGCACTGCAGGAGCACCATCCCCCTAACCAATGTCTTAACTGTGACAGCAAATGCCCACCACTGAATTTGTTAAAACTATCAAGGCCATGATGTCATGAAAAACAGATCAAACTGTTCTGAATGAAAGGAGACGAAAAAGATTTGACACATGGCCTGAGATTAAGTCTGGACCAATTTTTCTGTCTGTTGTTATAGACTGGATCACAGATTAGTAGGAGATCAATGTTAACTCCCATGCTTAACAATGGTGCGGTGCTTCTGTGAGGGGAGGGTTTTAGGTAAAGCTTTGTAGATGCTAAGGTACATCATGTCTGTAGCTTCCAACCATTTCACACACAGAGAGGACACACACTCAGATGGAGGAAGAGTGAAAAGTCGATGTGGTAGAATGAACACTGAGGTGAGATGGGAATCTTTGTAACTCACAGTCTGTTACGGCTTTAGTTCTCTCCAACTTCCTTACACATCTGAACATTAAGGAAAAGACCCCCCCCCCCCCCCACGGCACCATCTCTCTCGAGCACAGGGTCAGCAAGAAGAGGGTTCAGCCACGCAAGTTTGCTTCCTGCATACTTTCTCCTGTCCAAAGGAGAGGGGTGCCAAAAAAGACCAGATATAAAACCAGGGACAAAAATACGGGTGCTGAGTGCAGGCTCGGGGTGCAGATCCAGATCACACCAAGTGTCTACCCTGACTCAACCCTGGAGCACCACAGGAAACCCCCGTCACTGCAGCTTTTGCTGGGCTTCACCCTGGAGAGCATCTCCCCTGACTGGGCACATCTTCAGTGAACACCAGCGCTGCTGCCCAGCTCCTCGTGCTGCCGGCGAGGTGGGGAGCAGAGCTGGGACCACCTCCACCACGGCCCTCAGTGCTGCTGCAACTGGGGGGACTCGTGCGGGGGCTGCGATCCCACCGCAGCCTCAAAGCAGCCCGAGCTTACATTCTCTCTCTCTCTTTTTTAGTTACAGAGAGGGAGGGAGAGACAGAGAACTCCCTCCACAGGCTCACTCTCCAGATGGTCACAACAGCCAGGGCTGGGCCAGGCCAAAGCCAGGAGCCAGTTTATTCTGGGTTTCCCGCATGGGTGCAGGGGACCAAGCACTTGAGCCATCCTCTGCTGCTTTTTCCAAGCCATTAGCAGGGAACTGGACTGGAAAGGGAGCAGCCAGGACATAATCCAGTGCCCAGACGGGATGCTGGCACTGCAGGTGGTGGCTTTCCCTGCTGAGCCACAACACTGGCTCCCAAGCCTATATTCTTTTCCTTTTAAAGTTTTATTTATTTGAAAGGCAGAAATACAGAGAAAGGAGAGAGAAAGAATCTTGCCTCTGTTGACCAGTCCCTATAAATGGCCGCAGTGGCCAAGGCTGGGCTGGGCCAGGCCAAAACCAGGAGCCAGGTGCCTCCCTCAGGTCCTCCACATGGGAGCAGGGGCCCAAGACTCGGGCCATCTTCCGCTGCTCTCCCAGGCACACTGTCAGGGAGCAGGATTGGAGGTGAAGCAGCAGGGACCTGAACCAGGGGCCACATGGGAGCCTGGCACCACAGGAGGCGGCCTAACCCTCTACACCACAGCGCTGGTCCCTGAGCCCACCTTCCTAGGCTGAGCTGCTGATACCCAAGAATCCACACTAGCACGTGCCTGCCCGTTACATCACCTTCTTCTCCAAGACATCACCTGAAAGGAGCTAAGGAAAAATCAAGGGAACCAACAGCATGAAACTGGAAGGTCAAAGAGACACAGTGGAGTTCTAAATGCACGAAGCAAGAGGTCTTAACGTCAGTAGAATTTTGTCATTTTAGGAACACTGCAGAAAGCTTGCAGTCTGCTTCCGTGACAGTACCAAGCGGGCAGCGGAGCTGCAACTCAGGGGCACCATCAGCAGATGTCCGATCACCGTAAATGCTTCAGGAGAGCCCTCTGCCAGCACTTCCGTCTCAGGTACCCAATCAACACAGCAGGGGCTGCACAGTCAGCACCACACGCTCACTTCATGAAACCAAATCTATTGGTGTCCACTCCAGCACTGAGAACACGTGCCCTCACTGAGCGTCCAGGTCTGCAGACCGCACTGACAGGCGGGCAGCCAGAGTCCTGTGGAAGACGGCGGATCAGGGAGGGAGCTTACTGCTCTGGTCTAGAGAAAGGTAGTTAAAAAAAAAAAAAAAGTGGAGAGCGCGCAGGCTCAGGGAGGGGATAGGGAGAAAGCAGCAGAGGAAAGTCCATGCAAATTAGAGGGACACAGTGGACCCACATGGAGAGTGTGGGTGCGCACAACTCAGGACCCCAGCAGCTGAGCACCTCGGCACCAGCTCTGGAGAGTGAGGTGAGACCAGGCTGCAGCAGCCCACGCCACTGGCGATAAAGCTGCAGGAAGAGCCTGGCATGAATCTTGCTTGGAGCCCTTTGGGGGACAGTGTACCTGCCGACCTGGAGGGAATAAAAGGGGGCACATGTTTCTCCCTGACCACCCGGTACTAGCCAAGAGTGGGCAGGCGCCGTCTTGGACATACGTAACAGCCGTGCCAGCTCATGTTCATGCAGCCAGCAATCAGCCAAGCAGAGATGCCTGAGTCTGGCTGGGAGAACTGACAGGGGCTGGTGCGTGTGACTGTGGGAGCCTTGTGTGCTGGGACTGAGGAAACACTGTGGCTGCACATGCTCGGGGGCCCTGACTCCCTGCTGAGAGCCACTGCTGTGCGGTCTGTGCTCACACCGAGGAATGCATGGAACCTTTGTGAGGTTCCTGTGGCAGTGAGAATGAATACTGTACTCACTGGGGCAAGTGACAGGCACTGGTCTCCTTGGAGGGGAGGAGGTAAGCATGGCACTGTGCCAACAGAGCTGAACAAACTTCCCCTCTTATTTAGGGGAAAAGAGAGAGATTTACCATGCCCAATTCGGGAGTCACCTTGGACAATGCCCTCACCCTGGAACACTAACATAGCTCCCTGGCCATACCCAGCACACACCTCTAATCCACAGAGGCATAGTCCGAAGATAAAAGTCAACACAGGGGGAAAAATATACCAGCAAGTATTTCCACAAGTGCCTAAGAATAAACGCAGCAATTCAAGAAGCAAGAATAAAGAAGACCACAGGATGCCCCCACAGGAACACAGCACTTCAGCACTAGAATGGGAAGATGAAGGCTCAAGAAATGCCAGGGACAGAATTCAACACACTGGTCACGGGGTTACTCAGAAGTGATCAGAAGCAAATCCACAACTACAGAAATCCTACATGACATCAAAGAACATTGTTCTCATGAAATTGAGATTTTTAAAAAGAAATCAAAATGAAACATTGGAAATGAAGACATCAATAGAACAAATAAAAAATGCAGCAGAAAGCCTTAACAAGACAATCAGTGAGGCAGAAGAAAGAATATCTGAGTTAGAAGACAAATCTCTGGAAATTTCACAGACCAAAAAAAGAAGAAATCAGAAAATTAAAAAACAGTGTTGGAGATATATGGTATACTATTAAACCACCCAACATATGGGTCTTAGGAGTTCATGAAGGCACAGAAAGACAGAACTGATTAGAAGGCCTTTTTAGTGAAATAATTACAGAAAAACTTCCCTAATTTGGAGAAAGAAATGAACTTCCAAGTATAGGAAACACATAGAACTCCTAATAGATATGACCAGAAAAGGTCTTTTTAAAAATTTTTAAAAAGATTTTATTTATTTATTTGAGAGGTAGAATTACAGACAGAGGGAGAAACAGAGAGAGAGAGAGGTCTTCCATCCACTGGTTCACGTCCTAGATGGCCACAATGGCCAGAGCTGTGCCGATTGAAAGCCAGGAGCCAGGAGCTTCTTCCATGTCTCCCACGTGGGTGCAGGGGCCCAAGGACTTGGGCCATCTTCCACTGCTTTCCCAAGTCACAGCAGAGAGCAGGATCAGAAGAGGAGCAGCCAGGACATGAACTGGTGCCCATATGGACTTCTGGTACTGCAGGTAGAGGCTTAACCCACTGTATCACAGTGCTGGCCCTCAGAAAGGATCTTCAACACGACACACTGTAGTCAAACACTCCACAGTAAAACATAAAAAAAAAAAAGATTCTAAAAGAAATGCCAGATTACTTTCAGAGGATCTCCAATTAGACTCACAGCTGAATTCTCATCAGAAACCCTACCACGCCGCAGCTCAATAGGCTAATCCTCTGCCTAGCGGCGCCGGCACACCAGGTTCTAGTCCTGGTCGGGGCACCGGATTCTGTCCCTGTTGCCCCTCTTCCAGGCCAGCTCTCTGCTGTGGCCAGGGAGTGCAGTGGAGGATGGCCCAAGTGCTTGGGCCCTGCACCCCATGGGAGACCAGGAGAAGCACCTGGCTCCTGCCTTCAGATCAGCACGGTGCGCCGGCTGTGGCAGCCATTGGAGGGTGAAGCAATGGAAAAGGAAGACCTTTCTCCCTGTCTTTTTCTCTCACTGTCCACTCTGCCTTTAAAAAAAAAAAAAAAAAAAAAGGGAAAGAAAGAAACCCTACAGGCTAGGAGAGAATGGTGAGATATAGTCCAAGTCTGAAGAGAAAAAACTGTCAACCCAGAATACTGTACCCTTCAAAGCTCTCATTTATGAATGAAGGTGAAATGAAGATCTTTCATAACATACAGAACTTGAAAGAATTTACCACCACTCATCCAGCCTTACAAAAGACGTTGTAAGGATGTGCTACACACACAAACATGGTCATCACTATGAAAGAAGGTAAAGGCAGAAAATATCCTAGTAAAGGTAAAGGAAATCCAAAGTAAGTATTAGGAACATTTATGGAAAAAGAGTAGGGCCAAGTCCTTACTTATCAATCATCACCTTGAATGTAAACAGCCTCAACTCTCCACTTAAAAGATACAGACTGGCTGAATGGATTAAAAAACAAAACACTATTTGCTGCCCAGAAGAAACACATCTCACCAACAGAGATACACACAGACTGAAAGTTTAAGGGTGGAAAAAATATTCCATCTTAACAGAAACCAAAAACGAGCTGGTGTAGCCATCCTAATATCAGACAAAAAGGACTTTAACACAAAACTGTTAAAAGAGACAAAGAAAGGCACCATGCAATGATTAAGGGATCAATTCAACAGAAAGATGTGACTATAATAAATGTATATACACCTAGTTACAGGGCACCTGGCTATTTAAAAGAAATGTTAATGGATCTAAAGGGAGACATAGACTCTTATACAATAATAAAGGGGAACTTAAATACCCCACTTTGAGCAATGGACAGCTCAATCAGACAAAATCAGCAAGGAAACAACAGTTAATCGACACTACAGACCACACGGACCTAACGGATATCTACATAACTCCTCACCCTACAGCTGCAGAATACACATTCTTCTCTCCAGTACATGGAACTCTCTATAGGATAGACTACATGCTAGGCCATAAAGCAAGCCTCAGCAAATTCAAAAAAATCAAAATCAAACCATGCACCTTCTCTGACCACAATGGAATGAAGCTGGACATCAACAACTCAAGAATCTCTAGAACATATGCAAAACACATGGAGACTGAACAACATGCTCCTGAATGAACAGTGGGTCACAGAAGAAATCAAAAGAGAACTCGAAAAACTACTGAGGAGGGGCCGGCGCCATGGCTCACTTGGTTAATCCTCCACCTCACTAGCATTATGTTCCTGAAGTTGTGTTTATGAAATGCATGAAGTCTGTATACCTTAAATAAAAGGTTTCTGGGTAAGGGGGAAAAAAGCGCTGTGTGCCATGACAGCGTGTGCCAGAGCAGAGTGGTCCCTAACCTGCCACCCCTGCAGCCCTGAGGGTAGGACTGCTCCCCGTACCGTCTAACACCTGCCACAAGACAGCCTCAAGATGCAGGACGTGGAGGGTCCCGGGTCCGACAGCGGCCAGACTGCTCAGCTCCTTCTCCAAGAGTGGACATCTGACACCGAACAACTGCTGCCACAGAGTCCAGACGGCGTCCTGGGACAGGGGTCACCTGCTGCGTGGCCACGCTCTTACCTGTAGCTTCAATGTACTCAATGCATCTTTCGATAAAAATGGGGATCGGCTTCTCTGGAGTCACGACGGTTGTTAGGGGCACCCCAAAATAGTTGCTCTCCCAGGTTGCCTTCGTGATGGATGGCCGGGGTTTGGGCTTTGGTTTCTGTGCAGAAGAGAAAAGGAAGCACAAAAACAGAGTGAGTGCCAACACGGATCGGTAGGGCCCAGCAGGGGCCTGGACGTGAGGAAACTGCTGGCAAGATTTCACCAAGACAGAGAGACCCACTCACTCATCTCACTGATTTCATATTTTCTGGCCTCCCAATACTACGTAAGATGCCAGAAAGTGGCCTTGGTCACACCTGGAGCGTGAGACTGCACTGTCAGAACAAAGATGTTTATAAGAAGCAGGCCATGTTTATATAATACAGTAACAACTGGATGACTCTCCACATCCTTTAGCACGGATACACCGGGATACATGGGAAGCTTTCCAAATAGGCCACACGCGTAGCAGACGTTATAAAGACAGTTAAAATCATAAAAAAATAAAAAGGTGCAATGTAAAACTAATAACTTCCTCTTTCCAGAAAAACAGCCTGCCTCCTGCCAGGGTGGACAGCCCCAGTGAAAGCCCTCTTCCACACACTAGCGTGGGGTTAATTCCAAAGGGCTTCTGCCGAGGGAAAGGGCAAGGGCACTAATCAGACAGGACAAATGAGACAACTCGGTCTTCTCTCCCCAAAGCCAGCACCCTCATGAAGCAGCAGTGACAGCGACAACACTGTGAGACCTCACTACACACCACGCAAGCTCCAAATGGCCTTAAAAAAAAAAAAAAAAGAAAAAAGAAAAAAGAAAAAAAGATTTATTTATTTATTTGAGAGGCAGAGTGAGAGAGAGAAGAAGAGACAGAGAGAAAAGTCTTCCATCTGCTGGTTCACTCCCAAGATGGCAGCAATGGTCAGAGCTGGGCTGATCCAATGCCAGCAGCAGGGCGCTGTGCCCATATGGGATGCTGGCGCTGCAGGCGAAGATTTAGCCCACTACGCCACAGCACCAGCCCCCGAAATGTCCTTTCTTTAAACCCCACAGCCCTCCATTTTGCCAAGGATAAAGTCTGATGTGCCTGAGCGATACAATTAGTAAGTCAGAGTCCTTCCACTCAGACCCAGAAGATCTGGCACCATAGTGCAGCCCCATTCACACTATTAATATGGAGATACTCTGCTCCAAAATTATTCATTTTATCTTGATGTTACCTGGGAAAAACCCTGCTCTAAACAAATGATAAATTCCTAAAGCTAAAGAAATGCATTTGAAATTTTTATCTTTGGTTAATATATCTACTAAAAAGAGAAGGCTAACAAACAGAACCATGGGGAATAGACCCAGGTGATCCCCAGCAATTTTCACTTCCAAGTCGGTGAGACCAATTCAGAGGGCAGATGTAGTTAGAAATGTATGGGTCTCCAAGTGCTTGGGCCCTGCACTCCATGGGAGACCAGGAAAAAGCACCTAGTACCTGGCTCCTGTCATCGGATGAGCGCGGTGCGCTGGCCGCAGCGCGCCGGCCACGGCAGCCATTGGAGGGTGAACCAATGGCAAAGGAAGACCTTTCTCTCTGTCTCTCTCTCTCACTGTCCACTCTGCCTGTCAAAAAAAAAAAAGAAAAGAAATGTATGGGTCTGATGACCCTGAAGTATTCATGGATTTTTCTTTTTAAACAAAGTTCACTAAGAAGACAAGAGCTAAGTCCTGAGTCAGCCACCTCTTCCTTGCCCTGCCCATCCTCCTGCCTCCTAGCGCCCTGTTGCACGGGAGCAAATCACTTCCTTTTCAGTCTGAGACTCTTTGAGGACCTCCTGTACAAACCAATGTGTGTGTGCCGAGGAGAAACCTACAGAGAGCCCACTTCGGTGCTGCTGGTTCCCAAAGCAGGGGCCAGGAGAGGCCAGTCTTCACAGAGCCCGCTCCCTCACTCAGTCTGCAGCATGCTGGAATGCGGGTGGCTTCTGGGGTCCCAGAGAAAAGGAACCATGAACCCCAGGAAGCCTGCTCACTGCCATGTGAGGCAAACAGGTCCTGATGAGGGACTTACAACGCAGCTCTACAGGAGCTGATCTATCCAACCTAGGCTGTCTCTCTGGTATCTCCTCCTATTAAGCCTTGAGAGGTGGGTGTTGGGGTGCAGCGGGTTTAAGCAGCCACTTGGGACACCCACACCCCATGTTGGAGTTCCTGGTTCAAATCCTGGCTAATCCATGCTTCCAATCCAGCTTCTTATTAATAAGACTGGGGAGGCAGTGGCTGATGAGCCAAGTACTTGGGCCCTTGCCACCCATATGGGAAACCCAGATGGAGTTCCTGGCTCCTGGTTTCAACCTGCCCCAATTCTGGCTGTTGTGGGCATTTGGGGAGTGAACAAGCGGATGGGAGACATTTCTGTCACTTTACTTTTTGAAACAAGGAAGAAAAAAAAGAATTTAAACCTTTTTAAAACTTTGAGATCTGACAGATCTGCATTTGTATGTGGGCTGACAAAGTCTGTGACTTGCCACCTCCAGGGCAGCTCCCTGCTCTCAGGTGGTCTGAGGGTTAAGTGACAGGATGTGTGGGAAGACCATGTTGTATTCAAACAACATTTTCCCATCCATGTTTTTAACCCACCTACTCCTGTAGAATTTGCCTGTCAAAACTAACATAGTAGCCTGTTCTTGGATGAAACTGAGACTTCCACATACACTGTTGTTAAGGCAAAAATGGAACTGCAGGGAAGCTGCAGGAGGCTGCTCCCCCTCCGCACAGCTGTAACCATGGCTGGCGTACCTGCAGCCGTCTCCCAGAATGACACGAGGCAGTCTTCCTGGGGCCCAGGTCTTGCTTGGTTCCTCCTGTGCGTCACCGCACTCCGGAGGCCCAGCGGTCTGTAGGGGAGGAGGAGAGCCCCACTTTGCAGAGGAGGAAGCAGAGTCCTACGAGAGCAGGTCGGGTCTGTCTGATGTGATCTTCGCCCTGCAGCACCACACTCACACCCTTCTTGTGAAGGCTGTGTGTGTGTGTGTGTACGCACGCACGTGCGCAGCATCACTACATGGCCGCTTGAGTAATGAGCGAGGCGCACCGAGGGTGACTTCTAAGGTAGAGAAGATCCGCCCTATGGAATACCAAGGAGCTCACTGGAAAAAGCAAGAACGAGGCACCCCACAGCTGCTTTCAAAGAGCTGTGGGGAGCGCCTGCTCAGCATGGCTCCAGAGGATCGGGCTGGGAGAGGACCTCAGAGCCCAGGTCTGCTTCACCCTTTGCAGGGACAGAGGCGGGAACGGGGAGGCACCTGCGGCCTCAACAACTCCCCCTACTGAATGACATACACGCGACGTCTCTCTGTTTAACAAAAAAAGATTTAACAAATTCCAGTTTACGGCCAGTGCCACAGCTCATTGGGCTAGTCCTCCACCTGCGGCGCCGACACCCTGGGTTCTAGTCCCGGTTGGGGCATTGGATTCTGTCCCGGTTGCCCCTCTTCCAGGCCAGCCCTCTGCTGTGGCCTGGGAGTGCAGTGGAGGATGGCCCAAGTGCTTGGGCCCTGCACCCCATGGGAGACCAGGAGAAGCACCTGGCTCCTGCCATCGGATCAGCACGGTGCACCGGCCTCGGCGGCCATTGGAGGGTGAACCAACGGCAAAGGAAGACCTTTCTCTCTGTCTCTATCTCTCTCACTGTCCACTCTGCCTGTCCAAAAAAAAAAAAGGTTCCAGTTTACAGAATGTGTGTGTATGTTTTTTTTAAGATTTATTTATTTGAAAGGCAGAGTTACAGAGAGGCAGAGGCAGAGCCAGAGGTCTTCCACCTGCTGGTTTACTCCCCAGATGGCCACAATGGCCAGAGCTGCGTGGATCTGAAGCCAGGAACCAGGAGCCAGGAGCCTCCTCTGGGTCTCCCATGCAAGTGCAGGGGTTCAAGCACTTGGACCATCATCTACTGCTTCCCCAGGCCATAGCAGAGAGCTGGATCGGAAGAGGAACAGCCAGGACTTGAACTGGCACCCATATGGTATGCCGGGCTCTGCAGGCGGTGGCTTTACCCGCTACACCACAGCGCCAGCCCCTATAGAATGTTAAAATTCTGCCTTGAAACAGCTGAAGGTTCCCTAAGATGTCACAGAATTAGGCAGAGAATTCTTGAACAGCTAATTCTAAATCTTCCTAGTGAGGAAATCAGAGTTTGCAGTGCATGCCAAGAGCTGCGCCAGACTGTTGATATAACTACCCATACTTCAGACCTCTGAAGGGCCACTGGGTACATTCCAGATGGAAATGCCATTCTCCTGAGTGGCTTGCCAGATGTCTCATGTCCCCGGTCAGACATGTGTCATTCATTAAGGAGTCATTGGGAGCACTCTCAGCAGCAGGTCCCTGGAGAGGAGAAAGTGACACCCCACAACATCCATCTTCTTTTGGGGGCACTCACTTAGCAAGCTGCCCTGAGAAAGCGTCCAGCCAGAGGGAGCCACGCCCTGAGAACAAGGTACACTTCTGTAGCTCTCAGTGCAGCGTCCAGCTGGGTGGTCAGGAGCAAGCGCTCTGCGCAATTAATCATCCAAACCCTCACAACCACCTGGGGCTATTAGCCCCATTTCACATTGGAGAAAACAGAGGCTTAAGGAAATCCACACCCATTCCAACAGAACTGTATTCTACGAAGGCCAAAACCTTGTGCTCTTTCCCTGATACCACCCTGATGAAACGCCTCAGCCACAGGCAAAGCCCTGGGCCAGCATGCACTGCCCCCGCCCCTCCCCTTGTCCTCCTAGATAGATGTGCATTGTTCTGTAGCTCAGGCTTCCTCAACACACGCCTGACTCTGGGGCGAGCGTCTGATGCAATGCTGAAGATGCCGTAGGGACACCTGTCCCCTGTGTCGGCGCGCCTAGACTCAAGACCTGGCTCTGCTTCTGATCCTAGTTTCCTGCTAACGCACACCCTGGGAGGCAACAAGTAAAGATTCAAATACTTGGGTTCCTGCTACCATGTGGGAGACCTGGACTGAGTTCCCAGTTCCTGGCTTCAGCCTGGTCCAGCCCCAGATATTGCCGGCATTTGGGGGGGGGGGGTGAACCAACAGATGGAAGATCTTTTCTGACTTTAAAATAAATTTTAATTTTTTTAAAAGACTAGACACAATAGTTTTTAAAAATGTCATACTATAGTTGGCCAGTGCTGTGGCATAGCAGGTAAAGCCGCCACCTGTAGTGCCAGCATCCTATATGGGTGCCGGTTCGAGACCTGGTTGCTCCACTTCTGATCCAGTTCTCTGCTATGGCCTGGGAAAGCAGTAGAAGATGGCCCAAGTGCTTGGGCCCCTGCACCTGCGTGGGAGACCTGGAAGAAGCTCCTGGCTCCTGGCTGCGGATCGATGCAGCTCCAGATGTTGCAGCCATTTGAGGAGTGAACCAAGGAATGGAGGACCCCCTTCGCTGCCGCCACCTCTGCCTCTCTGTAACTCTGCCTTTGAAAAAATTAAAAAATAAATCTTAAAAAAAAAAATAACAGAAAACACCTCATAGAACAATGCAAACACTACACCCTAATGTAAACTATGACTTAAAAAATATGTCTTGGGGCCGGTGCTGTGGCATAGTGGATAAAGCCGCTTCCTGTAGTACCGCCATCCCATATGGGCGCCAGCTCAAGACCCGCTGCTCCACTTCCTATCCAGCTCTCTGCTATGGCCTGGGAAAGCAGTAGAAGATGGCCCAAGTGCTTGGGCCCCTGCACCCATGTGGGAGACCTGAGGAAGCTCCCTGCTCCTGGCTTCCAATCGGCACAGCTCTGGTCGTTGCGGCTAATTGGGAAGTGAACCATCGGATGGAAGACCTCTCCCTCTCTCTCTGTGTAACTCTTTCAAATAAATAAATTAAAAAAAAAAAAAAAAGAGTGAAAGCGTTCCAAGCAACACCTCAGAGGGTCACACAGATGGTGTGTGACACACTCCGGGCTGACTGACTGGCAGGATTCTTAGAAACATCACAGATTCCACAGAGGACATTATTACAGTTTCCCCCTCAACTACTTTCTTGCATTCCATGGTCAACGTTGTATCTTTCTGACTGCCAATTAATCTCTCATATTTCCAACAGAGTTTCAACAAGGCCTTCCAATAAAGTGACTTGCTTCTGTTGCAGATGTAGTCCCAATTAACTGGTGTCCCCCTTTGGCTCTGAAAAAACACAAACCCAAGTTTAAGAGAAAACTCAAAGGCAGATTTACTCTTGGTGGCAAGGGCTTTCATGAAAGGACAGGTGCTCAGGCGTAGTCTCATTCAGGCGGGGAGCATTGTGACCGAATCACTCACTACCTTGGGACGTGTCCACTTAGAGATGAACAGGAAGGAGCATGGAATCTTGGTCTTCCCATCCCTCTTGAACGATGGGAAAAGAGAAGAAGGCGTGTCATCCCACCAAAGGCGCAAGAACAACAGAGCCACGGCTTCTTGATCCACAAAGGCATAGAATCTGGCAAACCTGGGTCAAAACCCGCTGCCACCTCCGAAAACCCAGGGACATGCTTTTGTAACTCTCTGTACCTGAAATACAAGTCCCACTGAACCTGGACTTCCAGTGCTATAGGTCAGCTCTTGCAATTCTCTGTTCTTTGAAAAATAGATCCAAGCTGCCCATTAGTAGTAGTAGTATTTTTAATATTTATTTATTTACTTGAAAGTCAGAGTTTCACAGATAGAGAAGGAGAGGCAGAGAGGGAGAGAGAGAATCTTCCATCCACTGGTTCACAACCCAGTTGGCTGCAACAGCTGGAGCTGCGCTGATTTGAAGCCAGGAGCTTCTTCTGGGTCTCCAACATGGATGCAGGGGCCCAAGCACTTGGGCCAACTTCCACTGCTATCCCAGGCCATAGCAGAGAGCTGGATTGGAAGAGGAGTCGCCGGGACTTGAACCAATGCCTGCCCATATGGGATGCTGGCACTGCAGGCGACTGCTTTATCCACTATGCCACAGTGCTGGCCCCTATTATTATTTTTTAAATAATAATAGAACAGGTGTGAGGTAAACTAGGGCAGACAGTTGAAGATAGTCTATTTTTATTCCCCAAACACATGAAGTTCTTTGGGCTTAAAATACACTGAGACTCAGGGACAGCAGTCTCAGAGTTCCGGCTGCTGTCAGTGTCCCCATGCCTGCTCTGTCCTCCACTCAGCTGGATTCTGAAGCCAGAAACAAACAGCACTACACCATCCTTGGAGGTCGCTTATTAAAATGAACATGCCCACTGGACTGACAGAGGAGTCTAAACATGTGCCCCCAGCTCCGATATGAGCATCTTTCTCGCAGACTAGACTCCAAACACCCACTGCAAGGGGAAGCAAGACCAGGGTTCAACAAGCTCAGCTCCTCCTCTTGGCAGCTCTGCCACTCCGGCAAGGGGTCTGATCTCAGAACCTCAGGGACCTCACCTCTAAACAAGACTGCCAAGAGGAATCAGCGAGAATGCCTGGTTCTGTACCCAAGTGCACAAAGCACGTGCGGCTGTGCCGTCTGCAGCCTGCACTGCTCGCCCTGTTTCCCCCTCACCCCACTCCTTGAAGGCCCAGGGCTGTCAGGGTCAGCTTCCGTGCGGTTTCCGGCAAGGCCTCCCCACCAAGCCTCTGTCTTCACTGACTTCAGCTGCCTCACCCTTCAAAATACCCGATGTCCCCTTGGGATTAAACCTCCTGGTTAAAAAAGATCTCAGTACCTTGAACCTACCAGCTGCTAATATTCAACAATGCAAGTCCAGGTTAAACACCCTATCCCAGAGACTGCAAACTAGAGGACTGAGCTGCAGTACCTATGGCACCTCACACAGCGCCAGGCACATGCCAAACGCTTACTTGACGCCCGTGCGTTTTGTTTCCTCCCTCAAGGAAGGAATGAGCTTGTCCCTGCCACCGAAGTGTCCCCTTTAAAAGAAGACTGTTGCAGCAGTCAGAGCCACGGGCACGCCAGGCACCGCCCTGTTCTGAGGAGGACAGTATCCAGCTGGCCCGGAGGCTCCGGGGCAGGGCAGCCTCCTCTGAGCGCAGTCACAAAGAGCCCATCTCTCCGCACTCAGTGTGTCTGTCAAAAGCTACATCTCTCCCAGGGGAGTGAGCAGTGCGATTCCCCAGCTGGTTTTTATTCACACCAGGAACTCCGACTCTGCCTTAGACCTCACAAAATAAGAGCTGTGTCCACACAAAGCCACAACAACCAGCCAATTCACTGAATCCAATGAAATAAGCCAATTCACTGGGGGGAGGAGGGGGACACAAACTGTCAAACTGGCTACTTGGTGCCTCACAGACCAAACAATGCGTGATTGAACTGGTTAGCTTTTCAATAGGTGGTCTTGTCATGTGCTAGCTCCAGGGAGTCAAAGATTTTCTTTATCATTCTGTTTTGTCTTTTTTTAAACACAAAAGTAAGAGCGTGTCACATGGAAGAGTAACAGGCAATAATATCTTCTCTTTAAACCCGTGGTCGAACGCGCCAGGTTCAGCAATCTGAGCGAGCCCCAGAGGCGCGTGTTGTGGAGCAAGGCTCCCAGGCCTGCTCTTAGCCGACCCCAATCTCGTCTGCAAACGCACGGCGCGGGAGACAGAGACCATGCACAACAGCAACTCTCGCAGACAAGGCAGCTATTCACCGACCCACTGAAGTGCAACCGGAGATGTTCAGTCTCACTCAGCTGAGCGCGGAAGGCTCCCCTATGAGAGGCGCTGAATGGTTCAGCTGGGCGAGGGCCCGACTGAGAGCCAGCGTTACAGTCTGCACTTTCATTAGGGGACATGAAAGCCAGTCCCTCACTCTGACTCCACTGTCCAGGAAAGAGCTCCCGAGAGAGCAGCCAAGGGCGCTGGGCGCGTTTTCTTCTTCGCATCAGTACCCAGAGCACAGCTTTTTTTGTTAGGGAGGTTGCTAGGGCGAGTACTGAGAAAGGAGCTTAGTAACACACAGGGTTAAAGCTTCCGCAAAAGCAGAGGGACAATGTTGGTCCCACAGCTCTGGCTAGACCAGACTAGCTTTTTCTCCCTCCTCCGAATACAGTACGCATATTCTCACCTTCTAGTCTCTCCTCAACTCATGCCAACTGTTTGGTTCCCTTCAAGGTCTGCTTACGTGATAATGGAAGCCAGGGCTTACCCAGCTTGCATTGTTCTTAGCTCTCACAACTCTGTGAGGAAGACTTGCCTGCTCCTCTTCTCAGAAAGTTCAAGGGCAGAGGAAGTAAATCCCCAGGGTCCCAGTGAGGAAGTGGGGGAGCCCAGACCCAGCGGTAGGACCCATTTCCCATGGCCTGAGGTCTGTCACCACACTGCACACAAGCACTCCCCACCAGGGACTCCGTGCAAGGTCCTCCCTGGGCAGCCAGCTGTCTTCAGCCGCGGTGCAGGTCTGACTGCCCCCACTAGCACTGAGGTCTGGGCAAGAAGGGTGCGGGCCGCTCCCCAGCGGTGCCTGGCAGAGTGCATTTTCTGTGGCCAACTGAAATTGGAGTGCCTGGCCACGCCCCCTTCCAACACACACTGTTTTGCTTTGTCATGCCAATAAAAATCAAAGGCAAACTCCTCTTGCAGGGGCTGGCCTGGCATTCTCTGCCCTGATGCTATCTTGCTTTTCCGGTAAAGCAAGTGTTGTCTGTGTTCTTAGTGGCAGCAGCGGCGTCGCTCCTGTCTGCACTGGGATGACAGAGGAGCTACACGCTCCCAACGCACCATCTTCACTCTTGCCAAAGGAAACTCCTACAGTGACTGCTGGCACACACTGTGCCTGGGCCAGAGGTGTCATTTTTATTTGACTTAAAGGGGTGTGGCCTGCAGAACCAGAGCCAGAACAGAAGTGGGCCTGTTCTCGCTCTCCGACCCAGCAGTCAGGCGAAGGGAGGTCCTGGGCTGGCTTGAACACGCCACCTCACGGGCGCACGCTAACTGCCTGCGTTCTGCTGGTCTGCACTGCGGTGTGTGCTCTTTAAAGCATGGTTTGTTTAGCAATGTGTTTTAAATGCAGCATTTTTAAGGAGTATGAAAAATGAAGCTAGAAGTCAGAAAAAGTTATAATTCAGTGTGCTATTTTTAAATTTTTTTATTTGACAGGTAGAGTTATAGACAGTGAGAGAGACAGAGAGAAAGGTCTTCCTTCCGTTGGTTCACCCCCCAAATGGCCGCTACGGCCAGCGCTATGCCGACCCGAAGCCAGGAGCCAGGCACTTCTTCCTGGTCTCCCGTGCAGGTGCAGGTGCCCAAGCACTTAGGTCATCCTCCACCGCCTTCCCGGGCCACAGCAGAGAGCTGGACTGGAAGAGGAGCAACCAGGACTAGAACCCAGGGTCCATATGGGATGCCGGTGCTGCAAGGCGGAGGATTAACCAAGTGAGCCATGGCGCCAGCCCCTCAGTGTGCTTATTATGCCACCTTCCTAATTCCCTGGTGTGCAAACACCCCCACAAATCAGAGGGCTGTCTGTCAGCACTCAGATGCGCTGTTCCAGCAGCAGTCTTCACTGGGAGTGGAGGAGGAAGAAAAGAAATGCAAAATGTTCAAATGTTTGCATTCTAGTATCATCACACAGGAGAGCTTTGGGAAAATATGGGGAGGCAGATCAGGTCACTCCTGGCTTCCTGAATAAGGACTGCTTTTGATGGGTTTGTGCGCCTACCAAGCTTTGGAGAACAAAGCACTGACAAAGGCAAAGGACAAAATTAGCGGGGGGAAATCAACTAGGAGAAGACCATGTACGTCTCCACTGATGGTTGGCATAGAGAAGGGTCAGGGACAGAGGCTATGGTGACGCTGCCCTGCCCACTGCGTGGGTAAGCACACCCTTGGGGAACACTCTATGCCATGAGAGAACCCAAAGGGGATGCTCTGGACTTGCTCGGACACCAGGTGCTTCCATCTCCGTGCGCCACCAAACAACAAAACTGTCAGCTCTCACAACAACCTGGACTCTGCATCCTTTGGATTTGACATGCCTGGTGTATTTCTGGCCACCTTTCTTTCCAAAGGACCCTGCAGCACTTTCAGAAACGCTGCCTCGTGGGAAGCAGAGGAGCTGAGATATAGAGAAATCACGATGCTGGCGGAGGCTTACTAGGGAACACAGTTCTGTGGTAGTCTCACCAGGATGCCTTTCTCTGAAAACAAAGAATACTTCTCTCCCACTCTAAATAGGGCAAAAAAGAAAACATTTGGGAAATACTTCTTCTATCTCAAAGCCTAAGCCCAAGGGGACAGGGCACCACTTACAGACACCTGCCCTGCAAACTACACATTACATCCTCTTTATTTATTTATTTTTTTTAAAGATTTATTTATCTATCTGAAAGGCAGAGTGACAGAGAGGGAAGGCCAGAGGGAGAGGGAGCGGAAGAGGGAAGGGAGAGACAGGCAGAAGGAGATGAGAGATCAATCTTACATCTGCTGGTTCACTCAAATGGTCACAACAGCTAGGTCTGGGCCAAGCTGAAGCCAGGAGCTCCATTCTGGTCTTCCACGTGGGTGGTATGGGCCCGAGCACGTGGGCCATCACCCACTGCCTTCCAAGCTCACTAGCAGGAAAGCTGCAGGGGAGATGGGGGCAGACAGGACATGAACCTGCACTCTGATATGGGATGCCAGTGCGGGACAGGTGGCTTGACCCACTTGCACCACAAAGCCAGCCCGTCATTCTATGCAAGATAAGAGATTGTGTTTGCTACTATTGTCTCTACATCTGAGAGTCCGCAGATGCTTCTAATGCATAGTTAACGTTTCCTTTCCTTTTTCCTTCCCTGCCCCAGTTGTTGTCCCCAAATGAAATCCAAGCCTCTCACTGACAGCAGCAGTGATTCCTGTCAAGATACAATCAGCAGCTGACGGCAATCCCATTTATAAATATGGGACAGATTTATAACTCTCAGCGGCAAGATTCCTCTCACTGATTTCTGTGTATAAATTATCATTTAGTCATTCAGTAACCTTTATAGACCAGCAAGGGAAAGGAACCTTGAACGGACAGAGGGTGAAAGGCCTGTTTAGCAGGAAGAGACTGAGGGGTGCCACTCTGGGTTCCAAAAGCAAGTGCGACGGCACTGACTCAGCCACGCGACAAGCTCGGAACTAGGTGCACTGTGGTGGTGAATCCACTGCTGCTGAGAGAGACGCCCCAGGCCACCATCCTAGCCACGGTCCCGACTACCTGAGGGCTGCCGGCAACAGCACCTCGGACCTACTAACACTGTCAGGCCAGCACATACAGCACACATGATTTTTTTTTTAACCAGAATAAACATTACCATCAATCAGCTCTCACTGAAACACTGTGCAGACCTCCCCCGTGACTCCTCCGGAATTGGGGTCTTACCTTAGTGTTCCTCCGTAGACTGCGAAGAATATTCCTCCTCCTCGGGTCTTCATCTGTTTCGTACGGAATGACGGCATTGTCCCCTTTATAGCCCTGGGATGCCTGATCCTCTTCCTTCTTCCGGATGGGCCCCAGTTCATCGTCGCTGCCCACGCTGAAGCTGGTTCGGTAACTGGCAAACCTCCCCAGCCGGGTGCATCTCGTCCTGTACAGCACTGGCTTGCTCACAACAGACACCTTGCGGCCTCGCTCCAGAGAACTGGTGTCCATCTCACTGTCAGAACCATTCCCGCTGCCGTTGGACTGGGCCTTGTTGATATTCCGAATGGTGATGATTTTGCCCTGGGTGCTGTCATGGGGCACAGAGTATATGTTCTCTTCCTCATTCCTTGGCTTCACCACAGCATCCATGGGCTCAGCATAGTCAGAAGGATCGAACCCATCCTGTGGTAGCCAGGGGCTGGAAGACACGGACTTCCTCTGGCCTTCCCGATGGCCTTGATCCAAGTAAGACAGATCCCCCTTCGTGATTTCAAAGTGGACAGGAGGCTTTGGTTTCACTGGCGGAGGTACTTTGTTGTTGAGTTTACTCTCGAAGTTGCTCATGATGAAAGACAGCCCGTCGTTCCCCTCTAGCTCCATAGAGAGCTTGGAATGGTCTTTGGACAGGGAGGGCAGAGATGTGTCTTCTCGAAACAGGCTGTACGACGGCGGCTCCATGTCTTCCTCGGAGTCCTGCAGGTTCGAGTTGCAGAGCGGCGAGCCCGCGCGGGGGGAGTTAAACACCTCTTCTGTAGTGCTGCAGGCCTCGGCGGCGTTATCGTACATGTGAGTAGCCTCGATTATGTTCTTCTTCTCCACCACATCTTTAAAAAATGGGTGAAAGATGTCAAGTTTATGCTGGGGTTGGCTACAGGGGATGCTTGTGAACTTTCCGTCAATTTCTTGAGCGATCTCCTCCCCCTCGGTCAGCTGCTCCCGACTCAAGTCATTGTCCAGGACATCGACAGCGCCATCAGTGAGTGCCACGAGCTGAATGGGGATAATATCCTGCACCTCACAGAGAAAGGCACGTAGCATAGCCAAGGAGGCCTTCCGTTTGGCCGAATAGAAGACAATGTACCCATGAACCAACCGGCTCTTTCTGACGCTAAACGAGGAATGGTATGAGAGCACAGACAGCTCAATGCGCTTCTTGTGCAACCCGATGGGGAGTTCAAGTAACACAGAGTTGCTGCTTCCACAATGGGAAGACTTACAGGTCTGAGACTGAAGGACAGGGAAAAGTATGTCGTCTGCACTAAAAGGATCTCCACACATCAGACACATGACGATTCGCAGGTCAATGTCAGCCAAGTCCTTGATGCTGGCAGTAGAACTGACAAGGTTCAAGTTACGTTTAGAGTCCAAGAGGCCCTTCAAAACTTGGCTGATTTGTTTTTCATTAATGTTGCGTCCGTAACCAATGCCAGCAGAAGCAGGGTCAAGAAAGACACACTGAAGCTTACTGGCTATCTGCTGCCCCTGCTGGATTAAGCTGTGCAGGGTCTCGCCACTGGTGTCACCTCTCTTGTTGACCAAAATGAGCGTCAGGGGCAGGTGGGCCAGGTGGTTGTCCCGCCGGCCAAGCGTGGACTCTCTGCTCTTCTCTATGCTCTCCACCACATAGGACAGCGACTCCTTCGAGTTGTAAAGGCAGAGACACCCGTGGGGCTGAAATGTGGGGGTCTGGAAGGAGTTCACGGGAAGCCTGACATTCCCCTCTATCGGCCTCAAGGACAGCTCGTACATTTTACCGTCTATCACATACTTGTCGTCATTCGTACAGAGAGCTCGGATCTCATTAGCCAATTCTCGGGCAAGGCCATCTTTGCCCAAGATAACCAAGTTGATTCTATCAATGTTGGGGTCAGACAGTGAGTTTTTCTGATTCCGGTCAGAGGGTCGGATAAACCTAGAGCCAATCAAGTGCTCAATCTTGGCGTCCACACACGCCGGGCAGCTGGGGCACGTCTCCTTTGTCGGGTGGTACACAAAATGGATGTGCTTCAGAATCAGGGCGTCGCGCTCTGCCTGCAGCTTCTGCAGCGCCTTGAATCGCTGCTCCTCCCCCAGCACGTCCTGAATGACGCCCATCTTCTCCTTGCTGGGCTTGGCGTCCAGCTCCAGCTCATAGAACAACTCTGAATATTCCAAAAGCAACTCCTGAAAGTCTTCCTTTGCTTTGTCTATAATCTGCTTTTGGTGCTTGCCATAAATATCCATGTACACAGACTCTTCCAGCCACTGGTAGAAGTCCTCATTCATAATAAAGCTGCGGGCCTCCTCCCACGGCTTGCCCGGAGTGATGAATGGAGAGGTCTCCAGGTTTTCTTTGAACGCCCTCCTCATCTCCGCCCTCTTCCTGTCATTCCGCAGCTTCTCCAGGTGGGCCTCGTACAGCTGCTCAGCAGGCACGGTGTCCATGAGGTCAAAGGGAATCCGTTCGTTTTCCATGTTGTCAATGTGGCTGGTGGCGTCCCACGGGGTCTCCTCCAGCACAACGAACCACTTCAAGAATTCTGGTTTGGTTTCTAGGAGCTTCTTGGCCTTGATGCAGCTTAGGTGGTCGATTTCATCGAGATTAGGTATAAGCGCCTCGAAAGCCAAGGGCAGGGCGGCCAGGTACAGCTTTCTCCGGCGCTCGACGTGCTCCTGTTTGAGGCGGTGGACATGCTGCAGGAACAGCTTCTTGGCCTTGGGAGTCCCCTCCAGGTAGACGTAGTCCTGGTACTCCGGAGAGGCCTGCATCTTGCGGCTGACACTCGGCCAGTTCTCGTTGTGGTTTTTCACAATGCGACTCACCAGCCACTCGTACTTGTCCTTGGCCGTCGCTATCTGCTGACTTTGCTGCTTGAGAGCCTCAAAGTAGGGAATTATTTTTGTCTTTCCTCGACTTTTATCAATCAGCTGCACTAAGGTGCTGAAAGCCAAGTCCACGTTTACATTGGATCTCGCCGAGGTCTCTACAACCTGGAGGTTCTTCTTGCTTAAGGCAAAAGTATGTGCGTCTCTAATGTACCGCTCCACACCCTCGTCACACTTGGTCAGCACCACCACGATGGGTTTCTTTGTTTTTGCAAGCTGATTGTAGAGGTTGGAAACAAACTTGAGCTGGTCGTCGAAGTTCCTGTTCATGCCCCTGCTCACGTCAACGCCGAGCAGAAAGCCATCGATCAGCAGCTTCCCGTCGGGCATTTGTTTCTGCTCGAAGTCCTGCTCCAGCCCCAGCTGGTCCGTGCAAAAGTACATGAGCTTCTCAGCGGAGGCGAGCTTGGTTGCAGCAGCTCTCTTGATGTAGGGCTGCAGGGCCGTGCTCCGATGAGGCTGGAAAGTCTGGTCATCGATGAATTCAGTCTGTTCCACAATGTGCATCTTACATTCCACACAGTCCTCCAGGGAGCGGCTAACCTCCCCCCAGTAGAGAAAGTGGTCATTGTTGACCACTCGCCCGCCAAAGTCACTGGTGCTGAGGACGGACGTGTGGTCCAAGTGAAACTCATCAGCACTGGGGCGCACGAAGCGGTTGCACAGACAAGATTTCCCAATGCCGCACTGGCCCTTCTCTTTCTCAGTCCCAGACAACCCCACCACGCTGATGTTGTAGGTGGGAATGCGGACATCTTGTTTTCTTGCCATCATCATCGTCGACACATCCTGCCACAATTGGCCACTTCCAAGATCAGATTAGTGTCTTGCAGTGGACCCGCTGGCCTCCGACATCATCACTGGGGGCTGGCTGCCCGAGCAGCGCAAGTGCCAGGTCCCATGGTGGTTGTAGACCAGGATGAGGTCACTTCACAGCTTCTCATGGCCTAATAGCCACCATTGCTTCCTAGATGGGGAGGAAAAGAAAACCCATTAGCATCATGATTTTAGAACTCAACTTTAATTACTAAACTAAAAGCTATTTTTAAAAAATATTTATTAACTTGAAAGTCAGAGTTACACAGAGAGAGAAGGAGAGACAGAGAGAGACAGACAGACAGAGACAGAGAGGTCTTCCATCTGCTCGTTCACTCCTCAAATGGCTGCAATGGCCATAGCTGTGCCGATCTGAAGTCAGGAGTCAGGAGCTTCTTCTGGGTCTTCCACACGGGTACAGGAGCCCAAGCACTTGGGCCATCTTCTACTGCTTTCCCAGGCCACAGCAGAGAGCTGGATTCGAAGTGGAGCAGCTGGGACTTGAACAGGCACCAATATGGGATGCCGGCACTGCAGGCGGTGGCTTCACCCGCTATGCCACAGTGCTGGCCCCACAAAAATCAATTTTTTACTCAATAAATATTCAGCAAAAACCTAACAGACTCCTGGCCTTATCCCTGGTAAAGATGCAACGGCAAATAAGACTCACGTCTACTCACTCTCAGAGAAGTACAAAGCAAGTCCAGCAGAGGAAGACACAGAAAAGGAAAAGCGGCCTGCTAAATGCTACAACAAGGGTATGAGGGTGCCTTGGAAGAAGAGCTACTCCCAGGACTAGCTATAGGTGCAAAGCAGGCTGGAAACCCTCGTGCAGCAAGAAAAAGTGATGGGTCATCTCCTAAGCACACTGGTGCCATCTTGAAGGAGGTCCCATTGGCCAAGCCTAGGACAACTGGGACACCAAAATAATAAGGTACAGTAATGAATTAAAACCCTTTGCAGGCCAGCACGGTGGCATAGCAGGTAAAGCCGCTGCCTGCAGTGCTAGCATGCCATATGGGTGCTGGTTCAAATCCCAGCTGCTCCACTTCCCATCCAGCTCCCTGCTATGGCCTAGGAAAGCAGCAGAAGATGGCCCAAGTGCTTGGGCCCCTGCACCCACGTGGGAGACCTGGAAGAAGCTCCAGGATCTTGGCCTTGGATTGGCCCAGCTCCAGCTGTTGGGTTTGTTTGGGAAGTGAACCAGAGGATGGAAGACTTTTCTTTTTCCTCTCTCGGTTTCTGCCTATGCCTCTCTGTAACTCTGCCTTTCAAATAATAAATAAATAAGTAAATATCAAGGGAAAAAAACCTTTGCAAAAACAGGAATTGAAGTCCACACAACTCTATCAGGAAGAAGCACAACTGGATGCTACACCTCAGAGGGAAGTCCTAATGAGGAACAGGATATCTGCCTGGAATCCAGAGGTGGGAGTTGGTTTTACTTGTAACGGAAAGAGAAAACACGACACATAAAATCCAAATCGGAAAGATTTGGCCTAGCAGTTAGGATAGCTGGGACCCACATCAGACTGCATGGATTTGATGCCTAGCTCTGGGTCTACCTCCAGAGTCCTGGTCATGTGCACTCTGGGAGGTGGCAGGTGACGGCTCAAATAGTTGGATCCCTGCCAACCACATGAAGACCTGGAATGAGCTCCAGGCTCCCAGCATCGACCTTGGCCTAGCCTCAGCTTTGAGGGTATCTGGAAGTACACCAGCAAATAGAAGCTGTTTCTCTTGATTTGTCTTCCTGCCTCTTAAATTAAACAAAGAAACAAACAAAAAACCCAACTGCAATTATGGCGGAGCAAGCAGGTAACACCTTGACCGGGTAACACACATGAACACGACTGAAGGGTGGCACAGGAGCACTGCCAGCGCGCACACGAGTGCCCATCAGAGAACACAGCAGCCGGCGGGCATCGTCTGAACCCAGTCATGAGGAAACGGACACAAATTAGCGACCTTTTATTTTTTTAAAGGGAGAGGCCTCTCTTTTTCAAATAGAAACAAATGGCTACATAAAGTATCCAGATTAAGGATAAAGGATAGAGAGACACAATAACAAAGCACAACCATCCCATCCTGAGCCCAATTCCTACACCAGAATGGGGAAAGGTGGCCATACAGGACAGTATTCACCAATCAGCAGTATCACACTATGAACGAGCTATTCAATAAAAGTATTTTACCACACAATTAGTACTTAAAATCAGTTGCCTGTGCTACGGCTTAGCGGGTAAATCCGCTGCCTGCAGTGATGGCATCTCATATGAGCACCAATTCGAGTCCTGGCTGCTCCACTGGCAATCCAGCTCCCTAATAATGTGCCTGGAAAAGCAGCAGGAGATGGCCCAAGTCCTTGGGCCCCTGCACCCACGTGGGAGACCCAGAAGAAACTCCAGACTCCTTAGCTTTGGATCAGCCCAGCTCCAGTTGTTGCAGCTCATTGGGGAGTGAACCAGAAGATGGAAGACTCTCTCTGCCTCTCTATAACTTTCAAATAAATAAATAAGTCAGTTGCAGGGCTGGCATTGTGGGGCAGGGAGTTAAGCCATAGCCTGTACACTAGCAACCCATATGGATGTCAGTTACAGACACAGAGGGAGACAGAAAAAGAGAGAGAGATCTTCCATACGCTGGTTTACTCCACAGATGGCTGCAAGGGCCAAGAGCTGACCTAGGCTGAAGCGAGGAGTCAGGAGCTTCATTCAGGTCACCCATGTGTCCACTGATTTCCCAGGCCATAGCAGAGAGCTGGATCGAAGTGGAGCAGCCGGGACTTGAACCTGTACCCATATGGGATGCCGGCACTGCAGGCGGCGGCTTTACCTGCTATGCCAAAGCACCAGCCCTAGGAAAATCTCTTTCTCCTTCTCTGTCATTCAGCCTCTCAAGTAAATACGTCTTTTAAAAAAATGGTTAAGACGGGGCCAGCACTGTGGTGTAGCAAATTAAGCCACTGCTTATGATGCCAGAATCCCATATTGGCGCTGGTTTGAGTCTCGGCTGCTCCACTTCTGATCCAGCAACCCTGCTAATGTGTCTAGAACACATCGGAAGGCAGTCCAAGTGCTTGGGCCCCTGCCACCCACGTGAGAGACCTAGAAGCTCCTGGCTCCCGGATTCTGCTGGGACACATTAGCAGGAATTGGAAGTGGAGCAGCAAGGAACTGACCCCGCACCTTTTCGGGATGCTGCATTGCAGGTGGCGGCTTAACCTGCTGCACCATAACACGGGCCCCCTGCAGTGTATACTTTAAAACAAGAAGAAATTTAGGGGAAAGAGTACAGGAGAAAGAGCCTTTGGCATAGAGGTTAAGAAGCCCCCTGGGTTGGCTGAAGGTGCCTGGATGAGTCCCTTCTTTCCTAGATTCCGCCTCCTGCTGGAAATAAGTGGTACCGCGCACTCTGGGACCCAGGAGGTGGTGGTTAGAGTGGCTGGGTCCCTGCTACCCCTGTGGGAGTCCCAGACTGTGTTCCCAGCTGCTGGCTTCAGCCTGGACCAGCCCTGGCCAATAAGGACACTTGAGGAATGAACCAGCAGAGAGGAGATCTCTCTCCTTCAAATATATCAAATAAATCATAATTTTAATATTAAATTTGATTTTAATTTAAGCAGCTTAATATTAATAGTATAGGAAAAATGGACCAGAAACAATGTTTCATCAATGCAAGTTTATGCAGCTGATAAAATGATCATAAAAGGGAATACTGCCAACTTTTAGCAAATACACATTTAACTGTTTCTGGCTATAATGTAACTAATCCAGAAATGAAATTATGCATATGTACTAATATATTAAGAAAGAATAAGAATACAATGAGTAGAAAATTACTAGGTGAATCTGGGCACAGTATAGGATATTCCTCCTTGCTACTTTTCCATTTTGTTTGCAATTGTTTCTAAATTAAAAAAAATTTTTTTTAAGGATCGACTATGAGAAGGTTCCCTGGACAAGAATCCAAGGAAGCTCTGGGAGGACAAGGTCCACCCCTGTGTAGTTACATCCATGTCCTTGGCCTACTGAATGAATGAACGAAGCAGTGAATGACTAGGAGAGGTGCCCGAGCCAGTCTTTACTGTGGAGGAAGTTCTGTCTCAGATGAGACCTGGAAGCATGACTGCACTCACTCAGGCAGAGGGAAGCACATGTGCAGGGCCCCCTCCCCTGCAAAGGGCATGGTGTGGGGCAGGGGGAAGCAGCCGGAAGAAAGTGTGTGGAGGGAGAGGATGCGGTAGAAGCTCTAGTAGGTAGGCAGGGACTGGAAGAAACCACTTTGGAATAGAGTCTGGGGGCCGACGCTGTGGTGCAGTGGGTTAAAGCCCTGGCCTGAAGCACCGGCATCCTATGAGCGCTGGTTCTAGTCCTGGCTGTTCCTCTTCTGATCCAGCTCCTTGCTGTGGTCTGGGAAAGCCGTGGAAGATGGCCCAAGTGCTTGGGCCCCTGCAGCAACGTGGGAGACCTGGAGGAAGCTCCTGGCTCCTAGCTGCGGATCAGCACAGCTCCGGCCATTGTGGCCATCTGGAGAGTGAACCAGAGGATGGAAGACCTCTCTCTGCCCCTCTTCTGTGTAACTCTGTCTTTCAAATAAATAAAATAAATCTTTTTATTATTATTATTATTTGATAGGTAGAGACATAGACAGTGAGAGAGAAAGAAAGGTCTTCCTTCCATTAGTTCACCCCCCAAATAGCCGCCACAGCTGGTGCTGCGCCAATCTGAAGCCAGGAGCCAGGTGCTTCTCCTGGTCTCCCATGTGGGTGCAGAGCCCAAGCACTTGGGCCATCCTCCACTGCACTCCCAGGCCACAGCTGAGAGCTGAACCCGGCACCCATATGGGATGCTGGCGCTTCAGGTGGAGGATTAACCAAGTGAGCCACAGTGCCAACCCTAAAATAAATCTTAAAAAAAAAAAAAAAAAAAAAAAAGAGTCTGGATTCTTTCCCAAAGATTAAGGGCAGTAGAAGAAGGCGGTAGTCAAGGACCTGACCCTGAAGTAGCGACATGTCATGATGTCTTACGAAGTCTTCGGCCACCTTGCAGCTGAAGTAAACAGCCCAGGTGCCCCGGGTAAAACGCCACCCCCCACCCCCCACCCCAGCCACTGGCCTTCTCACCACACTGTTGTTCCTCACACACCCAAACACGGCTGTGCCACTGCTGAATCAATCCATAGCCACACGGACAACCTCGAGATGACCACAACGAGAACTGAAAGCAAACAGAACTAGCATTTCCACAACTTTCATGTTTCCATGAGCCCGTCTCATAAGAAATGTCGCCAGCAGGTTCTGACCGACACGAGCCAGCAGTGGCAGGAAGAGCCCTACAGAAGAGGGGCACACATTCTAAGTGCTTCTGCTATGACTCCGCAGTACACACATAACATTCTCTCTCAACCCACGGGTCCCCGAGGTTTACCGGAGGCTCAGATAGGACGTCAAGGCGGCTCGCCTAACAGAGCCCGTCCCTATCAGCTGCTCACTGCAAGGCCTGCCAGGTCTTAGGTCACCCACTTGACCAACTTAGAAATGCAACTTGGTAGCACCATTCCTAATTAATCTGACGCTACATGCAGCTGGAAAGTCATTCCTTGTTTGGGGCTCAATTATTTTCCTGTAAATTGTGTCCAATAATCTAGCCCCTTCTCAAAATCCCAAGGAAATAAAAAGCAAAACACCAGCCTGCTCTTAAGCCTCAAGAAATAAAGGTAATGTCTCAGGGAGCAGTCAGTCTCATGGTTAAAGACGCCGTGTCTCACTTCAGAGTACCTGGGTTCAAGGCCCAGCTCCAGCTTCCTGCCACTGCAGGAAACCCTGGTGAGGTTTCAAGAAGTTGGGTCACCAGCACTCCTGCGCGAGACTCGGACTGACTTCCCGGCTGCTGGCTCCTCCCAACCTGGGCTGCTGCAGGCATCTGGGGAGTCCTGCCGGCCTCCTCCTCGCTGACAGTCATGGAAAAGGCTGGCCTATCCACTCAACACCTTAGATAGAATTTCTAAAGATGGCATGATAGTCTCAGTTATCTGAAAGAGGCAACTCTGAAAAAGTTAACAACTGGCATTTTAAACCCAGAATGCTGCTGACAACTGAAAAATCTGCACATGTAAGAATCCGCTGTGGCCATTACGGTCATTTGGGGATTGAACCAGTGGATGGAAGACACACCCCCAACCCCGCCATGTAGCTCTTTCAAATACATAAAAATAAATCTTAAAAAGAATCAGCTGGCATGGAAGTGGCTGGCTAACCTGTGGCTACCTGGCAGCTTACTCGAGTCCCCTGGGTGAGGACAGCCTCCCTGGCGTTGGTGTCTGGATAACGCCGTCTCACAGGCTCCTCGGCTGCGCTGAATCGCACCGTGAACAAAGGCTCTTACAAATCTAAAAACGTCTCAAACATTTAGTTTAAAGGAAATAACTTCAAGCATTTGGTCACAAACAGGTCCAACTTTTCGAAGAGGTGGGTAAAAAAATTAGCTGAGTTACTAATTTAATGATCTGAAGGATGTAAAGGAAGAGAAGTAGGAGACGGAGACGTCCAAGACTCCGCAATGTCTCTCGTGTTTAAATCTGATGGGTCCCAGAGTAACCAGCAGAGTGAAATCTGAATATCCATTCCAATAATTTCACAACATGAACCCATTTAAAACTGAAGAGCTACAACACATTTGAAAATAGGAATGCCCTGTTATCTCTGGGCTTTACAGAGCTACTTATATCTGGAAACTAAAACACAGAACCTAACAGTTTCATATTTTATGCCACGAGTCAACTACTTCAGACAGGAAAATACTTCTGGAAGATTTTCAATTCTTTGTCACAAATATATGCTGTAATCAAACATAACACAAACACCTGTGTGAGGTTTTTTTTGTTTTTGTTTTTGAACTTATCACCAGGCATCTAGAGTGGATGTGAATTGTTTAACCAAGACAATGGCTCCCCACCAGAGTGCTTCAGCTGGAAGGCAGAAGGGGTATTTTCTTTGTACAACACCCCTAGAAAACACCCAGGGCAAGAAGTGGACAAGAAGTGGACACATTCCCCAGACGGCACATACTTCACAGGCCCAGGACTACTCGGCCTGTGAGGGCTCAGACTGTCAACAGCGCCATCAGGATAGGCTGGAAATGCGTGTGCCACTCTCCCCTGGTCAGCAGCCTCGCCCTTGCGCCCCACACAGGCAGTGTGGCTGGGCTCCGTGGTCTGGAACGCCCCAGGAGGCACAGATCTATCACATTATCCATAACCAAAACCACCGACTCCACCACCACGCATGCCAGAAGGAAGTCGTTTCACAGAGAGCCACTAGCAAAGCAAGTACAACACCTGTTACCACGAGTTTCCTTAATTCCATTGGGGAAAGGAATGAAAATAAACATTATAGCTAAAAGCAAAAAGCGTTCTCTAAACTCCTTAGTACTTCAACATTTTAAATTCCTGAGTTTTCAAAGCTATGGATTACCATCGCATTGTTACAAAGTGCCTGCATTAAGTAGATACAGGATAAGACTCTGCCAGGAGTTGGGGGGGGGGGGGGGCAAGGAAGAGGAAAAGAAATGGACCTGTTCCCTGGCTGTAAGGAAGCACCTTCCCTGCAACTTGCGAAAGAATTTTCCAGAGGCATTTGTTTTCCAAATGGGCCAGGAAGGGATATTAAAGCTCCAGTAAGGCCGGCGCCACGGCTCACTAGGCTAATCCTCTGCTTGGCGCACCGGCACACCAGGTTCTAGTACCGGTCGGGGCGCCGGATTCTGTCCCGGTTGCCCCTCTTCCAGGCCAGCTCTCTGCTGTGGCCCCGGAGTGCAGTGGAGGATGGCCCAAGTGCTTGGCCCTGCACCCCATGGGAGACAGGAGAAGCACCTGGCTCCTGCCATTGGATCAGCGCGGTGTGCCGGCAGCAGTGGCGGCCAATGGAGGGTGAACCAACGGCAAAAGAAAGACCTTTCTCTCTGTCTCTCTCTCTCTCTGTCCACTCTGCCTGTCAGAGTGTCAAATAAATAAATAAAGCTCCAGTAAGAGAACACTAATCTCTGGTCTACTGAACCTCTAAATTTTTACAAAATATTTTTAAAAAATCCAGTGCTTCTATTTTCCTACTAAAACATTAAATTTTATTAAGATTTTGTTTTTCTCTTTTGAATAAAGAAAAAAAGTGGAAGAGGAACACAAGTTCTTATTTATTTTATTATTTATTTATTTATTTTTTGACAGGCAGAGTGGACAGTGAGAGAGAGAGACAGAGAAAGGTCTTCCTTTTGCCGTTGGTTCACCCTCCAATGGCCGCCGTGGTCGGCGCGCTGCGGCCGGCGCACCGCGCTCATCCAATGGCAGGAGCCAGGTGCTAGGTGCTTTTTCCTGGTCTCCCATGGGGTGCAGGGCCCAAGCACTTGGGCCATCCTCCACTGCACTCCCGGGCCACAGCAGAGGGCTGGCCTGGAAGAGGGGCAACCAGGACAGAATCCGGCGCCCCGACCGGGACTAGAACCCGGTGTGCCGGCGCCGCAAGGCGGAGGATTAGCCTGTTGAGCCACGGCACCGGCCACAAGTTCTTATTTAACCAATTCATTCCTCTGGGGAATCCAGATGAATTTAGAGAAAATTAAGTTAATGATATGCAAAAATGGCACGTCACGGCATTTTGCTATAAAGAACTACCATCTTGAAACTGAACACAGAGGCCGTCTTCAGTTCCGTGACCCCGATCTCCATCAGACCCGGCAGCAGTACCCTAATTCCACTCCTTGGCTCATCACATGATGAATGTGTCCGGAAAGTACACCCCCACACACTGTCTCTGGGACTGGAGAGGGTCGCACGTGAGGCTGCGACCCAGAGCCGACTTCCCTCCTTGGTTCACACTTCCGAGGAATAACCTGTTTTGTATTTTCCCAATATTCAGGGAATCGAGACTGAACCATCCATCCTTCAACTAAATCGTACACATTTATAGAGCAGAATATGAGATGAAACAAGGAGGGAGCCCTGACAATGCTAATAAGGGTCTTCTGGTTTACCTAACACAGCAGTTACCCATTAAGAAATAATTAAGTCGTAAGACAATAAATGGCACAGACCATTTCCTGGGGGCCAGAAGCAATGGTTCAGATCTGGGATGGCTAGGAAGGGTCGGAGCAGAAAACTTGAACTGGTAGGTAAAAGCCTGGCAGGGTCTGGAGAGGTGGCCGTGGCATTCCAAGGACCCCGCAGGGCCTGAGTGATGGGGACTAAAAGGGGAAGCCCTAGACAGGCTGCGGGACTGACTTGGAAAGAGTTCGTGCATGGGAGATGGAAGAGGAACAGGGCAGCTGGGGCTCAGATATGAAGACTATTTTGACTGAGAGAATCTAATATGAAAATAACTCCTTAGCCCATCTGCTGTGGACTAGGCAGGGCGCTAGTGAGGGACAAGGAGCTGGGAGGCTTCCTGCAGTCTCTGTGTTGCAGCCCAGCACTGCTAAAAACTGCCTCCTTCCATGCCATTTCAGCATGCCCACTTTCCCATGGTGCACCAGTCTCCTCCACCACGGAGAAGACACCCAGACACCCTCCCAGAACTCCGCCCAAACTACCCTTTTTAAATATTCAATCAGGCACCACTCCTTACTTGATAAAGGGGGCGAATGAACTGGGGTGCGGAGCCATTCTCCCCATGAGGCCGACAGCGTTCACTTGAGTGTTGTTGTCTCTTTAAGTAAGCGCTACCCTCATTCCTGCACTTTATCCATGGCTTGGCTTTGAGTTCCTTTCTTGGCGCCAAGAAAAGAACCTTGGAATAAATCTAGCTGGGGACCCCTGGGCACTCCCACAACACACTGATATCACTTATCGTTAGCAATCTAGCTACTGTAACTCCTCATCCAACAAATAACAGTCTAAAGAGTTAATTATCCCACATAAAAGAAGCTCCACTTGATTACGGCAATTATGTCTCTACCTTCAGAGGGATGCAAGTTAAAGTAATAACAAGGGTGTGTGTGTGTAACACCACAGGCTTACAAGGGAAGAAAAGAGCAAATGACATCTGCCCAGAACAGTGCTGGGGGCTGCTCCCACTGCACACAAGACTTCCTCAAGGTCACACAGTCTGTCTCTGAAATGGGTCACCTGGATCTTTGGAAAGACTGACTTCAGTGTTTGCCCAGCTGGTCTTGAAACATGTGATCTGGTACAACTGCCACGCTCTTGCTGGACCTGGGGCAAGAGCACTCGGCTCTCAGCGAACCCCCACAAACCAACGTCCAGCGCTCTCCAGAAAGCCCAAAGACAAAAATGCGGTGGGATCAAAATCTCTCGGACTAGGGTCTCACTGCCCAGGCCACATGAGACACCAGCCCATTTTCCAGCCTGACACAATTTTCATTCTTACAACGTGGTCCCAAAGAAAGAGAACTTCCTAGCCAAATTCTTCAATGAGTTCATCCACTGATAAACTACAGGGACTGCTTGTAGCAAAAGCACTTCCGTACATTTCTTCTCAGCAGCTTTCTACCAAGTAGCCACGCAATTACAGCCAAGTTATTTGATCAAAGAATAAGGCAAACCGAAACAAAGATAAAATCAAAGCTGAGACATCTCTCTTCGGTAGCACTATTTTTCTGTGTTACCTGTTGTGAGAAACATATTTGATCTTAGTATCCATTTCCTGACACAATTTTTTAGAGATGTATTTATTTATTTGAAAGTCAGAGTTACAGAAAAAGAGAGAGAGAGAGAGAGAGAGAGAGAGAGAGAGAGAGAGAGAGAGGTCTTCCATCTGTTGGTTCACTCCCCAATTGGCTGCAACGGCCAGAGCTGTGCTGATCTGGAGCCAGGAGCTTCCTCCAGGTCTTCCCATGGGGATTCAGGGTCCCAAGGACTTGGGCCATCTTCCACTGCTTCCCCAGGCCATAGCAGAGAGCTGGATTGGAAGTGGAGCAGCCGGGACTTGAACCGGTGCCCACATGGGATGCTGGTACTGCAGGCAGCAGCTTTCCCCACTATGCCACAGTGCTGACCCCAGACACAATTCTAAAATCCTTGAAACTGCTATCTCTTCGTATATGCTAATGAGCTGACTGGTGCTAGCAGGGCCTCAGTAGCTTCAGGATGAGGCCGGGAACCAAGGCAGGACAGGACACTGAGGCGGGGGAGGAGCTGGCCACCAGGGCTGATGACTTAATGGCACCATGGCTGATGCATATGGCAGGAGCATGGAAGCTCCTGGTCCCTAACTACAGGCCTTGTGCTTTGTGTGCCCATCTGTATGCTTTGTAATCACCTTTATAATAGACCAGTAAATGTAAGTGAAGTTTTTCCCTGCCCTAGCAAATTAATCAAAACCAAGAAGGGGTTTGTAGGAACCCCAAGTGATAGCCAGTGGGTGAGAGGCATGGGTAAGACAAGCTGAGGCTTGGAATCGGCGTGGTTAGTTGGGGGCAACATATGAGACTGAGCCCTCAATCTGGGATCGCACGCTGTCTCCAGGTGCATGGTGTTACAACTGAATTTGAGGACACCCAGCTGGTGTCTCCTACAGAAATGATTTTTTTAAGTATTATTTTCCTCCACTTGAAAGGCAGAATGTATGTGTGTGCATGTACATGCCGGAGATAGAGAGAGAGAGAGAGAATGTATCTTCCATATGCTGGTTTACTCCCCAAATGCCTTCAACAGCTGGACCAGGCCAAAGCCAGAAGCCCGGAACTCCATCCGGGACTTCCACAGCGGTAACAGAGACCAAGTGCTCGAGACATCATCTGCTAGCTCCCAGGGTGCTCTAGCAGGACGCTGGGGAGAGTAGCCAGGAAGCCCATAGAGGAGGCCAAGGGGAAGCTTAACCCACCAACCACAACACCAGCCCAATCACTTTCTTGATGTGTGGAGAAAGCTCCACCCATCTCATGTTAGAAGTGTGCTCTGAGTTTAACAGGAGAAACAAAGTTTGTACGTTTCTGTGTTTTTGGAATTTGTGTCAGACTGGGATTTGCTAGATCAGCCCTGGATCATGGAATCAGTTTGGGGAAGAACAATGGTAGGACGTGGAGGGTGAGGACCTGAGTGGCTGTAGTTGTCAGCCATGGTGTGGAGCAGCGCGTGTGCTGCCCTCAGTTACTAAAGGTTAAAAAAAAGTTAACAAATGGAATAGTGATGGATCCAACTCCTAGGGAGTTGTTTCACTGGATACATAAAGAAATTGAAACTAATAACAGAAAAGCAGCTGATGCCCTGGCTCACTAGGCTAATCCTCTGCCTGCAGCGCTGGCACACCAGGTTCTAGTCCCGGTCGGGGCACCGGATTCTGTCCCGGTTGCCCCTCTTCCAGGCCAGCTCTCTGCTGTGGCCAGGGAGTGCAGTGGAGGATGGCCCAAGTGCTTGGGCCCTGCACCCCATGGGAGACCAGGAGAAGCACCTGGCTCCTGCCTTCGGATCAGCGCAGTGCGCCAGCCGCGGCAGCCATTGGAGGGTGAACCAACGGCAAAGGAACCAACGGCAAAGGAAGACCTTTCTCTCTGTCTCTCTGCTATCTATAATAGCTAAACTGATAGCAAAGGAAGATGCTGGGCTGGATCTCGAGATGCTAGACTCAGTTCAGATTTCAGACTATCTCATCTCTGGTCATCAGCCCCAAAGCCAACTCTCAGGGGAAAAACCATACAAGTCAGGTAGGAGGGGAAGGGCAGAACCCAGAGCTACCAGAGCCCTGGGTTTGAATGCTGCAGAGTGGAAGCGCAGGCCCCAGGCTCAAGGGGAGCCAGGGCTCACGATGGGCCCAGCACAGGCCCGTGCGGGACCCAGACACCAGGAGACCACTCCTGAGGGGACAGCCAGCCTGGCGGCCTGGAGAGAAGCCACTGTATGGCCGTTTAGCATGAGGATGGGGATGCCTGTCCCCCAACCAATGCCAGTAGGACCCTCCGACAGGGTCACGTGTGCAGGTCACGTGGGACTGTCTTCATGAGGACCCGGATGTGGGTACACAGGTTATGGTAACTGCTGTGGCTGAGGGGCCCCAAAAGTGACCTCACTGCGCAAAACTGACCCCTAGAGCAAGCCTGATCGGATCTGCAGTCTCAGGTTCCCCTGGGTGTTGCAGTCGCCAATACAACAGGAGACTAATCCACAAGAGAATGGCCAGGGGCAGAGGGTGTTTTTGTTTTTTTTTCCTGGGAAAGGTTTATTGTAGGGAGAGAGGGGAAGAGAGGGGGATCAGGAGAGAAGCTGAAGGTTTTTAGAATCAAAGTGAATAAAAAAAACATTCACAGGGGTGAAAATGAGAAGAAAGGGGACCTGTCCCATCAGGGTGGATTTTTAAGTGATTGAGAAATGAGAAACGTAAAATGGAAATTCATGAGGTTGAAACGAAAGATCTTAATACAGCACACAAGGCTGTGTAGGCCCAAGGAAGCCCCAGCTGGTCTCCCAGCATTAAGGAGTTCCAAATAAGCATGCCGCGTTTAACCTGGTTTGGAGACATTTAGTCAGAAAGCAGAGATTATGATGAGAAATCTGATCCGAAACTGCCAGGGGCAATACTTAAGAGGATTAATCAAGATCAAGACCGACAAAGAGCTAGGGTCCCCTTGTCAACCAATCCCCTGCTAGGAACCCAAAGCCTTAAGTACACAAGTGGGTACACTGGTCAGGGGTGGCAAAGGGAGTTCTGGGGGCTCCAGGCGCCGTGCGACCACGATCCACTGGTGAACATGGCAGCTGGAAGGCTCGTGAAAGCCAGACTTGCTCACAGGCTTTCTTTAGAGAAGCTGTGTCTCCTCACCCAGACGTCTGAGGGGAGGAGTCGAACACTGAACAGCCAAGAGCTGATGTTCCAGTCCTGCTGGAGGCTACAATCAGCAAACCAGGTTGATGGAATTAAGTAAGAGTTTGTGAGAGGACGTTTATTCGAACTTGCTTCACCCGACTGTGCTAGGAGAGCAACCTCGCCTGGGACCAGGAATATTCCTTTTTTTTTTTTTTTAAGATTTATTCATTTGAAAGACAGAATTACAGAGAGGGAGAGACAGAGAGAGACGTCTTCCATCCACCAGATGGAAGGAACTCCCCAGATGGTCACAATGGCTGGAGCTACACTGATGCAAAGCCAGGAGCCAGGAGCTTCATCTGGGTCTCCCACGTGAGTGCAGGGTCCCAAGGACCTGGGCCATCTTCTACTGCTTTCCCAGGCCACAGCAGAGAGCTGGATCGGAAGAGAAGCAGCCAGGTCTAGAACCAGCGCCCACATGGGATGCTGGCACTGCAGGCCAGGGCTTTAACCCGCTGCACCATAGCGCGGGACCCAGGAGTGTTCCTTCTATCTAGTGGTGCAGAAAAGAAGGCCCATAACCCTTCTAGCCAGAGTCGCTGGATACGCTATTGGGAATCAATGGGACTGCCCGAGCCCCCACGGTAGAACAGCAGCTGGGCTGCTCGTGGAACCAATCCCCTGGCACAGCCCTGGGTGAAGCCGAAACTGGGCTCGGGACGCGAGTCTCTAGGAGCCTCCCCCCGAGGACCACTGGGCTGGTGACTTCCACTTGGGGGCACTCCCAGAAGGGACCTCAATACCGAGGACACAAAATGATGCTGAAACTGGAGTTCCCAGGAGGGACAGGGCGCCGGCAGAGTCCATGACAAAGGGGACGTGCTTTCTGGGGGGTCCTGCTGCCTGGGGTGGGGGTGGGGGCCCTGGGGAAGCAAGGAGGAACCGGGACAATGGCTCTCAACTGGCCAGCAAGGCTGCGTGGGGCATGGATGGCAGCTCCTAGATGAGCAGGCCACATCCTATTTGGAAGGATGCCACTTCCATCTAAGGAGACAAACGAATAGCTGAGCAGGTTGAACCACATGCTGGAGAAGCTTCTGTATGTTCAGGTTTTTTAATGGTCAGCTGAATATTTATTCCTGTATCCTGAGACCTCTATGAAGAAACACAACAACAAAAATTCAGGATTTCTGATAAGCTATAAAAATATTCCATGCCGGAGCCAGTGTTGTGGGAAAGCTACAGCCTGCAACACCGGCACCAGGAAGACAGTCCACGTGCTTGGGCCCCTGCACCCACACAGGAGACCCAGAAGAAACTCCAGGCTCTGGGCTTTGGCCTGGCCCAGCCCTGGCTGTTGCGGCCACCTGGAGAGTAATCATTGGATGGAAGATCTCTTCTCTCTCTCCTTCTTTCTGTAAATCTGCCTTTCAAATAAATAAACCTTAAAAAAAAAAATTCCATGGGGCCGGCACTGCGGTGCAGGTTAATCCTCCACCTGCAGTGCTAACATCCCATATGGGCACCGGTTCTAGTCCCAGCTGTGCCTCTTCCGATCCAGCTCTCTGCTATGGCCTAGAAAAGCAGCAGCAGATGGCCCAAGTGCTTGAGCCCCTGCATCTGCTTTGGAGCCCCAGAAGAAGCTCCTGGCTCCTTGCTTCCGATCCGCCCAGATCCAGCCGTTGCAGCCATTCGGGGAGTGAACCAGCAGATGGAAGACCTTCCTCTCTGTCTCTCCCTTTCACTGTCTGTAACTCTACCTGTCAAATAAATAATCAATAAAATCCTTTAAAAAAGTTCCACGCCAAAGGAAATGCAAAACCAAGGGAAACTCCTGACGGAGGTGCTCTGGTAAGCCTGGCTCCATCAGCGCACACCTCACTGCAGCCACCGTGAGCTCAAGACCCTACTAAGCCGAGACACCAAAACCACCCAGTTCTTACCTTCAGATTCCCTGGCATTAAGACCAACTTTGTGGGGACAGGGCTGTGGCACAGCAGGTTAAGCCTCCACCTGCAGTGCAGGCAATCCCATATGGGCACCGGCTCAAGTCCCAGCTGTTCCACTTGTAATCCAGCTCCCTGCTGATGCACCTGGGCCACTAGTGGAAGATGGTCCAAGTGCTTGGCCCCTGAACCCTCATGGGAGACCCAGAGGAAGCTCCTGGCTACTGGCTTCAGCCTGGCACAGTCCAGACCATTGTGGCTATTTGAGAAGTGAACTATATCGGATGGAAGCTCTCTCCCTCTCTCTCAGCCACTCTGCCCTCTCTCTACATATCTCTGCCATTCAAATAAATAAATAAATAAATCTTAAAAAAATTAAAAAGACCATACTGACACTGGTTTTTGAGATGGTAAACAAACATGTAAAATTACTTCAGCAACTGCCTCTGAGCACCTATGACCTGTTCAGTTTTTTTTATTCTTTAAAACTTCTCAGTAGGAAAAAAGTTCTTTTGAAAGCATGTTCTCTATGAAAATGCCTTGGAGTACATGAGAAGGAGGAGGCACCATTCAGCCCAGCACCCCACAGAGACCAGCATTTCTGCCGATTGGGAAAAATAGGTCAGCTGAGTTTCGCATCCAACAGAATGTGTGATGATTCCCCGGGCAGCATCTTAGGATGACATGAGCATCTCAGCTCATTATTTCGAATTACTCTTCACTACTCATTTGCATTATTCTATAAATTGCCAGTCCTAAAACAGGCTGCTACACGTAATAATAGCTAAACCACATGCATAACCTTTTAAGAAAAGGAACAGTCGGCTTTTATTTTATATAAAAACTGAAAGCGAAACTAAGAACAGTATCACAAAGCGATGGAACAGCTTTCCAGATTAAAGAACTAATTTAAGACTCACACTGGCAAAATCAATGCTCATATTAATCCTTCCCACTTTCTAGCCCCCAAAGTTACTTGCACGATTGTTTCATTTCAAATGAAGCTAAAGCCAGGCAGGACGGAAAAGTGAACAGGTGTGACCAGAGCATGCAGATGCCCTGGAGCCAGCACACAGTGGGTCCTGGGTTCGATCCTCTGCGCATACGTGAAATCTCCTGTAGGAGGCTGCCTGGCCCTATCTTCTAGAGGAGATGAAAATATGAGCTAACGTGTTTTAAAAAAATCCAGAAACTCAGAATCACAAAGCCGACAAGTGCAGCGTGGAGCTGATCGGATCACCGCAATGCACGCTCCCCTTCTTCACCAGGCTTCTGCCTGGGGCCGGGTCAAACAGGTGACTAATGCTCACTCTGGGGAGCGCTGGATGTCACAGGGCTACTGAGAAGCCTCAGGGGTGGCACACTGACCGGTCCACCTCAAGCTAGCAAGTCCAATTTTATCTGTTTAATATGGCGAGGTCCCACGTAAAATTTTTATGTTCTAAAGATTCAAAAAACTTCATTGCTCAAAAAAAATTATTCACCGCTCAGACACAATGGACGTCTAATTGCCCAGCTCTTACCAAGAGGCAAGAGTCAGGAAGAGCCTCATCTGTCTCTGGAACTCCTTCCTCTCCTCTCAGTCCATGCGCCTGCCCGGCTGAGCAATGACTGAGACCGCAGCTAGCCACAGGAGCCCAGTCCAAGCCCCAAGCCTCATCTCCCCACTGCAGCGCAGAGCTTACTCAGGCTGAGCAGCATCTGAACTTCAATGTCCAAGGAACCAGGGCTGCTGGATGGCACTGCACAGTCTGTGCCTTCTTACCACCCAAACACTTCCCATGTAAATGCCACTTCAAACCCATTCATAACAAACACCATTAAAAAAAAAAAATCAGGAGCCAGCACTGTGGTGTAGTGGGCTAAGCTTCCACCTGTGCCATGGCATCCCATGTGAGCTCCGATTTGTGTCCTGGCTGCTCTTCTTCCGATCTAGCTCTGCTACGTCCTGAGAAAACAGCAGAAGATGGCCTACGTCATTGGGCCCCTGCACACGTGTGGGCAACCCGGAAGAAGTTCCTGGCTCCTGGCTTTGGATCAGCCCAGCCCCAGCCATTGCAGCCATTTGGGAGTGAACGAACAGATGGAAGAACGCTCTCTCTTTTGTGCCTCTCCCTCTCTGTAACTCTACTTCTCAAATAAATAAAATCTTACAAAAAAAAAAAAATCAAATGCTAACGATGGAAACGCTCACACGGTGGAGCTGTGAGGTTCTCCTACGAAAAGCCTTGTCAGGGCCCCTTAGCAGTGGCTCACAGGAAGCGCCGAGGAGCCAGATTCATTCTGACTGTGCTTCAAGGCCATAATTTCCTTCCCATACTTGAACATGACCCTACAGCTCACTGCGTCAAGGGGAAAGGGCAAATAAGAAGCAAAATCTGAAGCAAGTGGCTGATTTAAAACAAACAAACAAAAAACACTGAGAGTTCTTCTTTAGAGTAGCTAAGAGGACCTCTAGTGATGTGATCTCTTTTTCTGTCCAGTCTGTCCAGACAAAAGTCCCTGGAAGGCAGGCAGAGCTGGGTAGGACTGGCAGCCGGTGGCTTCAGCTAACAGGTGCAGAAGCTGAATGAGAGGTGGAAAGACAGATCCAGAAACTGCTAGCAGACCTGGGTCTCACTCCCACTTCCCACCCCACCCCTAGCACTGTCTGCTCCTGGTGGGGAGGCAGATGAAGTGAAGTGAAGTCCTAGCATCAACATGACTGGAAACGGGACAGAAAACCCTGATGTTCAGCACCATTCAGCGCCCCTATCAGCATCCCTTTATGAGATTCTACTCCTCTGTTTGTATAATACCTATCCATCACTCAAGCAGTTCAAACTATAAAAGTACATGTTCTGCCAGAGAGTCCAAAAGGAAGTAAGGAAACACTTGTGCTCATATAAGGAATTTAATAAATGGCACTTTGTACAAGACACCAGCTTCATGATTTCTTCTTTCGATGACAGACCAGAATAGTAACTAGTTCTCCTTATCAGCCACCATTCCTTAGAAAGTGCTTGGCCAGTAATTCCATGGAGATCAGTGAGTCATCTTATCTCTCGATCTCAGCCCTGGGACTTGACGGAAACCAGCATAGACTACTCTTCCATCATGGCTGCTCCACCTGTGCAGGAAACCACCTTGACCTCAGACATCTGGCTGCCAGTCAGAACACCATGTCCACTGGTCTGGATGATCCAGAACAGGCTCCCGGCGGCCAACAGAAGCTTCGCAGCTACATACGCACAGGATGCCTGTCCTGCTTCTTCTCAACAGAAACCCCTCGGTGTCTCCCGCAGTGACCTCATCTCCCACTCCCCTGGCTACAATGCACATGGCCCGGTAAGAACACAGCTGTTTTCTTTGGACAGTCAAAACCCACCGTGTAAGAGCATGTCGGGGTTTAACTTTGCTGTCTGTGACATACCAACCCCTTCTGGCTATTAACTCAAGAACACATGTGTGGGCATGTAAATTACAAGTAAGAACATGTGTGGACATGCAAACTTACAACTTGTTTGTAGCAAAATGCCATGTGGAACACCCCAACCCTTCAGTCCTCTCCATTAAAGATGCCACGGGTCACAGTCAGAGCAAGCCTGCCACACTTAAAAGGAGCCCTTCTGCCAGGGAAGAGGCGCACAGCACAGCAAAGTGCGTTCTCCCGGGCTGGGGCAGGAAAGGAGTCGTTCTGCTCACTGTTTTAAAACATTACAGTGGGCCATGCGAAACGGGTGGTAAAGTGCATGTGCTGCAATACCATCACAGGAGAAAGCAGAGCAGTCAGCTTCATTCTCCTTGCCGACTACATAACAGAAAACTCAACCCGACCCAACCAGTTGAATCATGAGAGCTCAAAGCCAAATCAGGGGCACTCCAAAGTCAGCTGAGCTGGAGAGTTGTGTGTCCGCATTCCACACTGGCAGGGCTGCGGTGAGCAGATGGCACGGGCCTAGCTACGGGCGTTCGGATGGCCTTCGAGCACCCCTTCTCCATCTGCCCAGCCAAGACCAGTGTTCCCTGCTCCACCAGTGCGGCCAGTGCAGTCTAGAGGCACAAAGTTCCACACGCGCTTACTTCTAATTAAAGAACATTTGATTTTAAGAACTTAATAGTAAAAAAGGCCATAAACCTTTATCAGTCCTCCAAAACGCCAAGTACGCAGCTAATGCTCTTCCAGGGTGCCCTTTACTGCGGGCTGACCACTACCACCTTTGCCAACAGACGTGTCAGCTGGCAGATGCGTTCCTAGCACAGGCTACTCAACTTCACAAAGTACAGGCAAGTGCAAAGGCCTCAAAATGGCAAAATCAAAGTTTAAAGAGTCATGCACCGTGACAGCAAACGAGTCAGAGGAATTCTGAGAAAGGTAATATTAACATTGTCGTGGTAGGCCACTTGGCGAGTAGCCAAGGGGGCTGGACTCTCTCCCTAGCCAGGTCATTAAATCTTGCAGAGGGAGGGAAGGCACATACAGATAAAAAGTAGTTAAATGGCATCTCACAGCCAAGTTATCTTGACAGCTCTCATCTGTCAGCAGGAACACTGGACAATGATGTTCTTCAAGGAGACAGGTAGGTCTCCCGGGACTGATGATAACTTCAGTGCATGCAATTATAATCAGACAGATAGAAATTGGTCCCTACCCTTGGAATGGACACTCAAGCCCAACAGCTGAGAAACACAGCACATCTGCTGCCAGGGGAGCTATGCTGCCCAGATCCCCCACAGCCTCGTGTGTGTCCAGCTCCCCTCCAGCTCTCTGCAATCCATTCTCTGTTCAGCAGCGAGTTCCCTTTCTAAAGAACAAACCTGATCTTGCTGACCCCTGCTTAAAGCTCCTCAGAGCTTCGTTCAGCTCTGAGAATGAATCTTCTTAAAGATTACTCATTCATTTGAGAGTCAGAGAGAGAGTTAGAGAGAGAGAGGTCTTCCATCTGCTGGCTCGCTCCTCAGATGGCTGCAATGATCAGGACTGGGCCAGGCCAAAGCCAGAACCAGGAGCTTCTCCCAGATCTCCCACATGGGTGTAAGGGCCCAAGCACCTGGGCCATCTTCTGCTGCTTTCCCAGGTGCATTAGCAAGGAGCTGGACCACAAGTGGAGCAGCCGGGACCTGGACCCGTGCCCTTATGGGATGCCGGCATCACAGGCACGGCTTTACCAGCTGCACTGCAACGCTGGCCCCTGAGAATGAAACTCTTCACACGGCTGAAGCCCCGTATGAGCTCAGTCCCACCATTCTTTTCTCACTGGACTGTGGCCACTGTGGCCTTCCTTCAGTTCCCCAGATGACCCTCATTTGTTCTCATTCATCCAACAAAAAGAATACTGAGCAAGCCAACTACTGTGCAAGACAGTGTGCAGGGCACTGGGGTAGAGCAACGAGCCAACGGTGCCTCGCCTCCCAGAGCTCACATCCTAGAAAGGCCAACAGACAAGTATAAAATAAACTCAGGGTAGGAAATGAATGAGACCGGCAAAGGCGAAGCAGCGTAGAAACTTCAGCATGTGCGTCCCACTGAGGAGGTGGGAGTCTGGGGGACAGCAAGAGCCGTACAGGCCTTAAGGCTGAGCATTGTTTGTTTGCCTTAATGTCTGTTTCTCATTAAATTAACTCAAGACGACGAGGCCCTAGTATCTCATCTGTTCTGCTCCCCATTTTATATCAGCATGAACATAACACCTAGTCCCAATACCTGCTGAGTCAAATAGTAAATTTCTATCTAAAGAGTAAACCAAAATGACTTTCCCATGTAATAAAAGTGTTACCTCAAATCATCAAGGCCCTTGCAGAGGTTACATAGGTTCCAAATTTACTGGTGACTTTCAGGATCAAAGGGAATTTACTGCCCCTTCAAGAGAGATCCTAATAACATCATGATGAAGCTGACTCATCAAGGCTCAGGGAGAGGTAGAACTATAAACAGTGCAGGGAAAAAAAGACCTTTCTAAGAGCCAAAAAGTAATCAACAAACTCTGTGTATGAAGAAAAACTGCCTTTTATTCCAAGTACTTGTGCCATCCCATTGACAGGAACACCAGTAACTGTCTTTGACATGGGGGGACACTGAGGGGCCATGAGTTCAGATGTCACTTGGGACGTCTGTGTCCCATATTGGGTGGCCTGAGATGAAATCCCACCTCCGCTTCTGATCCAGATCCATGCTAACAGCCCTGGGAGGCAGCAGGCGGTAGTCTGAGTATCTGGGTCCCTGCCACCCACACAGGAGACTCAGATGGAGTCCTGGGCGCCTGGTTGGGCCTGGCCCAGCCTTGCTATTACAGGCATTTGGAGAGTGAACCAGAGGACAGCCCCCACTTGCACTCCCTCACCCCCTCATTGCTCTGCCTTTCAAAGAAGTCAAAATGAATAAACAAACATTGAAAAAGAAATGGAAAGTAAAGAAACATGCTATAAAAAAAAAAAACCAGAAATTTGTCTAAGAACTATTCCTCTCCAATTCCACCACCACAGCCTCCGTTCTGCCCTCTTCATTCAAAGCTTGAGCACCACGAGAACTTCCTCGCTGGTCCGTGCCCCGACAAACCACTGTGCACACTGCTCTGGGTCAGTCTTTCTTTTCTTTTCTTTCTTTTTTTTTTTGGACAGGCAGAGTGGACAGTGAGAGAGAGAGACAGAGAGAAAGGTCTTCCTTTGCCGTTGGTTCACCCTCCAATGGCCGCCGCAGCTGGTGCGCTGCGGCCGGCACACCGCGCTCATCCGATGGCAGGAGCCAGGTGCTAGGTGCTTTTTCCTGGTCTCCCATGGAGTGCAGGGCCCAAGCACTTGGGCCATCCTCCACTGCACTCCCGGGCCACAGCAGAGAGCTGGCCTGGAAGAGGGGCAACCAGGATAGAATCCGGCGCCCCGACCGGGACTAGAACCCGGTGTGCCGGCGCCGCAAGGCGGAGGATTAGCCTGTTGAGCCACGGCGCCGGCCATCTGGGTCAATCTTAACAACCCAGAGTGGGAGCTGTCGTCATGGCATAGCAGGCTAACTCACCGCCTGCAATGCCAGTGTCTCATATGGGTGCCGGTTCATGTTCTGACTGCTCCACTTTCGATCCAGCTCCTGCTAATGCACCTGGGAAAGCAGCAGAAGATGGCCCAAGTGCTTGGGCCCCTGCACCCACGTGGGAGACCTGGCTTTGGCCTGGCACAGCCCTGGCCACTGTGGCATTTGGGGAGTGAACCAATGGATGGAAGTCTCTCCTCTGTAACTCTGCCTTTCAAATAAATAATAAATCTTCAGACAAACCCAGAGCGTGCATTGCAACACTCCCACCCCAATTTGATCCCTACCTCCCCTTTCTAGCCCTCATTCCCTAGTATTGGTCACTAAGAACTCCAATTCCACCTAAGCAGCTTCACATCTGTGCATCCCCTCATCCCTACCTGGAGTGCCGCCACGCCTCTTTCTCCACCTACATAATGTCACAAGCATAAAACAGTGCCTTCTTTGCCATTCTCACTGTGACTAACTCGTCGTTCCCAACCAACGACAGCATCCACTGGCCATGTTTGCCTTCTACACTTGTTTCTATCAGCAGACCCGAAAAGCCTGAGAACTGCATTTCCCAGACTCCTCAGCCAGCTGGATTCCAGTTCAGCTTTGCCAGTGGCTGCAGACTGGACGACGGGAAAGATAACCACTTACGTTGCTGCCTCTGTCTGTTTCAGCAGCAGCAGGAGCAGTGACAGACCACGGAAGAGTGCGGGGGACCGGACGCACCACAGGCCCGGCAGCAGGAGTGCCAGCTTCTAGGTTCCTACTAACCCACAGCAATGCAGCTCCAGCAGCAAAACTGTGAGTGCGGACTCACAGGAAACTCTGATCTTTGAGCAATACTGCCTTCTTTAAAGGTGCACTTTATTTCTCTGAAAGGCGGAGTGACAGAAAGAGAGAGATCTTTCATTTGCTGGCTTGTTCCTAAAATGGCCACAATGGCTGGGATTTGGCAAGGCCAAAGCCAGGAGTCTGAAATCCCATGTAGGGTTGCTGCCCCAGGTAACAGCTTCCTCCTCCCGTCCGCTCCTCGGCCTTCCTAACACCTCTGGAACAAACCACTGCAGGTGGTGGTTTTACCCACTATGCCACAGCACCGGCCCCCTTAAGCAGTATCTTAACCCCTTTGCCAAACGTGTGTCCTGCCTTTTCATATTCTATTCTTTTTAAAAGATTTATTTATTTATTTGAAAGGCAGAATGACAGAGAAAGAAGGAGAGTGAGGCAGAGAGAGATCTTCCATCCTCTAGTTCACTTTTAAAATGGTCCTCAACAGACCAGGGTAGGCCCGGCTGAAGTCAGGAGCAGGGAACTCCATCCAGGTCTCCCATGCAGGTGGCAGGAACCCAAGACTTGGGCCATGACCCACTACTTCCCAGATGCATCAGCAGGAAACTGGATCAGAGCGTGGACTAGCCAGAACTTGAACCAGGCACTCTGATCCAGGATATGGACATCCCAAGCAGCAACTCAGCCTGTCGCACCACTCACCCACCTGTTTATTTTTAAGAAAGAAGTCAATATTTCTGACTCAATCAGCTTTCTGCAGAATCAGGAGAACCCACTTCTATGTGTTTTCACGCATGCTTCCTGTGGCCCGCAGTTAGGTACTCCTTAGGTGCCTGGTGTTTGCCTAATGAATGCCATAAACTTTTACATTCCTACGAGACTGGGAGTAGAGGCAGCTGTTTGGTACAGGGGCTGAGACACTGCTTGGTTGGGGCCGGTGCTGTGGTGTAGAAGATTAAGCCTCTGCCTACAGTACAGGCACTCCATATGGGTACCGGTTCGCGTCCTGGGTGCTCCACTTCCAATCCAACTCCCTACTAAATGGCCTGGGAAAGCAGCAGGAGACAGTCCAAGCACTTGAGCCCCTGCGCCCACGTAGGTGCTCCTGGCTCCTGGCCACTGTGGCCTTCTGAGGAGCGAGCCAGCAGATGCAAGTGCTCACTCTCGCTCTCCTGTCTGGACGTGTTTCTGCCTTTCAAATAAACAAACCAATCTTAAAAAAAGAAAGACACTGTTGGGAGGTTCACACAACCCACACCAGAGTCCCTGGGTTCACGTCCTGGTTCTGCCTTGTATTCTGGTTTTCTATTACTGCACACGCTGAGAGGCAACAGATGACGGCTCCAGTACCTGGGCCCGTCACCCATGTGAGAGACCTGGCATGAGATCTGAGCTCCTGGCTTTGGCCTGGACTGGCCCTGGCTGTTGTGGACATTTACAAATGAAAATAATTTTTAAAAAATGAAGTACATGTAAAAATCAATAGGTGGATGAAAATCTGTCTTTACTATCCCATAGCAGAATAAGACATGACATGAGACAGCAAGAAAAGATGGGTGTCTTTCACTAAAAAAAAAAATACTAGGTACAATATAAATAAAACCAATTCCATTTTAAGTTTCAAAGCAGGCCAGCGCCGCGGCTCACTAGGCTAATCCTCTGCCTGCGGCACCAGCACCCCGGGGTTCTAGTCCCAGTGGGGGCGCCAGATTCTGTCCCGGTTGCCCCTCTTCCAGTCCAGCTCTCTGCTGTGGCCCAGGAGTGCAGTGGAGGATGGCCCAAGTGCTTGGGCCCTGCACCCCATGGGAGACCAGGAGAAGCACCTGGCTCCTGGCTTTGGATCGGCACAGCATGCCGGCCGTAGTGGCCATTTGAGGGGTGAACCGACAGAATAAAGACCTTTCTCTCTGTCTCTCTCTCTAACTCTGCCTGTCCAAAAAAAAAAAAAAGTTGCAAAATAAACCAAAAAACTGCTGAGAAAATGAATTGTAAATGACATTCTGTTCATAAATCAAGACTATCTTAGAAACTTATCACTTCTCCACATGCAAAACTCTAACCTAAAGGTAAGAATCTCACATGGGGCCCATGCTGTGGAGTAGTGCGTAAAGCCGCTGCCTTGTAGTGCCAGCATCCCATATGGGCGCTGGCTCGAGTCCCGGCTGCTCTACTTCCAACCCAGCTCTCTGCTATGGCCTGGGAAAGAAGATGGCCCATGTCCTTGGGCTCCTGTAACCACATGAGACACCCAGAAGAAGCTCCTGGCTTCAGATCAGCATAGCTCTGGTAGATGTAGCCATTTGGGGAGTGAACCAGCAGATGGAAGATTTTGCTCTTGCTCTCTGCATCTCTGTAACTCTGCCTTTCAAATAAATAAATAAAAAGAATCTCACTTTATCAAGTCAGTTTTGACAAATCCCTCAGTTCTAAAGAAAGCATGACCAAGGCTAGTGCTGTGGTGTAGCGGGTAAAGCCACCATCTGCAGTGCCGGTATCTTATATGGGCCCTGGTTCATGTCCCGGCTGTTCCACTACTGATCCAGCTCTCTGCTATAGCCTGGGAAAGCAGCAGAAGATGGTCCAAGTCCTTGGGTTCCTGCACCCACATGGGAGACTGGGAAGAAGCTCCTGGCTCCTGGCTTCAGATTGGCTCAGCTCCAGCTGGCCATTGTGGCCATCTGAAAGTAAACCAGCAGATAGAAGACCTCTTTCTCTCTCTGCTTCTCTGTAACTCTGCTTTTCAAATAAATAAATCTTTTTTTTTTTTTTGACAGGCAGAGTGGACAGTGTAAGAGAGAGACAGAGAGAAAGGTCTTCCTTTTGCCATTGGTTCACCCTCCAATGGCCGCTGCTGCCGGCGCGCTGCAGCCGGCGCACCGCGCTCATCCGATGGCAGGAGCCAGGTGCCAGGTGCTTTTCCTGGTCTCCCATGGGGTGCAGGGCCCAAGCACTTGGGCCATCCTCCACTGCACTCCCGGGCCACAGCAGAGAGCTGGCCTGGAAGAGGGGCAACCGGGACAGAATCCGGCGCCCCGACCAGGACTAGAACCCGGTGTGCCGGCGCTGCAAGGCGCCGGCCTTCAAATAAATAAATCTAAAATACATACATACGTAAAAGCATGATCTTGCCTATGAGCTTACTAATCATGTGGAAAATAATCTTTCTTGAAATCCACAGACAATAGACTGCATCCTAACTGCGTCATTTGCTTTTGTTTTGAAAATACTGGGCACAATTCTAAGGGCCAGAGAGTTGTGCTTAAATACTCTGCTGCACCACCAGCATCCATCCGGTACCAAGCTCCACTTTCAATCCAGCTCCCTGATCATGTGACTAGGAAAGTAGCAGAAGATGGCCCAAGTTCTTTGGCCCCTGTCAGCAATGTGGGAGACCTGGATGGAGTTCCGGGCTCCTGCATTTGGCTTGGCTCAGCCCCAGCCTTTGCGGTCATTTGAGGAGTGAACATCTGGATGGAAGATCTCTTCCTCTCTGTCCCTCCCCCTTTCTTTGTCACTCCGCTTTCAAATAAATAAAACCAATCTTTAAAAGACTGTCCAATTTTAATTTTTAAAAATTTATTTATTTTCATTTTATTTGAAAGACAGAATGACAAAGGGGGAGACAGAGGGAGATCAATTTTCCATCCGCTGGTTACTCCTCAGATCTCTGCAATAGCAGGAGCTGGAGGCCAGAACCCATCCAGGCTTCCCACGTGGGAGGCAGGAACCCAAGGCCTGAGCCATCACCTGCTGCCTTCCAGGGTGCACATGAGCAGGAAGCTGGATAGGAGGCAGAAAAGCCAACACTCAAGGCAGGCACACTGAGCAGGGACGCGGGCATCCGCACCAGCAAACTGACCTGCTGCACGGAGCGGCAGCTCTGTCCAACCTCAGCAGCACAGCCGGGAGAGGCCTCCTCACAGCAGTCCCGCCTGGCGGTCACAGCGTCACAGCGGCTGAGGGTGGAAAAGCACTGACTGCTCACCCAGCGCAGTGCACCCCCCTGGGATGCAAGCCGGGGTTCTCACCTGGCTGCTTCCTAACACGTCCTAGGGCCTGCACCATGGAAAACACGCGGCAGCATCAGCTCTACTGTACGCTCAAAAAGCCCATTCCAAATATTTTCTTAGAAGATGTATTTATTTATTTATTTGAGAGGCAGAATTTACAGTGAGAGAGAGACAGAGAAAGAGATCTTTCATTTACTAGTTCACTCCCCAAATACCAGCCCAAAGCCAGGAGACAGGAGCTTCCTCCAGGTGTCGTAGGTGCAGGGGCCCAAGCACTTGGGCCACTCTCCCAGGTGCATCAGCAGGGAGCAGGATCAGAAGTGGAGCAGCCAGGTCTTGAGTCGCCGCCCATATAGGATGCCGCCGCAGGCGATTGCTTCACCTGCTATGCCACAGCGCCGGCCCCCCAAATATTTTTTCAAAAATAAGCCCAGTCCAGAAGTGAAGTAACTTGGCCACAGCCACAGTGCTGGCTACCTGCACCCCACATTCCTGCTTCCCAGTTTAGGGCTGTTTTGTTTCCCCATTTAGGCTGTCACTGAGCATCTGAAGGTTTCTATCCCACTCTCCGTAACTCTAACTCACGTGATCCTTCTCCTCCCTTACACAGGTATTCTCTGCCAGAGTCCACCTGGACATCAGAGTCTCTTCCACACTCCATAACTCTAACTCACGTGATCCTTCTCCTCCTCTGTTCACCCCTGGACGTGGGCTCGACAGCCCTTTGTTTAGCACAAGGGACTCCACGCAGCTCCCCGGAGGAGGCGGCCATCCACCAGCCTGGAGTCCACCTGTGCCAAGCAGCACTGAAGGCCGGGACCTGATGCTGGCCCTGAATCTTTGGCAGGCTCTCACTTCGCTGACATCTCTCCTTTCTACTTGTCCCCCACCCTCCCTTCTTGGTCCAAGGAAAAAAGTGAGAAAGGGCACGCAAAAATCTGAATATTCACCCCATATCTTTGTTGTGTTCTGAGCGTGGAAACATTCTCTCAGTAAAATCTTATCACAATGAACGCTTCCAGGAAGCAAGGTACGAGCTGTGGCTCCACACCACACGACAGATCAATTAACCAGTTCTTAACATATCGGCAGTTAAGGATCCCTTTGTCAATCTGATAAAAACTGGGACATTCTCTCCCAGAAAAAAATGCACTCTTGGGGTCGGCACTGTGGCACAAGCCACTGCCTCTAACGCCAGCATCCCATAGAAGCGCCAGTTCAAGTCCTGGCTGCTCCACTTCTGATCCAGCTCCCTGCCAATGCTCCAGGGAAGGCAGGGGAGGATGGCCTAAGTACTCGGCCCCTGCACCCATGTGGGAGACCTGGATGGAGTACCGGGCTCCCGGTTTTGGCCTGACCCAGCTCAGGTTGTTGCAGTCATTTGGAAAATTAACCAAGGCCGGTACCATGGCTCAACAGGCTAATCCTCCGTCTTGCAGCGCTGGCACACGGGGTTCTAGTCCCGGTCAGGGCGCTGGATTCTATCCTGGTTGCCCCTCTTCCAGGCCAGCCCTCTGCTGTGGCCCGGGAGTGCAGTGGAGGATGGCCCAAGTGCTTGGGCCCTGCACCCCATGGGAGACCAGGAGAAGCACCTGCTCCTGCCATGGGATCAGCGCAGTGCGCTGGCCGCGGCGGCCATTGGAGAGTGAACAAACAGCAAAGGAAGACCTTTCTCTCTGTCTCTCTCTCACTGTCCACTCTGTCAAAGAAAAGAAAAGAAAAGAAAAGAAAAGAAAAGAAAAGAAAAGAAAAGAAAAGAAAAGAAAAGAAAAGAAAAGAAAAGAAAAGAAAAGAGAAAATGAACCAGCAGATGGAAGAACTCTCTTTCTCACTCTGCCTTTTAAATAAATAACTGAAAATTTTAAAAGGCAATGAAAAAAGGGGAAAAAAGGATGGAGACTTGGCTGCTGTTTCTAGCTCAGAATACCCAATACACACACTCACATTTAGCAGAACACCCCTTCTTTCAAGTGACAGAGTAATTATCTTATATTTAACGAATAAATAACATCTTCCTCCAAGAGTTATAACCCTCCCATACTAGTCACAATATAGTTTCCACTTGCTGAGCCAAGTATGGGGCAGTGTCTCTCACAGGGCAAAGGTGACAGTCCTACCCTAGGTTACACACAGGGAAACTGAGGCTCAGAGGGGTCCAGAGATCTGAGCGAGGCAACCCACCAGGAAGCATGGCATTTCAACACGCAAAGCTCATCTACATCACCTCCCACCAGAGGGAACCTTGTCACCATACTATCACTGGGAGAGATCAAACTACACTGCCAAAGAGCCACAACCCAGTCGTCTCCATCTGCTCTCCTAGGAAGTAAACAGTACAGTCCAAGGGTCCAGTCCGATATGACATGCTCTGCCTGTCCAATAAATACCTGCTGAGTGACAAAGGGCAAAGAGAACCTTACATTCTTGGCCACAGGAAAGCAGAAAAATGGAGTCAGTTTTAAAAAGCATCCCATGTGACTCTTTTTATATGAAGACGTGTGTCACAGCTAGGGTCTCAATCACTGTCAGGTTTCCAGACAAATGTTTGCAACATAGCGATGAGGTCATGAGATAAACCAACAGTGAAACTTCAGTCAGGCACAGAGTGAGCCTAGCCAACCTTTCTCCTCCATTCCTCTCCTACCCTGTATGTCCTGCATGACTTCAGCCACAACGCGATCTGACAGTTGCTGTCATGAGACTAACAACTCCCACTTATGTAAACATCGACAAGAAAGTCACTGGAAGCCTCCAAGAGCTAGTGCCCCCAACATCTCGTTTCTACGTGGCCAATGCTTGATTAGACGCATACAATGAATGAGAGACAGTCAGACCTAGGAAAGCAGCAGCCATCATTTTAAACAGAAAGCCACGTTTACTAAACCATGAGAGAAGACAGTCAGGATACCAGCTCCCAGAGCAACTTACACACTCTTTCCTCCGATGTTCGACAGTAGAGTTATTTGCACAGAGAGCCCCTCCAAATGAGTATCAGGGAAACAAAACACAGAGTGTTTTACCCGTCTAAGCGGGTAAAGTAAAAGGGAGTCAAAATGAGGCCATGGGGCTCAGTGTCACTCTACACCAGTGGTTCTAATCTTTTTTGGGTCACAGATTCCTTTGAGAATTTGATGAAAACTACAGATCCTCTCTCAGCAGAAACCACCAAAGATCGGCACATAATCTGAGAGCATTACAGGTGCTCCCGTCCTAATCATTCAGGACCACAGAACCCCGTCTCACAAGACAACCCACACTTCCAAACCACTGGGGTTTTTAAAGGTCACAGTCACACTAAGGGAGACTGAAGGCGGGAGTGATGGCTTTGCCACTTGCACAGTAAGGAAGTCTGGCCACGCACCATGACGGCCCCTCCTGCCGCCTGGTTCATGTCATTGAACCACAGACAGCCCACGGGATTCAGGTGTTCAAGCTTCTCCCAGGGACTGTATCTGACAGTGCTATATGTCCCACCTGGAGTGGCACACATTTTAGATATTAGCAATTGTTGACTAGTTTACAAATACTAGGTTTAAAATAATCTACCCAATATCTTTTATAGTCAAGTGAGCTATAAATGTTGTATAAGTAGATATTTTTAAAATATTTATTTATTTATTTGAAATAGCTCCCACAGAGTTACAGAGAGGCAGAGGTTGGGGTGGGGATCTTCCATCCATTGGTTCACTCCCCAGATGGCAGCAACAGCTGGAGCTGCGCTGATCTGAAGCCAGAAGCCAGGAGCTTCCTCCGGGTCTCCCACTTGGGTGCAGGGGCCCAAGGACTTGGGCTATCTTCCACTGTTTTCCCAGGCCACAGCAGAGAGATGGATCGGAAGTGGAGCAGCCGGGACTAGAACCAGTGTCCATATGGAATGTGGGCACTATAGACAGTGGCTTCACCAGCTACGCCAGAGCGCAGGCCCCTAAGCAGATTTTTAAACACAAAAAGTTTTCCTCCGTGGGTCCCCTGTACAAATCATCTCGATAGTGCTGCTGTCGCTCCTGGTAGGAACGAGGCCACCTCCAGCAAATCTGAGGATAGGTGGTCAGCCACGGCTTCTGCTGCCCACAAGCAGGCAAGCAGCCACAGTGCAGCCTGCCCTGGAGCTTGCTGGGAAGACACCCCTCCCACAAACATGCTGGGCTCAGAGCGGCAGGGGAGAAGCAAGCCTGCCCTCACGGAGCTCATGAGGCGGAGACGAAACTGGTCCCTAGGACACGGGGGTAGGAAGCAGACCTCAGCAGGAAGAAGCCCAGACAGGGCGCTACCGACTGCGGGTCTGGGGAGGCTGGAGGTCCTCAATCAGACCTCAAGAATGAAAAGGAACTGCTCAAAATATGTTTTTGGGTTTTAGGTCACATAAAACATTGCTTTTTTTTTTTCTTCAAGTTTGGTTGGGAGGAAAGGCGGCAGAAGACTATGCTGATCTGAAAAGGCCCAGAAGCAGGAGTCCAGGAGAAGCACCCTCACTGAGCATGGCTGGGGGGTCTGCAGTCATCCTCTAAGACGTCACAGTCACAGCTCAGTGAAGTCACAGCTCTGCACAAGGCTTCTATCTTAACTTCTGATTTTGGAATCATTTGAAGTTTACAAGATTTGAGAGAAGCTGCAGGTACCACGAGTTCACACACCCCCTTCACTCAGCTTCCCCTAATGCCAACACAGCCACAGTACATTTGTGAAGAGTAAGCAATCAGGGCTGGCGCTGTGGCACTGATGGATAAAGCCACCACCTGCAACGTCACATGGGCACTGGGTTCATGTCCCAGCTCCACCAGTTCCAAAGCAGCTTCCTGCTATTGTGCCTGGGAAAAGCAGTGGAAGACAGCCCAAGTGTTTGCCAGCTACATGGGAGACTGCATAAGCTCTTGGCTCCTGGCTTCAGCCTGACTCAGCCCTGGACACTGCAGCCATCCAGGGAGTGAACCAGTGGGTGGATGATCTGTCTTTCCCTCTCTAAATATATATTTATAGAAATATATAAGTATTAAATATTTTTAAAAGGTCAGAAACTAACTTTATAGACTTCAATCAGATTTCACAGTTTTTCCATTAATTCTTCTTCTATTCCAAGAACCAATCCAAGAGGCCATATTTCACTCAACTCAAAGACTTTTTAAAATTTCTTCCTTTTTTTTTAAGATTTATTTTTTAAGACACTGTTAGAGGAGAGAGAGCGCGTGTGTACAACAGCAAGCGACCTTCCATCTGCTGATTCAGTCCCCAAATGGCATTCATAGGGAACCACATCAGAGGTGGAGTGGCTGGGTCTCAAATTGGTGCCCATGTGGGATGCCAACATTGCTTGAACCCACTGTGTTTTCTGAAAAAATATTTGGGGTCCAGGGCTGGGGTGCTATGCTACAACACCAGCCCCAATTAGTTTATATTAAAAAGAAAAGAACAAGAGAACCTGACCTAAGACACCGTGTCTACCAGGGGAACAGAACTCTAAGCAGACCTGTTTCTGCTTCTTGAGTTTTGCCAGGAAGTAGCAAACCCTCTAACTCTCTTCAAATACTGCACCAACACACACACACACACACACACACACAAAGTCAAGACAAAATCACCTGAATCTTCAACACATCCCATAAACTCTATGCTACCAAAATCCCCTTGGATTTACGAGAGCAGGCGACTCACCCACTTCCCCTAGATTTCTGCAGAGACCTTTAACCACTGAGACAGAATCCCAATCTACCACGACAATCTTCATGCACGAACTCTACCAGTTAACAGTTCGTTCTTCTTTGTGTTACGTTTATGACCTGCATGCTAGGCCTGCTTCTCCTAAAACTCCGACACACAACAGCCTTGAGTAATGTCCCGTATCCAGAACCAAGGATGAATCCCGTGCGGAAAGCCCTGCAATGCTGATGACAGTGGCCACCTTCTCAAGAGTGAGCACTGTGATGCGGCAAGCTCAGCGCCTGCTCGGGAAGCCTGCAGCCCACGTCAGAACGCCGGTTTGAGGCCCAACTACGTAGCTTCTGATCCATCTGCCTGTTAATGTGCCTGGCAGGCAGGAAATGCTTGGGCCCCTGCCATGCATGTGGGAGTCCCGGATGCGGTTCCTGGCTCCTGGCTTCAGCCTGGCCCAGCCCTGGTTGTCATGGCCATTCAGCAAGTAAACCTATGGATGGGATGGAAGATCTCTCTGTCTCTCCTTCTGTCTCTGTCATCCTGACTTTCAAATAAATAAGCAGACCTTTAGAAAGCAATACACATACAACTGATAACAATAATTACACTGGGAGGTAGGCTCTAAGGAATACTGTACTTTTCCTTATATACTCCAGTTATTGAAAGCTACGTATCCAACAGGCATCAAATACTTAAGAACAGCCTTATGCCAGAATCAGGAGAAAAAAGAGTATACAATCTAGAACTACACTACAGTCTCCAATCCTTTGGCTTCTTAAAATTAAAAGAATCATAACTTAATAAAATTAAGAATTTCATTTCACAGTCTCATTAGCTACATTTCCAATGGTGACATGTGGCTAGTGGCTACTAGAGTGGACAGTGGAATTCTATCAGCCAGAGCAAATGTAAAAGAAGCCGAGGCTAACTCAGACCATGGCAATGGACAGTGGCATTTGCAGTGGGCATTAAATGGCACTATAGTTTGGCTCATGACAGCACACCATCAGCCTCCCAGGCGTCACACCACACGAACTTTCTAGAGCTCTTCCCCAACCCCAAAGCAAAACACTTCAAGAAAGAATTAGAGAAATGAATGGGTGACAAATTTAATTCTGTTTTGCTAAGAGAAGCCTTGAGGAAGTACTGTAAAATGAAAAAACTACATAACGAAGTCCAATTAGGACCTTGCTTAAAAGGAGGAGGGAAGGGGCCAGCACCATGGCACAGCGGGTAAAGCCATCTGCAGGCCGGCATCCCATACGGGCACCAGTCCCCAGATGCTCCACTTTCAATCCAGCTCCTTGCTGATACGCCTGGGAAAGCAGCAGATGGCCCAAATGCTTGGGCCCCTGTACACACGTGGGAGACCCAGATCAAACTCCTGGCTCCTGGCCCTGGCCTGACCCAGCTCTAAGCTGGGGAGTGGACCAGTGGATCTCACTCTTTCTGTCTGTCTCTGTAGCTCTGCCTTTCAAATGAATAAATAAATCTTTAAAGGGGGAGGAGAAGCAGTGGTGTGGTATAGTAGGCTAAGCCTCCACCTCCGGTGCCAGCATCCCATATGGGCACTGGTTCCTGTTCCAACTGCTTGCTCCTCTTCTGATCCAGCTCTCTGCTATGGCCTGAGAAAGCAGCAGCAGATGGCCCAAGTGCTTGGGCCCCTGCACCTGCATGGCAGATCCAGGTTCTGCCTCTGGATCGCCCAGCTCCAGCCCTTGCAGCCATTCTGGGGAGTGAAGCAGCAGATGGAAGACCTTTCTGTCTCTCCCTCTCTCTCTGTAACTCTACCTCTCAAATAAATAAAATCTTTAAAAAAAAAAAAAAAGGAAGAGAGAAAAGTAGAACTGGATTTAACTGTTAGATCACTCTGGAAATCTTTAACAAGTAAGCTAAACTAGGGATCAAGGGAACAAACCAAAGAATGCACTATGCCCAGCCAAATACCTTTTAGTAGGAGAAACATTTCCCAACAATCAAGGTCAGAACACGAAATCACAGGTGACTAACTGCACACCAATAAAATAGCAGCAAGAGGGGCAGGGGAGGAGGAGAGAGAAAAAGAGACAGAACACAGAACCAGCCTGCTACTTTCTTTCTTTCAAGATTCATTTATTAACTTACTTACTTGAAAGGCAGAATGACAGAGAGGGAGAGAGAAGAAAGGGAAAACCTTCCATCTACTGGCTCATTCCCCAAAATGTCCCAACAGCCAGGGTTAATCCAGGCCACAGTTAGGAGCCAGGAACACTATCTGGGTCTCCCAAATAGATGGCAGGAACCCAAGCCCTTGGACTGTGTTCTGCCTTCCCAGCACATCGGGGGTGGGGGTGGGGGCGGCTGGGCTGGGCTGGAAGTGGAAGAGCCAGGACTTGAACAGGCACTCTAACGCAGGACGCACACCTGGAGAGGCGGCTCTAACCTGCTGTGCCAGCCCGCTTGCCCCAAGCCTGGGACTGAGGGGAGTGGGGAAGTTCTTCACTCTCCTTCCTCGGAATTCTTCAGCTGCATCACCTAGCATGTGCTGCCTCGGTTTCCTCATCTGACTAATGGGCACACAGATAGTTTCTGTTTCTTAGTGTTATGTGGATTCCTTGAGTCAACATATGCAAAGTGCACAAACAGTGCCTGGCATACAGAAAGGAATAGGGAGCACTGGTTACGGGTACTTCAAGGCTGCTGTCTGAGGATCCAGTTTCACCTGCTGGGAAGTAAAAGCATCTCCCTGGCCGGCACCGCGGCTCAACAGGCTAATCCTCCGCCTTGTGGCGCCGGCACACCAGGTTCTAGTCCCGGTCGGGGCGCCGGATTCTGTCCCGGTTGCCCCTCTTCCAGGCCAGCCCTCTGCTGTGGCCCAGGAGTGCAGTGGAGGATGGCCCAAGTGCTTGGGCCCTGCACCCCATGGGGAGACCAGGAAAAGCACCTGGCACCTGGCTCCTGCCATCGGATGAGCGCGGTGCACCGGCCGCGGCGGCCATTGGAGGGTGAACCAACGGCAAAGGGAAGACCTTTCTCTCTGTCTCTCTCTCACACTGTCCACTCTGCCTGTCAAAAAAATTAAAAAAAAAAAAAAAGATTAAAAGCATCTCCCCCAGGGTGGCTCAGGGGAAAGGGATGCTGTGCTGTGTGTTAGGAAGTGGGTCTTGGGAAGCCCAGCCAGCCCCGTGGCCCAGCCCTCAGGCTGTGTTCACACTGCCCACAGTCAAGCGGACAGCTGCAGGAACTCCTCCAGCTGCAGAAGTCAGCTGTAGAGTCCTGAGACACTGCAGCAGAAGCTCGGAGTCCAACGTCTGTCCAAACTGTCATCCCCTGACAAGTATTCACTAAGCATCTGTAACAAACCAGGCAACATGCAAGCAAAACAACATACCTTCAACTTCCCAAAGTAGGAGACAAGTCCCCTTCTAGGGTTTCTCCTACAGGGGTAATCTCACACATGCAGCACTGACTGCAAAGACAAAGAACTGGACACCAACCAGATGAGCAGGAACAGAGACTGGCTGAGTCAGTTAGGGTCTATCTGTCTGACAGGACAGCAGGAGGCTGAGCCAAAGAATGAGGAAGCCCCCTCTGTGCCAACACGGGATGAAGCAGACAAGGAAGATCAGAGCAGTAATTACAGTGGGCTACTAGTGTGTGAGAGGGGAGGTCATGCATAGTCACATTTGCTTATTGCATGTCCTAACGTCTCTCTCTGGAAACAGAATCTCTGGTCAAACACTAATGCCCCTGAAGCGGGCACCTGAGGACAGAGAAAAGGGAACAGTACTTGATGTTTCGGGACTACTGAGGCAGAGCCATCACCACATCAGTACACAGAAACAAATGCTGTGCAGCCCACACCAGCAAAGTGCTGAGGTACACAGCTGAGAGAACCCTGCTGCACAAGGTCTTGGAGAGCAGTGGACACGTGAGGGGACGCTGGAGGACGAGCAGGGATTCACCCATCAGAGAAGGGCTGCTAAGGAGCCCACTTCATGCAAACAGGCGCGCGCGCACACACACACACACACCTAAACACAGCCTGATCCAGAGCCCTGATCCAGAGAGCAGTGGACACGTGAGGGGACGCTGGAGGACGAGCAGGGATTCACCCATCAGAGAAGGGCTGCTAAGGAGCCCACTTCATGCAAACAGGCGCGCGCACACACACACACACCTAAACACAGCCTGATCCAGAGCCCTGACAGCCGGAGGAGAGGCCAGTAGTGTGGGTATGTAGGAGCCCTAAAGGTGGGCTGGGCCTAGCTATGAAGGATTCTAGGGGCCACATTACTGAGTCTGGACTTGGACATGCAGGCAACATGGAAGGCCAGAGGAGTCTCAGCAGGGGAGTGTTAGCGTTTGATGTAGTGACCCCAGTGGGTGCCAGAGAAGTCAATGAGGAAAAGACAGAGAACACACCTGCTAGGAGACGGCCTCCAAGTGAAGCGCCACAGTCTCCAGCCTGGGATTCCCAGAGCACCCAGCGGCACGGGGAGTTCCTGCACCACACCACCGACTGCAGCAGCCCCAGCAACTGAACACTTGGCAGACACTCCCCTCTCTGAGCGCCCCAACTCCGGGAGGTGCTAACGCCCTCAGAGCCTCGAAAGCTCAAGGAAGTTCAACAGTTTAAGGAAACAGAATCTGCCTGGCTATCTACACACCTGTGCACACTGTCCTGGTGCTGGCCTGTGGCAGCTTCCCCGCTGGCCACGTCAGGTGCCAACCTCCTTTGGAAGGGCTTTCATTCAGCTGCTAGATCCTATTTTTATGAAACAATGGTGAGAATTTCCTCCCTCCCCCCCCCCCCTCCCTCTCTCTCTTTCTTTAAGTGCCCTGCTTGACAAAACTAAGAACTGGTAAGTCTGTATTGGTTTCTCATCATCAAGCTCTCCGTCTGGTCTGTAAAAGCCAAGTGCAGGCATCCACAGCACTGATAACGACACAGGCATTGTCCCAAGCTTCTTCAACCATTATTCTCATTTGTACGGTGACTGTAAGTAGGTACTACTACATTGCCCGTTCTATAGCTGAAGTGCCCCAGGCACCAACACTGAGTCCCTGTGTGCAGGTGCACAGCTGGCAGGAGATGGGACCGGGACTCCGACTCCGGCCCTGCGTCCTGATGCTGGGAATACCGAACAAACCATGTGGCCCATGATCTAGTCAAGAAAAACCATGGACTCGGACCACTGTCTCTTTCTAAAGATTTCATTCAATCATTCATTCCATCATTCATTTGAAAGGCAGAGTGAGGGAGGGTCAGAGACCCTCTATTCGCTTGTTCATGGGCCATCCTCCACACCCTCCACAGGACTATCAGCAGGAAACCGCATGGGGACTCAGAGCAGCCCCCTGCGGCCTCTGGGACCACTTTCTTAGGAAGTCCTCCTCCGAGGGCGGGGTCAGAGGGCAGCAGGCTGGGCCAGCAGTTGGTGCACCTGCATCCCATAAAGGCTCTAGCACAGCTATTCCACACTTCCAACCCAGCTTCCTGCTGATGGGCCGGCAGGGGGCTGATCATCCTGCCACCATGGGCAGACCTGGATGGAGTTCCTGGCTCCTGGTTTTGGCCTGACCCAGCCCTGGCTGTTATAGTCATTTGGGGGTAGAACCAGCAGATGAAAGATATCTCTCTCTCTCTCTCTCTGTTACTCTGCCTTTCAAATAAATAAATAAATCTTACCAAAAAAGATAGGATCAGGGGAGAAAATCAGGTCATTAGCATTCTCAAGTTTTCACTTTCTGCTATAGAACAGGGTGTTCCTTGTGTAACATATGAGGAAGGAACGCTTCTCATAAATGGTGTCTAAAGGCTCTGAGAGGGGAAGCAGGTTTGGACACCAGCTGAGCGGGGAGGAACGGGGGAGAGGAGGGTGCGCTGCCCTTCATCCTCTGCAGCCACTGAGGACTCGCCTGCTCTCCCTGCTGCTTAAGAACGCTCAGATCTTTTTTTTTTTTTAATCTTTATTTATTTATTTATTTATTTGACAGGTAGTTACAGACAGTGAGAGAGACATAGAGAGACAAAGGTCTTCCTTCCCTTGGTTCACTCTCCAAATGGCCACCACGGCCGGCGTACCGTGCTGATCTGAAGGCAGGAGCCAGGTGCTTCTCCTGTCTCCCATGCGGGTGCAGGGCCCAAGCACTTGGGCCATCCTCCACTGCACTCCCGGGCCACAGCAGAGAGCTGGCCTGGAAGAGGGGCAACCGGGACAGAACTGGCGCCCCAACTGGGACTAGAACCCAGCGTCCATATGTGATGCCAGCGCCGCAGGCAGAGGACCCCAAACTCTTAGTTCTTTAAAGAAAAATTATGTAGATTAAAAGTTAGGTAAACACAATTATTAAAATTGTTAAATTAGTACTTATATATAATATTTAAATTATTAAATCTCATGTACACATTTTGGGCCCATAAATGAGAAGGCCTAACTAACTTCATGGCTACTTCTGACTCTGACCAAGAAAAGGAGAACGTGCCAATGGCTCCTTTCTCTCACAACAAGAACACCAGGGGGACCTGGGGGAATGGAACCTTGCAGAAGAGAACAGGGGGCTGGGGTTCAGTTCCAGCTAGTCAGCCACTCAGTTCTCTCCGTTTCGGCCCAGTCGTGCTGTGTGCGCGCATTCTGCAGTGTGAAGCCTGGGCTCGGTCAGCCCGCAGGAGGACCCAATGGCCAGGCAGCCTTGAGCAAGGACCTCGGCAGCTCAGCTCCCATCTAGCAAATGCAAACACCCCCCAACTCCAGAGGGCTACTACAGGGGCGACGCAGTGGGGTAAAGCCCCGGCCTGCACTGCCAGCATCCCATATGGGCACCGGTTTGAGTCCCAGCAGCTCCTCTTTTGATCCAGCTCTCTGCTATGTCCTGGAAAAGCAATAGAAGACAGCCTAAGACTGGCACCGTGGCTCAGCAGCCTAATCCTCCGCCTGCGGTGCCGGTACCCCGGGTTCTAGTCCCGGTCAGGGTGCCAGATTCTGTCCTGGTTGCTCCTCTTCCAGGCCAGCTCTCTGCTGTGGCCTGGGAGTGCAGTGGAGGATGGCCCAAGTGCTTGGGCCCTGCATCCGCATGGGAGACCAGAAGCACCTGGCTCCTGGCTTCGGATCAGCATGCTGCGCCAGCCGTAGCGCACCAGCCACAGTGGCCATTGTGGGGTGAACCAACGGAAAAGGAAGACCTTTCTCTCTGTCTCTCTCTCTCTCTCACTGTACACTCTGCCTGTCAAAAAAAAAAAAAAAAAAGACGACGGCCCAAATCCTTGGGTCCTGGAATCCCTGTAGGAGACCCAGAAGAAGCTTCAGATCAGCTCGGCTCTGGCTGCTGTAGTCACTTGGGAGTGAAACTAGCGAATGGAAGACCTTTCTCTCCGGCTCTACCTCTCTCTATAACTCTCAAATAAAAACATTTTTTTAAAAAAAGAGGGCTACTGTCAGGTGAGTAGGAGGGGACTTGCTTCGGGTACACAACTTGCAGATTATTGTTATTAATTTATAATACTGTTAATGATCAATTTATTCCCTGAAATCAGAGACTAAAATTACTTCAAAAGTGCTAAAGTTCAGTAGATCTCAGCACTACAAATTTCTTGCCTTCCAGCCCAATTTCTCTTTCCTATGTTTACAAAAGGGCTTAACCTTTATTTCCTGAATCAGAAATAGTAAAATCACTGTAGATAACTTGGGAAAACTCAGAAAAAAAATTCTTAATCATTCAAAATCACAAAAATAACCATCACTAGTACTTCAGCATATTTCTCCCACTTTTTCCCATATATATTTTAAAATAACTAGTCATACTGTTTATGATTCCATACCCTCATTATTCCCATGCTTAGCTTTATTTTGTATGCAGTTTCTCATATTGTGTTCTCTAAAAATGTACCCTTTTTTTTTTTTTTTTTGCCAAGCAGTTAGATAGTGAGAGAGAGCCAGAGAGAAAGGTCTTCCTTCCATTGGTTCACCCCTCAAATGGCCGCTATGGCCAGCGTGTTGCACCGATCCCAAGCCAGGAGCCAGGTGCTTCCTCCTGGTCTCCCATGCGGGTGCAGGGCCCAAGCACTTGGGCCATCCTCCACTGCACTCCCGGGCCACAGCAGAGAGCTGGCCTGGAAGAGGAGCAACCAGGACAGAATCTGGCTCTCCAACTGGAACTAGAACCCAGGGTGCTGGTGCCGAAGGTGGAGGATTAGCCTAGTGAGCCACAGCACTGGCCTAAAACATATGTTTTTACCAACTCCATACTTTTTCATAATGCAACCATTCCCCTAAGGTTAAAACAGATTTTTTTTTTAATTTATAAATTTCAGTATAGTTAATATCTTTGCATACTATCTTGGCTTGCATCTTCATTTCTCAGTCCATACAGATTCTTTTTTTTTTTTTTTTCCAATTTAACACCAAGATTTTTTAATCATTTGCAATTATCTTTATATAAAGAAGATCGATTCAATATATACTATGTAAGGATTTCATCAGTTTGCACCCACTCAGAAACACAAAGTGTAAAAATACTGTTTCAGTACTAGTAATAGCATCACTTCACATTGGATAACACATTAAGGACAGATCCCTCATGAGACGTAAGTACACAGTGACTCCTGATGTTGATTTAACAATTTGACACTCTTGTTTATGGCGTCAGTAATCTCCCTAGGCTCTGGTCATGAGTTGCCGAGGCTATGGAAGCCTTTAGGGTTCGCCGACTTCGATCTTATTCCCACAGGGCCATAGTCAAAGTGGAAGTTCCCTCCTCCCTTCAGAGAAAGGTACCTCCTTCTTTGATGGCCCCGTTCTTTCCACTGGGATCTCACTCGCAGAGATTTTTCATTTAGGTCTTCTGTTTTTTCCAGAGTGTCTTAGCTTTCCATGCCTAAAATATTCTCATGGGCTCTTCAGCCAGATCCAAATGCCTTAAGGGCTGATTCTGAGGCCAGAGTGCTATTTAGGACATCTGCCATTCTATGAGTCTGCTGTGTATCCTGCTTCCCATGTTGGATCATTCTCTCCCTTTTTCATTCTATCAGTTAGTATTAGCAGACACTAGTCTTGTTTGTGTGATCCCTTTGACTCTTAGACCTATCAGTGTGATCAATTGTGAGCTGAAATTGATCACTTGGACTAATGAGATGGCCTTGGTACATGCCACCTTGATGGGATTGTATTGGAAACCCCTGGCACAATTCTAACTCCATCATTTGGGGCCGTTCCGATTGAGCATGTCCCAAATTTTACATCTCCTCCCTCTCTTATTCCCACTCTTATATTTCACAGAGATCACTTTTCGGTTAAAATTTAAACACCTAAGTATAATTGTGTGTTAATTACAGAGTTCAACCACTAGTACTAGGATAAAGAGAAAAAAAAAATACTACCATGGATAAAGTATTACATTGTACAACAACAGTCAGCACAAGAGCTGATCGAGTCACTGTTTCTCATAGTGTCCATTTCACTTCTACAGGTTTCCCCTTTGGTGCTCAGTTAGTCATCGCCAATCAAGGGAAACAAATGATATTTGTCTCTTTGGGACTGACTTAATTCACTCAGCATGATGTTTTCTAGATTCCTCCATTTTGTTGCAAGTGACCGGATTTCATTGTTTTTGACTGCTGTATAGTATTCTGTAGAGTACATGTCCCATAATTTCCTAATCCAGTCTACTGTTGAAGGGCATTTGGGTTGGTTCCAAGTCTTAGCTATTGTGAATTGAGCCGCAATAAACATTGCTGTGCAGACGGCTTTTTTGTTTGCCAATTTAATTTCCTTTGGGTAAATTCCAAGGAGTGGGATGGCTGGGTTGAATGGTAGGGTTATATTCAGGTTTCTGAGGAATCTCCAGACTGACTTCCATAGTGGCTTCACCAGTTTGCATTCCCACCAACAGTGGATTAGTGTCCCTTTTTCCCCACATCCTCTCCAGCATCTATTGTTGGTGGATTTCTGAATGTGAGCCATTCTCACCGGGGTGAGGTGAAACCTCATTGTGGTTTTGATTTGCATTTCCCTAATTGCTAGGGATCTTGAACATTTTTTCATGTGTCTGTTGGCCATTTGGATTTCCTCTTTGGAAAAATGTCTGTTGAGGTCCTTGGCCCATCTCTTAAGTGGGTTGTTTGTTTTGATTCCATACAGATTCTTATAAGCAGATCAAAGTCATCTGTCTCTTAAAACACTGATAAAATGCTGAGGTTGTAACTGTGGCATAGCAGGTAAAGCTGCCGCCTGCAGTGCTGGTATCCTATATGGGTGCTGGTTCAAATCCCAGCTCCTCCACTTCCGATCCAGCTCTCTGCTATGGCTTGAGAAAGCAGTAGAAGATGGCCCAAGTGCTTGGGCCCCTGCACCTGCATGGGAGACCCTGAAGAAGAAGCTCCTGGCTCTGGATCAGCACAGCTCTGCCCTTGCAGCCATCTGGGGATTGAACCAGAGGATGGAAGACCTCTCTCTCTCTCTCTCTCTCTCTCTCTCTCTCTCTTTCTCTCTCTGCCTCTGTTACTCTGCCTTTCAAATAAATACCTACATCTTAAAACAAACAAACCAACCAACCCTGCCAAAGTGCTTTCCACAAAGTTCACACCAGCCTATGGACCTGACAGTTTGAATGCCAGCCCCATCATGCTCTCACCAGCACCAACCACTACTTCCTTTTAACTCCCAAGAAAGAGAGACCAAAATAATCTGGGATTAACAATACAAGTCAAAAGAATGCTTTCAGACTACAGACACTGCACAGGGGCCAAGATGCCCGCTTCGGATTCCAAATGCAAGTGCCTCTGTGGAAGCCACAGCTCCACTCCTGATTCCGCTTTCCGCTAACGCACACCGGAGGAAGCAGCGGGGTCCCTGCCTCTCAGGAGACCTGGGCTGAGTTCGCACCTCTGCCTGGAGACACCAGCGGTGGCAGGCGTTTCAGGGAGTGGACCAGCAGGTGAGAGGTCTGTGCACGCGCAGGCTCTTTCTCTCTCCCTCTCTCTATACTTGTCTTTCTCTGCCTGTCTTTGCCTCTCTTGACTTTCAAACAAATACAATAAATAAAAATATTTTCAAAGATGGGCTTAGAAATCAAAGCAGGCTTTCACTTTGGTGGTTCATTTGCACAATGAGATCACCATCAGTATATGACACTGACCAATTTTAGCCTCCAAGCTTACATTTGTGTATTGATAATGAGTGAAATGCCTTATATGGAAATAATTTCCAGTTTATTAATCAGAATTATGTAGAAAAGGAAATTATACACAACTGATAAAAAATTATACACAACTGATAAAAAATTATACACAACTGATAAAAAATTCAGAAATGTACACTTAAGACTGATGTACTTTCAACATGTGGATACCTTAATAAATTACAAAGACCAAATAAAAAGAGGGGCTGGCATTGTGGTGCACAGGTTAAGCCACTGCCTGCAATGCCAGCATCCCACATGGGTGCCAGTTCCAGTCCTGGCTACTCCACTTCCGATCCTGCTCCCTGCTAATGTGCCTAGGAAAGCAGAAGGCAGACCGAGTCCTTTGGCCCCTGCACCCACATATGAGACCCGGATGAAGCTCCTGGCTTCAGCCTGACCCAGCCCTGGCTTTTGCAAACATTTAGGGAGTAAAGCAGCAGATGGAAGATCTCTGTCCCTCTCCTTCTCTCTAACTCGGCCTTCCAAACAGATAAATAAATCTTAAAAAAAAAAAAAAAAAAAAAAAGCATACGTTGCTTTCATATACACAAAATATCAAATCACAGCCATGTTAGGCAAAGATGCCGTTTAAACCTCGGTGGCTACTGACTGGTAACCCCAGGCACACACCACCCCCTCTCACAGCAGTCAAGGCCTCTTTCCCTCTCCTCAGCTGAGGAGTGGGTGGGGGCAGAAACTTCTCACACGTCTGCAGCACTGAAAACACACGCAGTGATTTGAGGCCATCACAAAGGCAGCTTCCACCACCCTCCACCTACAAACCGCAGGGCACGTGGAGAAAGGGCGAGCTGGCGCCACCTCTCCCTGACGCCAGAGCACCTAGGCCGGCTGTTCCCAGGGGAGTGACTCCCTTCAAGCGAGAGCTCCGCCAGCTGAAGGTGCAGACGTGGAGAATCGAATAATCGTGTATTGATGCAGTGCTGACTTCCATCTGTACACAATCAATGTGTTACTGAACACAGAGCCCTTTTAATTGCCTGTGGCGGTAAAGGTGATCATGTTCCTTTGTCCTGGTGAAAGCTACAAAAGATGAGGCCACAGTTGTGACCTTTCTTCTAAGTGGAGGTAAGAAGAAATAAAATCCAACTATGTATTTTTAATTTTTTTTATACTCTGTGAGGCTAAGGCTGGCCAGTCCAGCTCCCTGCTGATGCATACTCCGGGACCAAGGAGGTGATGGCGCAAGTATTTGGGTCCCTACAAGCCCCAGCTTGTTGAAGGAATTTGGGGAGTAAACCATAGATGTCTCTCTGGCTTCCAAAGAAGTAAAAATAAATAAACAGGGGCCAGCCCGGTGGCACAGCAGGTTAAGCTGCCATCTGCAGTGTCAGCATCCCGTATGGGCAGAGGTTCAGGTCCCAGCTGCTCCACTTCCAATCCAGCTCCTTGCTAACGCACCTGGAAAAGCAGTGCAAGATGACCCCAGTGGTCAGGACCCTGTTCTCACATGGGAGACCTGGAAGAAGCTCCTAGCTCCTGGATTAGGCCTGGCCCATCCCTGTCTGTGGCAGCCATTTGGGGAGTGACCCAGAAGATGCAAGACCTCCCTAATTCTGATTTTCAAGTGAAGTAAATAAATAATTCTTTAAAATAAATGTATATATTTTAAAAGTACACTAACACCGGCTGGCGTTGTGCCTCACTTGGCTAATCCTCCGCCTGCGGCACCAGCACCCCAAGTTCTAGTCCCAGTCGGGGCGCTGGATTCTGTCCCGGTTGCTCCTCTCCCAGTCCAGCTCTCTGCGTGGCCCGGGAAGGCAGTGGAGGATGGCCCAAGTGCTTGGCCCTGCACCCGCATGGGAGACCAGGAGAAGCACCTGGCTCCTGGCTTCGGATCGGCGCAGCGCCGGCCGTAGCGGCCATTTGGGGAGTGAACCAACGGAAGGAAGACCTTTCTCTTTCTCTGTCTCTCTCTCTGTCTAACTCTGCCTGTCAAAAAAAAAAAAAAAAAGTACACTAACACCAGTTTAGGTTCAATCACCACGTAAGTAGTGGGGGCTCACCAAGTACAAGGTATTTGCCTATGAGAGGATACCCATCCTCAAGGGGTTGTCTAGAGAGAAAACAATAAAGTACTATTATCTATAAGTAAGACAGAATGAGAACCAACGAGCTAGTCCCTCCCGTTTTCATAGAAGGAACCGCAGTCGGCAAAAGTCACACGGCCAGTAAGCGGCAGGGCCAGGACCAGGACTAGCTGCTTCCACTTCCTTAGCACCATAGGAAGTCGCCTCTCAGTTGTTCAAACTCAGTTCATCACAATAATGGGCAGAGGAAGGATGGCATCCAAATAAGAATGGAGAGACACTAAGAGGGCAAAAGCTATATGAAATGGCTACAAACGTACAGCCAGGAACCGAACCTAAACACTGCAAATTCCATAAAACAATACCGTTGGCTTCAAAAGAAGAAGGGGTGGATGACACAGGTAAGTCTGTCTATTTTCAATTAAAATAAATATTACTGTCCTGGAACATGGCTGAAAAGACCTGGTTTCCTGCTAGAGTATCAACCTGATGGTGTCTCAGCACCAGGGGTGCGAACACATGGGAATCAGATCAGCGGGCGCCAAGAGTCATTTTCAAGAATTCTTCACTGCAGCAGAAGCTAAAAAGAAAGAAACTTTTGGGAAGATGAACATAAATGATTTGTTTGCTTTCCTTAATAGCAGCAACTCAAGTGCTATTCAAACCACTGCTATTTGAGAGCCTAGGTCAACAATGACTCAGCTTGAAAAATTCCATATTGTTTTTAAAAGAGGTACATGGTTTTACTTTTGTAGCTAACACAGTCAAGACAGCCCCTTCCTCCCCAAATTATAAACTAATTTCCATGTGAATGGCTGAGAAAACAGGCAGTGTTTATTTAATTTGAAAAAGCACACAACAAAGGTAGCCCAGCTCACTTTACCATACCCTACACGGGGTGGGGTGGGGGACCCCTCGCCTGATCTGGGTGACAGGACTGGATGGGCTGCGGCCAGGGAAGGGGCAGGGGCGCATATCCAAGCAGCACCAGGAGCCCAGCCTCCGCGTCAGCTCTCCCCGGCCCCCAGACCTCACGCAAGGAAGGTGAAGCCCAAAGATGCGCATACATTCGTCCAGGGTCCCAGCTACTCAGGGCAGGGCACTCTGCTGTGACAGAAGCCTGTCACACCAGGCCCCGCCTGCAGGCGAGGACGTCAGAGCAGGCACCAATTTTCAAGATGAGTTCCGCCAAAGCCAAGGGTCAGAGGAGGTCCTTTCTGCCACTCACCATCCCCTCTCAAGCAAAGATTCTCAATTTAACCTATTGTAAAGAAACTTTCAAACAACCACACGAGATGATCAATCCAATGCCACACTGACTGGGTAAAGTGAGACACTGTTTAGACTGCCTGGTGATGAATGACAGTCGTCACAGCACAGTCACTCCCACTCCCACCTTTTCACCGCCAGCTGTGCCGACCTGCTATGTCCCCTCATCACACACGGTCTCATCAGGCAGCTGTGCAGCCCCATCCCTCCTGGACTGTCCCTGGCCAAGTCACAACCAGGTCCACGGGTCAGCACACTGACAACTCTTCCCTCTGTGTTACAACAGTACTGTCTTCTCACTTGTTTGCCCTACTGCCTTCACCGTGCCAAGAAAAAAGAGGGGTGGGGAACCAGGAGGAGACACAGGCAAAAAGAAAAATGTAGCCAAGGGAGAAAGAAAGGAAGAAGGAACTTAGATCAGGCCGGTTTCTCAAAGTCTTTGTGGAGATTTTTCTAGATGGGGCAAGAGCCCTTGGAGACACGGTACTGGGCTGAAGCAGCGTCTACCGCCTGCTCCCGCACTGTGCCCGCCCCAACTGGCACGTTAGCCGTTCCAGAAGGCCAAGGCTACCACCTCGCATTTCTGCAGCTCCCAATCCCAGCGCGACAGCAAATGTCAGTGCTGGGGGTGGAGCCTGTGCTGCCATCAGAGAAGTCTGACAGTCCCTGGAACATCAGCTCCCAGTTTCGGAAGAAAAATCAGCCCTTTGTTCTTCCGGCTCCTCTCCTGTTATGTAAACTTGGGCTCTGGGCAACGCAGGAACTTTTAAGGCTGGCAGTAATACGGAAAACTCTGGAGCACAAATTTAAGTGGTACTGAATACCCACTTGTTTTTATTCTTAATTAGCTGTCGCTTCCACATAAGAATAAAAAACAAAACAGCTATTTATACCAACAAGGGTCACACAATCTCTAAAATAAATTTAGCGAATGAATCACCAGCCATGAGGATGAACACTAATTCTTTAAGTCAACGACGGTGAAACGCTGCTGACTGAAATGCTCGCTCTGCGGGTCGAAAAAGTCAAGTCCTAAAGAGTTAACAGTCAGGGACCCCCGCCCAGCCCTAGCATTTGAGGAGTCAAGGGTCTGACTCTGCACATGCGTGTTCAGTATTTCAAATGTGTTCACAGGGAACAATTTCTCAGTGCTGAAATAAACAAAGTTTGGCCCTAGCGCCGTTAGGAAAACCCTTCCAGTAAATACTCCATCACACCAGACGGCAGCTTTAATATGCCACTGCCCCAGGTCACCGGGGAAAAAAATTCAGGCTTTCGATATATTTACAGAATAAAATAAGCGCACAACAAGCCTAAGCCCCTCTCTCAAGTTAAGGAAGAAAAAGGGTTGGATGACTTTTCCACAAAAACCATCTCTACCTCCCTAAGCCCCACCCCCCCAGCAGACCACTGAAGAGAACAGCTCAACGAAAGGTAACCAGGCACATCTCCCAGGTAAGAAGCCTAAATCCTCTCCATCAGCCGGCTCCCGGCACCCCTCTCCACTCCATCGAACCAGGTCACCCAAAGGGTTTGCCTGGGGAACGTCACGGCCCACCCACACACCCCTGCACACCGGCGCGCCCCTGGATTTGCCTGTGGATCTGCCCAGAGGCTCTCGGCTCCCTGGCTGGGAGCGCCTGCAATGCCAGGGGGCAGAAGTCCCTGTGACACTTGGCACTCTCTCTCTCAACAAACAACCGCAAAGCACTTTCCAAACCCAGGCCCTCACCAGGCTGGAGGCCGGCAAGCTGGAGCCTTCCTGGGGCAGGGGTGAAAAAGAAAGAAACCCACCTCCCGCGAGCCCCCAAGGTCAGGCCATCAGGGAGGGCTCCCGGCTTCTGCAGGCCCAGAGCAGTAAACACCAAGTGTGGCCACAGCCCCAAGGGACTGAGAACTTGAGAGCTGGCATTTCCCCAGCTAGGGGTAAAACAGAAACACGCCTTGTCAGCTGGAAAAAAAACAAAAAAGCACACCACTGAGATCACCGGCAGGACTGCCTGGGGCAGGAGAAGGTGCAAGTGTCTCCCAGGAGAGATAAGGACCTGTGAGCAGCTGCAGTCCCGCTGCCGGGGACACAAGGCTGCAAAGCCCAGGGATGGGAAGGGGAGACGAAGCCAGGCCGTGTGTGAGCCTCTCCCGCCAGCCCACTGGCCTCGGGAGAGGTGGGAGCCGTGGAGACGCTCCCAGACTCCAGGGAGCAGGAACCCATCAACCAACCCCCACCTATTCACCCGGCTCTCTGGGGATCCCTGGGGACGGCGCTCAGGTCAGCCTCAGAGCTGAGGGCTGGGGCCCAGAGCCCACCAGGCCTGCAAAGGGGAAGCAATGCTGAGCCATGGGTGGAGAGCCGGCAGAGGCAGGTCCGACAGGAACTGGATGGGAAGAGAAGGAGCCAGGCAGGATGCGGCGGGGAAAGGGGGGAAAGGCGAGGAGGGGACACGGAGGCACAGACCGGGAGAGGGGTATGGAGAGGGAGTGACCTAGCGAAGAGCCGAGGCGGCTCCCAGAGGAAGGAACGCTAAGACCACAGCTTAGTGTCCCAGCAGAGAGGCCAGGGCCGCAGCAGTGGGCACAGAGGGGCAGCAGGTCGGGTGGACCGCGGAGGGAACGGATAGGAAGCAGTTGTCAGAAGCCCGGCTAGACAGGACCCCTCCAACAGGGCACGGCCACAGGACGGCCACCCACAGGCGCACGGGGCCGGGGCCGGGGATGGGCGCAGAGCGAAGATGCAGGCCTGGGAGCTGCGGACGCGGCGAGGGCAGAGCACCCAGAGGCACCGGGCAAGTCCAGGAGCAGTCAGGGGGCAGGGCGGAGGGGCGGCAGGAAGCAGGCTCGAGCCGGGCAGGGCTGCCGGGGAGACAGTCCCAAAGACGAGGGAGCGGACGGCAGGGCAGCTGAGAGGGGCCCCGAGAAGGCACGGACGAGGACGCCTGCCAGGGGACTGGCGGTGAGCTCCGGCCGGTTAGAGAGGGCAGGCAGGCACCTTGAAGGGGGAGGAGGCTGGGAACGCGAGCTGTGAGGGAGGCCCAGCAGGCACCGAGGTCGGGCGAGGGGCAGAGCAGGGAGGCAGAAAGGTCTGGAGCAAAAGCGGAGCGGGGCAGCAGGCCAGCACGGTGCACGCAGGGGCTGCGGGGCCAGAGGCCCGGCCAGGAGCATCCCCGGGATGGGGAGGAGGGCCCGACGCGAAGGGCTGCAGGGCCCTCGGGGAGGTGCAGGGCCGTCCTAGGCGAAGACCTGGGCGCAGCCGTGCCCCGCGAACGGGGGTGTAGGCTGGATTCCAAGAAGCACCCGCAGGTCCTCAAGGGACAGCTCCTGGGGGTGCGAGAGGCCGGGAGGCAGGACTACCGGACAGGTCCACCCAGGAGCCAGGGACAGAGCCCCAGCGAGGTGGCAGCAGAATCGGGGAGCGGAACCAAGGGATGCACAAGGGGTCACCGGGGAGGAGGTGGGTCCCCAGGGCACTGCGCAGGCCAGGAGCGGCCAAGGGCATCCCCGAGGGGCAGAGGAGGGGAGGGGAGGCGCGCAACTGCGAGCAGGGACGGCTGCCGGGGGTGGGGGGCGAGGCAGACACCAGGTCCCCACGGGCTGGGGGTGGGAGCAGACGCGGGGACAGCAGGCCTCGGGCGGACGGGGGCAAGTCCGAAGGGCAGGCGGGCCCTGCGGGCCGGGCCCGAGCGCGACGCGGCGCGGCCGGCGGGGCCCGGGGGGCTGGGGGGCCGCTCCCTCCCCTCCCCCTCCGGCTCCTCCATTGTTCGCGGGCTCGGGCCCCGCCGTCCCCGCCTCCCCCTGGACCCCGCAGCGGGGCGGCGCCCGGCCTCGCCGCCCAGGGCCCGCGAGCTCGCGCACTCACCAGCCTGCGCCCTCAGCGCGGCCCCGGCCTCGGGGATCCCGGCCGCGGCGACGGCGGCCCCGGCGCCATGTTCCCCTGCTCCTCGTCCAGCGGCGGCTCCGGCGGCGGCGGCGGCGGCGGCGGGGGGCCGGGCGGACCCTCCCTCGCGGGCTCCCTCCTCCGCCTCCTCCACCTCCTCCTCCCGCCGCGCCGCGGCTCTCCCTCGGGGCGGGGGGCGGGGAGGGGAAGGGGGGAGGGGCGGGAACCTGGGGGAGGGCGGACCAGCCTCGCTCGCTCGCTCCCTCCCTCCTCCCTCGCAATGGCGGCGGCGGCGGCGCCTCCTTCCTGCGGCCGCCGCGCCCGCGCGCGCGCGCACACACACACACACCCCCCGCCTCACGACTGCGCGTGCGCGGCGCGGGACCGTTGCAGGGGGATAACGGCCCCTGGGCGCGCGCCGCGGGAGGGGCGGTGCGGATAACCGGCGCGAGGCAGCGGGAGCCGCGAGAGCGCCTGCGCGCCCGCTGCGGTCTGGGACTGGGAGCGGGCGGCGCAGTGCGCGTGCGCCCCGAGGAAATGCCGCGACTGCGGCGGCGACACCGAGCGCGAGGAGACCCGCGAACGGGCTGAGGGAGCGGGGCGGGCGAGTGCGCGGGCGCGGAAGGGGCTGCCCGAGGCCGGCGCGAGGCGGAGGGCGTGGCCCGCCGTGGGAGCGCGCGTCCTTGCGCGCGCCGGGAGCAGCCGCTGCCGCCCCCCGCAGCCTCGCGCGGTCTCTAGGAGAAAACTGGAGCGGAGAGGCATGGCCCGGCTCTGGAGGCGGGGGCAAAGGGCGCGATCCCGCTCGCGCGGGACCTAGGCAGCCAATGGGAGGCACGGGGAGGTGGGCTTGCCGCGCTAGCCGCGGCCCCCGGGATAACGGAGGAGGAGAGAGAGGGGGCGACGTAACGTGGGGCGGTGGGGCGGGGCCGGGAGGAGGGAGCGCACCCAGCGAGGGAGTTGATTGGGCAGCGCTAGGAGGCGTGGCCCGCCGCAGCCCAATCCGAGCCTGGCGATTCGTCGTCCCGGAAGAAGGGGCGGGGCTGCGGAGCGCGTGCTCTGCGCCTGGGGACCTGCGCCTGCGACCCGCGTGGCGGCCCGACTTGCTCTTGACCCCGAGGTGGGCCGGTCCCCGGGACGAGGAAGGCGGCCCGGCCTGGCTCTGCGTGCCTCCTTGCCCGCCAACCCAGCGCCGGGCAAATGGCTGCAAGGCAGCCGGCGTTACGGACGCTGGAGGGGAGACAGCGATGGGAGGGGCGCCGCCGTCACCTTTGAGTCCCCCGAAGCGAGAAGGGGTCCCTCTGGGATTCGTGCGGAAGCAGGGGTGGGATGGTGGGAGAGGGGCTTTCCCGGCGCCGAGTCAGCCTCTGTGGAATGCATGAGGAGGGGCGGGGGCTGTGTGCAATTTAATTTTCTATTCATCTATAAAACGACAATCTCAATCTCACTCTCTCTCTAGTTACGTGAGTGTAATCACTCTGGGAAGCCCAGTACTCATGTTACGGATAAGGGGGAACTCCTGTATACTGAAAAAATGCTAAAAATCACGCCACGCACGAAGTTCAGTGCTCTGCTAGTAAAATGACGTGGGGTCGAGTTCTAGAACGTCCCATTCAATAAAGCTTTTCTGATCAAAGATTTTCCCATGAAAGTTTTTCTTCAGTTTAGCACTTTTAATGCATCTAGTCTGATTTTTACATATGACTTTTAAAAACTTTTGTAAAGACGTTTTGGGCTGCCAGTCAGGCACCCAGGCTGTCTTTGCAAACATTGGTGATTTTGAGATCGCTTCAGGGAACATGGAAAGCAGGGAACAGGAGAGACACCCCAGACACCCCACCTCAAATGAATGTCTTTATCTACACAGTGTTCTGGGTCTGTCCAGCCTTGCCAAGCCTGTGACACAGGCACAGACTTAGCCCACCGCGGTCCCCACTTTCCCTCTTTTGGGGTATCAACTCCACCTTACCGCTCAACTCTCTCTTGACATCACTTCCTCAGAGTGGCCTCCGGGATTTCGCCTGCCCCTTCAGTCTTGAATAAACATGAACACTCTGTTCCAGGCAATAGTGTGGATTCACTTAACCCTCCCAACACCGTGTGTGGGAGAGGTTACACAGGTGGTCCGTGGCAGACCTGAGACTCAGACCCGCTCCACTGGTGACCGGCCGCATCCTGGCTCTTCATAACCCCACATCAGGGCTTGAGCTCTGTTGGTGTGGCACCATTCTACCTGTGAACCCTTTGACATCAGGAACTCTGGCACGTTCCGGTCTGCCAAATGACCCACAATAAATACTTGTTAATGAATAAATGAATGCCTCCCATGTCCAACGCAGAGGCTGGTTGGCACTGGGAGCCATGGCACCACATAGACAAAACTCCTTGCTGCTTCTTCCAGGAGGCCTTCCTGGATCCCACAGCCTGAGTCCCCGACCCCCACCCCCCCGCTGCCCTGCCCCAGGCCCCCTCATCCCAGCCCACACCACTCTGAGTCATCCTGTCTGGTGACAGGTCTTTCTGTCCCTTGAGCCTGTACGCTCCGTGAGGGCAGGGCCAGGACCGAGGTGGTGACCGCCCAATGTCCCAGGCACAGATTGGAGCGCCAGGCAGGGGGAGCTCCCGAGGAGGAGGGGCGCCGAGCTCCGCAATTGTCTCCGGGGCTCCAGCAGGCTGGTGGCCACGAGCTGGTGTAGCTACCCCCCCACCCTCCGCGCACCCGGCCAGCCTCCGCTCTGGGATACACAATCCGCTGACCGAAAGCAGTGCCGGCTGCAGGCTTGGGCCGCTGTCCAGATTTCCCAAGCATCGGCCTGGGGAGCCCGAATGGCTGGAGGTAAGAGACCCGGCGTGAGGTCCTGAACCTCGTCTTTAGATGCGCACGCAGAACAACCCGTAAAAAAATAAATTTTGCAAAGAGGGCAGAGTCGTAGGGCCATAGTCTCCCCATTTCTGAGGATCTGAAAAAAATCAGAGGGTGGGGACCGGGCCTGAGCGTGACCGACCAGTCGGCGAGCCCACAGCGCCGCCTACAAACCGAACCAAGCGAGCTGCAGGTGGCTGAAGCGCCCAGAGGCCGGGGCGTGGCCGAGCGGGGACCTCTTCCGCCATTGGTCAGGAGAGTAGCCAATCACGACGAAGGACCCGGAGGCGGGGATGCTCAGATTCGCCTTGCAGTCTCAGCACCGGGCTCGTACTTGACACACAGTGCGCACGCGCTGATTATTTGCTGGGCGGGGTGCACGGTGAAGCTCTATGTTTATAAACTTGAAAAAAATGTTTTTTAAAAATTTATTTGAGGGACCGGCGTTGTGGCGTAGCGGATAAAGCCTCCGCCTGCAGTGCCGACATCCCATAAGGACGCTGGTTCGAATCCCGGCTGCTTCTCTTCCGATCTAGCTCTATGCTATGTCCTGGGAAAGCAGTAGAAGATGGCCCAGGTCCTTGGGCTCCTGCATCTACGTGGGAGACCTGGAGGAGGCTCCTGGCTCCTGGCTTCGGATCTGCGCAGCTCCAGCCGTAGTAGCCAATTGGGGAGTGAACCAGCAGATGGAAGACCTCTCCCTCCCTCCCTCCCTCCCGCCTCTGTAACTTTTTTTTTTTTTTGACAGGCAGAGTGGACAGAGAGAGAGAAAGGTCTTCCTTTGCCGTTGGTTCACCCTCCAATGGCCGCCGCGGCCAGCGCGCCGCGCTGATCTGAAGGCAGGAGCCAGGTGCTTCTCCTGGTCTCCCCATGGGGTGCAGGGCCCAAGCACTTGGGCCGTCCTCCACTGCACTCCCGGGCCACAGCAGAGAGCTGGCCTGGAAGAGGGGCAACCGGGTGCAACTCTTTCAAATAAATAAAATAAATCTTAAAAAAAATTTATTTGAATGATTCAGTCCCCAAATCCCCACAACAGCTAGGACTAGGTCTGGCCAAAACCTGGAGCTACAGGGGAGTGTCAGGAACTCAACTATTTGAGTCGTCACCTACTGCTTTCCAGCAGGGAAGTGCATTGGCGGCAGAGCCAGGATTGGGACCCAAAAACTCCAATGTGCGATGTGGGCGTCCCAAGCAGCAGCTTACCTGTACACTCACCCCATGGTTTTACAAAACTGAGATTCAAATATAACACACACCAAGAAGTGCCCACATTGCAAGGGCACAGCCTCATGAGAAGTCTCGGAGAACAGCACCGAGATAAAGAAACACAGAGACACCAAACTGTCAGGGCCGCCGGTCCCTCTCCCACTTGCTCATCCGGCCCCATCCACCTGCAGGTTCCTTTTGCCTGTCTTTGCACTTTGCATAATAGAATCGTGGAGTTCGTGCTCCAGCTCATGGCTGCTTCGTCCCTCGCTGTGAGACCCACCCGCGTCGCTGTGTGTAGGGCAGACAGTTTGTCCCTGTTGTTCACGGGATCGCTGGTCACACGGCTCACTCCTCTCTGCACACTTGTGGTCACCTTGCCCCAGGACGTATCCCACAAAAGTGGATGCGCCACTGAATCGTCCCACAAACTGCGTAAGAATTTCAGCTAAGGGCCGGTGCTGTGGCATAGCAGGTCAAACCACCGCCTGCAGCGCCGGCATCCCATATGGACGCTGGTTCGAGTCCCGGCTGCTCCACGTCCCATCCACCTTTCTGCTATGGCCTGGGAAAGCAGCAGAAGATGGGCCAAGTCCTTGGGCCCCTGCACCTGTGTGGGAGACCCAAAAGAAGCTCCTGGCTCCTGGCTTCGGATCGGCGCAGTTCCAGCCACTGCAGCCATCTGGTGAGTGAACCAGCAGATGGAAGACCTCTCTCTGTGTCTCTGCCTCTGCCTCCCTGTAACTCTGACTTACAAATAAACAAACAAATCTTAAAAACAAAAACACAGCCCTATCATAGAAAATTTGAAGAATTGAATGAATCATTGATCCAACCTCACACAGCCTGACTCTCAAATTCAGGCTCACCTTTTTTATTTTATTTTTTTAATACTGAACTCATGCACTCCATGTGGGATGCGAGTATCTTTTTTAAACGTGTTTTAAGCAAAGCCCATTTCTAGCAACCCAGTATAGTTTCTTATTTAAAACTACTATTCCCAGGATGCAGTTTCCCCCCGGGGCCGGGATTGAGAAGGAAAGGCTGGTAGAACTACATTTCCCAGAATGCAATACCCACCGGCTCTCATGCATGTCGGGAATTGTAGTCCTCTAGCGAGACTTTCCTCCCACAACTCCCAACGTGCACTTGGGCCCTGAATCGTTTGGTAGGAAAAGGACAATCGCGCAGCCTGCCGGGAAGCCGACCGGACCCTTTCCCCTAGCTTGCGGCGCGGGAGAGCGGCATTCGTAGGACTTCAAGTCCCAGAGGGCTGTGCGCGGGAGGGCAGTGCGCGGGAGGGCAGGCGGGGCCTCCTGCCGGAAGTCCGCTCTGGCGCTAGGCCCCCCGACTGCAGCGGGAGCCGGAGCCGCCCAGTCGCCGCGGGACCTGGGCCGCTGGGGTCCAGTCAGGGGTCGCCATGGTAACGGGGGCGCGCCCGCGGTGGGGACGGGCGGAGCGGGGTGCAGGTGTCAACAGCCGGGGCTCGTCCGGGTGCTGACAGTCCATCTCCCGCCGCGGACGGTGTGGGTCAGGCGCGGGCTCTCGGGATTGGGGCCAAGAAGGGGGCCGAGGGGGCCTTGAATCTGCGCTCGCGGATGCTCCGAGGTCTCGAGCCGAGGGGATGCCAGCGGGGGCGGGGGGAGCTGTGCGGTGGGAGGCAGTGGAGGGGGAGGGGGGCTTTCGAGACGGAAGCCACTCGTGGAGCGCAGCCTCGGTAGTAGGTGGTGGAGGTGGGGAGGGGGCGAAGCAGGAGGACGGGAGGCCTGGGGCCGGGGGCCGGAGGGCCCTCCGATGGGGCGGTCGCCAGGGGCGAGGAGCTGGCCTGGCTGGGGGGGGGGGCGGGTGTCGGCAGCGGGACGAGATCCTGCGGATGAGGGAGAAGAGGCTGAGCGCTCAGACCGGAAGTCTGGAGGTTTAGGGTCGGGCGGAGGGCTCGGAGTGGGGGGCGATACTCCAAATGAATGGGGAACGAGAGGGGGAGAGAGAGAGCGCGCTTGGGGACTGGGAGGGAGGCTTGGAAGTGTGAGATTTGTGGAGGGGGCTCTTGGGGGCAAGGACTGAGCACTGGATTTGGGGGCGCCCTTCTCCCAGGTTGGGACTTTGGAACCAAGCAGGGGTGCTTTGGTCAGAGACTCAGCAGACGGCACGAGTGGGGGAGGGCGTAAGATCAGGGTCCTCGGAGCGAGATAGTGACCCTAGGAACAAGGGGAGGAGCTCCTGGAGTAGCAGGGACGCCCCCCTCCCCGACCCCCAGACCAGAGGCAGCGGAAGATCAAAGGGGAGCAGCTGGGGATTTGGAAGGTGGTGGCCGAGCTGTCCGGCAACCCTGCAGGCCGCGGGCTCTGGCTCCCCGCTGGCTGCCTGGCTTGGGTCTTTCCCACCCCCTCCCCTTCCTGCCCAGGACCCCCTGCCCTGCTGGGAAGTGGTTTTCCCTGGCTCAGCAGATGGAGTTCTTGGAAGGCAGGCCAGTGTCACTTCCTCTTCCTGTCGGGCTTGGGGGAGGGGGCAAGGAGGCTTGGGAAGGAAAGTGGACTCCCTGCGGAGTCTGGGCGGGGGCTTTGGACTCCTGAGCCCTGGAGTGCTTAGGCGTGCAAGTTCTCCCAGCCAGCCCTGGACCCGCAGCCAGGCTTCCCAGCGGGGGAGCTGGAGGCATGGCTTTCCCAGCATCGCATCCTAATTATAAAGCTGTGGAGAGCTGGCACACACCTGATGCTGTGCCTGGGGGGAGGCAGCCGTCTGGCCTGGCAGCGAAGGTGCTCACGGCCCACGTCAGAGAGCCTGGGTTCAACGCCTGGCCCCAGCTTCCTGCGCTGGGAGGCGCAGGTGACTGAGCCCCTGCCGCCCACGGCGGGGACCTGGAGATGGAGTTCCTAGCTCCCGGCTTTGGGCTGGCGTGGTCTCAGACGTGGTGGGCGTTTGCAGTTTGCCAGTGGATGGGCGATGGGGGCTCCCTTGATCACGCTCTTCCCTTCGTAACTTAAAAAAAGGAAAAAAAGAACAGGCTTATGGGAAAATGGACTTTGAAGACCCCTTATATGCACGGATTTCAATTTTTTTGTGCCAAAAGAAACTTATCTTAAAAAAAAAATTTCAGAGTCAGAGCAAGAGAGCAGATGGACAGACAGACACAGGGCTGCCATGCACCAGTCACTCCCCAAATGGCTGCAACAGCCAGGGCTGGGCTGGGCCCAAGCCTCCCGGGTTGGTGGCAGGGGCCCAGTACTTGGGCCATTGCTGGAACCCGCCCCAGGCATTGCCGGATAGGATGCGGATAGGATGCGGGGTCCCAAGGCCACACACCCCTGAGCTTAACTTTTGATTCAATTCCACATGGAGCTTTTGAAGTACCCCCGTGTCACACCCATGCCTTCTCTTTCTTACCTGGCGTGTGAGCCCATGGGGGTCACCCTCTTGTTACCTGTGTGAGATTGGGAAGCCAAGGCCCGCACAGCCGGTCACTGGCCGGGCCAGGATTCTGGCCCCGGAGTTTGTGCCGTTCGCCAGCTGGTGGTAGGCCTCTTGGTGGCGAGGGCACCCTGGGGTCGGCCTGGCCGCCCAGAGCCCTAGGAATGGACTTCCCAGCTGCCAGCCCCGGTGCATGCCGGGCTCTGTGCTGGGCGCTGACTTACACACGGGGATTTCACAAAGGGCGTGGGAAGTGGATCTAAAAGATAAGTCTGTGTTGATACAAAACACATTTTTAACACTTGTTTTTATTTATTCCCCCCCCCAAAGAAACCCTTTATTTAAGGAATACAAACTTCGTGCATTTCATAAGTATAACTTTATAGTGATTCTTCCCACCATACTCATACCATACCATAAAGATTTATTTAGTCATTTATTTGAGAGAGTTCAGAGAGAAAGACGGAGGCAGCAAGATCTTACGTCTGCTGGGTCAGTCCCCCGATGGCCGTAATGGCCGGGTCTGGGCCAGGCTGAAGCCAGGAGCCAGGAGCTCCATCCGGGTCTCCCACGTGGGTGCAGGGGCCCAAGCACTTGGGCCGTCACCTGCTGCCTTCCCGGAGGCATCCGCAGGGAGCTGGATGGGAAGTGGACAGCAGGGACTGGACTGGCGCCCATATGGGACGCCCGCGTCACAGGCGGTGGCTCAACCGGCTGCTACAACGCTGGCCTCCAATATGAAACACGTTTGAAATCCGGGCACCTACGCCCTGTTTGCTCCTTGTCAGAAGCTGGGGCACCTCGCCAGGAAGCCACTGACTTCAGCAAGAGAGCAGGGGAACAGTTCAGCAGTCCCCGAGTTAGCAGGGGCCCAGGGCGTCCTCTCCTGGGTGGAACCCGCGTCCACGCACACACTTTCCCAGATGTTCATAGTGGCCTTGCTCGGCGTCACCAAGACGCAGAGGGAACGGCCGTGTGCCCCGGGGGAATGGCCGGTCCTGCGGGAGAGGGGCAGAGCCTGCGTGTGCTGCAGCCTGGGGCAGCGTGGCCCGCGAGGACTCCCTGTGTAGAAAGGTCTAGAACAGGCAGACTCCCAGGGACCGGAAGATGAGCGGCTGTCTGGGGCAGATGGGAGTGACTGGCAGTAGCTGTGGGTGTTTCCTTCTTTTTAGGTTTATTCATTTGTTGGAAAGGCAGAGAGGGAGAGGGAGAGGGAGGTCTCCCATCCACAGGTTCAGGCGCCAAAGGTCTGCAGCTGGCAGGGCTGGGCCAGGCCCGAGCCAGCAGCCTGGGAGCAGCCTAAGAACCATCAGCTCTGAGCCATCCACGGGTCAGCCTCACGGCCTGTGGATTACATTAAACAGATCACAATGAGCAACCTGCGGGCCCAGCATGGCGGCGCAGCGCCGGCGCCCGGCTGAGCCCCAGTTCGAGTCCCGGCTGCTCCACTTCCCACCCGGCTCCCTGAATGTCGAGAAGCAGAGGAAGTCACTACACCCCGCTTAGCCCTCAGCGCCCCCGGGAGGGGGATGCTGGGTAGGGGCCGCCCCGCCTGGCCTGGCCGTGCGCCGCGTGGCACCCCCTGGCGGCAGAGCCGCTCACGCCCCCGCCTTGCCCCGCCCGCAGATCCGCTTCATCCTCATCCAGAACCGGGCGGGCAAGACGCGCCTGGCCAAGTGGTACATGCAGTTCGACGACGACGAGAAGCAGAAGCTGATTGAGGAGGTGCACGCCGTGGTCACCGTGCGCGACGCCAAGCACACCAACTTCGTGGAGGTGACGCCCGGAGCCCGCCCGCCCTCCTGCCCTCCCGCGCCCTGCCTGCTGTCTCTCATTTAGGTTTTGCAAGTGAGCCCAGTGGGAGGGAAGTAGACTGCAAGGCCCCGCCCTCCCAGCCCGCCTTCCCCACCCCAGTCCCCGTTCCAAGCCGGTCAAGGGCTTTGCAGATTCTAGAAGGTTCCATCCTTTATGCCCACGGCATTAGCCAGTTGGAGAGACCAGGCCCTGTAGGGTTCAGCGTGCTTGTAGGGGCTGCTGTGTGCCCGACCCTGTTCCAGCACAGTACCCGGCCGCAGAGCGCGGAGGTGCTGATGTGTGGGAGACAGGAACGTGCCCGATGCCCCCAAGGAACGAGGCGGCGCTGCTGGCGCGTGCCCGCAGGGACGGGCGTGGAGGGCGGGAAGGCGGTGATGCAAGGTGACCTCTGAGCGAGACCTGAGGGAGCTGATGGTAGAGAAAGGGGCCCCGGGGGCAGCACCTGCAAAGGCCCTGAGGCAGGAGTGCCCCTGGGCCCTCCAGGGACAGGTGGAGTGAGCCAGGGAGGGGCAGGGAGATGAGGGCCGCGGGGCCTGGGGGCCGCAGGGAGGTTGACCAGGGGAACGTGGGCCCATGGGCAGAAGCCAGGGACCACTCAGGAGGGGGCTCCCTGGGGTGGGCGGGTGTGTGGGCGGCAGGTGCTGGTGACTGGCCCGGCGCGGGCAAGGAGTGTTTTGGAGGCAGAGCAGGGAGGAGAGAGGGGTGGGGGCAGTGGCAGGGAGGGGCTGTGGCAGGAGACCAGAGGTGAGGAGGCTGAGATGGTCTGCCGCTGCCTTCCTGGGTCCCGGTCCAGTGAGGGATATAGGCCATTTCCATACAGGGATAGCCACCATGGGCAGGTACCTGACCCAGCCCAGGGGTCAGGGAGGGCTTCCTGGAGGAGGGGACGGAATCAGAACGAGAGTTGATCCCATCCCCCAACATACTCAGGAGACTCGGGGAGAAGAGACATGAAAAGTTGCTCTTAGGAGATGGAGACCCGCCATGCACCCTTCCCGTGTGCGCGTCATAGGTGTTCCCTCATCCCGCGTCAGTTCCCTGTGGCTGCTGTCACTGCTACCACGGCGACGGGGGGCGGGGAGGCAGACAGAATCCTCCATCTGCTGGTTCGTTCTTAAAATGCTTACAGCAGCCAGGGCCGCACCAAGTCGGAGCCCGGAGCCGGACCTCCGTCCAGAGCTCCCCCATCCCATGAATGGCCTGGCCCAGGCTCGGTTGTCGCGACCATTAGGGGAGTGAATCAGCAGATGAAAAATGTCTCCCTCTCCCCCTCCTGTCGCTCCGGCTTTCAAATAAATCAATCATTTTTAGAGAGACTGGCACTCGGGAACGCCACCAGATGGCGCCAGACGCACACCCTGGACCTGGAGCTGGCGATCCTGTTTGATTTTTTTTTTTTGCCGAAGGCTTTGTGTTTTTCAACGCCATAACGTCGCTATCTACGTCTGTCTCTCTACTTCTTGCAAACACACACACGCCCGGAGCCAGGCGTGTTCTCTTGCCAGTTGTCCTGCTCCCGTTGCAATATTTACGCGGGTTACGGTTGAGCGAGGCCAGCGTCCTAGAAGGTGCCTGGCGCGCAGCGGGTGCTCAGGTGCGCTCCAGGCTCCAGAATCCGCCCCTCTCCAGAGGTGACCGGAAGCCACAGAGGGAGAGGAGGGGCTGGGCGGGAGTGTGGGGCATGCCCTGAGCATGCATGCTGGCCGTCCCGCTGCCTGGACCCTCGGCCTCCCCGTGCCTCTGCTGGCGGCCTCTCCTCCAGGAAGCCCTCTGTGACTCGCAGTGTCCAGCATCCCCCATCCCCGCTCTGGGGATGCGTCCCTCCGGGGCACTGCCGGCCCAGGGGCCCAGGGCTGAGCCCGGGGAGCATGCGCAGGCTAAGGGCCGACAGCCACTGACCGCGTCTCTGCCCGCAGTTCCGCAACTTCAAGATCATCTACCGGCGCTACGCCGGCCTCTACTTCTGCATCTGCGTGGACGTCAACGACAACAACCTGGCCTACCTGGAGGCCATCCACAACTTCGTGGAGGTGCGCGGGCCCCGCCGCCCGTCCCTGCCCGCCGCGGTGCCCGTCCCTGTCCGCAGTGCCCTGCCCGCCGCGGTGCCCGTCCCTGGCCGCACCGCGGTGCCCGTCCCTGGCCGCGGTGCCCGCCCCCTGTCCCTGCCTCGCATGTCTCCCGGGCCCGCCTGCCTGTCTCCTCGGGCGCCCCGCCCCCGCCCCTGAGCGCGTCTTTCCCTGGCCGCCCCTGCAGGTCTTAAACGAGTATTTCCATAACGTCTGTGAACTGGACCTGGTGTTCAACTTCTACAAGGTAGGCTGGTGCGCGCGCTCAGTGCTGGGGCGTCCGAGCCCCCGCTGCCCGGGAGGGGCCGGCGCCCCTCTCAGCGCTGGCCGTCTCCCCATCTCCCCGCCAGGTCTACACGGTGGTGGACGAGATGTTCCTGGCGGGCGAGATCCGCGAGACGAGCCAGACCAAGGTGCTGAAGCAGCTGCTGATGCTGCAGTCGCTGGAGTGAGGCGCGGAGGGAGGGGCCCAGCGGGGTCTGGGCCCCCCAGGGAGGAGACCGCACCCCTGCCTCGGGGCCACCGCGCGCGTCCCGTCCCGGGAACCTTGCCGTTGTCGTGTGCGTGTGCGTGTGCGTGCGAGTGCCTGGAGCCCTCAATAAACCTGTGGTCCCGCCCAGCCTCGCCTGCCTTCCCTGGGCCGCGGCTGCCTCCGCCCCGGTCCTCAGCCTCGCAGGCACTGTTCCCCGCATCGGGAGCCCTGGGGCTGCGGGGCCAGGAGCTGGGGCTGCGGGGCCCAGCTGCGTCTTAGCCGCTGCCCCCGGCCTAGCCTGTTTCAGTGCTGGCAGGAGCCTTCATAATACACGTTTCTCGTGCACTCTGTGAGGACCCTCATGCATGCATTTAAAAGATTGTATTTATTTATTTGAGAGGTAGAGTTACAGACAGAGATGGGAGACACAGAGAGAGAGGTCTTCCTTCTGCTGGTTCACTCCCTAAATGGCCCCAACGGCCAGAGCTGTGCTGATCTGAAGCCAGGAGCCAGGAGCTTCCTCCGGGTCTCCCACGCGGGTGCAGGGGCCCAAGCACTTGGGCCATCTTCTACTGCTTTCCCAGGCCACAGCAGAGAGCTGGATAGGAAGTGGAGCAGCCGGGTCTCAAACCAGTGCCCATATGGGATGCAGGCAGAGGCTTAGCCCACCACAGCGCTGGCCCGCAAAATAAGCTTTTAATTCCATTTTTCCACATGCTCTTTCCAGTCCGTGGTAATCCCACGACAGTGGGTTGCATCTGCGGCTTAGAGCAACACGGTTATGCGTGGACAGTTCTAGAAGTGCAGAACGGGTCCTTGGGTCAGCGGCGCAGGTCAGCAGCGCCATCTGCAGCTGCAGAGGACGCCCAGCGCCTGGAGGCCTCCAGCCCTGAGCGTCTGACTGGACTCGGGCCTCCCGTCTCCCTGGTCCCGTCTGGCTGGTCCACCGTGAGGTCCGCCTGGAGACCCCCAGTCACCTCCGCAGACTCCACCCCACAGCAACGCTCCCGGGTTCGGCCTCGGGCGTCTCTGCAGGAGCTGCTGTTGTGCGTACTAGAAAAAAAACACAAGCCCTGACTTGGTAGCGCCAGAAAGCTACCTTAGCTGGAAGGAGGATTCTGGAGGCAAGTGCAGAGGCCCTGGGGCGGAGCGTGGGCGGAGCGTGGGCGGAGCGTGGGCGGGCGGAGGCGGAGAGTCTGGAAAGCGTGGGATTGGGAGGGCCAGGGGGCGGGTCACAGGACCCGGCCGGCTGTGGTGAGCACCTCGGGCTTACTGCATGTGAGACGGGGCTGTGGGAAGGGGTTTCCTTTCGGAGGGTCTGAGGAGGGGGTGGTAACGGCTTTACCGAGATACGCCGCACACCGCGGGATTCCCCCGTGGACGGTGCCCGGGTCAGGGGTGTTCGCACACCCACAGAGCTTTGCAGCTCCTCACGGAGCATCTTGGAGCGCTTTCGTCCCCTCAGAGAGAGACCTACCCCTCCGCACAGTGGGAGGTAGCTGAAGGGCCGTTGGGGCTGACAGTGGTGCACCCACCCCATATCCGGCTTCCTGCTAGTGCGCCCTGGAGGCAGCAGGTGAGGCTCAAGTGCTCAGGTCCCTGCCAGCCACCTGCAGACCTGGGTGGAGCTCCTGGCCTTGGCCTTGGCCTGACCCAGCCCTATCTGTCTGCGGAGTGAGCCAGCAGCTGGAGATCTGTCTCCTTCTGTGTCGTTCTGCCTCTCAAATAAACAAATCTTTGAAATAAAAGGTGCTCAGTAGGATGCTCCCGGAGCACTTGGAAGCCGCAAGAGAAGCTGCTGGGAGGAGCCGAATGGGAGGGCTCCGACCTGGGAGGGCTCGGACCCCAGGGGGAGGTGCTGAGGAGGGCTGGGGGTGGACACCAGGAAGTCTGCAGGACGGGGCAGAGCTCATCCGGGCAGTAGGCGGAGGGGAGAAGAGATCCCAGGACACGGCTGGCTGGGGCCCTTCAGGGATCAGAGGAAGGGGAGGCGGGGGGGGGGGCAGGAAGCGCAGCAGAGAACAGTGAGAGTGGCGACCCCGAATCAGAGAGGGAGAGGGTTCCCGCGGCAAGTACCGTGGGGCCCCTGCAAACCTCCAGCCACCAACCTGCGCCCCAGGGAGGGCCGTGGGCGCAGCCAACAGCCTATGGCTTGGACCATCCTCATCCTGCAGGGAATGCATGAGTTCAAGTCCCGGTTCCAGTTCCGCCCAATTCCAGCTTCCTGCTGATGTGCACCCTGGGAGGCAGCAGGCGGGGCCTCATGTGCCTGGGCCCTTGCCACTCACTGCAATCTGGGCTCCCGCCTCCCACCCGGCCCAGTCCCAGCTGTTGCGGGTATTTGGGGAATGGACCAGTGTGTGGATGATAAATACCATCTCTATCTCTGTCTCCTGCAGTTAAGGGGCCGGTGAATGCCCACATCCCACTCCGGGAGCCAGGGTTCGATCCTGGGGTCCTGCCAGATTGAATTCCTGGCTCCTGGCTTTGATCCCCTTTGGCATTTGGGGGGTGAACCAGCAGATGGGAATTCTGTCTGCTTCTCAAATAAGCAAAATTAAAGGAATAAGACCCCATGTGGCGCTGGCTGGCATGCCGAGGGGCTGGCGTGTGCCGTGCGCTGCGGAGAGAAAGGCAGACGGGTGCAGACGGGCGCAGCCGCTCTGGGCGAGTGTCTGGAAGCATCTCAGGAAGTCCAACACGCACTTCCCCCATGACTCAGCCATCCACTCCTGCTCGTTTTCCCGAGGGAGATCAGGACATGTCCACATCTGTTCACAACAGCTTTGCGCAGTGGAGCCAGGAGCCGGAGAACGGGCGCACAAAGGAATGGGGCCGGCGGGCATTGGCCCCGGCAGTTGAGATGCCCTGGGACTGCGGCGACCCAGACGGGAGGGCCTGGGTTCCACGCCTGGCTCTGCTCCTGGTTCCAGCTCCCTGCTAGTGGCTGTGCCCGAGTGCCCGGGTCCCTGTCACCCACGTGGGAGACCTGGAGGGAGCTCCAGCCTCCTGGCTTCAGCCTGGCCCAGCCCTGCTGGGAGCAGGCATTTGTCTCTCTGTTGCTCTGCCTTTCAAATAAGTAAAAAGGAATAAAGGTTTAAAAAAAAAAAAACTCAGACTCGGTCACTACAAAGGATGAAGTTTTTAAGAGATTTTTTTTTTTATTTGAAAGGCAGAGTTATGGGGAGAGGGAGAGGGAGAGGAAGAGGGAGGGTGGGAGGGAGAGAGAGGTCCTCCACCCGCTGGTTCACTCCCCAAATGCTTGCAACAGCCAGGAGGACGGGGCCAGGCCGAAGCTGGGAGCCTGGAGCTCCATCTGGGTCTCCCACTGGGTGGTCGGAAGCCAAGCACTTGGGCCACCTTCCGCTGCCTTCCCAGGCGCATCAGCAGGGAGCGGGACCGGAAGTGGGGCTGCCACCGGGATGCCAGGGGCCCCAAGCCCAGCTCCACGGCGCCAGGCCCCACCCATCGCTGGGCTCCACAAACCGTTTGAAGACACGGGGAATACTACACATAACTGAACCGAAGGCTCTAAAGGGGTGAATCTTACGGACTGCATACCTCAATTTCAAGCAATTTCTGCGTGGTCCAGTAAAAGTCGGGCTGGGACTCAGCCACTGGTCTGGGGGATGCCGAAGTCACCGGGGACCAGAGACAGCGGTGAACCCTGGTGGGAGGGACTTCCGGTGGGCCCTGAGGCGGGGGCTCCAGTCCTGGAAAGCCCCGTGGAGGGAGGTCGTGCCCCTGGATGTCACCAAGGAGGCCCTGCCAGGGCCTTTCCTCCCTCTGCTTTCCCATCTCTCCAGGGACCCCTACGAGCCCGGAGGCGGTGGGCGCTCCTGGCGGGGGAGGGTCCAAGCTTTGAGACAGCCAATGAGCGTCGGGACGGGCATTGAGATGGCCAATGAGCGTCGGGACGGGCATAGAGAAGGCCAATGAGCGTCGGGACGGGCAATGAGTGTCAGAGGCGCTCCAGGACAGGTGCCCACTCACGTGTGAGGCCTTCGCTGGTGGCACCAGAGAAGTGGGGGCGCAGGTGCTCCGCCGCGGATCAGAGGGTCTGGTGCCGATCCCCAGCTCTGCCTCAGACTCCAGCTTCCTGCTCATGCAGACCCGGGGAGGCAGCCGGGATGGCTCAGGTCGCTGGTTGGCTCCCTGCCATCCACAAGGGAGGCCCGGATCAAGTTCCAAGCGCAAATAAATAAAACATTAGGGTAAAAATACTGATGGAGGCAGTTTTGCCATAAAACGAGAAGAGAAACAATGTAGTAGTGTTCCTGGAACAAAACGAGGCCTGGGCTGCTGGGCGCTGGACAGGCGATACCAGAGACGCGCGTCCATGCGGGGAACAGGTGGATTGAAGAAGCCAGCATCGGGGCTGGCCAGCATCGGGTGCAGCAGATAAAGCCTCTGCCCGCGACACCAGCATCCCACACGGGCGCCAATTCGAGTCCTGGCCGCGACACTGCTGATCCAACTCCCGCTAATGGCCTGGGAAAGCAGCAGAAGATGGCCCAGGTCACTGGGCCCCGGCCACCCATGTGCGAGACCTGGATGGAGTTTCAGGCGCCCGACTTTGGCCGGACCCAGCCCTGGCTGTGGAGGGCATTTGGGGAACTGAACCAGGGTTGGAAGATCTTTCTCCATATCGTCATCTCTCTCTCTCTCTCTCTCTCCCTCTCTCCCTCTCTCCCTCTCTCCCTCTCTCCCTCTCTCTCCACCCCCCACTCTATCTTTCAAACAAATAAATAAATCTTAAATCTCAGGAGCAGGAAGGGGAGCTAAGGGGGAGTCGGGAACGGGTGGGGCCGCCGCATGCTGGCCTCCGGCCGGGCGATAAAAGCTAGCCAGAGTCACAGTGGCTACTTTGATTGTGCGGTCACCAGGCCAGTCCTCTGGGCCCGCTGGCCAGGGAGGGCCAGATTACTTTGCAACTTCAGCGGCCGTCCCAAGGCTGTCAGAAAGTGGAAAGGAAAAGGCAGACGAGTTGAGTAGGGGCACAGCAGCGGGCAGGGGCTGGGGCTGGTGGGGGGGAGCTTATTTATGGAGATGGAGATGCTGGCTGGAGACACAGCAGTCACTGGGGAAACCCGAAGATGCAGGATGTGGGGAGGGGGGAGGCAGGGAGGGGGCTGGGGGGGTGCTCACAGCACTTCCTTCCCGTGTGGCTTGCGTCCTGTGGTGCCGTGACTGACGCTCTTGCTGGCGCCCGCAGGACCACGGGCGTGGAAACACCTGTTCCACCCCCCACGTCACCTGGGAGCCCGGACTTTCCAACTTCTCAAGATACTGGAAACTTGGAGTTGTTTCAAATGTGAATTTTTTTTTAAGATTTACTTACTTATTTGAAAGGCTGAGTCAGAGAGAGAGAGAGAGAGAGAGAGAGAGAGAGCAAGCTGTCCCATTCACTGGTTCATTCTCCAAATGGCCCCAATAGCCAGGCTGGGCCAGGCCAAAGCCAGGAGCCAGGAGACTCATCTAGCTCTCCCACAAGGGTGCAGGGGCCCAAGCACTGGGGGCGTCTTCTGCTGCTTTCCCAGGCGCATTCCTAGGGAGCTGGCTGGGAAGTGGAGCAGCTGGGACTCGAACCAGCGCTCTGAGAGCGGATGCTGGCGTCACAGCCAGCAGCTTAACGTGTTATGCCACAGTGCTGGCCCCTCTTCTCACGATTTGACGATTGGCTTTGTGTTCTCTGCGGGGCAAACCCAGCACACCCGCTGGCTGCGCTGAGCCCTGGGCCTGGTGAGCACCGGTCAGGGCAGCGCTGGGCTTCTAAGGGGTCCCAGGGTAAGCGAGAGGCAGCAAGCCAGGACGCCCCAACAGCGTCTCAGGGTCCCCCCACTGCCCCGCTGGACACCATCTCATTTAATCCTCATAACCCCAACGCGGTGCCGTGGCTCCTGGCGTGAGTGCTGCGATGTCAGGCGTTGGCTCCGCTTAGCAGTCGGGATCCTGTGCCCGAGCCACACAGCAAGCAGGTGCGACTTGAACCCAGACGACACGAAGGCCTGCGTGGCCATAGCCTCCACAGGACAGGAAAGGAAGCAGGAAGTGATTTCGGAAAGGGAGTGAGGCTTAGCTAGGGCTACTGCAACCGCCTTCGGTTCCCACCCCTGCTCCCTGTAAGCCACTGTCAAGTTTACAGAGTGTTGTGGGGGCCGTTCTGTCCCCCTCAAAGAAGGTACAATGGGATGGACGGTTGGTGGAGCGGTCAAGATGCCCAAGTGCTTGAGTTCAAATCCCAGCCCTGACTCCCGCTTCCCGCGCTGCACCCTGGGGGGCAGCGGTGAGGGCTTAAGTATTTGGTTCCTGCACCCACGTGGGAGACCTGGACGGAGCTCCCGGCTCCCAGCGTCAGCCCCATGCAGACCCACTCACTGCAGGCGTCAAGGACAAGTGCAGCAGATGGGGGCTCTGTCTGTTTCTCCAATAAACACATGAATATTAAAGAAAGGAGAGATGTTGGAACCCCCATTCCCCAGTGCCTCAGAATGGGACTCCTATTTGGAGATCGGGCCTTTGCAGAGGCAATCAAATTAAAGTGAGATCATTAGGGGCGGGGGTTGGGGCTCAGCTGGTGCAGCTGCAGCTGAACAACAGCGGCATCCCATCCAGGCGCTGGTTTGAGTCCCGGCTGTTCCACTTCCAATCCAGCTCCGTGCTAACGCGCCTGGGAAGGCAGCGGAGGATGGCCAAGTGCTTGGGCCCCTGCACCCATGTAGGAGACCTGGAGAGGGTTCCTGGCTCCTGGTTTTGGCTGTTGTAGCTTTGTGGGGAGTGAATCATAAGCCCCCGCCGCCCACTCTGGCTCTCCAATAGACAAGTAAATCTTCAAAAAATAGCCGAGATGAAGTCATTAGTTTGGGCTATGGCACGATCATGGCAGGTGTTCCTTCCGTGGGAGTTGGGGCTCGGAGAGCAGACAGGTGAAGCAGAGAGCTGCCTGGGATTTGGGGTAGGCTTGCCCTCGCGGCTCTCAGCAGGAGCCCGCCCCGCTCATGCCTCTGTCTCGGACTTGCCGGCTCCAGAACCTGCTGGATGGTGACGTCACCGTGTGAGCCGCAATGCTTTGTCCCAGCGACAGCAATCCTGGCAAACTCATAGGCAGGGAGAAAAGACGGGATCCATTCAAGGGCAGAAGAGAGCTGGCCTGCGCAGGCAGAGTCAGGAGTCAGCCCTCGGAGCAGAGAGAGGGTGGTGGTTGCGCAAGATTCCGAGAGAAGATGAACAGGAGGGAAAAAAAAAAACCAGAAAGCCCCAAAACAGACTCACGCATCTATGGGCGTGGAGATCACATTCCTTTCTTTAAAAAATAGTGACAATCGGGGCCAGCATTGTGGCGCGATGGGCTAAGCTGCTGCCTGCAGCAATGGCTTCCCACGCGAGCACTGGTTAGAGTGTTTGGGCCCCTGCCACCCGCGTGGGAGACCTGGATGGAGCTCCTGCCTCCTGGCTTGGTCGTTGTGGCCATTTGGGGAGTGAACCAGAGATGGAAGTTTCTCTCTCTCTCTCTCTCTCTCTCTCTCTCTCTCTCTCTGTCACTCTGCCTCTCAAATAAATCAGAAATTCCAGACAGTCACCACATGGTAAAAGTCAGCAGAGTTTGCTGCAGGATGCGGTGGGATGCGGGGGGGGGGGGGGGGATGCGGAGAGGAGCCAGGGAACCCTCCAAGGTCTCCAGCCCGAGCGGTTGAAGGAAGGCGAATTCCCTGGACTCGAGGAAACAGGCCACACAGCCGCACACATGAAGCAGTCCAACCAAGTTCAAGGCTGCATCCTTGGGGAGGAAAGGCTGGGCTGACCCCGGTTAACCCTGAGCACGGAGCCAACGTCACATCCTCCCTCTGGGCTGGGCCTGCCTGTCCCTTCCCTCAGGTTAATGAGGCTCCCACACCCTTCTGCCAGGCCTGACATCACCCAGGTCACTCATGGCTACTTGTGGGCTGCAACTCAGCTCTTCTGTGCTGTGCAGTAGAGAGCCAACATCCCAGCCGTGGGCATAACCTGCGTCCTTTCCCCAACTCCCAAGACTTCTTCTTTTTTTAATAACAATTTTAAAGATTTAATTTATTTATTTGAGAGGCAGAGTTACAGAGAGAGATGGAGAGACAGAGAGAGAGAGGTCTTCCATTTACTGGTTTATTCCCCAATTGGCCACAACGATCAGAGCCAGGTAGATCAGGAGCCAGGAGCTTTTCCCGGGCCTCCCATGTGGGCGCAGGAGTCCAAGCACTTGGGCCAACTTCCATTGCCTTTCCAGGCCACAAGCAAAGAACTGGATCAGAAGTGGAGCAGCCAGGACACAAAGCGGCACCCATACAAGAAGCCAGCAGCACAGGCAGAGGCTTAGCTTACTACGCCACAGTGCCAGCTCCTCTCCTGACTTCTGAAACATTTTTCTACTCTTTCTTTTGCCCATTTTCCTGTTCAAATGTTTATCTTTTCCTTATTGACTTGTGGGAGCTCTTTACATATTGTGGATATAAACCCCCGTTAGTTACTTGTATCCTAAGGATCTTCTCACAACAGTGGCTTATCTTTTCATTTCATGTATGTATGGTGTCTTCAGAAGATCAGAGGTTTTATTCTCATTGATGTAGAACTGATCAGTCTTGTATGGCTAGTACTTTTGTGTCCAAGACATCTTTCATGGTCCAGCATTGTGGCACAGCGTGTGAGGCCGCTGCTTGTGACGCTGGCATCCCGTTCTGGAACTCCTGGCTGCTCTGTTTCCCATCCAGCTCCCTGCTGTTACACCTGGGAAGGCAGCAGACGACCGCCCAGGAGCCCGGGCCCCTGGCAGTCGGATGGAACCGGAGGCTCCTGGCTTCAGCCTGGCCCAGAGCTGGCTGCTGCAGCCATCTGGGAAGTGGCCCAGCAGGTGGAAGATCTGCTGACCTCGCTCTCTGTCTCTCCCTTTCTCTGTTACTCTACCTTTCAAATAGAGACAGAGAGAAAGGTCTTCCCTCCGTTGGTTCACCATGCAATGGCCGCTGCGGCCGGCGCTGCGCCGATCCGAAGGCAGGAGCCAGGTGCTTCTCCTGGTCTCCCATGGGGTGCAGGGCCCAAGCACTTGGGCCATCCTCCACTGCACTCCCGGGCCACAGCAGAGAGCTGGACTGGAAGAGGGGCAACCAGGACAGAATCCGGCATCCCAACCGGGACTAGAACCCGGGGTAATAGCGCTGCAGGCGGAGGATTAACCTAGTGAGCCGTGGCGCCAACCTAAACTTTTTTTTTTTAAGATTTATTTATTTACTTGAAAGCCAGAGTTGCACAGAGAGAGGAGAGGAGAGTCAGAGAGAGAGAGAGAGAGAGAGAGAGAGAGAGGTCTTCCATCGGATGGTTCACTCCCTAGCTGGCCACAACGGCCGGAGCAACGCTGATCCAAAGCCAGGAGCTTCTTCCTGGTCTCCCACGTGGGTACAGGGGCTTAAGCACTTGGGCCATCTTATACCACTTTCCCAGGCCATAGCAGAGAGCTGGATTAGAAATGGTGCAGCCAGGTCTCGAACCAGTGCCCATATGGGATGCTGGTGCTTCAGGCCGGGGCATTAACCCACTGCACCACAGCGCCAGCCCCAAGGAATAAATAAACTTTTAAAAATGCTCAAACATCAACATGGCGGCCAGGCGGCGTCCTCTGGGGCTGGAGGAAGATCCAGCATCCCTTTGCTTCTAGAAGCTTCCGCATTCCTTGGCTCAAGGCCTGCTTTGTGTGGTTGCAGCCTCTCCTTTGGGCCTTTGGTCTGCTTGTCTCTATCCGCTCTTCCCCTTGGAACCCAGGGTCCTCTCCCGCCCCGTCCTCGCCCTTACTCCATGCACAGCCCCTCTCTCACGAGTCCCATAGCCGCAGGCTGGGAACTGGGAAGTTGGCATCGTCAGGGGCCATCGTTCTGCCTGCCAAGGCTCTGTTCAAGAACAGGCACCATCGAGATGAGTGTCACCTGTTTCTCTTTCGTCCCCGAACGTGGCTACTAGAAAATCAACGCTTACTGGGTGGCTTGCATTCTGCGTGTTCCCCTGGTCTGTGACCCGTCTCTCTCCTAGGAGAACGTAAGCGCCGAGAAGACGGGCATTTTGTTTTATTTTCGGCTAGATCGCTGGCGCCAGCACGATTCCTGCTACACGGTAGGCCCTCAGTAAATATTTGTTGAATGGACAAATAGTTTGGATTTTTCCCTGATGATCCATCTCTGACACGAACTCCCAGACACCCCCTACTCCCACACAACCCCCATGACTGAGCGGGTGAAAAGGGACTTGGAACAACCCTGGAGGGCTTCCTAGAGGAGAGGGTGCGACTGGTGAGAGAAGGAAGTCCAGCCCAGGAGAGGTCTTGCAGGCGGCTGGCCTGTTTCCACGGAGACGGATGCCAGACCCCTCCCCCTGGCGCAGAGAGATGAAGATGTGGTTGCCATGACGACCCTGCATCCTCAGAATGGTGAGTTGTATAGCAGCCAGATGCCCTTCGGGGGTAATTGGAGTGATGTGAGATAAAAATAGGCGTGCAGGGAAGGGCTGGGGCTGGGCTCGAAGGCTCCCCGAGACCCCATCTGCCACCCTTAGCCTCCCGGCCCCGTCACTCTCCCCGTCTTTATCCTTGGACATTTCCAGACGCACAGAGATGAGGCTCCCAGCGCGCTGCCTTCGCAGGCCCTCCACCTCCTCTCTTGCCAAGATCTTGTCCTCCCTCGCCCCTCACCCGCACGCCCGGAGCCGAGACCTGTGACCACCAGGAACCTCACAGCAGTCCCTGCTCACTCTAACCCGTGTCCCCACTCCAAGACTCCTGCCACCCTGCCAGGACCGCCAATCCATGAGTCCCACCGCCCTGCACCGTGGCCACCTGTTTGTTACTCCACCCCAGCCTAGCATAGCACCCGGGACGGCCGTTACCATCCTTCTCATGCCCACCCTCAACTCCCTCTCTTCACTGGTCTTGCAGGGAAAGCCCCCATACCAGATGGGGCGCCTGGGACAATCCCACGGGCCCCTTGCCTCTCTCACTTGAACTTCAGCACCACAACCTCAAGGGGCGCTGTCTGGCAAGTCCCTCCTAGAGCTCCAGCCCACCCACTGTTCAAAGCCCACACTTTGCAAAGTGTGATGGAATAACACAAGGCGTACATTTGAGATTCTGAACATTTTTAAACATCCTAGTCACATCACAATGCCGTGTGGCCAGGACTTCTTCATTCCTCCAATAAAAACTTTATATTTATATATACATATAATTTTATTTATTTGAAAAGCAGAATGACAGAGAGAGAGGGAGAGAGAAAGAGAATCTTCCATCTGCTGGTTCACTCCCCAACTGGCTATAACAGCTGGGGCTGGGCCAGTTCCAAGCCAGGAGCCAGGAACTCCATCAGGGTCTCCTGTGTGGGTGGCAGGGGCCCAAGCCCTTGGGCCATCTTCCGCTGCCTTCCCAGGCACAGCAGCAGGGAGCTGGATTAGAAGAGGAGCAGCCGGGACTCGAACCAGCGCCCATATATGGGATGCCCGCATCACAGGCAGCAGCGTAACCCGCTGCGCCACAGCACCGGCCCTAGAAACTCTGTACTGAAAAATCAGGAACTCCCCACTCCTCCTTCCACCAGGAAACTCCCTCCGCCTTTCCCTCCACACGCTGTGTATTTCTGGTCCCTCCTACAGATGAAACCGTACACTACGGTGAGTCCCAGCTGCTCCACTGCCGATCCAGCTCTCTGCTGTGGCCTGGGAAAGCAGGAGAAGATGGCCCAGGTCCTTGGGCTCCTGCACCTGCGTGGGAGACCCAGAAGAAGCTCCTGGCTCCTGGCTGTGGATCAGCTCAGCTCTGGCCATTGCAGCCAACTGGGGAGTGAACCAGCAGATGGAAGACCTCTCTCTCTCTCTCTCTCTCTCTCTCTGCCTTTGCCTCTCTGTAACTCTGCATTTAAATAAGTAAATCTTAATAAATAAACAAGGGCTTGGGTCCCTGCCACCCACTGGATGGAGATCTGGTTTCCTGGCCTTGGTCTGGTTCAAGCCTGGCAGCTGCAGGCATTTGGGGAGTGAACCAGCAGATGGAAGACAACCCCCCGCCTCTCTCTCTCTTTCTCTGTCTCTCTCTCTTTCTCTCTCTCTGTCTCTCTTTGTGTTGCTCTGCCTTTCCAACTAAATGAACCTAAAGTGTAGCAAACAGCCCGTGCCCATCAACAGGGGAGCAGCCGTGCAAAGCATGGCGCACACAGCTGGTGGCCGGAGTCTCTCCTGGGAGGAGGAGCCGCTGCCCCCTTGCTGTGGCCTGAATTCCCCCAGGCAGCCGCGAGACCAAGGCCAAGTCCTCATTAGGCTGCGTTCCAGCCCTGGCGGCCGGGTCCTCGTTGTCAAGATGAAGCGCGGTTGCGGGCATGAACAGTCACAGAGCAGGGGGAGCGGCTGTGAGATAGGCCCCAGCCTCGATGGTCCCTCGTGGACAGAGAAGAATGGGAGTGGGACCAGTCCCGGCTCACCACTGGGAGTCGGTGGCACCGAGGACCAGGCCGAAGCAGAACCAGAACACACAGGAGGGAGAAATCCTAGGAGCCTCTTTTTTCTTTTTAGGAACTTGATACAAAGGAATAAATGCTTTCCTGGGAACCCTGGAATATTCTGGAATATCCTGGAATATTCTGGTACATGCTGTAGCAGAATGTACCTTGAAATATTATGTGAGAGGAGCCAGACACAAGAGCCAGTATTTCTTTTTAAAGATTTAGTTTTTTATTTATTTGAAAGGCAGAGTTACAGTGAGAGAGGAACAGAGAGAGAGAGAAGTCTTCCATCTGAGGGTTCATTTCTTGGATGACTGCAACGGCCAGAGCAGCACTGATCCGAAGCCAGGAGCCAGGAGCTTCCTCCAGGTCTCCCAGGTGGATGCAGGAGCCCAAGGACCTGGGCCATCTTCTACTGCTTTCTCAGGCCATAGTAGAGAGCTGGATCAGAAATGGAGAAGCCGGGTCTCGAACCAGCATCCACACCCCATATGGCCGTCTTTGGAGGATGCACATCCCTACCAGGCTGCCCCTCCCCTGCAGCCCATGCGGCCCCGCCCCTTCATCTACAACCTTCTGGGACCTACAGCAGGTTAAAGCCCTGGCCTGAGGCACCAGCATCCCATAGGGTGTCAGTTCAAGACCCGCCTGCTCCGCTTCCCATCCAGCTCTCTGCTATGGCCTGGGAAAGCAGCCGAGGATGGCCCAAGTGCCAGGGCCCCTGCACCCGCGTGGGAGAACTGAATGACTTCCTGGCTCCTGGCTTGGGCCTGGCCCTGCCCCAGCCATTGTGGCCATTTTGGGAGTGAACCAGTAGATGGAAAATCCTCTCTCTCTCTCTCTCTCTCTCTCTCTCTCTCTGTGTGTGTGTGTGTGTGTTCTGCTTTGCCAAAGAATAACAGGTAAGTAAAGAACCATTCACATGTGAAATGCAGATGCTTTCTATGCCTAGCCTTCTGGCCTTTCGAATTTTGCGCCCTGATCTTATCACGCCCGTGCACATTACTTCGCTGCATTGTTTTTTTTAAAGTCGGCCCAGCGTGAAATGAGTCAGCAACCACAAGTGCACGATCACGGTGACGGGTTCACAAGTGCATGGTCACAGTGACGGGCTCACCGCTGTGGCCCTTGGCCCCGTCCCACGCCCGGCCCTGCACACTCCGGCCTGGGAAGCTGCTCGGCCCCTGGCGGCCGCCCCTTGGAGCCTCTGATCTGACCACTTCTGAGGCCTCCCCCGGGGCCTGCGGCCCATGACAGGCAGGTGACAGGCAGCTGCGCTGGGCTTCCATCCCTCAGGCGGGGGATGAAAGGAGCAGGGTGGGGGGCTGAGGGGAGGCAGAACAAAGGAGATTCCTAGGGCTTCCTGTGTCAGCCTGGCCTGCGCGTTTACTGCCCACCTACTGTATACCCAGCACGGGCGGGGGTGGTGCTGGGGACATGGTAGTGACTGGCCCTGCCCTCACCAGGCTCCTAGTCCCGTGCCAGAGACAGGTCAGGGCTTACCTGGAAAGAACAGCACTGGGATGGGCAGGGGGAGGGGGTTGGGAATCTAGCTGATGCAATCGCGGAGGGCTTCCTGAAAGAGGAGACACCTAGTTCCTTACTGAGTCTATGATACCCATCTAGACCCAGGCCTCCAGCCAGAGCTGAGGACGGGTTCCTGGCTCCCTGGAATGTGGCACGCTAGCAGCTGTCTGTAGCTCACGGCCGCCCCGGATGCCGTCCCCGCCGTCCCGGGTGCTTCAGGCTCCTCTTTCACGCGGGGCTCGGGAGTGGCCTCTCCCGCACAATTCCCTCCTTCACAGCTCCTGCGGGCGCCCTGACCTCCTGCTCCCTCACTGCCACGCTGCCTCTCCTAACCCAGCCCTGGCCCGTGCCTGTCCCAGTCAGGACGCCTGGCAAACATCTGTGACTCCAGGGAGGAAGCCTAGACCCGCAGGGCAGCCGGGGCTGGCGAGGAGGTGGGGGAGGGTGCTCCAGGCGCCGAGGGCCAGGGCAGGTGTGCGGGCGCCGGCGGAGGAAGAATGTGGGCGGGGCGGGGTTGCAGCAGCGCTGGGGCGGTGGAGGGGGCCGGGAGAGCCGGACGTGACGCGGCCCGCTGGGAAGGATCTAGAACCTTTATCCCCAGGGAGGATGGAGGGACGGGACCTTTGGAGGTGGATGGGTTGGGGGGGATCTTTGCCAGCGGTGCAAGGAGGGGCGTGGCCTGCTGCGAAGCCCCGCCTCTCGGAGCCTCCCAAGGCCTTGGTGCGGGCAACACATTCCAGGCGGCGCCTCCTGGAACTGGCTGTGATGGCGCCGCGGGGTCACGGCCCGGGCTCTGCCGCTCCCTGAGGCCCCGGCCTGACGGCCTGGGGGGGGGGGCAGGGGGCCGAGGGGCACGGCGGCTTCGCCTCTTCCACGCCCGCCCCCGGGGCCTCGGGCCAGCCCCTGTCATCCCACGCTCGGAGCCCCACGTGGGGAGGAAGCGCAGCTGCAGCTGTCTGATGGGCTGCAGGCCCGAGGGGTGAGGGGCGGCCTCTGAATGGTCAGATCACAGTGGAAATGCGGATTCCCAGGGTGCGGGCGCGGGTGGGGGCCGGCGCCTGTGTTTTCGTCCACGGTCGGGCAGAAACCCTGTGTAGCTGTCTTTCTCCTAGGGAATAGTCTCACGTAGTGCACGCGGGTCTGTTGAGCACCTACTGCCGACCAGGCGAGCCAGGTTGCCCCACCGCCGTGCAGGGAACATTCTAGGGGAGAGCAGGGACATCAGGATCTTGCAGAAAACCGTGAGCAGGCGGCCGCGTGTGGGAAGCACCACTTGCAGGATTTGGGGAGTGATCAGAGGAGGCCTTGACCCGAGGTGACACTGAACCGGGGCTTGAAAGACGAGGTTATCTGGGGTCGAGGTTATCTGGGGTCGGGGTGGGAACAGCAAGGGGGGGCAAGTGCAAAGGCCCTGAGGCAGGAGTGTCTGGGGGTCTCAGAAGCAGGAGGCGAGTGAGGAGGAGGGGCCGCTGGGACTCTCCAGGCCACCGTCCAAACCCTTTCGCCTGTTGCTGTCTTGTGGGGGAGGTCCGTCTGTGTCTCCGAGCCAGGTCTCAAGAGCGGATTGCCGAACCGTGGGGGAATTTCGCAAGCCAGTTTTAACCCAGCTGTTATTACAAATGAAATCATGTAAACTTACAAGCAAAGAAATTAGATTCAAAGCAAAGATAGCAAATAGCCAAACGGGTTGTTTTCTCATGACTTTGCTACTTTTTATGACTGGGGCTGGGGTTATTTCTGTCTGCACTGTGGACATTCTGCAGGATGGTGTGCTGCGGTTTATTCCAAACTCTGCATTCAGCGTCACATCACTCACTTAAAATCAGCCATGGAGGGGGTGTCTACACCGCAGATCGGGCAAGGGAGCGGGCGGTCGAATATTTATCAATACATCATGCAATGCATACGGATTTGGCGTATAGCGACAGACAGAGCTCTTATGAGCCGGTTCGCTCCCCAAATGCCTGCAACAGACAGGGCAGGGCCAGGCCAAAGCCGGGAGTCGGAACTGCATCCGGGGCTCCCACGTGGGAGGCAGGGCCCCGCCGTTGGGCCTTACCCTGCTGCCTCCCGGTGTGTGTCAGCCGGAAGCAGAGGAGCTGGGGGTAGAGCCGCCCACAGCCCATACCCCTGGCATCCCAGCCTGCACCGCAGCCGCCCCACTGGCCCCGCTGGGCGCATTCCTAGCAGCTCACAGTGGCGCCCCTCGCGGGCCCCTAGCTAGTGAGCGCTCTCCTGCAGGTACCGGCCGGGCCCAGGCAGAACCCTGGCTGCAGCCGGACCCGCCCGAGCAGAGCTGCTGTGTCAGAGGCCGCGGGCCGCGCTCAGTGCTGCCCCGTGGCCGTCCGCACCAGCTCCCGTGCCCACGACAAGTGTGTCAGAGTGCAGGGCCCCCAGAGGGCACGCTGCTGCCCCTCCCCCGAGCCGTTTGGGTTTCCCTTCGGAGGCAGACCTTGTCCTTGTCTCTCCAAGTCCGAAGGCCGCACCCTGACCTCAGCGTGGCCCTGGGAGAGTCCACGTTTCAGCCACTTGGGTGGTCGGCTGTCTGTACCTTGAAATGGGCAGTGTTCCCACTCCCCCCCCTTTTATTTATTTGGAAGGCAGAGAAGGGCCGGCACTGTGGCATAGCGGGTACAGCTGCCACCTGTGGCACGGGCGTCCAATATGGGTGCTGGTTCGAGTCCCGGCTGCTCCACTTCTGATCCAGCTCCCTGCTACTACGTCTGGGAAAGCAGCGGAGGATGGCCCAAGCGCTTGGGCCCCTGCACCTGTATGGGAAACCTGGAAGAAGCTCCTGGCTCCTGGCTTTGGATTGCACAGCTCCAGCCGTTGTGGACATGTGGGAAGTGAACCAGTAGATGGAAGACCTCTCTCTATCTCTCTCTCTCTCTCTCTCTCTCTCTCTCTCTCTCACTGTATTTCTGCCTGTCAAATAAATAATCTTTTAAAAAACAAAAAGAAAAAATATAGAAAGGCAGAGAGACAGAGACGGAGAGAGCTCTCATCTGCTGGTTCACTCCCCACATGCCCACAAACAGCTGAGGCTGAGGCGGGGCCGGGAGGGAGCCTAGAGCCCAGAACTCCATCCCGGTCTCCCAAGTGAGTGACAGGGGCTCAAGCACGTGAGCCTCCCGGGTGTGTACATCAGCAGGGAGCTGGAGTCAGCAGCAGAAGTTCTGGGGGGGGGGGGGGTCGTGAGGTGCGGGCGTCCCAAGCAGAGACTTGACTGCTATGTCCGTGCCCCACCCACCTGCACCTGCTCATGCCTGCCTTGCCCCTCCCGGGAGCCGGCCCCCACTTCCTCCCTCTCCCCAGCCGAGCCCTATGCCACTTCCACTTCTCTCCACATCCAGAGGCTGCAAAACACGACCTGGGCAGAGCCAGAGGCCCTGCACGGGCTCAGCTGAGCACCGAAGCTTCCAGCCAGCCCCGGGCCCAGGCGGCTTCAGGAGCCGAGACTCTGGCGGGAGGGCCGTCTTGCCTGGTGGTCCCGGCCTCCTCCCCAGACGCTCCCTGCAGCAGGCCCCGTCTTTGCTCTGCTAGGTTGTTCGTTTGCTTGCAGATTTTATGTTTATTTATTTATTTGAAAGAGTTCCGGAGAGGAAGAGAGAGAGAGAGAGAGAGAGAGAGAGAGAGAGAGCGAGAGCGAGCACGCTCTTCCATGCCCTGGTTCACAACAGGGCTGGGGCATGTGGAGGCCAGGAGCCAGGGGCGTGGAGGGGGCGGGGGAGGGGCTGCTCGGTGGGGGCAGAACCGCAAAGGGGGGGCACATCGGGATTCTGTGCTGAAAGCGAAGACAATTGTCTTCTGCAATTTTCACTTCTCAAAAAAATCTTGTTTTACATCCACACTTGGGAAAATGAGATGGGGCGGGGGGGTGGGGGGAGAGGGCTGTGTGGACCAGGGCTCCTCTGTGGTTCCAGGAACCTCCCGCCCTCCCCTGCGCTGGTTCCAGGGCCCCTCGGCCTGGAAGCACCACCCTCAGGGCTCCCTTTGCCATGGGACTTGTCTGTCACCCTCCACTTCCTGCCCAGCTCCCTGCAGCTCTGTCCCGAACCTGTTAATGAGCAGTCAGGCTGTTCCCTCCCAGGGGCTGAAGGGCAAACCCTCCCACCCCCAGACCCAGGCCCCGGTCCCCGCAGGATGATGGGCAGAGATCTCTGGTCCCGTCTCAAGGTCCAGCGCCCCATGCAGTGCCGTGGATGGTGCCAGGCCTCCCTCCCCGAGCCCTGGGCAGACCCAAGGCAGCCCAGTGTCCCCGCCCCACGCGTCCTGGCCCTTCAGGCCGGGGCCCACCAGGCTCAGTGAACACCACTGGCTCTCTGTGCGCAGAACTGGCCTGTGCCTGCCTCCAGGGCACACCCGGGTCCCCCAGGTCCCAAGGCAGGGCTGTGACCCCCTCAGAGCGCAGTATGTAACCTCACTTACTTCTTTTTGCTTATTTGGTTTTTCAAAAGGCAGCGACGTAGAAGCAGAGTCTCCCCTCCACTCCTCAAGTGCCCACAACACCCAGGGCTGGGAACCCCTTCAGGGTCTCCCACGTGGGAGGCAGGGACCCAAGGACTGGAGCCATCTCCTGCTGCCTCCCAAGGTGCACATGAGCAGGAAGCCGGATAGGAAGTGGAGCTGGGATTCCAACCCTGGGCACTCTGATACGGGCTGTGGGTCCCAAGGAGCTGGACTTACTGCAGGCTCTTCCCTCTGGGCAGGAAAGAATCCAATGTGGAGGCACGTGGCGCTGAGGTGCGGCGGGCGAAGTTGCATTCTGCAGTGCCCGCATCCCGTGTTCAAGTCCCGGCTGCTCCACTCTGATCCAGCTCCCTGTGAATGCACCCAGGAAAGCAGTGGAAGATAGCCTAAGTGCTCAGACCCCTGTCACCCACATGGGCAACCTGGAAGAAGCTCCTGGCTCCTGGCTTTGGACTGGCCCAGCCCTGGCCACTGTGGCCATTTGGGGAGTGAACCAAAAAACCCTCAACTAGGCTCAGGCCGTCATGCAGTCAGGAAGCGTGGGGTGTGTGTCTAGGGGTGGAGCTTATTTGAATATTCAAGTCGGTGGAGCTGTGTGAGTCTGGAGTACCTCCCGCTTCTGTGTCCCCTTTCTGGAAACAGGAGAAGCATCATGGTGTCAGGTGCATGATGGGAGTGGGAATCCCAGCCATGGTGATTTTATGATGACCTCACCATGACCATGGGGTCTTCTTCATGTTGGCCGCTTCCGGCTGGGGCTGGTTCTACACCTGCAACATCGGGGAATGGAAGTTTGCACTACACGGAAGTGGGGAGCACTTGGAAGGTGGGTTGGGGTGACGCAGACGGGGCTATCACGCAGGGACCCGCTGCAGCTGCAGTCACACGGCGGACAGCAGGAACCGTCGCAATGTGGGTCAGCTGGGGTGGTTACTCCGCAGATCCCCCGCAGCTTCAAACTGGGATAGGCAGGCAGATCGGATGAATTGATTGATTTGTGAGCTGGACGACCACGCCTTCACCACGCCCCCTGAGTAGTCTCACGCCCCTGCCGGACTCCAGCTGTACACCCGCCTGCCAATCAGGCTACATAACCACGCCCCTTTGGAAGTGGATAAAAGGCTTGGCCCATCCCCCAAATCTCTCCGCCTTGCTGCTGCTTGTGTGTGCTCAGTTGCTTGTGGCTGTTCACAACTAAACGCTCACTGCACGTGGCTCCTGGCCTGCTCCCTGCTCAGTATGGACCCCAACTTAAATTTCTAGACTTTTCTGTCTCCCTTAGCTACAGCCCTCACTCCCCTATGCATTTCTCTCACTAAATAAAAAACTTAAAAAACTCGCCATGCTGCCTGGCCTATCTGAGCCAGTATTCAGAATTCTTCTCTGGATTCGTGCCAAGAACCCACACCCTTGTTGATACAGGAAATAGTGATAAGCAGATTGGCCACAAAACCTCAGCTCCCTGCTCCAACAGCGCCCACCTGCCCATCTCAAGTCTTCATCCTGCGTCCGAGACCCGGGCTTGAGAGAGAATCCCTCAGCCGCCTTCCGCTAGGAGCCCGTCGGCGCCCCCACGCTCTCGGCCATTATCCTCTCCTGTCTCCTGGGATCCCTATGCAGGTCACTGGGACACACCCAGGGCCGGAGCGGTGGCAGGTGCAGCTGCCCTGGGAACCAGCCCCTGGCCCTGGCTGGATCTGGTGGCAGGCGCGGAGGGCAGTGCCTGACACCCCAGCTCTGGGCCTCAAGGCACAGAAACCTGAGTGACCGCCACGGGGGGGCCCCTGAGAGCCTGCGGCTGGGGGAGGGGGGCACAGCAGCCTGGACAAGCCAGCTCTTAAATAAATAAGTAGGGAGGCAGGAAGCCGAGGGCAGGGCTGGTCTCCAGTTCCCCAGCCAGGTCAGGAAGGCTGACGCTCCCAGGCGGCCACGGGCAGGTGAGTGGTTCAGACACCATCGGGCCTGCGTTCGGAAGCCCTCTGGTGTGTATCAGTCACAATGCAGAGTGTGTGTGCGCACATCGAGACTTAAAGCTAATCACTATATGTTTTAATTGAACTGTTTGGTTGAGACTCACTCACGTATGTCCTGTCCTACTAAAACGTTGACACTCCAGGTCTGAACATGTCGAAGACACAATTGCAACCCTTTAGTTGAAGCCTCTGCCCGCAGCGCCAGCATCCCGTAGGGACGCCGGTTCAGGTCCGGGCTGCTCCACTTCCGAGCTGGCTCCGGGCTCCGGGCTCCGGGCTGGGAGAGCAGCAGCAGGTGTGCTTACACACAGCACGGGAGCTGTTGGGACCTGGGCGGTTAAGAAGCGGTGACGCAGGGGTGCGCGAGGAGCCTCCCTCCGCCACCACTGGGAACCCCGGGTGACCCGGCACAGGGTCAGGCCCAGGGCAAGCGCGCATGGGCAGTGTGCCCGGAGTGAATGATTTCATTGCGGCCAAGCCAGCCCCTCGGGCTCGGCTCTCATCCATTCTCTTGAATTTTCTACTCGAACCAAACTGAAGTATTCTTAGCTTCCCAGATTACCCAAATCTCTCCCTGCTCCGGGCCTTGTCCTCTGCCTGTGCCCTCCCACCTTCGCTGACATCTTTCGAAATCCAGCTCAGATGCTCCCTCCTCTGGGAAGCCCTCCCTGATCCTACCCTCCAGGCTGGACTTCCTTTCCCGGCTCCCTCCATCCCAGGTTCTCCAGGTGGCCCCTGTCCACAGCCGGATTTGCCCCTTGTGAGCCCAGGGGGGAAGGAGTTAGGTCTGAGTCCCTGTGGAGACGCCAGCAGCAAGGAGCATGGGGCTGGGCATACTTGGGCTCAGAAAAAGCCTGCCCAACGGGGGCTGGGGGGAGTAGGGGGAAGCGGGAAACTCCAGGTGGGCTGGAGCAGGTGGGAGGGGAGGCCGCCTGGCAGACTCCAGGTATCTCAAGGGGGACTTTGTGCAGAACTGTACCCATTTCCCAGGTGGTAAACTGAGGTCAGGAGGGGCGTCTGTGCTCTCTGGGCTCCAGATCATCCACTGCCCGGCCCAGTCTCCTCCCGTGGGGCCCCGACAGCCTTGTTTCCCCCACGGATGAAATCGGAATCCGGGTAGGAAGTTTGACAGAGTGGGAGGGAAGCCGGTTGAAACCAGTCCCAGCGTTCTCCCCTCCCAGCCAGGGCCAGGGGTGGGGCTCTCCCAGCCAATCCTGCACGGACCTTCCAACCTTCCCCTTCTGGCTCCGCCTCTCTGCCCCCTGGGGCTCTCCGGAGTCCTGGAGCCTCCTCCCTCCATCTTGGGAGTCAAAGGCCCTCTGCCAGAAGCTTCCCCGCCCCCAGCCGGCCACCTGCGGCCCGCAGCACCTGGACTGCAGCTGCTGGGCCCCGCGCAGGGCCCCGGCACCTCCCGCTGCAGTCCCCCAGGGAGGCGCCCGGGTTGTGAGTTATGCCGAGGGGACACCCTGGAAGGGGTCTTCTCTCTTGTGGCCGCATATGAGGGTCTTCCCAAAGCTCACGGGACACGTGGATGGGAAAGAACTACACGGGGATTTCATAAGATGTTGGCACCAAAGTAAACTTCTCTTTTGTTGTTAAGGTGTATTTGTTTGTTTGAAAGGAAGGGCGGCAGAGGGGGAAAGACAAAGATCTTCCATCCACTGGTCCTCGCCCCCAAAGGCCTGCAACAGCCAGGGCTGGGCCAGGCTGAGGCCAGGAACCAGGAGCTCCATCCGGGTCTCCCACATGGGTGCCAGGGGCCCAAGCACTTGGGCTGTCACGGGCCGCCTTCCCAGGCGCGTTGCTGGGGAACTGGATTGCAAGTGGAGCAGCCAGGACAGGAGCCACACGAGTGCTCTGACATGGAGGGCTGGGTTCCCGAGTGGAGGCTTAACCAGCTGCTCCGCAAAGCCCCCCCCCAGCACCCTCGCCCTTTTGAGAGACAGACAGACAGATGGAGAGAGCTTCTAAGACTGGTTCACGCACCAGATTCCTGCAGCCAGGAACTCAGGTCCCCAGGTCGGGTCTCCGGCATGGGCGGCAGTGATCCAACCACTTGAGCCGGTCCCTGTGCCGCCCTGGGTGCGCGTGAGCAGGAGCCTGGTACTGGCACCCTGGCATGGGATGTGGGTTCCCACGCGGCGACTAACGCCCATCCCAGGGAGCCCGGAGGAGCTCGTGTTTGCGAAAGGTCACACGGGGCTGGGGCTCGCCTCACTCCAACCGCAGCGTTTTGTTCGTGTGGCCTGGGTTCACCCCTCCGATGCCCCCATTTCAGAGCTGAGCACATCGAGGCTGGAGAGTTGAGCGATTCGCCGAAGGTCCCTATCGGCTGTGCAGCGAGACACAGGGCCAGGAAGCCGCCCCCGCCCCCGGGCGTCCCTGCCGAACCGCAAAGCCGTGGCTTCGCGTCGGAGAACAACCTCCTTCAGCGATTCCTGTGAATTCCTGCGGATCGCCAGTGCGTTTAAACTGGCGCTGTCAGGCGTTCCCGTTTCCCCGCGCGCGCACACGACACAGGGCGCTGTCCTGTGTGTTTTCTCCCGCACGCTGCTTTTTCCTCCCCCCAAAATATGTCTGGTTTTTAAAATTATATTTAGTTATTTTCATTTGATTTCAAAGCAAGAGCAAGGCACTTAGAGAGAGACAGAGAGATCTTCCATCCACTGGTTCGTTCTCTAGGGTGGGGCCACAGGCTCCTCGCTGAGTGGCCCAGGAGAGGGTTTAGTTACTGACTCGGGTGCTACCTTTGTTGCTGATTGCCTGCCCTGTGCGATGTCCAGGGTTCCGTCCCCAGCGCATTTTCAGCACTTGGTGAGTCTGTTCTGCCTGGGCATGGGCCGTTAGCCTGTGGTGAGGATGCCCGTGTCCCACATGGTAGTGCCTGGGTTGGATGCCCGTGCCTGGATCAGATGCCCGTGCCTGGATCGCTTGCCCGTGCCTGGGTCGGATGTCCGTGCCTGGATCGGATGCCCATGCCTGGATTGGATTCCTGGCTCTGGCTCCCGACTCCAGCCTCCTGTAATGCTGTCCCCGGGAGACAACAGCGATGACTCACTTGATCGCGTTAGGATTTGTGGGAGACCTAGGTTGAGTCCGTAGCTCCTGGCTTTGGCCTCAGCCAACTGTGGCCATGGTGGGGATTTAGGGAGTGAACCAGGGGGAGGAGCTCTCTCTGTCTCTGTCTCTTATTCTCTCTGCCTCTCACATAAATAAACACCTTTTTAAAAACATACAGGAGTGTGTGCAAACATGATATTTTAAAGATTTATTTCTTTATGTGAGAGGTAGAGCTACAGACAAAGAGAGGGAGAGACAGAGAGAGAGGTCTTCCATGTGCTGGTTCACTCCCCAAATCTCTCTGCAATGGCCAGAGCTGGGTTGATCCAGAGCCAGGAGCCAGGAGCTTCCTCTGGTCTCCCACCTGAGTGCAGGGGCCCAAGCGCTTGGGCCACCTTCCACTGCTTTCCCAGGCCATAGCAGGGAGCTGGATGGGAAGAGGAGCACCATTCAGGTCTCCCGTGTGGGTGCAGGGGCCCAAGGTCTTCGCCGTCTTCCACTGCTTTCCCAGGCACATTAACAGGGAGCTGGATCAGAGGTGGAACAGCAGGGACGTGAACTGGCACCCATAGGAGGTGCTGATGGGTTAGCCCGCGAGGCCGCAGCGCCAGCCGCATGACGTCACTGTATATAGCGTGCTTGATCTTCTGTGGATTTGGTGAGGTCTGGCGCCGACCCCTGTGCACACGGGCACACTGCACCAGCTGCGGGCATCACAGGGACAGTTCCGTGCCAGCCCGCGGGGGTCCCTCTCGCTCTGATAGCTCTCGGCATTCTGTTGCGTGTGTGTGCTTTGTTGAATGACTGAAGGAATGAATTATTGAATGGATAGATGCCCGGCTGAAGAGCTGTGGCCCTGATCTTGAGGGTGGGGGTGACTACTTTGGAACATTCCGGACTCTGGTCAACTCTGGGGCATTCTTCCTCTGAGCTTAATCCAGCCCCTTCATATTCCAGCCCCCATAGCTCCTCTTCCAGGAAGCCCTCTCTGACTGCTAGGCTAAGCCTGGATGAGAGCCAAGTGCAAGGGTAGGCGCCAGTGTCTGATGGGGTGAAGTGCAGCCCGAGGGCGGAGGCATCTGATCCCAAATCTCTTGCGCAGGAAGTGGCTTGGGCCATAACCAACCTCATTACCCTTATCTGCTTCCAAGTGGTGCAAAAGGCGGAGGGAAGCGGTTCAGACAACACAGTGCCTGGCCTTGGCCCTGGTTCCGCGTTCCCTCCCTCGAATGTTCTTCCCCAGTCGCCCCCCACCTCCGCCCCGGGCCCCCCTTATGGCTCAGAAGCCACCTGCTCACAGCCCCCCATGCTGACCCCGCCACTCTGCCGGAGATGTTTTCGCTCGGCTGGCCGCTGGCACTTATCTGCACCTGGCAGCCCCAGTTCCCTTCCTCATTAGCAGGCAGACAAAGAGTTTTGTCTGAGCTTCTCTGTTTTTGTTTCCCTCATCCTGATGAATCCCGGCCCTGGCCCTTGGTAAGTGCTAAGGAAATCCTTGCAGAATGAGTGACAGGCACAGGACCCGCCCTCTCCCGGGCGGGACTTGGTTAGGGGAGGTGCCCTGAATGTACTGTCCAGTGTAGGCTCTCGGGGGCTCTAGGACAAAGAAGCTGCGCTCGCTGATAGGTGGTGGAGCCAGGCTTGCAACCCCTCACCCCGGGCCTTTGGGGCCCCCCTAGCATCAAGCGCACGGAAGGAGTTTGGGGAGTGACTGGGACTGAGGGACTCGGGCGTGGAGGATGAGAGAGCCCGGCAGGGGAGCAGTCAAGGAGACGCAGGGAGCAGGTGGAGGGGCCGCACCTGGCAGGTTCTCAGCTCCTTCGGTGCCTGCCGTGGGACAGGGCCGCTGGCTCTCCACATCCTGTGCCCCACAGGCTGAGGGTCAGGGCCGAGGGCTCGCCACGGCCAGTCTGCGGGGCCCAAACTGACGTCTTCAATAACACCAGCAATGACAATAAGAGTGGTGGCTGAAAGAGGAGAGCAACAGAGAGAGAGGTCTTCCATCAGCTGGTTCACTCCCCAAATGGCTATAACTTGGGCTGGGCCAGGAATCCATCCTGGACTCCATCCAGGTCTCCCACATGGGTGCAGGGACCCAAGCACTTGGCCCATTCCCCGCTGCTTTCCCAGGTGCATTAGCAGGGAGCTGGATCGGAAGTGGCACAGCGGGGACTTGAACTGGTGCCCCTATGGGATGCCAGCACTTTAGGCCAGGGCTTTAACCCACTGTACCACAGCGCCGGCCCCTACTTATTTTACTTTTAAAAAATATTTATCTATTTATTTGAAAGAGTTACAGAGACAGAGGGAGAAGAGAGAGAGAGATTGATTTTCCATCTGTGGTTCACTCCCCAAATGGCCACAATAGCCAGGGCTGGGGGAGGCCGAAGCCAGGAACCTGGAACTCTATCCTAGTCTCCCGGGTGGGTGGCCGGGGCCCAAGGTCTTGAGCCATTTTCCGCGGCTTCCGAGGTGCATTGGCAGAGAGCCAGATCGCAAGAGGCACCGGTGTGGGACGCCAGGGTTGCAGGCAGCGGCTGCTTAAGCGGCTGCATCACAACACTGGCCTCGGTAGCAAACGGAAACACTGCTGGAGCAGGCGGGCGGCTCACAAAGAGGTTTGGACTGAGGTTTTGATGGATGAGTATGAGCCCTCCGTTTCTACCCCCGCACCCCCTTCTGGGATATCCCTGGGTGGAGGGCTTCCTGCGCATGGAGTACTTGAAATTCTGCCCAGGACTCCCTCAGCACAGTGCTACTGGACCTAAGAGCTCTCTTGATGCCAGGCAAGGAAGAGTCCCCTAAGCTCTACCCCCCCCCAGAGGCTGGGACCCACTTGACAAGGTGATGGAGGAACAAGACGTTCGATGTGCAAACGCTAGTCTGCTTCCAAGACGTGCGTCTACATTGTTTTCTTCTTGCAGTTGTACAAAACTTCCGACCCCTCTCACAGGTGTAGGCTGACAGTCAAGGCTCAAGGAAGTGGGAGACCTGGACTGAGTTCCCAGCACCTAGCTTTGGTTCACATCAGCATCCCATATGGGCACCGGTTCGAGTCCCGGCTGCTCCACTTCCAGTCCAGCTCCCTGCTAAGGCACTTTGCTGTGTGTGAATTTATCTCAAAGGGAAGAAAATCACACACATACTGAACTCCGATTTATGATACGTGTGCTGAAGTATTTACAGGACGAAGGCACTGATTCTGTGACTTCGGCGCGCATCGAAAGAACACAGAGGTAAACGGCTGCAACTGTGATGTAGAAACACGGCAAAATCACAGTCGATGCTGCGTGGTGGCTACATATGAACGTCTGCTGTAAAACCCTCTCAACTTCTGTGTGTTTGACATTTTTCACGGTGAAACACAGGACCAAATATTTGGTGAGTGTGTAAAAAGCGCTAGCATAATCCCTGCAGAGTCCTAATTTTTCAGGATGGATTGCGCGTTGTTCACTGAGGCAAATCATAATCTTCGTATCCGGGCAATTGCTCATTAATTGAAATGAATAATCCGTCTCATTTACATTTTAGAGCAATCACGTGGGGGAGGAACTGACATTTGAGGGGCTGAGCGTCTCTGGGGCGACAAAAGCTGGAGGGGAGTTCTGAGCTGGGATGACCTAGGACCACCTGCCATTCCCGCAGTGGTCCAGGGCCCCTGCCAACTGCCCCATTCCCTTGGCGGGAAAAGCACTCTCCCATCGCCCCGCCCTGCTGGCCACACCCCCTGCTGGCCACGCCCCAACCAGCCACGCCCCTGGGTGTAGGCATTGTCATTCGGTCCTCTGTGGTGACTCGGCCTCCTCGGGTCTCCGCCCCGCCCCGGCTCGCAGGCGGGGCCCTGCCGCGCCGCAGCCAATCGGCGCCCGCGGGTCGGTCCCCGCCTCCCCAAGCCCCGCCTCCCGCCCTTAATCCTGGCGGCTTCCGCTAGCCAGGCTCAGAGCCACGCGTCGCGCCTCGGTGGCTTCTCGAGTAGCCGCTGCCTCCCGCGCCCAGGGACCCGGGTCCCCCTTCTGGGACCCCAAAGCCTGGGTCCCGCCCTCAGCTTCCCAGATTCAGGGTCCCTCAGCCCTCGGTTTCCAGGACACAAGCGCGCGGGGTCTTCGCATCCTGGAACTGGGCGACCCGGATCTGCGGCACCGGCACCAGGCTATCTGCAGACGGCCGCCCCCTCGGGGCACCCTCAGCCCCCCGGCAGCCAGCCGAGTTCTCCACGTGCCAGGCTGAGGAACTCCTGCGTTCCCGACTCTCGGGGTCAAGAAACTCAGGCGCTCCCAGCTCCCAGCTTCCGGGCGTCCGGCACGGCTGGGCAGAGCCGAGGAGCCCCGGCGCCCCACCTCGGACCCTAGGACCCTCCCGCTTCCAGGAGCCAAGGGCGTTGCAAAGTTCCAGCCTCCGGGCTCTGCTGCTCCACTCTCGGCGCGGAGGAGAAGGGACGTCCGGGGAAGGAGCCGCCGGCGTTCTCGGGAGCCCCCGTGCGCCCCCATCATGGTGGCCGATCCTCCGAAGGGAGACCCCAAAGGGCTCGCGGCGGTCGAGCCCACCGCCAACGGGGCCCCGGCGCAGGACCCCTTAGAGGACTCGGGCGCGGCGGCGGGCCGCTGCTGTAGCTCCCGGGACCAGGTGCGCCGCTGTCTTCGCGCCAACCTGTTGGTGCTGCTCACGGTGGTGGCCGTGGTGGCCGGCGTGGCGCTGGGGCTGGCGGTGTCCGGGGCCGGCGGCGCGCTGGCGCTGGGCCCTGCGCGCCTGATAGCCTTCGCCTTTCCGGGCGAGCTGCTACTGCGCCTGCTGAAGATGATCATCCTGCCGCTGGTGGTGTGCAGCCTGGTGGGCGGCGCCGCCAGCCTGGACCCCAGCGCGCTCGGCCGTCTGGGCGCCTGGGCGCTGCTCTTTTTCCTGGTCACCACGTTGCTCGCCTCGGCGCTCGGCGTGGGCTTGGCTTTGGCGCTGCAGCCCGGCGCCGCCTCCGCCGCCATCAACGCCTCGCTCTCGGCCACGGGCGCTGTGGAACAAACTCCCAGCAAGCAGGTGCTGGATTCGTTTCTGGATCTTCTGAGGTCAGACCCTTCCCGGGCAGGGGGCTGGGGGGAGGGCAGAGGGAGGCGGCGGTTGGGGGGGGGTGTTTAGGTATACGGGACGGCGGCGGGCGGGGGGGCGGTGTTGCGTGTGGCGCTCTGGCCTCTGGGAAGAGTTGAGAACGCGACTTCTAAACTTGGGGGGCTCGGGCACATCAGCAGGGTCCTAAATGAGGGCGGTAGGCCAGGGAGTCTAATAAGGAGGCAGCCGGAGAGGGTCTCATGGGGCCTGGGGAGAGAAACAGCACTCCCCATTTGGAGAGCAGCACGGGCGGGCCACGTGTGGGCCCAGGGCAGCAGCTGCCTGCCCACTGGATGGGGCTTCTGGGGGCTGGGATCAGAGGGCTTGAGCCCTCCTCCCGTGCCCCGGAGGTCCTGCGAGGCCCAGGAGATCCCAGTAGCCATGTGCTCTCCCCACCGCAGGGCTGCCCAGGCCACGTGTCCCCAGGCCCAGCCAGGGTTTTTCTCAGTCTCTTCCCTGCGGGGTGCATCCGGGGCCCACCACTTCCCCTTTCTGCCTCCCGGGTCAGCCCAGTTTCCCGCCCCCTCCCCTCTTCTCAGCTCACTTCTGACCTGCTCTGGACCACCCACCAGCAGGCTGCCCGGAGAGGGCTGGTCAGCAAGGGGTAGCAGACTAGTTTTTCTTCTTCCTGCCTTCTTTCAAGGTGGGCAGATTGTGGGGTGCACATGGCCCCCGCCTTTACTACCTCTGATTCAGCTCCTTCCTGGAAACAGAGGCAGGAAATGATGAGTCAGAGTAGCGTTTCCCTGCCTGGGGGGCAGCAGCATCGATGGATGGCTGAGATGGGGGACTCAGGGCCGCCCTGGTGTCCAGGGTGGCAGTGGGTGGGCAGCTCCTGGCCCTGGAAGATTAGCGGGGCCGGCCCAGCAGGCGGGCACACCCACTCCAGGGCTGTTGATGTGCATGGCTGTCCCCACCCTGTCTCCGGGTTCCAAAACAGCTGTAAGTCACCCACAGCCGGCCACTCGGGGCGGAGCTGTAACATCTCACTGTCACACGCCCTATGGCTAAGGGACACGAGAGACACGCAGGCACCAGTCTCACTCAGCCGCTGCTGCAACATCACACACACACACACACACACACACACACACACACGGCCTTTACACCAGCTGTCCCCTCCCTTCCACCAACACCGTGTCCCTTGTTAGCACAGCTGCTCCCTGGTGCCACAGCCACATAGCGCTCAAAGCTAGTGTACTTGGAAAAGCTGACTTGTGAGTCCATGACCTTTTAAAACATGTTTCATTTAGGCGAGAGGCAGACAGGTCTTCCATCTGCTGGCTCCCTCACTCCCCAAATGCCCACAGTAGCCAGGGCTGGGCCAGGCCAAAGCCTGGAGCCAGAAGGAGCTCCAGCCAGGTCTCCCACGTGGGTGACAGGGACTCGGTTGCTCCAGCCATTACTGCTGCCTCCCAGGGTGTCCATTAGCAGGAAACTTTCTTTCTTTCTTTTAGATTTATTTGTTTATTTGAAAGTCAGAGTTACACAGAGAGAGAAGGAGAGGCAGAGAGGGAGGGAGGTCTTCCATCCGCTGGTTCACTCCCCAACTGGCCGCAATAGCCAGAGCTGCGCCCATCTGAAGCCAGGAGCCAGGAGCATCTTCTGGGTCTCCCACATGGGTGCAGGGGTCCAAGCACTTGGGCCATCTTCCACTGCTATCCCAGGCCATAGCAGAGAGCTGGGTGGGAAGTGGAGCAGCTGGGACTCGAACCAGTGCCCGTATGGGATGCCGGCGCTGCAGGCCTGGGCTTTTACCTGCTCTGTGGCAGCACCGGCCCCTGGGCAGTGTTTTTAACTGCTGCTCCACAACGCTGGCCCCGGCCCAGGACCTTTTGAAGTGCCTGGCACACATACACGCCTGTGTGGCCACGCCTCTTCAGTACACACCCGTCCGCGGGGCACATGGCGTGGCCAGCACTGATGCTGTCCCGTCCGCAGCCCAGCTGGTTCCCCGCACTTGACAAGCTGCGTGCTGATGTCTCTCTTAGGGCTACAGTTGGGGCTACCCTGGCTGGGTTCGAATCCCAGCTCCCTGTGTCCTATGGCCCGATTTCCCCTCTGTGCCTCGACATCTTCTTCTGTGAAATGGGCTCGTAGTGTTTATCCCCAGTGTGGTGGATTAAGTGGGTTCGCTTCTACAAAGCCCCTGTCGGCAGGCCTGGCTCAGACAGGCGTGGTGGGTGGGTGAGCTGCTATTTTGACTTCGTGGCACACCGCATGGCCGTGCAAACACAGACGGCATTCACGACGCAAGCAGCCAGCCCTGCCACCCCTCTCTGCCTCGCCCCACTGCTGCCCAGTGCAGCCCAGGTCTCCCGCACACCCTCTGACCACCAGCCAGCCACCTGGGGACCTGGCTTTTCTCAGCCTTCCAGGAGGAAGTGGCTGATGCAAGACAGCCAGGGTGTTGAGTATGCTCCGGGTGGGGCTGAGGCCCGCCGTGCCCCCATCCCAGCCTGCCTCGGGAGGCTGGCTGTCCTCGTCCCCAGCCCGCCACCCCTGGGGGGCTTGGGACTGGAGGAAGCTGGCTCAGCCGTCCATAACTGGCAAAGGTGTAGGCTTAGGTCCAGCGCTGCCTGATCTGGCCCTGGCTCAGGTGTGGTGGGGGTGGGGGTGGGTGCTCATGGACCTCCGGGAGGCCAGCCTCGCCCCCTAGAGCCCCCCGCCGCCCTGTGGGCTCTAATAACTACCTGCTGCCTCTTCCCACAGAAATATCTTCCCCTCCAACCTGGTGTCTGCAGCCTTCAGCTCCGTGAGTTCTCCCGAGGGCTTGCGGGGGCGGGGCGGGCAGGAGGGAGGCAGCCAATCACAGGGAGGTGCCTGGGAAAATGGCCACATGTTAGGGGTGACATTGGTGGGTCCTCGGGTGGCCTCAGAGCCCGGCTGCGTGACCCTGGGCCGGTGCCGCTGCCCCTCTCAGCCTCGGCTTCCATCTCTGGACATTGGGGTGTTACTAGGGCTGGCTCAGTGTTTAAGGGGTGCTCGGGCAGGTTTGGGGCACTGTGGACGGGCCTCGGGGTCGGTGGGTGACAGTCATCTCTCCTCTTTCGGCCCCGCATGCAGTACTCCACCTTCTATGAGGAAAGGAATTTCAATGGGACCCTGGTGAAGGTGAGAGCCGGGAAGAGCCCCCCCGCCTCCCCCACCCCCGGGCCCTTGTTGCTGGCTTTTCAGTGTCGCTCTGGACCCAGCGCCATCTGCCACCCACACCGCCTAACGTTCCAGTGTGGATTTTGCTTTCAACGTGGCCGTCACTCCTTCCCTAGCTGTGGCTCTTCCCACCTTCGGGAAATGTCTGTGCTTTGCCCCTGTTCCTCCCCATGGCCCTGGCTCCTGGCCCCAGCCCACGCGGAGTCGGACCCCTGCCCAGCCTCCTCTGTAGCTTTTCTCAGCTCTTTCCTCCATGGCCACAGTAGCTATCCTACATTTCCAGGCTTTGCACATTCTGTTTCCTCTCCAGAACCTTCCAGCGTCCCTCGTTACCTGCTTCACCCCCTCCTGTCCTCCGAGTCTCAGCTCAGATGCCCCTTCCTCCAGGAAGCCCTCCCTGACTTCTCATTCCCCAAGCTGGCACTCCTTCTTGGGCTCCCCAGTTCCAGCCCTGTCCACTCAGGATCATCCCTGGTGACCGGTCTGTGTATGGGATTTGGGGAGGAAAGGGTCCGGGGAGCTGAGGGTCCGGGCAGTGCTCGGGATGGGCCTCGGTGACTGTGGGCTGACTGCCTGCCCTGTGTGCATCCCCGAAGGTGCCCGTGGGACGCGAGGAGGAAGGCATGAACATTCTGGGGCTGGTGGTGTTCGCCATCGTCTTCGGCGTGGCCCTGCGGAAGCTGGGCCCCGAGGGCGAGCCCCTCATCCGCTTCTTCAACTCCTTCAACGATGCCACCATGGTGCTGGTCTCCTGGATCATGTGGTAGGTGGGGGCCAGCGGTGTGAGACTGCTGTGGACGAGTGACTCACCGGCTCCGTGAGGGCCACGCTGCGTTCCACGGGTGCCAGGAACCTGATATTGGCACCTGTTGGATCTTACTGGGGGGTGACAAAAGACGGCCATGGTGTGACCACGGTGTGGCCACTGCCTGATAAACACATCTGCATTTCACAGAGCCCTTCCTAGGCTTATGCGGAACGAAAGGGCTTAGCAGGTGTGTGGGGCGCCTGCGGCCCGTGAGCGCGCTCAGCGGTGACTGTGGCAACTGTTAAGTGACTGACCCCAGACAGTGAGAAGCGCACATGGGCAGAGGCTGCTGGTGCCCCTGCCCCAGCCCTGCCTCCACTCGGTCTCTCTGATTTTTCTTTTTTAAAGACTTATTTATTTATTTGAAAGGCGGGGTTACAAAGAGAGAGAAGGAGAGAGAGAGAGAGAGAGAGAGAGAGAGAGAGAGAGAGAGGTCTTCCATCCACTGGTTCACTCCCCAGATGGCCGCAATGGCCAGAGCTGTGCCTATAAAAGCCAGGAGCCAGGAGCTTCTTCTAGGTCTCCCACGTGGGTGCAGGGGCCCAAGGACTTGGGCCATCTTCCACTGCTTTCCCAGGCCCCAGCAGAGAGCAGGATCAGAAGTGGAGCAGGGGGGTCTTGAACTGGCGCCCATAGGGGATGCCAGCGCTGCAGGCAGCGGCTTCAGCTACGCCACAGCACCAGCCCCTCCCTGATTCCTAGAACTTCCCTTTAGAAAGAGTCACACACAGGAGAGTGCCTTTGGTTGCTCCTTCCTCTTTGCCCCTTTTAAAAAATTTATTCCAAAAGCAGAGAGCTGGAGGTAGAGACAGAGAGATCTCCCACCCTCTGGTTCACGCCCCAAATGCCAGCAGCAGCCACAACTGGGCCCAGAACCCCATCTGGGTCTCCCGAGTACCGGAGCCATCGGCTGCACCTCCCAGTGGAATCAGGAATGGTGCTGGGATGGGGGAGCTCCAGCACGCTCAGCCGGGGGTGGGGTGGGGGAGTAGCGCTCAGCTGCCTGGTGCCCACCCCCCATGCTGCTGCTTCCCAGCCATGTGCTGTGCTGCACTACACTTTACTCAGCCTTCTTGTGCCTCAGTTTCCCCACCTGGACAACAGGGTGCACAGGGCTAGCCTGGAGGGGCTGCCGCCGGGCACGAGTGAGTTAGTGCCTCTGTAGTCCTTGGGGCAGCGCCTGCCCTGTAGCGTGCAGACCGTAAAGAGAGACAGCCAATGTTTGTTGAAGGCGCTTGGCTTGTGTGATTTGTGGGCTCGGCGCACCTGCCACACCCAGATGCACAGGTGGCTGCTGGGAAAGGGGGGTGCCTCCTGAGGCTCATGGGAAGCGCTGGGGAGATAGCTGCCATGGCCTCTGCGCAGTCAGGTGGAGACGATCTTGGGGGGTCCTGACCTAGGGACCTCAGCACTCCTGGGGAGCTCCTCCAGGACAGGGTGGTAACTACCCCCCACCCTGAGGTTTATAGATCACTTATTGTGTACAAAGATCTTTCGGCTCGTTTCCTGTGAGCCCTCGCTCTACCCTGGTCGTGTTCTGGTCCCTGCATACCAACCTATTCCTGCCCAGTTTTTTTTTTTTTTTTTAAAGATTTATTTTTATTGAAAAGCAGTTACAGAGAGGGAGATGCAGAGAGAGAGAGAGAGAGAGAGAGAGAGAGGTCTTCCATTCACTGGTTCACTCCCCAAATGGCTGCAACAGCCAGAGCTGGAGCTGGGCTGAGCCGAAGCCGGGAGCCAGGAGCTTCTTCCGGGTCTCCCACGTGGGTTCAGGGGCCCAAGCACTTGGGCCATCTTCTACTGCTTTCCCAGGCCACAGCAGAGAGCTGGATGGGAAGTGGAGCAGCCGGGATACGAACCGGCGCCCACATGGGATGCTGGCACTGCAGGCGGCGGCTTTACCCGCTACGCCACAGCACCAGCCCCTCCTGTCCAATTTATTTGAAAGGCAGAGTTCCAGAGCAGGAGAGACAAAGGTCTTCCATGTGCTGGTTCACTCCCCAAACGGCTGCAATGGCCAGAGCTGGGCCAGGCCAAAGCCAGGAGCCTGGACCAGCATCCGGGTCTCCCACGGAAGTGGCAGGGGCCCACACACTAGGGCTGGGCTGCTGCCTTCCCAGGCGCATCAGCAGGGAGCCGACTGGAAGTGCAGCAGCCGGGACTCGAAGGGGCGCCCTCATGGGAGGCCGGCACTTCTCTCCTTGCTGCCCTGCCTTTGACGGCAAAGGGCCTGGAGGACCTGCTGTGGGCTGTGTCTGAGCACGGGGAGCCTGGGGAGTGTGGGCAGGCGGGCGCCGTGGGCACGCAGTCAGGGCCCCCTGTGTCCTGCGTGGCAGGTACGCCCCCGTGGGCATCTTGTTCCTGGTGGCCAGCAAGATCGTGGAGATGGACGACGTGGGCATGCTGTTCGCCAGCCTGGGCAAGTACATCCTGTGCTGCCTGCTGGGCCACGCCATCCACGGGCTGCTGGTGCTGCCGCTCATCTACTTCCTCTTCACCCGCAAGAACCCCTACCGCTTCCTCTGGGGCATCCTGACGCCGCTGGCCACGGCCTTTGGGACCTCTTCCAGGTGAGCCAAGCCGGGGGGCGTGGAGTGGGCGCCGGCTGTTGGAAGAGACCCCTGCTGGGGAGACAGGATCAGGGGTCCCTGAGCCTCTCCTGTTCTGCAAAAAGCCCCAAGGACACGGGAGGGGGACAAAGGCTTGGTTGACCCAGTAGCATCTCCCCAGATCCCCGCCCCTGAAAGCTGGGAGGTGTGGTCTGGTGGGTGGGCGGGGCTCCAGCGGTGGGCGGGGCCCAGGTAGGCGGGACCTCGTAGGTGGGCGGGGCCAGCCCAGCCCTGCCACTGCCGACCCACAGCCGGTGTCCCGCAGCTCGGCCACGCTGCCGCTGATGATGAAGTGCGTGGAGGAGAGGAACGGCGTGGCCAAGCACATCAGCCGCTTCGTGCTGCCCATCGGGGCCACGGTCAACATGGACGGCGCGGCGCTGTTCCAGTGCGTGGCTGCCGTGTTCATTGCGCAGCTCAACCGGCAGTCTCTGGACTTCGTGAAGATCATCACCATTCTGTGAGCGCCGTGGGGGGCGGGGGCTGCGGCTGGGGCCTCCCGTGCAGCGCCAGACCCGCGGTGGGGACGGAGTCCCTGACCACCCCGCCCGTCCTCCCCAGGGTCACGGCCACGGCGTCCAGCGTGGGGGCGGCCGGCATCCCGGCGGGAGGCGTCCTCACTCTGGCCATCATCCTCGAAGCGGTCAGTCTCCCCGTCAGCGAGATCTCCTTGATCCTGGCCGTGGACTGGCTGGTGTGAGTGCGGGCTGGGATTCGGGGTGCGGGGCAGGGGGTGGGTGGAGCTTTAGAGGAAAGGCTGGGGTCTTGAGCATCCCGGCAGGAGGGAGGGGTGGTGGCTTGGGGGTTCTGAGAGCCGCCCGAGAAGGGAGTGGCCCCGGGGATAACCAGGCCTCTGCCATGGCGGCGTGCTCCGAGCCGTGTCCCGCGAGCGCTGAAGAGGAGGCTCACCCAGACACTTGCGAGCGCCCGCCACAGCTCTCTCAGGGGAACCCACCCGAGTGGGTGCACGGGGCGTGGCTGGCCCCTCGGCGGGGCAGTCAGCCACAGCGGGCTTTTAGAAGGGTGGATTTTGGGACGCTGGGAGACTTCTGGGGCCCAGGGGTTTAGAAGGAAGGAGGCTTTGGCAGGGTGAGCGCCGTGAAGGAGGGAGGTGGGCGCCTTCGGATTCCAGAGGGAGACAGGCAGGAGGCTGGGGCCTGGGCTCCTGCCCCACTCTCCCCCATCACGCCCTGCCCGCCCCTCAGGGACCGGTCCTGCACCATCATCAACGTGGAAGGTGACGCCTTCGGGGCGGGGCTCCTGCAGCACTACGTGGACCGCACGGAGCAGCGGGGCTCGGGGCCTGAGCTGACCCAGGTGAAGAGTGAGGTGCCCCTGGGCTCGCTGCCCGCCCCCAGCGAGGAGGGGAACCCCCTCCTGAGACACAGCCCGGGGGCCGCCGGGGACGCTGGCGCCTGCGAGAAGGAGTCGGTCATGTGAAGCCCCTGTGCCGCTGGGCACTGGACGCCGGGACCACAGGGGTGGGTAAATGGACACACCGGGCTCCTGGGGACGGGAGGCGTGGAGGTCTCGCTGCTGGCATGCGTGTGTCCCCGTGGGCCCCAGTCCCGGCCCACACCCCAGGACCACGTGCAGTTCTGGGGAAGGGTGTTCCTGGAGGCTGCTGGCCTGGGGCTGGCCGCAGCTCTGTGTGTGTGTGTGTGTGTGTCTGACCCTCCTCCCCACGGTACGTCCCAGCCTGGCCCTGGCACACACACACCCAGGAGCCCCGGCGGCCAGCCAAGGATGCTACTGCTGCAGCCGCCACGATTCAGCAATAAAACCGAGTGTCACGTGTAGTTCTGTCAGATGTTTTTGAGGACTTGACTGACAGCAAACAGCCCAACGCCTGTCATTCACGGAACGCCCTTGGGAACCGCGAGACGCCACCGCAGAATGGCCAAAAGCCAGAACAAGGCCTTGCGTGAGCACGGACATGGTAGAGCCGGTGGATTCTTGGGCATCGCAGGAATACCGCACGGTCCTCTCCCTAGGAAAGCAGCTGGGCAGTTTCTGTTCCTCTCCAGATTTTACTTTTGTTGATTTGGAAGGCTCAACAACAGAGAGCGAGAGCGCTTCCATCCGCTGGTTCACTCCCCAGTTGGGGCTGGATCAAGCTGAAGCCAGGTGTTAGGAGTTTCATCCGGGTCTCCCACATGGGTGCAGGGGTCCAAGCATTTGGGCCATCGTCCACTGCTTTCCCAGGTGCATTACCAGGAAGCTGGATTGCAAGTGGAGCAGCTGGGACTCGAACTCGCACTCCAGGGGATGTCGCAGTTGCAGGCACGACTCAACCCGCTACGCCATGATGCCCGGCCCCTTGCTCTCTGTTTTTGAAGCCCCACGTTGGCTGTGGGATTCACAACCCGCTGTGCGACCACCGCGAGGTCCTCTGGAGGCCCAGGGGGTGGAGCCTGTCGCAGCCCCTTCTCATCTGTCTTGTGTGTTGCTGACAGGTGCCAGACGTCATAGGTGTCATTGTCCCCTCCCCTGGGGCGACTTCTGCCTGAGGCCTGGAGGTGTCACGGACCCCAGCCCAGTTAGGGACAGGAGCTCACACACATTCGGTATCTCCTGGTTCGGTTACCCACCGTGGTCGCTGCAGGATGGAAGGCGAGCCTGGTGCATAATGTGCTTCTGTGTTGCCCAAACAGAGCCGCTAATGAGTCTGCTAAATATTGAATAATTGTATCGTTGTGCTTCTAAAAACTTGTTATTGCTGCATAATAACCCTGGGGCTGCTCTGTGGGTATTTGAATTCTCAGGGAAATTGGATGAGGCAGGCAAGTGCTTTATTTTCCGACTTCAAATGCGGTTTCTCCAGGGGAGGGTTCTGGTGCGCAGCCAGGTCACTGCTCGGGCACCCACATGCCACATCGGAGGCCTCACTCAAGCCCTGGCTCTGCTCCTGACCCCAGCTGCCTGGGCAGCTCACGTTCCTGGGTCCCGGCCCAGGAGACCCAGTGTGGGGTCCCAGCTAGAGCTCTGGGCTCCTGACTTGCAGGCATTAGGGGAGTGAACCAGTGGATGGAAGGTCTCTCTCCCCGTGGCTCCCCATCTTTTTGTCTTTCAAATAAAATAAACAGCCCAGCACTGTGGCGTAGTTGGCTGAGCCTCCGCCTGCGTCGCTGGCATCACATATGGGTGCTGGTTTGAGTCCAGGCTGCTCCTCTTCTGATCCAGTCTCCTGCTGCTGGCCTGGGAAAGCAGTGGAAATGCCCCCAGTGCTTGGGCTCCTGTATCCGCATGGGAGACCCAGAGGAAGCTCCTGGCTCCTGGCTTCGGATTGGCGAAGCTCCGGCCATTGTGGCCATCTGGGGAGTGAACCAGGGGACAGAAGACCCTTCTCTACCCCTCTCTCTGTAACTCTGCCTCTTAAATAAATAAATCTTTTAAAAATAAAAACAAATGGCTGGCGCCGCGGCTCAACAGGCTAATCCTCCGCCTTGTGGCGCCGGCACACCGGGTTCTAGTCCCGGTTGGGGCGCCGGATTCTGTCCCGGTTGCCCCTCTTCCAGGCCAGCTCTCTGCTGTGGCCAGGGAGTGCAGTGGAGGATGGCCCAAGTGCTTGGGCCCTGCACCCCATGGGAGACCAGGAAAAAGCACCTAGCACCTGGCTCCTGCCATCGGATCAGCGCGGTGCGCTGGCCGCAGTGCGCCGTCCGTGGCAGCCATTGGAGGGTGAACCAATGGCAAAAGGAAGACCTTTCTCTCTGTCTCTCTCTCACTGTCCACTCTGCCTGTCAAAAAAAAAAAAAAAAAAGAAAAGAAATAAGAATTTTCTAAAAAACAGCAGCCTATCAAAAAAGGATGCTGTTTCACACTCCTTGGAGTGGGTTAGCTCTGGCGAATGGAGGCCTCTGGCTGTAGATGTGGACCTGTGCGTGTAATCTGGTATAAGCAGCCCATGCGATGTGTGCGCACACAGAACTGACACACATCCCCCCAGTAGCGCTGACTCCATTTCTGCTAAGCACCCCCCCCCAATTTGCTTACTGTGCTGATCAAGGTCACACAGAGACCTGGAACCACCCCCAGCCTCCTGCTCGTGAGCAGGACCCTCAGCGGCCCGAGCGGTCTCAGCCCTGCCCAGCTGCTGAGTCATTGTTCTCACGATGAGCAGTGTGCACGAGTATTCATTTCTTTTTTTTTTTACTTTAGAAATCTTGCATCCTGTGGTTCATTCCCCAAATGGCCACAGTGACCAGAGCTGGGCCAAACTGAAGCCAGGAGCCAGGAGCTTCCTCGGGGTCTCCCACGTAGGTGCAGGGGCCCAAGGACTTGGGCCATCTTCTACTGCTTCCCCAGGACACAGCAGAGAGCTGGATCAGAAGTGGAGGAGCCGCGATTCAAACCCACGCCCATATGGGATGTCGGCACTGCAAGTGGTGGCTTTACCCGCTACGCCACAGCGCCAGCCCCCTGCATATATTTATTTTTAAAACAGCTCTTGGAGACCAGGAGGCAGTTCTTACGATATTTGATTCCCATTTTACTTTTAAATTCTTATTATTTGAAAGGCAGAAAGCTGCCATCCACCGGACCACTCACGAATGCCCACAGAGCTCGGTCACTGGAGCCCTCCCGCTGCCTCCCGGCGTCTGCGTCTGCAGGACGCTGGGTCCCCCCGGGCACCCCAAGGTGGAACGTGGCCTTCATCGCCAGGCCACCACACAGAACAGCGAGGCCCCTGCCCCAGGCCAGCCGGGATTCGGCTCCTGCAGCCTGACAAGCAATCCACCGGAAGCCCCCGCTTGTCCGTTACAGCTGCAGGCAGCACCCGTGCTGGACAGAGCAAAGCTTCCCACTGCAGGGCGGGGCACGGGGACTGCAACCATTTTGTCAAAGTCAAGTTTTCCAAGGCAGCAGCAGAGAGAGGCAGGCCCCAGCCCAGGACAGCGTGGCCGGGCCCCCACCCAGCACCGCCACTGTGTCCTAGACTTGGGAGACCAATGTAGACCAAGGATCGCGAACATTCCTTCTAGCCGGTGGCCTGTCTTGAAATGAAACACACACCGATTTCAGGTGGAAGAGGGGCCTGGCGGCTGGGACCCCCTCTGTCACTCCCAGACCCAAGGACTTAGAATCTGGAACCCCCCGCGGGGCCCCGCCGCGGTGCCACACTAAGGGAAGAATCACGGCCTCGGGAGGCCCGAGCCCCAGCCGGCGCACGGCTCACTTCATCGCCGGGAATCGGCCCGAAGCACAGCGTTCTCTGGGTGCCCCCCACCCCGGAATCCCACAGCGCCGTCCCCAGTCTCGGTCTGTTCCCCACGCGACCGCCAGAGGGCGCGCTGGCTCCTCTGCGCCGAGACCTCCCTCCAAACAAAGTGCTCGCCCCGGGCGGCCTGGCCACGCGTGGGCGAAGTGCCTTGCCGGTCCAGGCGGCCACAGCCTTCACCGCGCCCCGCAGGGTCTCCCTGCCTGCTCACTGCAGCCAGCAGGCAGGAGCTCCATCCAGGGCTCCCACATGGGTGGCCGAGGCCCAGATACTTGGGCCGGCTTCTGCTGCGTCCCAGTGTGTGCGTTAGCCGGGCGCTGGCGTGGAGGTGGGTCAGCCGGAACCAGAGCTGGCACTCCCTGTGGGCCTCAGGCCTTCCGGGTGGAGGCCTCACCCGCTGCCCCACCGTGCCCGCCCTGGATCGCAAAGCTTCTTATTCGATGATTTCCTATGCTTCCGGCTCGATGCCCGGGGCCAGCAATGTCTTGTTCACTGCTGTATGCCCTGAGTGCACACAGTAGGAGCCCAATACGTGCTTACAGAATGGACGACTACATTGGGCTCCAGCCTCGGAGCTGCCTGGCTGCGTGGCGGGGCTGCCAGCGTGTGGCCTTGGGTGAGGGCAGCCACGCCTCACCCGCTGGTGACAATGGCTTGGTTGTGCCTCACCCAAAGGCCACCAAGCAGTTTACATAAGAGCAGGAGGGACCGCCCCTCCCTGCCACTCATCCCTTCCTCCTCCCCTCCCCCAGTGCCCATGCCAGCTGGGGCTGGGCTGGGCGAGGCCAAGAGCCCTCAATCTCCCCTGGGAGAGGGAAGCTCAGATGCGTTCTCAGGCGGCTGGATCGGAATCGGAGCAGCCGAGACTCCACGCAGCACCCCATGCGGGGCGTGGGCTTCACAAGTGGCTGCTCCACCTGCTCTGCGCCGCGGGTTTGTGGTTTAGCCGTTTGCCCGGCCACAGCAGTGTGCCCTCGCTCTCTTGAAATGAAGTTCAAGGATGGTGCCACCCACTCGCACACGATTTTAGAAGCAATACCCTTATGGCCCCGGACAGTGAGGTAGACTGCACACTTGACCATGCAAGCACGTGGGGCTGTCTCCCCGGCACCCACAGCGGACGGGAGCCCGAGGTTTCCAGGAGGCGCGGGCAAACGTGAGTTTTCCGGCCAAGTTTTGAACAACACGCGACACAAGCTTCCCTCGTTTCACAGGCAGGTGCACTTCCCGGGGGATGCGGCGGCCATGCAAGCCGGCAGGAGGACTTCATGTTTACTACTGGGCGCTGGCCGCTGAGCTCGGATAGCGAGGACCAGGGTGCCCGCCTCCGGGCCGGGCTGCAATCCGGCAAGTCTGCACTGGCGGCAAAAATGCCGCCGCACGGGTCTCCCGGCACGAGGAATTCAACAACGCGCAGGGCGGAACCGGCCCAGGGTCAGGTGAAGTCCAGCCAGAGGCTCCTCTGCCGCCTCACGGCTTAGCCGATGCTGAGGATGCGGCGTACGGAAGCCGTCAGACGGCGTGGTAAAAGCTACAAGAGGTCTGTATATGTTCACCGCTAGTCCAGGATGAGCGAGAACAGGAGACGCCCCCCCCCCCCATACAACAGGAAATCGTAAGAAAATGCTCTATGGAGACCTCAGGTTACCCAGAGAGCGCCCCCCCCCCCCCCCGGAAGGTTCTGGAAGCCTTTGGCGAGGCTGTTGCTGGCGTCCGTTGCACCAACACTTTCCGAATAAAACAAAATCCTTACAACAGCCTGAAGAGGAGTCCTTATTTACTTGTTTGTTTGTAATCATATTTATCTTTATTTCAAAAGCAGAGAAACAGAGGGAGGGAGGGAGGGGCGCGAAGAGATGGGAACCTCGCCAACTGCTGGTTCCCTCCCCAGGTAGCGACACGGCTGGGTTGGGCCAGGTCAGAGCCAGGAGCCAGGAACCCCATCCAGGTCTCCGGCGTGGATGGCAGGGGGTCCAGGGACTTGGGCCATCCTCCACTGCTTTTCCAGGTGCATTAGCAGGGAGCTGGATTGGAAGTGGAGCAGCCGGGACTCGAACTGGTGCCCATATGGGCTGCTAGTGCTGCAGGCAGTGGTTTAACCCGCTGCACCACAGTGCCGGCCCCATGAAAACGAGGTGCCTCAACTTACGTTCTTGGCAAATAAATATATATATATATATATATATATATATATATATGTGTGTGTGTGTGTGTGTGTGTGCATGTGTCATGCTCTTGGATTACCTAGGGAATAAAAGAAACGTCCTTACAAATGTCAGGCGTGTATGGCTGTGTGTCAATTCGTGGCCGCACCAACTGCTCTGTTTCCCGGCTGTCACAGTTCCTTCCTGAATGTCCCGTGTCTTCCTGGGTGCCAGGACTGCTGCTTGGCAGAGTGGGGGGGGGTGGCCTGCATGTGGTCAGACACGTGTCCCCCTGCATCCTGCCCAGGCACAAGGCTAACCCCAAGGACCCCGCCCCCCATCGCTGGAGGCCTGCCAGTCTCTTTCTGGACCACCTGTGGCTTCCGTGGTTGAAAGCAGCGGCCGGGTGACGAGGCTACCCCAGCCGCCGGAGGTGGCACTCTTCTGGGCCATGGGCTGTTCCGAATCATGGTGCAGCCACTGGGGGCTGGCCCTGTGGCCCAGCAGGCTGCACGGCCGCTCGTGGAGCCACCAGCCTCCAGTATCAGAGAGCCGGTTCGAGTCCCAGCTGCTCCGCTTCTGGTCCAGCTTCCTGCTAATGCGCCCTGGGAGGCAGCAGGTGAGGGCTCAAGTACTTGGGTCCCTGCCCCTCACGTGGGACACCTGGGTGGAGCTCCTGGCTTTGGCCTGGCCCAGCCCTGGCCATTGTGGCCATTTAGGAAGTGAACCAGCAGATGGAAGCTCTCTCTCTGTGATTCTGCCCTTCAAATAAATAAAACACATCTTTCCAAGAAAGTGATACTAACCAAGTGGAAACCATACTTGGGCTACAGACGAGGACTCGATCGTCTCTCGAGATGGCGAGGCCGGGAAGGTGAGGTGTGGGAGTGCACTCGCAGGGCATTTTCCACTAGCCGTGGGTCTGCCAGGACATAGACCTACATACGCTGAGTGTCACCTACAGTACAGTCACCCCATCTGGTAGGCTTGGCGGCAGGGGGGCGGGCAGAGGCTTGCCTAAGTCTTCAGGAAGATGAGTGGCCAGGACAGGACTCAGTCCAGCCCCCACTCTGGGCCCTTGACCGCTGAAGTGCACCCGGCCAGCTGCAGCAACCCACGCTCTTTTCATTTATTATTAGTTTTTTTAAAAATGTGAGAGGCGGAGGGAGACAGAGCTCCTATTTGCTGGTTCACTCTAAATGCCCATGGTTGGTGCCAGCAGCTCCGCCCCGGCCTCCCCTGGGGGTGTCAGGAGCCCCAGCACTTGGGCCCTCACCCACCTGCAGATCACCTCCCGGGTCTGTGTTAGCAGGAAGCTGGAGCCAGCAGCTGGAGCCGGGACTCAAACTCGGGCTCTCTCCACGGGACAAGGGTGTTGCAATCTGTCCTAACTGGGCGAATGCCTGCCTGTCCTTCTTAAACTTAAAAAGATCTATTTTTTTAATTTGAAAGGCAGAGTGACAGAAGGAGAACCAGAGAAACATTCCAACGGCTGGCTCACTCCCCAAATGGCTGCAACAGCCAGAGCTGGGCCAGGCCGAAGCCAGGAGCCAGGAGCCCCATCCGGGTCTCTATGCGAGTAGCAGGGGCCCAAGGACTGGGGCCATCCTCTGCTGCCATCTCGGGTGCATTAGCAGGGAGCTGGATGGGACTCGAGCCACTGCTCGGATGTAGGACCCAGCAGCTTAACCCACAGTGCCACAGCGCCGGCCCCGCCCCCTCCTCACCCCACCCCACACTTTTTAGCCCCATGGCTCTGAAAGCCAGGCGCATGCGCTCAGGGATGGACAGAACAGCCCCCTGGGATGAGGCGAGAGACCCTGACCGGCTCTGTATATATCTGCTTTTTATTTTACATTGAATAATTTAAGCCGTTGACTAAGCGGTCTGAGAGCAGTACCTGCACAGAATTCATCAGTAAACACACATCCCCTGGAGCCCTGGGCGAACGCTGTCCTGTCGGTGCCCCCACCGCGGCCCTCGGGGGCAGGGGTTCGCGGCCCCAACCTGCCCTTCCTAGGCTCTCTCATCACCACTCTGGCCTCGGTTCCTGTGTTTGTAAAATGGAAACAAGAGCAGCTGCCCCTGTGCAGGTTCAGCGGAGTCCTCCGCCGCCTAACCCACGTGGAGCCCGAGAATGGTGCCGGGCACCCAGCGAGTGCTCGGTAAGTGAGCTGTGATTACTGTGTGCCCCTCCTGGCCGGCGGGGAAACAGGTGCACAGAGCTGAAATAACGAGGTAATAATGTAATGACAGGGGCCGGGATCCAGGACCCGGCCCCACCGCGGCGGCGCCCTAGAGCTTGAAGCCCGCCCCGCACGGCTCCCGCGCCGAGGTCCCCGAGCGGGGGAGGTGGTCACCGCCGTCCTGGGCCCCACGGAGGCCTGGACAGAAGACCACAGCCTCCGAGGCCCTGGGCTCGCGGCCCCGGCAGCAGGACAGGCGCGCCCCCTAGCGGCGGTAGAGACCCAGTCGCCGGGAGTCCCGGGAACGCCCCCGCCAGCCGTCAGTGGTGCCCTAGGCCCCAAGCGCCTGGTCTCTTTGCAAAACTCCGCCCCGGCTCCGCAGGGCGCGGCTCCTGGAGTCCCCGGCGGGACCCACCTCTAGGGTCCGAGATGGCCCTGGGCCCTGCAGGTCTGCTCGGAGTCCCCGGATCTGTCCACCAAATGCCAGCGGCCCACTCAATCACTAGGAAGCCCCTCCCCGGATGGAGAACCTCGCGACGTGGCCCCCGATTTGGGGCCTAACCTGCCTCCCGCCGAAGCGGGCTCACCTTTCTCCGCTGGGCCCCGCCCCCTCTCTGCGCTCACACCCACAGCCCCCACCACCTGCATGCAAAGCGTCTTCCCGCAGCTCCCCGGCCAGACGTCCCGGCCGCGGGGCTTCAGCTGCCTCCCGACAGGCTCAAGAGCGCGGGGTTGGGGTACTCGGGGTTCTCGATGACGCCGGGCCCGAACTTGAGCTCCAGGAAGCGCCGGTAGTTGTTGGGCGCCTGCGCCACGAAGCCCGCAAAGGACAGCGGCACCAGCGGCTGCAGGAAGTGCTCCGGGAACTCCACGTCCTGCCGGTGGTCCAGCCACGTGTCCTTGGTCATGACCCCGTTGCGGGGGTAGAAGGGCCACAGGTCCACGTGCAGGTGGTTGCTCTCGCTGTACTGCACGCGGAAGAAGTCGCCCTCCACCGCCTTCTCCCACACGAAGCCCCGCTCGTCCACCACCGAGCCGGCCTCGGCGCCCCGCAGCTGCTCGCAGCTGCCCACGTCCTCCAGGTAGATGCCCAGGTCCACGTCGTAGTCCCACGGGATGATGTCGCCGTGGCGCGCCGCCCCCAGCAGCGAGCCGCCCTCCAGCCAGTAGCGCACGCCGGCCGCCTCCAGCACGCCCACCACGTAGCGGGCGGTCTCCCGCAGCGCGCGCAGGCAGCAGGGGGGCGTCCAGCGCCCCTCGTACAGGTAGGACGGCGTGTCGCCCACCACCGTCCCGAAGCAGCGCGTCGTCTCCTTGCTGCAGCCGAACCACTCGAGCCGCCCGCCCTCCCAGCTCACCAGGCGGACGCCCAGCGCGCGCAGCAGCGCCGCCCGCCGCGCGCGCCCCTCGCGCTCCGCCTTCCAGCGCGCGTGCGCCGTGGCCAGCGGGGGCTGGCGCGCCGCGGCGAAGCGCAGGTGCAGCAGCTGCACCTGCCAGCCGCGCAGGGCGGTCTGCAGGAAGAGGCTGGTGCCCACCGGCCGGGCCAGCGGCGCCGAGAGGTTGAAGAGGTCGCGGGCGCGCAGCAGCACCACCGCATCCCCGTCCAGGGCGTCGCAGCGGGGTGCGGCAGGCGCCGGGCCGTAGCGGGCAGTCCACTCACGCAGGCTGACGTTCAGGGCCAGGCACCGGGCGGGGTTGGCCGTGGCGACCGGGGCGGCCACCAGGCGCGCGCCCCCCAGCCGGAGAGCCTCCACCATGCGCTCCAACTGGCCCGGGGTCTCGGCCCGCGTCCCATCGGGCACCACGGCCACGAATTCGGTGGCCACGTAGGTTTCCGGACGCGCCGCCGCCGCGGGCCGGTCCAAAGCGGGCTGGAGCAGCGCCAGCCGAACATTGGGGATGCGAGGCAAGGCCAGAGGCGGGTAGGGCAGCGTGTCGGCCACCACCACCACGGGCTGGGCCGGGTCCTGCTGCAGGAAGGAGTCCACCAGCTCCGGCACTGCGTTGTCAAAGGCCTCGAATTCCCGCACCAGGACGGTGACGCGGGGGCCAGCGGCGGAGGCGCGGCGCGGGCCCCGGCCCCGGGCGGCCCTGGGCTGGTGCTGCAGCCAGGAGACATAGAAGAGGACCAGCAGGTTGAGGGTGATGGCGGCTGCCAGCGCAGCCTGGCAGCGGGTGAGCCGCATGGGGCTGACGTCAGGCCCCGGCTGGGCCGCTGGGCATCCTGGGGAGGGAGAGCAAAGGGGAAACTGGGGCTGGCAGTCCACCCGCACCACTCCCCAGCCCTAGCCTCGCTGTCCCCTTCGGCTCCCACTCCCCTGTTTGGCTCAGCTCTGCCTTCCCTTCCTCGGGGAAGCCCTCCTTGACTTCGCAGGCCGGGCCATGCACACCGTGGGGTCCTTCAGGTCCCTGGCTCCCCCACCCCGGTCTGAGTTTCAGTCATCACTCATGGTGGCACCTAGGAGGGCAGGCCCTGAGCTTCCAGCAACACCCAGGAGGGAGCCAGGGACACACTGGGTGTTCTGTGTTCTCTGATGGGCCCCTTCCCTTCTCCCGAGTTCAGTTCCACCCTCCACTATCCACACTCCTTCAGCCCACTGGCACCTCCCTCTCATTCCCTCCTCCAGGCAGCCACCTCTGGTTTGTCCCCCCCACACCCTGGCTCCTGGGTGGGGCCCATGCTGCAGCCCCCACGTCTCTCCCCCTGCCTCCTGCTCACTTGCCCACTTCCTGTGCCGTCTGGTCAGCGCCTTCCTGGTGGTCAGCCAGATCACTTTGGGTTGGCAAGAAAAGCCAGAATTGTATAATTTTTTTTAAATCAGAACTCCAACTTGGAGATGTTAGCTGCCGCGGGGCAGGCGTTGGTCCAGCAGGTGCACTCCTGGGACGCCCGCGGCCCATTTCGGAGTGCCCAGGTTCAGCCCTCCCCACTTCTCATTCCAGCTTCTTGCCAGTGTGCACCATTGGGGAAGCAGCTGAGAGCCCTGACCCTGCCCTCCCGGCCCTGCCCACTCTGGCTGGGGACGGGCCTGTCGGTTCCCTGTCCTTAGCCCAGGGCCCGGCCCTGAGAGTGCACCTGATGACGACATGAAGGCCGGGGCGGGCTTTCTCTGCATCTGCGAAGCCCAGGCAGGTCCCCTGGAGCCAAGCTCTGTGTTAGCTCCATGTTCCCGGGCCCTGGCCTGGTCTTCTCGCTTTCTCGAATATTCCCTCTCCCTCTCTCTCGGGCACCTGGGTTTCAGGCCTGGCTCTGCTCCCAAGTCCAGCTTCCAGACACACCCTGGAAGGGAGCAGGCCGTGGCTCAAGGAGTGGGGTCCCTGCCACCTGCGTGGGAGAGCTGGAAGGAGTTCCTGCCCACCGGCTTTGGACTAGCCCAGCCCCAGCTGTTGCGGGCATCTGGGGCAGGGGGGCGGGTGGTGAACCAGCAGATGGAAGCTCTCTGTCTGTCTCGATCTCTAACATAAATCAATTAAAACTAAGAGAGACGAATCCAAGTTGCACTTCATGAGTAATGGCTGGGCGGACTCGGCTTGCCCAGTGGCTAAGATGCCCACATCCCATAGCAAGCGCCTGGGTTCAAGACCACGCTCTGCACAGAGGCAGCAGGTGATGGCCAAGTGCATGGGTCCCTGACACACAGGCGAGAGACCCAGATGGCGCTCCAGGCAACTGGCTTCGGCCTGGCCCAGCTCCAGCTGCTGCAGGCGCCTGGGGAGTGAACCAGCGGATGAAAGATCCACCCCGAACTCCCTTAGGAATAAGTAAGTGAATGTTTTTTCAAAGGCAACCTTGGAATTGCCTTCTGGGGCTCACGCTGACCCCTCCTCTGGTTGGTGGGCAGCACGGAACAGAGACAGGGAGCAGCCCTCTGGGGTTCACGCTGACCCCTCCTCTGGTTGGTGGGCAGCACGGACACAGAGACAGGGAGCAGCCCCCGGGAGCTCCAAGGCGGCGGGTGGGGGTGGAGGCTCCGCTCTCTCCAACCACAGAATCCTTGGCCCCTGCTCCCTCTCGGCGCCCGGAAGGACCCTGGTGACACTGGGCTTAGCTCCTGTCCTCCCTCTGTGCCAGTCCTGCCGTGACTCACGCCGCCTCCGAGGGGACGCGGGTGCCCCCGCCATGGCTCTGCCTGCTGGGGGGGGCTCCAAAGCCCGCCGCTGGGGCACGGGGCAGGGCAAGGGGATTTCGAGGCCCGATTGCTCCGCGTCTCTCTGGATCGGGAAGACGATGCCAGCAGCCCTGCCTGAGCTCTGGCCTGCTCTCACTGAATGCCCTCGTGTCATGATCACGCTGGATAGGAGGATGCGCAGGCCCGGGGAGGTGTGGCGTGCTCAGGGCACACGACTGGGAGAGTGGCCCAGGACTCCACCCGAGGAGCTGGCCGCACAGCCCTGCGGGAAACCACCAAACCGCTGCCTCTCTCGGTGGCAGCCCAACTCCCTGTGCATCTTCGCGGAGCCCTCCCTAGCCCAGCCTGCCAGGTGTTTGCCAAGCACATTCATTCATTAATTCATGAATTCAACTCATTAACTCAACAAACTGATACTTATCAGCGCCCTCTCCGCCAGACCCTGTGATGTGAATGAAGCAGGCATCGGCGAGCCCTCCGGGAAGGAAGACAAAACCCGAGCCAGCAGCCTGCAGTGCGTCAGGAGGCCAGCAGGGGGCACGAGAGAGCAACAGGGCTCACTTTACAGAGGCGGACAGCGAAGCTGGGATCTCATTTGTCTCTCCACCTCCCGCGAAACGGTGTGGCAGGCCCGGATTTCCTTCGGCACGGGTTCCCCGGGCCTGAACTCTGATTTGGGTTCAGCTTCAGCCCTGCAGCTGCAGAAGGGATGGGAGGTGACGCACAGAACGGGAGCAGGAGCCAGACCGGGGGACAGGGAAGGGCAGGTTCCACGCGCGTGCTGGTGACACCCAGGGGCTCCTTACCTCCTAGGTCGCAGGCTGGACGAGTTCCAGGAGGAGCCGCACAGCTGAGGAAGAACCAGAAAGCTCGACTCAGCCAATGCCACACAGCAGAGCCCAGGCGGCGAGCAGCTCAGGGGGTCCTTCCTCCCGAGGTCCCATCCGCTCGGGCACCACCTGGGGCATCTCAGGAGAGGGGTGCGCAGGGAGGGAGGTCAGCCACCATGGCACCCCATAACCACCTCTCTCATGACTGTCCAGAGAGGCAGGGCTGGAAGTGACACAAGGGGTCACCATGACAACACCCCCACATCCCTACCTTAGCAGGCCCGGTTCCTAGGGTCACTGGAAGGGGGGGGGGGGCGCTGCCCTGTTACCATGGTAACCAGGGCTTGGCCTTGCCTGTTTCTGACCTCCCTGGGGATGGTCCAGGCCCTGTCGCCATGGCAACTGGCCCTCCAGCAGGGTCTCTCCTCTAAAAACACCTGGTTGGTTTGGTCCAGGGACCTCCCACTGATGGGAAGGGGGAGATGGTTACCATGGTAATGCCAGCTGGGTGGCTACGGGGGAGGTAGAGATGCTTCTCTTAAGAGATTAGTGTCCTTGGGGGCTTCGGTCCTTTACCTGGGTGGTACATGAGAGGGGGTTGCCATAGTAACCGAAGAAGGTAGGGGCAGGACCAGCAGGGGCTTAGGTTACCTTAGCAACCTCCTCCTGGTGCAGAGGGTTTGGGGCTCCATAACCATAATGGTGGGGGTGGGGGGACGCTCCGTGCTGGAGAAAGGTTACCATGACAACCGGCCAAGCCGGGACTCAGAAAGGATGCCCGTCGGCGCTTACACCACCCCTGGTGGTCGCCCTTGACAGGGACTGTCCCGGGCAGGGGTATGTGGGTCTAGAAAGAGTCAGACTTCCTTTGGGGTGACGTGGGAGAAGGGAGACAGAGCAGGACCCCTGCCCCCAGGCTCGTTCCTGCAAGGGCGAGCGCCGCGCGCGGGGCCTGGGTCTCTCCGGCCCTCCTCGGCTCGCGCGTCCCCGCCCCCCAGCCCTGCGCGCACGCGCGCCTTCGGGGTCGCCCAGGGTGGGCGAGGCTCGCGCCCGGCCTCACGCTCGCCCCCGTCCCCCGGTTCCCCGCCGAGCGCGCGCAGGGGGGGGGGTGGCGCGGCCGCGCAGGCGCGCGAGGCTGAGCGGGCGCGCGGGCCGGCCCCGGCGCCTCCATGATGGAGGAGCGAGCGGCCGCCGCCGTCGCCGCCGCCGCCTCCCCCTGCCGCCCGCTCGGCTCCGGCACGGGTCCCGGCCCGGCTGGGGCGGCCCCGGCTTCTGCCCCTGCCCCCGGGCCCGGCCCGGCAGGGAAGGGAGGCGGCGGCGGAGGCAGCCCCGGGCCCACCGCGGGCCCGGAGCCCCTCAGCCTGCCGGGGATCCTGCACTTTATCCAGCACGAGTGGGCGCGCTTCGAGGCCGAGAAGGCCCGCTGGGAGGCCGAGCGCGCCGAGCTGCAGGTGAGCGCCACCCCGGGACCCCGGCCCCCCGCCCGGCCCGGCCCGGCCCGGCCTCACCCGCCGCCGCCGCCGCCGCCATCTTGGAGCAATGGCCGCCGGGACGGCCGGGGGGGGGGGGCTGCGGGCGGGGAGCGGGTGGGGGCAGCCCGGGCCGGGGGTCCTGCGGGGGCGGGGGGCGGAGGGGCCCGGGCGAGCGTCGGAGCTTGCACGGCGCCGGCGGAAAGGAAGGGGCGGGGGCGCGACGCCGGCCGAAGTGGGGAGTGGGAGTGCGCGCTGGGCCGGGGGCTCCGGCGGGCCGGGGGCGCCTCGGGGAACTCCGGCGAGGCGGTGCTGAGTGGTGTCGCCGCTGCCCCAGGTCTCCCGTCCGCTGCCCCCGTCCCCGACCGGGTGCAGGGTGCGAGCCGAGTCCGGGTGGGATAGACGGGGCGCCTGGGGCACTTGGGACTCAGCTGCCGGCCGGCCCGGAGCCCGGAGGAGCTGGGAGAGGAAGTCCGGGAGCCTCGGACGGCTGGGCCAGGGGACTGACACGTGACTCCGGGGGTGGCACAGAGTTTCCGGGGCCCCGGGATGAAGAGGGCCCCCTCCCCTCCTAGGAGGCATCTGGGGGGCAGCCGAGTGCAGGGAAGGGGTCCTGGGGTGGGAGCCGGCACAGGGCAGGGGATTGCTCAAGCTTGGAGCGTGGGCGCGGGAGCTGGGCGGTGGAGGCGCAGCTCGGGGGTGTGGCGGCCAGGGCAGGTGGGTGTAGGACGGCAGGTAGGGAGCCCTAAGCTGCAGTGGGGTGTCCGGCAGATGAGGACACGCGGAATGGGCACAAAGAAGAGGGGTGGAGGGTCCCTCAGCCGATGCATCTGCGGGAGCAGTGTGGGGGCGGCGTGTGTGAGGAAGGACCCCGTGGCGGTTTGGCCAGGAGCGCGCCCCAGTATGAGGTGTGGCTGGGTTGGTGACCTTGAGGGGCCAGCCGCCTGTCCCCTGCACGGCGTCCCCAGGAGCCCGGAGGTGAGAGCCTGGCTGGGGAGTTCTCGGCAGAGCTCGTGGGCACTTGGGCTGAAGTGGGGCCCGGGTGGATAACCACCAGAACTGGGCAGGGAGGGGGTGCTCCAGCGGGGCTCCCTGGCCATCTCAGTGGGAGGGAGCAGGGGCTCGGGGGCCGGAGGGGCGGGATCCTTCCATGAGGGCTAGCCTCGTGTCCGCTCTCTTCTCTTTCCCAGCTGCGTCTTCTCAACACCCCATTGTGTGGTCAGGGCCAGGGAGAGCGACCGGGAGAGCTGCCGTTTATTGAGTGTGTATTATGTGCCAGCTCTGTTCTGTCGCACTCGGCCTTAGTCTAGTGATCAGACGTGGAAACAGAGGCTTTGAGGGGGTGAGCGACAGGCTGGTCTGTGCTCTCCAGCTCTCTGCCAGTCTAGATGAGGAGCCTGGGCCGGGGACGCTCGGGGCCTCCCCTGGTCACTGGAGCTGGGTCTCTGGCCCCTCCCACCCGTGCGCCCTACCGTCTGGGAGACTCACAGCAGGAAGGGCTGTGTTGAGCCCCTCGCCTCGCAGCCACTCTGGGGTCCGAGAGGAACTGGGTGTGTTCCTTTGGCCGTGTGTGTAACAGGAGGGAGCACACTGGATGTCCACTTTGTGACTGCACACGCCCATGTGTGTGGGATTCCCAGAAGTGCCCGCTGCAGCCACTCAGCGTGACCCCTGCTGCTGGTGCTGAGACAGATCCTGGGTTCCCCTCCGCAGTGGCAGTCTTCCATGCCTGCGTGCTTGTGCAGGGGCGGCGATGGCTCTGCCGGGGGCGCTGCTCACGCGCACACACCTGTCCTGGGGCACCTTCCCCGAGCCCCAGCGCTGAGCGTTCTGTGCCCGCGGCGTGTGTGCCCAGGACCTGCAGTCTGCAGTCTGAGAGTAAGCAGGGGTCGGCTCGGCGCGGGCTCTGCGGGGCTGGCACTGTTTCCGCCCGGCAGAAGCTTCCAGGCCGAACCAGGAGGTTGGCTTGTGCGGGAGGCCGCAGAGGCCACCCGCACTCACGGCTGAGTTCTCTGTGGTGTGGCTCTGGGTTTTTTTTTTTTAGATTTAATTTATTTGAGACTGTGTTACAGAGAGAGAGGTCTTCTATCTGCTGGGTCACTCCCCAAATTGGCTACAGTTGGAGCTGAGCCAATTCGAAGCAAGGAGCCAAGAGCTTCTTCCAGGTCTCCCATGTGGTTACAGGGCCCCAAGCACCTGGGCCATCCTCTGCTGCTTTCCCAGGCGCATTAGCAGGGAGCTGGATGGGAAGTGGAGCAGCCGGGACTCAAACCGGTGCCCAGGGCTTTAACCTGTTGTGCCACAGTGCCACAGCGCCGGCCCCTCTGCCTGTTTTTGGCACCTCTGAGAGGGGATGCTCTTTGGGGAGGGGCCTGATGCAGACATTCCTGTGGGAGCAGCCACGGAGAGATGGCGTGGTGAGATGCCCAAGGAGAGGTATGGGCTGCCCCTACCCCGGGGACCTGCCCCTGCCCCGAGCCCTGTGCTTGGGGGGAGTGGAGGACAGACCTGGAAAGGGAGAGCGTCTGGGAGAACGAGGGGTTCTGGGGGTGAGCCTGGTGAGCTGCAGAGGACAGGCACGTCCCAGCCCCACCTGCCACCCACGAGGCCCCTCAGCCAGCCAGACGGCAGGGAGATCTGGCCCCAGCACTTCCCGGTGTGGGGGTGTTCCACCAGCCTGGGCACAGCTGCCAGCCACGTTCTCCTGTTCTCTCCTCCCCTGTGTGCCGGAGGAGCTGGGAAGAGACGACAAAGCAGATGAGAGCTGGCGTCGCGGTTAGGAGTGAGGCCAGGCGGTGGGGCAGGACTCATCACCCCACCCCTAGGGGTCACTGCCATCTCTCCCTGGGGTTTCTGTGCCTGCCCCCTTTGCTCCTCCCACCCCATCCGTTCACCCTATGGCTGGAGTCACCTTTATACCCGGCCACGCTGGGGCCACGCTGCCGGGCTGTCAGACTGACGCCTCCCGCTGGTCAGTGTGTGCTCCCACTCTTGCTGACCTCGCGCGACCGGCCACCCGCAGCTGTGTCCCTGTCCTCTGCCGGCAGCGCTGTCCTGCCCAGCCTCAGGTGCTCATCCAGCTGCCCCTCCTGTCCTGGGGACAGTCCCAGTGCATGGGAGCAGTCACCGCTCACGCCTGCGCCTTGCGCTGCCCTGAGCCCCAGGGGAGGGGAGCGGGCGTCACGTGGCTTCTCCATGACGCCCCCGGGGTGTTGCAGGGTGCCTGCTCCCAGTGGGAGGCACCACGTGCGGCGGGTCCAAGCTCCCCGGGCCTGGGACGGAGCGCGGTCCACGAGCTGGGCGGTGGGAGGAAGTGCTGGCCGGTGTTTGCGACTGGCCTGTCTAATGCTTCTCAAACGACTCGGAGTGGCCTCCCGGCACCGAGAAGACAACAGAGACCTCCGTCCAGAGGGGCGCCCGCCTGGGAGTGGCCGGTCTGTCTGGCCTCTGATGTTCCTGGGAGAAAAGTCCCTTCTCTCCGTGGACAGGCGGGGTGTCTCCACGGCACAGCTGGGGGCGGCGGCCGCTTGTGCTTGTAGCCCCCATGTGGGGAATAGCAGGCCCCGGTGTTCAGCGTCTGTCCTCCCTGTCTGATAGAGTCTGTGGGGCAGACGGATGAAGCAGGGACTCTGTCCTTCAAGATGCGTGCGTGCGTGCGTGTCCCTTTTTTATGCAAGAGGCGGTGTGAGCACCGCGCGGTGTGTGTAGGATGGGGCACTAGGAACCTGAGAGGTGCCCAGCCCACGTTCACCTCCCAAGTGCCCGCGGTGGCTGCGGCTGGGCCCTGCTGCAGCCGGGAGCCCAGAACTCAGTGCCCTTCTCCTGTAGAGGAGGCAGGAGCCCGGTGACGTGATCGGTCAGCACTGCCTCCCGGGGTCTGCACGAACAGGGAGCGGGACTCTGGAGCCGGAGCTGGGCGTTGACTCTGGGCTCTGGCGAGGGCTGCGCTGTCTGCACTGTTAGGCTCGGCCCGCCCAGGCGTCCTGTAGCTATTGCCCACTGGCCTCCGAGCGGGGTGGCTGCGTTACGACCACCAGCAGTGGGCGTGCTCAGTTCTCTGCTGATCCGAGAGGGGAGAGCGGAGCTGAGCCCTGTTCCCTGGGCGTGGGCAGGCAGGTGGCTGGCGAGCTTCAGCGGAGAGTGGAGCTGAGCCCTGTGCGTGGGCAGGCAGGTGGCTGGCGAGCTTCAGGGGAGAGTGGGTGGCATGGGTGGGCGTACGAGAGCTACCCAGACCGGCTGGCCCTGAGCACAGCCTGGGGGCTGCCGCCGAAGCCCCTTCGTCAGGCACTTGGTGCCCAGGGAGCTTGGCCAGCTTGGCTGCCTGGGAGACCCGCCGAGGTGGTGGAGGATGACCGTGGTGAGAGCGTGCGGCTGCCGTCGGCCTTTTCTCTGGGCTGCCTTGGGCTGAGAGGCCAGCCCCTGCGGGCGAGGCTTTGCCTGCCCGTTGTCTAGAGGGGAGCGCTCAGAGAAGGTGGGGGGTCCCCTTGAGGCTTCTTGTGCTGGAGTGGTGGTGGAGTTTGAGCCCAGCCACCTTCTCTGGTCCTCCCACGCCTGCCAGTGACAGATGCTATGGCGGGAAGAGGGGGCGCACCTCCGGCAGCTCGCCTGGGCCAGCACCTGGCTGCTCTCCAGAAGGGGGGCACGGACTCCTCTTGAGCTTTTTCATTGTGGGCGATCTGGCAGGGCCCCTGGAGGCAGCAGGTCCTCCCCGCTCCGGGGTGCCCTGGCAGTGGCCACGGGGCACCCTGAGGGTCAGCATGGAGCTGAGCCTTTGTGGGCGAGGGGCACGCCAGCGGAGCCGAGCCCTGAGCCTGCTGCTCTCCGGCCCCAGGCCCAGGTGGCCTTCCTCCAGGGAGAGAGGAAGGGCCAGGAAAATCTGAAGACGGACCTGGTGCGGCGCATCAAGATGCTGGAGTACGCGCTGAAGCAGGAGAGGTGAGCCTGGGGCCGCCCGCCTCCGGGGTGCCCCCTACCTCCCAGCGGGGGGACTGCAGGATGGGGCGTCCCCGCCGTAGGGTGCTGCGCGAGGGGGTGACAGAGGCATACTGGGTGCCGGTCCTCGCCGTCCCCTTCGTCCGGTCCATGGCCGGGTGGCGGTGTCAGCCCCACTTCCGCTAAGGAGCTGAGGCGGCTCCAGGCCCTCCCAAGCTGGCCTGGCCGCCTAGGCCGCCTGTGCCGTTCGGGGGCCGTCTCCAGCAGGGTGGGTGTGGGGGGGGAGGCCTCGGGCCCTCTCCCTCGTGTCTCTGTCCACACAGTGTTTGTCTTTTAGGGCCAAATACCATAAACTGAAGTTCGGGACAGACTTGAACCAGGGCGAGAAGAAGCCGGATCTGTCGGAACAAGGTGCCCATTTGGCTGCGCGGTGTGACGGGCAGGGGTGGACAGCGCCTCTTTCTCACTTCGGCTGGGGCTGGGCCGGGGTGGGGGTCGCAGGGCCCCCTCTCGGGGGCTGCTCTGCGCCTGGTGCTGCGCGGGGCCCTGGGCCCGTCCTGCCCGCCCCCCCTGCGGAACTGAGAGACGCAGGCAGCTCCCTGCGTGCCTCGCGAGGAGTGGGGGCCGGCCTATTTATAGGGTGCCGTGGACAGCGTGGGAGCGCTGCGAGGACTTCACTGAAGAGGCAGTGTGGGCACGAGGCTGTCAGTCACTCCTGCCCCCAAGTGTGTTCCTTGTGGGCTGTGGGCGGGTCACCCAGCAGGGACAGGACGGAGAGCAGAGGTGGCGGGGTCAGCGCCCTGCGGCCCCTCGTAGTCCAGGCTCCCTCGGCAGGGGAAGAGCCCGGCGTGTTAGTCAGTGACTGGGAGTGCTGTGGGCTGAGGAGGACGCCCAGGGACCGCGGACGCCTCGGCTTAGCCCAAGTCCCCTGACTGTCAGGACGTCTGCTCTGTCCCACTTCCGCCATCGCCAGCTTTGGCAGAGAGCGATCTGGCGGAGTCCAAGAGAATTAGCCGTGAGAGGAGGCGTAGCGGCCGATGGCAGGTGGCCACGCTCTCGGCGGCCGGGTGGCCTTTTAGTGACTGTTGTCATCCGCGTCACAGACTGCTGGCCGGAGGCGGTGCCCCCAGGGCAGGCCGCTGCACCCATGATGAATGAAATGCCAAGCGCATTATCTGCTTGTACTCGTAGCCGTCCCGGGAGGGAGCGCTGTTGCCCTAGCCTCTTTTCTCAGAGAGGAAAGGGGGCTCGGCGGCTGCTCGCCGCCCGACACACTGCTTAGAGCGTCGATGGCTTGCCCGGCTGCCAGCTGTGGGGGCTCAGAGACGCCTGCCTCCGTCCGCTCGCCGAGAGCCCCGTGGCGAGTGGGATGGCAGGGCTGTGTGAGCACGAGACTCACGACCGAGGACTGCCAGGGTCCCACTAGCACCCCCTCCCGCTAGCACTGCCTGGGCACCAAGCCGCTGGCCTGGGAGCCTCGGAGGGCATCCACACGCCAGTGAACGGGCGCCGCAGCTGGGGAGCGGCAGAGCCGCACTTGAACCTGGTCTGCCTGGCCCCTCAGAGCTGGGCCAGCTCTGTGTGGGAAAGGACCGGACTACCTGGGTCTCCAGAGAAACATCCCCCCGGGGGGGGGGCTGGTGAGTCAGGAGGAAGGGTCCTGGGCGCAGTGCGGGGTGCACTGGCTGGGCTGGAGGCTGACGGGTCGGTGTGTGCCCCGCATGAGACGGCGCTCCTCTCTCTCCCCCGCCAGTCTCCAATGGCCCTGTGGAGTCGGTCACCCTGGAGAACAGCCCGCTGGCGTGGAAGGAGGGCCGGCAGCTTCTGCGACAGTGAGTGCGGGGGGGGGGGGGGGGGGGGACAGCGCATGTGGCGGGGCGGGGGAGCCCGAGGACTCCACGGTCCCTCCCGTCCCTACTGCGGACTCCGAGCCACAGGGAGACGGCCTGTCACCGTGTGCTGGCCTCTCCAGAGGCGTGTGGGAACCCCTCTCCGGAACGTGGCCCCGAAGGCCTCTGTGGCATTGTTCTTAAAGGGCACTGTTAAGCTATTTCTCACAAGTGTTTGTCATCAGAGAGAGAGATTTCTCATCTGCTGGTTCATTCCCCACACATTCACAACAGCCAGGGCTGGGCCGGGCCAAAGCCAAGAGCCAGGAGTTCGGAGCTCCATCCGGGTCTCCCCGTGGGAGGCAGGGAACGAGGGGTTCTGGGGGTGAGCCCCCACATGCTCGAGCCCTCACCTGCTGCCTCCGGGCGCATTAGCCGGCAGCTGGGTGCAGGACGCGAAGCAAGCACTCGGGTGTGGCAGCAGGCAGCCCACCGTGCCACCACTCAGCCCTGTGGGTCTCTGTATTTGTTGAGATCTATGTATTGGAAAGAGTGGTGAAGGAAAGGCAGAGAGCATCTTCCGTCTGCTGGTTCATTCCCCACACACCCTCAGTCGCCAGGGCTGGGCCGGGCCGGAGCCAGGGCCTGAAACTCTGGGGGGCAGGGCCCAAGCACGGGGGCCGGCATCTGCTGCCGTGCCCATGCGTTAGGAGGCTGGACTGGAAGCAGAGTGACAGGGACTCGACCCGGGCGCTCTGAAATGGGGAGCCGACACCCCAAGTGGCAGCCTAGCCCACCGTGCCGCAGTGCCCACTCCTTTTTTTTTTTTTTTTTTTGGAATTAGAAGATTTGTGCATTTTAGAAAACATGGAAAATATGGGAGAGCACAAAGAAACTGGAAGTCATTCCCTGTATCATCCTGGGAGTCCTGTCCCCTGTACACAGTGGGTGCCGGTGCTGCCAGTCTCGACGCGTGGGCACGTAGCACACTGGCTCTCCCGTGTGCGCGTTCTGTCAAAGCCGGGGTCCCCTCGCGCTGCAGCTGTGTTCTGTAATGCAAGGAGAGGCAGAGAGAGGTCTTCCATCGGCTGGTTCACTCCCTAGTTGGCCACAATGGCCTAAGCTGCGTCGATGCGAAGCCAGGAGCCAGGAGCTTCTTCCAGGTCTCCCACGCGGGTGCAGGGACCCAAGGACTTGGGCCATCTTCCACTGCTTTCCCAGGCCACAGCAGAGAGCTGGATGGGAAGAGGAGCAGCTGGGATTTGAACCGGTGCCTATATGGGATGCCGGCACTGCAGGTGGCGGCTTTACCTGCTCCGCCACAGCGCTGGCCCCTGTTGTCGTTTTAAGAACCATATAATTGTCTGTGTTTAACCATAACCCTCTATAGCCAGTCTCCTCTTATGTGTTTCACTGAGGTTGCTTTAAATTTCTTTTTTAAGATTTATCTATTTGAAAGGCAGAGATACAGAGAGAGAAGGAGAGAGAGAGAGATGGAGAGGGAGAGAGGGAGAGATCCTCCATCTGCTGGTTCACCCCCCAAATGGCTGCAACGGCTGGAGCTGGGTCAGGCCAAAGCCAGGAGCCAGGAGCTTCTTCGAGTCTCTCACGGGAGTGTGGGAGTCCAAGCACTTGGGCCGTCCTCTGCTGCCTTCCCAGGTGCATTAGCAGGGCGCTGGATCAGAAGCGGAGCAGCTGGGGCTTAAACTGGTGCCCATGTAGGATGCTGGCTTAGCCTTCTACACCCCAGTGCCGTTCCCGAATCTTTCAGTACTGCAGCCAGTGTGGCGACAGCAGGGCTGTTCGTGCACATCCTCTATCTCCTCATCTCAACATCTGCAACCACAGCTGCTCACGCGACGTGCGCGGGAATGGTAGCTCCGGGACGGTGGAGGTGATGAGAATCCACTCTCACCCAGTCCCTGGCTCCGAGCTAAACATTTTCCACGTTGACTCCTTGTGAGAGTCCCTGGGCGGCATCACTACAGGCGGCTGAGATGCAGAGTGGTCTGTCGGCATGAGGCCCCAGCTGGTACCCAGGCAGGTGTGAGTGAGATCTGGTCTGTCGGCATGAGGCCCCCAGCTGGTACCCAGACAGGTGTGAGTGAGATCTGGTCTGTCGGCTTGAGGTTACCCAGCTGGTACCCAGGCAGGTGAGTGAGATCTGGTCTGTCGGCTTGAGGTCACCCAGCTGGCACCCAGGCAGGTGTGAGTGAGATCTGGTCTGTCGGCATGAGGCCCCCAGCTGGTACCCAGACAGGTGTGAGTGAGATCTGGTCTGTCGGCTTGAGGTCACCCAGCTGGTACCCAGGCAGGTGTGAGTGAGATCTGGTCTGTCGACATGAGGCCCCCAGCTGGCACCCAGGCAGGTGTGAGTGAGATCTGGTCTGTCGGCTTGAGGTCACCCAGCTGGTACCCAGGCAGGTGTGAGTGAGATCTGGTCTGTCGGCTTGAGGTCACCCAGCTGGCACCCAGGCAGGTGTGAGTGAGATCTGGTCTGTCGACATGAGGCCCCCAGCTGGTACCCAGACAGGTGTGAGTGAGATCTGGTCTGTCGGCTTGAGGTCACCCAGCTGGTACCCAGGCAGGTGTGAGTGAGATCTGGTCTGTCGGCATGAGGCCCCCAGCTGGTACCCAGACAGGTGTGAGTGAGATCTGGTCTGTCGGCTTGAGGTTACCCAGCTGGTACCCAGGCAGGTGAGTGAGATCTGGTCTGTCGGCTTGAGGTCACCCAGCTGGCACCCAGGCAGGTGTGAGTGAGATCTGGTCTGTCGGCATGAGGCCCCCAGCTGGTACCCAGACAGGTGTGAGTGAGATCTGGTCTGTCGGCTTGAGGTCACCCAGCTGGTACCCAGGCAGGTGTGAGTGAGATCTGGTCTGTCGACATGAGGCCCCCAGCTGGTACCCAGACAGGTGTGAGTGAGATCTGGTCTGTCGGCTTGAGGTCACCCAGCTGGTACCCAGGCAGGTGTGAGTGAGATCTGGTCTGTCGGCTTGAGGTCACCCAGCTGGCACCCAGGCAGGTGTGAGTGAGATCTGGTCTGTCGACATGAGGCCCCCAGCTGGTACCCAGACAGGTGTGAGTGAGATCTGGTCTGTCGGCTTGAGGTCACCCAGCTGGTACCCAGGCAGGTGTGAGTGAGATCTGGTCTGTCGGCTTGAGGTCACCCAGCTGGCACCCAGGCAGGTGTGAGTGAGATCCGGTCTGTCGGCATGAGGCCCCTAGCTGGCACCCAGGCAGGTGTGAGTGAGATCTGGTCTGTCGGCTTGAGGTCACCCAGCTGGCACCCAGGCAGGTGTGAGTGAGATCTGGGCGGGCTCCCGCAGCCCAGCTTCCTCCCCGGCATGTGTGCCTGCTGCCCGTCCCTCCCCCCTCCCCCCTCCCCCCTTCTGTTTTTTAAAGATTTATTTTATTTTATTTGAAACACAGAGTTGGCAGGGTCGGGGCAGATCTTCCATCCGCTGGCTTACTCCCCCAAATGACCGCAACAGTCTGGACTAGGGCTGGACGAGACCAAAGCCAGGAGCCTGGAGCTCCATTTGGGTCTCCCACACAGGTGGCAGGGGCCCTAGCACCTGGCCCCTCTTTCACTGTCTCCCGGGTGCAGTAGCGGGGAGCTGGAGCCACAGTGGGGCAGCCAGGCCTGAACTGGCGCCCACATGGGATGCCGGCACTGCAGGTGGCAGCTCAGCCCTCCGAGTCACAGCACAGCCCCTCTCTGTGTTTTTTAAATTTTTAAAATGTATTTGAAAGGCAGTGAGACAGAAAAGGAGAGGGCTCTCATTTACTGGTGTTTTTTTTTTTTTAATTTTAAAAAATTTTTAAAATTTACTTATTTGAGAGGTAGAACTACAGAGAGAGAGTGGGAGAGACAGAGAGAGAGAGAGAGGTCTTCTATCTGCTGGTTTACTCCCCAAATGGCTGCAGCGGCTAAGCCGATCAGGAGCTTCTTCCAGGTCTCCCACGTGGTTGCAGGGGCCCAAGGACTTGGGCCATCTTCCACCGCTTTTCCCATTCCATTCGCAGGGAGTTGGATTGGAAGTGGAGCAGAGATAGATTGAGAGAGATCTTCCATCTATTGGTTCACTCCCCAAAAAGCCACAAAAGCCAGGTCTGAGCCAGGCCAGAGCCAGAAGCCTGGAAATCCATCCGGGTCTCCCATGTGGGTGGCAGGGACCCAGGTACTTGGGCCACCATCCACCGCCTTCCCAGACACCTTAGCAGGGAGCAGGATGGGAAGTGGAGCGGCTGGGAGCCCACTTGGTCAGCTGTTGGTGCCGGTGTCTCCAGGAGCGCAGGCTGCGGCCTACTCGCCTTGCTGCAGTTCTGGCCCTGCCTCTCATCTGTAACTGATTTTTTTTTTAATATTTATTTTTTATTTGAGAGTCAGAGTTACACAGAGAGAGAAGGAGAGGCAGAGAGAGAGAGAGAGAGAGAGAGAGGTCTTCCATCCGATGGTTCACTTTCCCATTGGCTGCAACCTATGGAGTTGTGCCAATCCAGAGCCAGGTGCTTCTTCTGGGCCTCCCATGCAGGTGCAGGGGCCCAAGCACTTGGGCCATCTTCTACTGCTTTCCCAGGCCACAGCAGAGAGCTGGATCGGAAGAGGAGCAGCCAGGACTCAAACTGGGGCCCATATGGGATGCCGGCGCTGCAGGCGGTGGCTTTACCCGCCACACCACAGCGCCAGCCCCCTGTTCTTTTTTAATAAGAAGCCTTTAGGCCAGTCTCAGCTGGCTTCCAAATGCCTATTTGTAGAAGCGAGTGTATCGAGTTGTCAAGGTTCCTCTTAACGTCCCTGATGGCATGCTTCCTCACGCGAGGGCCCTGCCGTTAAGTTCCCCGTGGGTCTCCAGGCCTCTCGGGAGCGCGGCGTGTGCTATCGGCTTCCACGTGCGGTAGTGACGTCAAGTCCGAGACTGCAGTGAGCGGGGGCCACGCCTTACCACGGCCCTCTCCTCGGCGCCCCGCCGCCTGCTTTCTTCCCGGTGACCGGGTCCTCCGCAGCGGACACGGAGGCCACCTCCGCCCTTGGCCCTCCCGGTGTCGCGTCATCGCGGGAACAAAGGTTTCCCTTGGAAACAGTCTCAGAAGCCAAGCCACTGCAGTAGAGGCTCCTGTTGGAGATGGCGTCCGCCCTGGGGCGGCCCCTGAGGTCGCGTGGGCCCCGCGTGCACGAGAGGCTCAGGGGACGTCTGACCTGCCCTGGCTCTGCCCCCGCAGGTACCTGGAAGAGGTGGGCTACACGGACACCATCCTGGACATGCGGTCCAAGCGCGTGCGTTCCCTGCTGGGCCGCTCGCTGGAGCTCAACGGGGCCGTGGAGCCGAGCGAGGGGGCCCCCCGGGCCACGCAGGGCCCCGGGGCGCTCAGCGGCGGGGAGTCCCTGCTGGTGAGGCAGATCGAGGAGCAGATCCAGAGGTGAGCCCCTGCCCCCGACTCCGGCCTGCGCCCTGTAGCACCACACACCCGTGGTTGTCTTCGGGGAAGATGTCCTGTTAGGCGGTGCTGGGTGGAAAACAGGAGGAAAGGGGGGTGCTGGGGTGGCGGGAGCTTGCTGCTGGGGGTGGGTGGGCCGGGAGGTGACACTGGCAGAGGAGAGAATGCTCTAGGCAGAGGCAGCGGGCGGGAAGGTGGCCCTGCAGGAGGCACCCCGGCCCGCGTGGCTGCAGGCTGCGAGCTGTCGTGGGGCCTGCATCTCAGAGGCAGAGGCCGGCGGGCCTCCCCGCGCGTAGGGAGTTGAGGCTGCACTCCAGGGCTTATGGGAAGCCAGTGGTTCTGACCTGACACACCTGGGGTGCTTCCAGGAGCGGCTGCTGGGGGCAGAGGGCAGGTGGGGAACTGAGCAGGGCTGGGCTCCTCCCTTGCCTTTCAGAGGAGGTGGGGTGGCTGCAGGGTCTGCTAAGGGCTCTGAGGAGCTGGGCTGGGCGCGGGGGCGGGGGCGTGTCTGGAAGCCGCAGGACCAGCCACCTGAAGCCACTGAGGGAGCGAGTGGAGACGGCTCAGGGAGGAGAGCCGAGCTGAGCCAGGGGCCTTCCCACACGCAGTGGCCGCCTGCCGAGCCGCGGAGGCTGGGCTGGGGAGGATAGGCCGGGTCCTCAGCTCCGAGCGCCCCAGGGAGCCCAGGGCAGGCGTGCAGAGGAGAGGAGGCCGTGAACCCTGCCAAGGCAGGGCCGTGTGCCTGGGCGGCTTACAGGAAGTTCCAGAATGCTGGCCTGATGTTTGGTTATCTGTGGCACCTGCAGTCAGCCCTGGCAGCCGCTCTTCTGCTCAGACCCGTCAGCAGGTTGGCGGCCGGAGCTAGCCGGAGGGGGGCCGCCTGCGCCTGCCCTAGCGCGGGATCGCCTCCCCCTCGTGGCAGGCCGTGCAGGGGAGCAGGCGTTTGTGGGGCGCTCTGTCCTCGCCGGCCAGCGCGGTGGACTGCCAGGCTGATGGAGGGGGGCTGCTGGGTCCCTGGCGCCTTCCCACTCAGCACCCGCGGGGGCGCGTGCCCGGATGGGGAGCTGTGTCTCCGTGTGTCCCAGGTGGAGGACTCCAGCATCGAGCAGAGGCTGGGTCCCAGCTTTGGCCACCCAGCCTGGGTGCCGTCGCATCCGGGCTGTGTCCCCTGTTGGACTGATGTCCCCCGGCCCCTGTCGTGGGCAGGAACGCGGCGGGCAAGGACGGCAAAGAGCGCCTGGCCGGCTCGGTGCTGGAGCAGATCCCCTTCCTGCAGAGCTGTGAGGACGAGGACAGCGACGAGGACGATGAGCTGGGCGGCGTGCAGCACAAGAAGCCGCGCGGGAAGGTGCGCCGCCGGCCGTGGCCTGTGCCTGTGCCGGGGGCAGGGGCAGGCCCTCCCGTGAGTCCCCGGGCTCCGCTTCCTGGGCTCCCCTGCAGACAGGCACCGCCCCATAGTGACTGCTCCGTCTCGCCAGCCAGCGCCTTCGGGGTCTTTCTGTTCTTCCGTGCCTGTGCCCGGCAAAGGGCCGACACAGGCTCTCAGTAAATACCTGAAAACCCCTGAGTGTGGCTGGGCTCAGGGCCGGGCCGGGCCAAGGGCCGGGGCTCCGTGGGATGCCGCTGTTGTCGGCCCAGCACGAGGGCTTGCGCACGCCAGGCTCTCGGAGGAGGCCTGAGGACAGGGATGAGCAGGCCGGAGCAGGGGTCTGTGGCCTGGGGTCTGCTTAGTCACCTGACCCTTTGCCCCCTCTTGGAAGTTTGGCTTATACGCCGCCTCCTCTGGGAGACGTCTCCCACTCTGCTCCTCTTGGTGCCTCAGCCCTGGTGTCGGTCACCGTGCGTGCCCCACGTGCCCTATGGGCCGGCTCCTCCCCGTGGGGGTCTCTGCCTCCACATGCCCTCTGTCTCAGTGCAGTAGACTGTGGGGGACAGCGAGGAAGGAAGCTAGGAGCCTGGACAGACCCAAAGACCCCCGCCCCCCACGGGTGAGGCTTGAACCCAGGCTCTGTGTCCGCCTCCCTTCCTCTCGGCCCGTGTGGCGAAGGGGCCTGACTCTGGATTGGCGAGGGGGTGAGGGACTGGAGCGTGTGGAGCAGAGCCCCTGCGCCCCTGGGGGGCAGTGTTAGCAGTGCACCAGGCACTCGGTCCTGGTCCCGGGTGCTGCTGGGGGCGTGGTTGGACACACCCCACGGAGCAGCTGTGGTGGCTCCGGCTTCTGTGCCGCCCTGACGCCCGCCGACACCAGCCACTGCCTTTCCGGGCAAGCTGGTTGGTCCTGGGCCCTAGGTCACCCCATGTCCCGCCCCTCAGGTCCCCTCACAGATGCCCACTGGGTGTTGCCCCGAGTCCCCAGCTTGTGGGGCTGACTGCGGGGAGTGTCAGCAGCTCCCTGGAGTCCGAGGCTGCTGGCTGCTGAGACTGGGGGCCCAGGTGGCACCTAATGGCCTGGGGCGGGCAGCTGCTCTGTCCTCACCTGTAGTACGGGGAGGGTAATTGCGGTCACCGCGGCGGCTGCCCTCGGCTTGTGATGAGGCTGTGCACTCGGTGGGCGCATTGGATCTGGAGCGGGAGTACCCTCGGCAAAGCCAGGTGGAGCCCGCACTGGAGGGCAGCGCTGTGTGCCTGCTGGTGGGATGCCGCTGCTGAAACCTGCCAGCAGGGGGCGCACCATGGTCAGAGCTGGCGGGGAGGCAGGATGCGGGAGCCGGGCCGTGTGTTCCCTGCACCTGGTGGGCTTGGTCTTTGTCCGAGCCCCCCGACCACCTGGTTTTCACCGTGCCGCAGCTCCCGACCAAGGCGCTGGCGCCCGAGATAGAGGATGAAGACGAGGAGGATGACTCTGAGGATGCCATCAACGAGTTTGACTTCCTGGGCTCAGGCGAGGATGGAGAGGGGGCCCCAGACCCTCGGCGCTGTGCTGTGGATGGAAACCCCCATGAGCTGGGTGAGTGGGCGCCTTCCTGGCTGGCCTCTGCTCACCTTCCACGCCTGCCTGCCTCGTCCACACACAGCCACCTACAGCTGCTTCCTGTCCCAGGGTCTCCACCGGACGGATACGCTTCCTTAGAGGAGAGGGCCAAGGAGAGCGGGCGGAGCCGTGGGGCCGGCTGGGAAAACCCCGTGGGCCACGGGCAGGCGTCTAGTTGTAGCCCGGCTGGAGGGGAGAGCAGGGGGAGAGCAGGAGGAGCGGCTGGTGGGGCCGGGCCGTGGCTCCCTCTGTCCTGTGACCCCTGGCCTGCCTGCAGACCCTCGGTGGTCACATGGGATGGTAGCTGGGGGCCTCCTCCCCCCACTGAAGGTCCTAGCTGGCCTTTGTTTCCTCTGCCCTTCCCGTCCTGGGGCCGGCACTTCAGCACCCCCCACACACAGTTGCAGGGCGGCGCGGGGTGGGGGCGGCTCCTGTGCCAAGCCAGGGGACTGGTGGGTGACGCCTGCCCCCTGCCTCATCCCTGCAGAAAGCCGTCGGGTCAAACTCCAGGGGATCCTGGCTGACCTTCGGGATGTGGACGGGCTGCCCCCCAAAGTGACAGGCCCCCCTCCTGGCACGCCCCAGCCCCGGCCTCATGAAGGTAAGAGCCCTGCCCCGCGCCTTGCCCCGTCCCCTGGGGCCCACGGCAGAGGGAGGCTGCAGAGCTAAGCCCAGGGCTCCCGTGTCTTGAGGGTGAGGCCCAGCCTCCAGTCTGCAGCCTCCCTGTCCCAAAAGTTGGTCTGTCTGTCTCTGTCTCCCTCTTTTTGTCTGTCCTGCCCCGACCGTCTGTCTGTCTGTCTCTGTCTCTTCCTTTCCAGCTGTGATTCTTGGTCTTGTGCCCTCCCCGCCTCTCTTGCTGGCCCCTTATCTCTCTCTCCGCCTCTCTCTGTCTCTCTCGCCCTGGCCCTCTCCGCCCCGCCCCGCCCCTCCCACCACCAGGTTCCTTTGGCTTCTCCTCAGACGTCTTCATCATGGACACTATCGGGGGCGGGGAGGTGAGCCTGGGGGACTTGGCGGATCTCACCGTCACCAACGACAACGATCTCAGCTGCGACGTAAGTCCCTGGGGTGTCCCGGTGCCAGGCCCGGGCTCCGGCCTCTGTGTCTGAGGACGCGGTGAGGTCGCCCAGCTCCTGTTCACCCGGTGACAGGGGAGCCGGGCAGATGGGAGGGACTCCAGGGCCCGGCGGCTTCCTCGTGGTGCCGGCTCCTCCCTTCCGCAGTGATCTGGGATGGAGGAGGATGCAGGTGGGCCAGGCCAGTGTGGGGTGAGTGGGGCTGGGGGAGGGCCCCTGGGACAGCGTCCGAGCCTGGCGTCCCCCTCGCGCAGGCCTGTGGATGTCCCTGGCGTGGCACAGAGTGCTGGGGGAGGGGTGCTGCTGGGGGATGCAGCTGCGAGGCTGGGCGGAGCTCCTCGCTCTGCCCGTGGACCCGGGCTCTGGAGGACTGGTGGCCGTGACGGCCCCGGCGCCTCGGGTGGACTGAGCCCAGGTTGGGCTGACGCCCGCCCGGCAGTCTGCTCACCTCGCCATCAGGGCACGGGCAGTCCCTAGGACTCGCCCACGGAGGCCTGTTGATTGGCTCCCAGACCTCCCCCAGCCCGCCCCGTGAACCTGTGCCTGCTCTCCTGCCTGCCCCTCCCGAGACGGCACGGCCTCTGGAGCTGTCCGCCTGCAGCCGCCGCCACCTTGCCCCAGTCGCAGCCTCTCAGGCGGCGGTCAGAGCAGCCAGCCTGCCGTGGCCAAGAGCAATGAGGAGAAGCAGAGCCTGGACGTAGCTCGCGTTTCTGGCTGCTGCTGACCGCTCTGGTCCCACCTCCCGCCACCTGGACCCTTGCTCTCCTGGCCTCCCAGGTGCTGGCCCTGCCCGTGCTGCCTCCTGAAAGGCAGAGTTAACAGCCGGAGGGAGAGACCCTGCATCGGCTGCTTCACTCCCCGCATGGCCAGGCCGCAGCCAGGAGCCTGGGACTCCATGCGGGTCTCCCACGTGGGTGCAGGGGCCCAAGCACTGGGGCCGGCCTCCACTGCTTTCCCAGCACACGAGCAGGGAGCTGGCCCCGAGGCGGAGCAGCACTCAGGAGGAGAGCCGGCGTGGCAGCAGAGGCTTAGCCTGCTGTGCCGTGGCGCCAGGCCTGCCCTCCCCATCGCACTGAGCTGCTCACTGTGCCCCTCAGGAAAGCCTTGGTGACCCTTGAGCCCTTGAGAGGCAGGGATGGTCTCCCAGGAGCCAGCCGCTGTGGAGGGTTGTTGAGTGGCATGGGGACTGCCCAGAGAGAGGAAGGGGAGAGTGTGGGCGGGCGAGGGGGTGCTGAGGCGGCCCTCCCCAACAGCTGTCGGACAGCAAAGACGCCTTCAAGAAGACGTGGAACCCCAAGTTCACCCTCCGCTCGCACTACGACGGCATCCGCTCGCTGGCGTTCCACCGCAGCCAGTCGGCGCTGCTCACCGCCTCCGAGGACGGCACGCTGAAGCTCTGGAACCTGCAGAAGGCGGCCGCGGCCAGGAAGTGAGCTCAGGCCGCGGGGCGCGGGGCGGGCGCGGGGCGCGTGGGCTTGGTGACACGGCCCCTCTGGCTCCCCGCAGGAATGCCGCCCTGGACGTGGAGCCCATCCACGCCTTCCGGGCCCACAGGTAGGACTGCGTGAGACACTGCTCCCTGCCGCCCCAGCACCAGCCCCTGCACCCCACCTTCTGCCCCAGGCTCTGTCCCCTGCCCCTGGTTCTCCGCACAGCCCCTCGGGTGGTGGGTGGTGGGACAGGCCGTGTGCCCCATTTTGTCCTTCCTGGAGAAGCACTGGCAGGTCCTGTGGCCATAGATGGTCTTGACCTCGTCTTGCTCCCTCCACCCCACTCTGTACCCTCCAGGGGCCCCGTGTTGGCAGTGGCTGTGGGCAGCAACAGCGAGTACTGTTACAGTGGGGGCGCAGATGCCCGCATCCACGGCTGGAAGATTCCAGACCTCAACATGGATCCCTACGACGGCTACGGTGAGGACAACTCCCTGCCTGCCCCCCCCGGCCCTGGCATTGGGGCTGCAGTGGGCTCTTCCCACGTGTGCCACCACCGCGCTGTGCTCTAGCCCCTGGGGGGTGTGGAGGGCTCCTGGCTGGCTGGTCGTGGACCAGTGGGATCGAGGATGGAGGATAGAGTTGGAGTGTGGGCCGGGGGCGGGCGAGAGGAGGCAGGACTGGCGGTGGTGGAAGGGGCAGTGGGCTTGGGGTCGGCAGCGTTGTGCCCTCGGGTGCCAGCCCAGGTCTCCACGTGGTTGAGCAGAGGAGTCTGGGAGGAGAAAGGGGAGGTGGAGACGGGAGCAGAGCAGGGCCCGGGGCCCGGGGGGGACACTCCGGGCCTCATCCTTGGGCCTCCTGGAATCAGGAGGAGGCCAGCACCAGCCCCCACAGCTCTCTCAGGCTGTGCGGCACCTTGTGGCGGAGGTCAGAGGTCAGAGGACCGTGTCCCCTGCCTCCCAGAGAACGGTCCCAGCCAGGAGTGCCACAGGCTGTCGGCAGGGCCCTGGGCAGGGGGCTGCAGGGAGACCAGAACGCCTCCCACACCGGGACACAGGTCCAGGAGACCCTGTAGGCCCAGGGCTGGGCCCACAACAACGAGCAGAAGTCGTCGGGGCGCAGGGCCCTCGCTGAGTCCCGAGAAGCACTGTGTGCTGGGCCGGGAGCCTGCGGGGAGCGGAGGCGTGGCTTCAGGGCCCACGTTCGGCGAGCAGCCGCAGCACAGGGCCCAGTCGGGGACAGCTCTGCGGGCAGCCCGGGTTCTGCAGCCAGAGCTCCCTGCAGGCCTCCTGCGGGGGGAGACCGGCTGCCTGAGCGCTCCCTCGCCTGTGGCCCTGCAGACCCCAGCGTCCTGAGCCACGTCCTGGAGGGCCACGGGGACGCCGTGTGGGGCCTGGCCTTCAGCCCCGCCTCGCAGCGCCTGGCCTCCTGCTCCGCCGACGGCACTGTCCGCGTCTGGGACCCCAGCGGCAGCCCGGCCTGCCTGTGCACCTTCTCCGCAGCCAGCGGTGAGCGGGGGCCCCTGGCCGGGCGGGCGCTGCTCCCGGACGCGGTCTGTCTGCAGCCTTTGCCCTCTGCCCCCAGGGCACGACGTCCCCACCTCTGTGGCCTTCACCAGCACCGAGCCCACGCACATCGTGGCCACCTTCCGCTCCGGGGACACCGTGCTGTACGACCTGGAGACGGGCAGCGCCCTCCTCACGCTGGAGTCCCGGGGGAGCAGCGGTAAGGGCGGCGGCATGGGTCTGGGCCTCCTGTGGCTCTGCGCCCCAGCCGCCTGGCACTGCAGATGGCTGCCCTGTGCCCTCGGGTTTGGGGCAGGAAGGAAGTGAGGCCCGTGGAGGGGCTGGCCTGGGGCTCTGGGGTGGCGGCGCCGCCTGGCAGGCCCACCTGCCAGATGGACTGAGGCGTGAGAGAGCGGGCAGCCCCCAGGTTCCCCTCTTGCTCCGTCTGGTCTCCCCAGTTCTCCCCTCCACACCTCCCCTCTTCTCCACCCCTTTCTTCGCAGGCCCAACCCAGATCAACCAGGTGGTGAGCCACCCCAGCCAGCCCCTCTCCATCACCGCCCACGACGACAGGGCCATCCGCTTCCTGGACAATCGCACAGGTGAGGGCCTGGCCGCCAGCCGGCCCCAGCCCCCGGTGCAGGGAGAGGGCCTTCTGGGGTCCACATGGGAGCATCTTCTCCAGGCCCTGCCTCCCCCGTCTCCCCCCAGGTAAATCCGTGCACTCCATGGTCGCCCACCTGGATGCTGTCACCTGCCTCGCCGTGGACCCCAATGGCGTCTTCCTCATGTCAGGAAGTAAGCTGGGCCCTCCAGTGCAGGGTTGGGGAAGAGCAGAGGGACACGCGGGCAGGAGCCGGGCGGGGGCCGGAGTGGCGGCGGCCGCAGTGCAGCCCCGCGCCTGGAGCCCGCCAGAGGCACTTGGCCTGTCGCGGGCGCTGGTGCTTATGCCCTGTCACAGACACAGGGACGGCGGTCCAGGCCTGGCTGGTGGAACCCCACGCTGGCCTGAGCGCCGGGGCCACCCCACTCTCCACATCTGGCAGTGGCTTGGAAGGGGGGCGAGGACTTGACCCAGGGGAGCGGGGCTCGGGGAAGGGGCTTTGTCGGGCAGGGGGTAGCCGAGTGGCTGAAGCAGGCGGTCTCTCGCTGCTGGTGTCGTCACGGTGAGCCCGGCCTCAGAGGGCAGCTGTGTGGACGGTCAGCGGCACCCAGTGTGGGGCATGGAAGACTGCACAGGGCCCCGTCCCCGCGGGAAGGGCATGACCTCAGAGCTGTGGTGACCCCGGGAGGGGGCCGAGCCTGCCCGTGTGTGCAGAAGGATGGCTTCGTCTGGGTGGGCGTTGGGAGGTGATGGAGCAGGGGACTGGGGGCGGTGGGTCGAGTCCCTGCCACATCCAAGACCCGCAGACAGGCCAGGTGTGGGCTCAGAGCTCCTTGCCCGCGCAGGCCATGACTGCTCCCTGCGCCTGTGGAGCCTGGACAACAAGACGTGCGTGCAGGAGATCACAGCCCACCGCAAGAAGCACGAGGAGGCCATCCACGCCGTGGCCTGCCACCCCAGCAAGGCCCTCATCGCCAGCGCCGGCGCCGACGCCCTGGCCAAGGTCTTCGTATGATGCCCACTGGCCCCGCCCTGGCTGCCATGCTGGCTGGAGAGGGGCCGGGCGGGGGGGCCCAGGTGAGGGGCTGGGGCCCTCTGCGCTCTGGACGGGGAGGCAGAAACCCCACCCCTGCCCGCACGTGGCCCGGATACGGCCCGGACACCTGCTCCCTGGCACTGCCTGTTGGCCCGAGTGCCCGGTGCTGGGACTGCTGAGGTGACCCCGCCGTGGGCACGGGCACTGGAGATCGCGCCGCGGTGCTCCCCCCCCCCCCCCCCCCCCCCCCCCCCGTCTCCTGCAGGTGACTCCGCCTCGTGCCGAGGCTCAGAGGCCTGTGTGGAGCCCGGTGGTGCTAACGGCCCTTTCCCGGGGAGCCCCTCCCCTGGGCTCTCCCCTCCAGGACGGCTGCTGGGGTCTTCCTGCCCTGTCCCACACCCACTGCCTTCCTGAAGGCAGCGTAGCCGGGCGTGGGGTGGGCGGTCCTTGGGGATGTTTTTCCAAGATGCCAGAAGGTGCCAGGCTCTCTCCTCCGGGGCCCTGCCCTGCCCGCCATCCCCCCACCCTTGCTGGGAGCCGCACTGGGAGAATCCCCGAGCCCCCTCCCCTGCTTTCCAGACACTAACCCAGGCCTCCAGGGCCCGAGCTGCCTGGGGGAGGGGCCTCCGCCCACCATGTATATCTGTACAAATAACCGGGATTGTAATGGCGCCCGCCCCATGTTATCACTGTGTGATAGTCAGCTCCCTGCCCGCCACTCTCTCTATTTATTTCACTCTTCTTTCGGGTCCACCCTGTGCCCTCCATCCCCCCTTCGGTTCCTGTTTATAAGGCCCTCCCCCCACCCCAGAACTTGTATGTGAAAACTTGTCTCAATAAACCCTTTGGAGTAAGATGGGTGACTGAGCGGTCTTTCGGGGCCTGGCTGGGCGGAGTTGGGGGAGAAGGATACGGTGGTTGGGGTTTTGTGGCAGAGTGGTGAGGGGGACAGAAGGGCTCCAGGGCGGAAGTGGGGGCACAGGACCGCATCTCCTGCTGCCCCTCCTTTCTGTCCCCAGCCACTGCCTCCCCAGGGGCAGAGCCCTGACCAGCAGGTGCACCCTGCCCCACCTGGGCACGCTGGGGGGACCGGTGAGGCGGGGGCCAGCCGGGCAGACCTCGCGTCACCTCTTCCGCCTGGCGCTTCGCTGTGTTTTGAGAGGCAGGTTGGAGATGAGCCCTGGGAGTGGGTGGCTTGGGGTCCCCAGCCAGCCCCTGCCTTGAGCCCTCCTCTGCCTCACTCCCGCTGCCTGCTGGGTGGTGCAGGGCACGGGCGGTGGGTTCCCCGTGGGGGTCAGCTGCACGCCAGGGCGGGGGCGCCACGTGGCCTGGCTGCCGCGTGCCCCCGGCTCCAGGCCGCTCCCCCAGGTGCTGGTTTGGGTTTTGGCTCCAGCCTCAGACTTCCTTCCTCACCCCCAGCCCCGGATGTGGTGACAGAACCGGCACTGTGCAGCTTCAGCTGCCCCCGGAGCCCTGTGCCGAGTGCGGGGGGCTCCTCTGGTGCCCCGGCTGCCCCACTGGCCGCGAGCCAGGCCCAGGGGGCGACTTGGACAACCTGCAGCTTCCTGTGTGTAGGCTGAGCGCTCCGGGCCACTTGGTCACAGCCCGGGAGGAGAAGTCACGTTGGAATTGTTCGGAAAGGGGCCGGGGGGCCTCCGCAGATGCTGGCCCCTGAACGCCCGGTGGTCCCAGGTTCCCCGGTGCTTCCTCTAGTGACAGCCACACCAACCCCCAGGGGTCCCCTCTTACAGACCCATCTACCAGGTGCCCCCCAGCTAAAGTCCCCGAGGACACAGCTCTCCAAGTGGGTTGGCCCTGTCGTCCTCTCTCAGGCCCCAGGGCTGTGGTGCTCCCGTGTGCGGGGCGGGGGTGCTGATGGATGGAAACCCCCCCCAACCTGTCCCCTGGGCTCCGTGCACTTTGCCCAGCGTCGCCGGGAGCTGGACAGGGGCGTGGCGGGACCTGGCGCAGGAGCCGAGCCCTGGGACTTGCCACCCCGTTTCCGACCCCTTCCCCTGCGGTGGGCGCCGGATGCAGCCGGCTGCGGCGACTCCCCGCCGCTGCGACCTGCTCGCCCCTCCCCGAGTAGCTCGGAGCAGAGCCGGCTTTCCGGACGCCGGTGCGCAGCGGGGCGGAATCCGTCCCGCCCGCCCCCGACTCCAAGGCGCTGGGTCCGCCCTCCCCTTCCGCCCCCGGCCCCCCCACAGGCCCCGCCCCATGACGTCACCAAACCCCGCGCCGATTGGCCGCCTGCCCTGTCTCTCCCGACACTTCCTCCTGGGCCGCCACCGCGGACTTAAACTTTGCAGGGGGAAAAAGCCACCCGCGCCGTGCGACCCTCCCCTGCCCCCACCCTCCCCCGCCGCCGGTAACGCCCCCGAGCTATTCTCCAACTTTCGCGACCCGTGAGACTCCCTGCTTCCCACCCCGGCTCTGGGGGCCCCTCTTCCCATCCCCGGGATCCACTCGATCCCCGGGATCCACTCGATCCCCGGCTCACTGCCCTACGCCTCCAAGGCGGGGGTTTCTCGGGCCCCCTTCTCCGTGGGATTCCCGCCCCCCAGCTCCCTTCCCAAGCCCTTCGCTCTCCTAGAGGCCTCGGGGTCGCTGGCGCTCCCGTTCGCCGTCAGCCCAGTCACTGGGGTCCTTTCGGGTTTCTTGGGGCGCCGGATCGCTGGGTCGCCCTTCTGATCCCTTTTCTCGTTCCCAGGATACCGCCTCCTTCGCCCCCCGCCCGGCCAGGGTTCTCTGACCCCCCGGACCTAGGAGATTACCCGGACCTAGGACCCGGGTTCCCCGGGGCTGCCCCAGCCGGATCCCCGGTGGGCACCGGGTCCTGGACCCCCCTCTATGGCCGCCGCCCCCTCCCATCCTGCCGGGCTCCCGGGCTTTCCCGGACCGGGGTCTCCTCCGCCCCCCGGCGGCTTGGACTCGCAGTCGCCGCCACCGCTGCTGTCCGCGGTCCCGGGCCCCGGCGTCTCCTTCCACATCCAGATCGGACTGACCCGCGAGTTCGTGCTGCTGCCCGCCGCCTCCGAGCTGGCCCACGTGAAGCAGCTGGCGTGCTCCATCGTGGACCAGAAGGTGAGGGCGTGCGCGGGGCCCGGAGTCCGGCTGGCCGGGAGGGCCTCCCCAAGGTGGGGGGGGCGGGGGCTCAGCCTGGGCCCCCAGTTGCCTCTCACTCCCCACCCGCTTGAAGGAGGCCTGGGCACGGGTGGAGCGCCCCGAGGCCTCCCCAAGTGCCTGTCCTTGCATGTTGTTGTTTGGCTGGGAGGAAGGGAGGGGCCGCCAGGTGTGGGGGAGGGAGGAGGGGGCACATGGGGGCCTCCCATGTGGTGGAAACAGTAGACATCGCAGCTGAGCTGGCTGAAGGGATCCGGTGACATGTGTGCCTGGGTGCCAGGGGCAGGTGAGGTCCCTGAGCCCCATCCTTGCCCCTCCCCCAGGCCTGAGGCTCCCGGATGGGCAGGCACCCCTAGGGGCCTCTCTCCTCCTCATCACAGTGCCGCCACCCTGCCCTTAGCGTTGGAGACCAGAGCCCCCCGCCCAGGGGCTGGGGGCGGTCATGGCCAGAGGGAAGCAGGTGACAGTGTGCTCCCCCAACAGAGTGGCTGGCTGGATTGCTGGAGCCGTGAGTGGTTGGGAATCTGTGTTTCTCTGACGGCGCGGTGCCCCAATCTCTGACCCAGGCTGCTGAAATTCTGAAGCATTGAGATGCTGTCATGTTCGATTCTTAGCTGTAGAGGTCCCCGGATGTCAAAGTGTTAAAATCCTTTAATGCTAAATGTTCAAACGTGAAAATACGGTGGCCGAAACCCTAGAACGTGAGACAACACGTCAGAGCCTAGACTGTACGGTTCCATAAGGCGAGCCCGTTGGAATCCCAAGATACCCGAATTCCAGAATTTTCTCCGACTCTTGGAAATAAATGCTTTGGGCCTCAGAGAAACAGGGAGCTGGGCCCACTCCCCTTTCTTTACGTACCAGGGAGGTGGAGCTTAGAGAAAGGCCCACACCCCCAGGCTGGCAGGTCCCCCCCCCCCCCCCCCCGCCAGGCCTGGGCTTCTGGGGAGCCCTTCTCAGCTGCAGAGAACAGCTTGGCCTTCCCCCCATCCCCACCCTGTTCCAGCCACAGCTCAGCCTGCTCCGTGGGACGCCGGCTGGGGGCGCACTGATTCCCCCCCACCCCGGCTCTAATCCCCAGCCTGCCGCCAGCCCTGTCCCCTCCCAGGCCTCACACTGCCTTTATTTTTCTGCCCGCCCCCTCCAGGTGCACGGGGGGGGGGGGGGGGGGGCTTCCATTCCTTCCTCCCCGCGCCCCACCTGGCCGGTTTCACTTTCAGTTCCACCAGGTTTCATTTCCGGCCCCCCCAACCCTGCAAGCCGGGGACCCAACACCTGGGTCTCTGAGCCCTGGGCGGCTCCCGACCCAGGCCCAGGCCCCCTCCACCCCCTCCCAGCTCACCCCACCCCCGTGCTGGGCTGCAGCCAGGTAACAGGGACAACAATAAATCCCGGAAGGAAGCTGGGGCAGGGGAGGGGAGAGGAGGGGTGCTCAATCGGCCCCCCCAATTCCAGAACATTCGAGGTGCCCCCCATCCAGCACACCTGGATGCCTGGCTCCCGCCCTGCTGGGGCTGGGTTGGAGAGCAGTCCGGAAGTGAGGGGCTGCGGGGTCCCCGGGGGCTCTCCGGGCTGCTCTGGGCTTTTGCGTCACCACATCCGTCTCCCGCCCCTCAGTTCCCTGAGTGTGGCTTCTATGGCCTCTATGACAAGATCCTGCTCTTCAAGCATGACCCCACGTCGGCCAACCTCCTGCAGCTGGTGCGCTCCGCCGGAGACATCCAGGAGGGCGACCTGGTGGAGGTGGTGCTGTCAGGTGAGCCAAGGCGGCCGGCTTAGGGTGTCTGGCTGGCAGAGGTGGGCTCAACAGCTTGTTTGTTTGGTTTTTTAATGTTGGGGTCCCAAGGTTGCGTTCTTGGCCAGCTCTGCACATGTGAACCACCTGGCCTGTGGAGGCATCTCTCAGACTGAGGCTGGCACAGAGGCAGCTCCTCCCTGGGCACCCCGGCGGGGCCGGCGAGGACGGGATGGAGGCGCGTAGAGGGCTCCTCTGAGCTCCCATCTGCCCATCCGGAAGCCAGCCACCCGCACGCTCCTTGCAGCCCGCATCTGCGCTCTGACGTGTGCCCAGCACAGGGGTTCCTTGCCCAGGGCCTGTGTGCACGCAGCGAGGTCAGAGTCCCAGAGCTGTGCCAGCTGATTAGGGGGGCGGGGAGCGCACCTGTGCCACGGGGCGGCCCGGGTGCTGCAAGCTGTCTGTGTGGCTGCACAGCCATCGGAAGCACTGGGGACGCCTTTGGTGACCTGGTTCCGGTGGCCAGGACCCTCCTGGCTGCTCTGGAATGCTGAGCCGCATGCTGTGCGAGGCCTGGACCGTGGTGCCCTTCGGTACTGGGAGGTGGCCCTGTGCAAACCCGGTTCTCCACCTGCCCTTCTGTCTCTCTCTGGGGGCGTCACCATCCCCCCCCCCCGGGTGCTCGGGCTCCAGCCTTGGCACCTCCTGACTCCTCTCATCCGCTCACCTGCTGGTTCTGCCCGGGTCTAGCTCTCACCACCCACACTGCTCCAAGCCTAGACAATTGCAGTAGCACATAAGTCAGGTCGTGATCCGCTGCTGCTCAGGGTCCTGCCGTGGCTCCCCAGTCCCCTTGGAATAAAATGCAAACTCCCCACATGGCCTGAAAGCCGTCTGCGGGGCGGCCTCTGCCAGTTCCCCGAATTCATCTCTTCGCGTTGCCTTCTGGTCCAGCCATGCTTGCTGCTGTCTGTCCCTCCCACCCCAGGGCCTTTGCACGTGCCGTTCCCAATCCAGATCTTCTCATAGCTAGCTCCTTCTTGTGCTTTCCTGACCACGCGCCGAGGGCCGTCAGCTCTCCGTAATATCCTGGTAGCACACGGGTTCCCTGTCTCAGCGCATCTAGCGTTGTGTGCAGTGTTTCTTGCTGGTCGGCAAAGCAGTGTCAGCCCCCAGAGAGTGGGGTGCATCCTGTTAGTGGCTCTGTCCCATGTGTGGCCAGTGTTCCTGGGGCCCGGAAGGGAGCCCTCTTTCTGCTGTATAGGATAGGAAAAACCACTAACTATAGGACTGAAATTTGGAGGGAAAAGACGAATGAGACTTGGGCTGAAAGCAAACGGTTTCAGAACAGAAGCTGAGGTTTTAGTGTGTGCATTCTATTTAAGTTTTAAGTTTAAGCTGTTTTAAGTCTCAATTTTCAACATTCATTCAGCCTATTTCTTTTCAAGATTTATTTATTTGAAAGGCAGAGTTAGAGAGAGAGAGAGTGAGGGATCTTCTATCAGTTGGTTCACTCCCAAAATGCACGGGGCTGGGCCAGGCCAAAGCCAGGAGCCAGGGGCTCCATCCGGGTCTCCCACATGGGTGCAGGGCCCAGGCACTAGCAGGGAGCGGGATGGGAAGTGGAGCAGCCAGGGTTCTAACTGGCGCCCATATGGGATGCCGGCGCTGCAGGCTTAACCCACTGTGCCACGATGCTGGCCCCCGTTTAACCCTTTCACAGGCGCCCCAAGGAGAGGTGTTGTAGCGTGGGGCGTGCTGTTTGGACTCCTACATGGCTCACAGGCCTCTGCCTGATTGTCACCTGCCCCAAGAGGCCTCCCCTGCCCACCCGTGCCAGGTGCGGCCTCCCTGCAGCCCTCTGCCCTCCTGAGCCCTCCTGACTTCTCACCTACTGTGTGTCTTGTTCCTCACCTGTTCCAGGAGGCAGTGAGAAGAGTGATAAGGGTGTGAGCCCTGGGGCCGGCTGCCTGGGTTCAGGTTCGAATTCCACAGCCGGCCTGGCTGTGTGACCCCAGGGAAGCTGCCCTGCCGGTCTGTGGGGGTTCGATTTCCTTATCCAGCCAATGGGAATGGTAACTCACGTACCTCGTCGGGCTCGGGAGAGGGCTGCAGCCGGTGGCATTCTATGTATTACGTATAGTTGAAAGGCAGAGTGACCGAGAGAGGGAGAGAGGGAGGGAGAGATCTGCCCTGTGGTTCACTCCTCATAGCCTACAGCAGCTGGAGCAATGCCAGGCAGAGGCCAGCAGCCCAGGGCTCCGCCTGCAGCTTCCACAGGAGGGGCAGGGGCCAGGACTGGGGCTGTCGTCACCTGCTGCCTCCCACAGTGCCCATTCGCAGGAAGCTGGAGCCCAGAGCCGCAGCTGTGAGCCTTGAGCATCCAACCTGCTGGGCTGAACACCTGCGCCTAAACATTGTTTAAATTAATTTATTTGAAAGAGAGAGAGCGCTTCCATCTGCTGGCTCACTTTTTTTTTTTCTTCAAGGTTGTTTATTTTTATTTATTTACTTGAGAGAGTTACAGCAGTCTTCCATCCTCTGGTTCACTCCCCAAATGGCCGCAACGGCCAGAGCTGGGCTGACCCAAAGCCAGGAGCCAGGAGCTTCTTCCTGGTCTCCCATGCAGGTGCAGGGGCCCAAGAACCTGGCCCATCCTCTACTGCTTTCCCAGGCCATAGCAGAGAGCTGGATCGGAAGAGGAGCAGCCGGGACTAGAGCCGGAGCCTATATGGGATGCCGGCACGGAGGCGGAGGCTTAGCCTAGGATGCCCCAGCGCCTAGGGGCCTCACCGTTTTCAAATGGCCACAGCAGCCAGGCCTGGGCCAGGCCGAAGCCAGGAGCTCCGTCCTGTTCCCTCACATGGGTGGCAGGGGCCAAGGACTGGGGCTGACATCAGTTGCCTTCCCAGGCGCTTTAGGGGGAAGTTGGATGGATGGGAGCAGAGGAGCGGGGCCCACCCGCACTCAGATGTGGCATGAGGCGTCTCTAGCCACGCACCTGCACCTGACACACTCAGCCCCCTCCCCCACCCCCAGCCCCGGCCACTTTCAAGTCCCGCAGTTCCGTGGTGTTCAGCCCTTTCGCACTGCCGTGCGGCCAGTCTGCAGCACCGGCAGAAATGGAGTTCTCTCCCCATTGGACATCCAGCCTGGGCGCGCGGCTGCGGTGCTGGGGCCTGAGCCCCGGCGGAACGGAGGGTGGCAGACGAGGGAGGAGGGGTCGGACCCCAGCTTACGCCCACCCTCCCCTGCCGCCTGCAGCCTCGGCCACCTTCGAGGACTTCCAGATCCGCCCCCACGCCCTGACCGTGCACTCGTACCGCGCGCCCGCCTTCTGCGACCACTGCGGGGAGATGCTCTTCGGCCTGGTGCGCCAGGGCCTCAAGTGCGATGGTGAGGGGGCGGAGCCGGGGAGGGGCGGGGTTGGGGCGGGTCTGGAGGTGGGGCTTGGGCGCTGCCCCGCTTGGGAAGGGGCGGGGCTCTGATCTGGGGGCGTGGCTGGGAGGAAGATGTTGGCGTCCCGGGGCGGAGCTTGAGGGAGGAGAGAAGGGGCTGGGGAGGGTGGGTGGCGCCTTTGTCAGGGACCAGGCAGCAAAGCAGAAGCAGTAGAAGAGGAATCAGCTTACTGGATTGTGGGGGTCAGCGCCAAGCCTGGCCGCCCAGCGTGAGCCAAAGCCGCGTCCACCCCGGACTTCTTCGGCTGGGAAGTCCTGCCGAGTCCTTTACGCTGGGCCATCGGGGGCGTCTCTCTCCCTCCCTAAGCCTCAAGGGCTGTGGACGTTCAACAGTCACCAAACACCTTCACCCAGCACCCAGGTTAGGCTTGGAGTAAGCACGCCGACCATCAGCGTCCTCCCCGTGTCCATCGGCACCTAGGGTGCACCATCCCACACGTGTCTCCGGTTCAGCCCAGGCGCTAGGGCAGGGCCCCGTCCTTGGGGCTACCTAGCAAGAAGTGGCGGGCAGGGCCCCACCTGTGCAGGGAGCCGAGCCCCACGGTGCCGCTGTCTCCACCCGGTGCCAGCCGTCATGAGTCTCAGAGCACCGCCCTTCCTTGCGGAGCTCGAGGTGAGAGGTGGCCGCTTCCACGCTCTGCCCGCTGTGAGGGTCCCAGCACAGAGGCCGCCTGCTCGCGATGGGATCCAGATCCTCTGCTACCTTAAGTCCCATCAACCTCACGGATGTCATTGCACCATTGCTGAAAGACCCCAGGGATACCGTCAGCATTTGAGAAGCCAGCTCAGCACATCCGGGGCAGCCTGTCACCCTGGCCGCCGTCCACACGCACGCCCGACTCTCCGTGCCTCGGCTGATGTGACCGTCCCGGGGTCACCAAGCTCTCGCTGTGGACTCCACTGAGCCAGGATTGCAGAGGATGGTCCAAGTTCACGCGGCTGCAAGGGGGGCCACTCCGTGCCACCACCGCCTTCGGAGGGGGCTTAACTCTCTTGTGCGGTTAAAGGGCCACACTGAGACCCCGCCGCGTGCAGGGACAAGTAACCACCCCGTAGCACCCACGGCATTGCCCGAGCTCGCCTCCGCCGCCCTGCAGCGTGGATGGCCGATGGTGCCCGCGCTGAGGGGGATAGAGCCAGAATCTTCCAAAGCCTGCAGAGCACGCACCTGCGGTCAAGGGGAATCAGCGCTGAGGGCGTGGCATGAGGGGACAGGACAGCGACAGCCCGCTGAGCTCCGTGGCTCCGGAGTGGAGTGCCTACAAGGCGCAATGCCCCCAACTGAGCAGGAAGCTTGAGGCCAAAGAGGGAAGAAGGGGGCTCCACGGAAGAAAGATCCTCGGATGCACACACAGCCTTCACGGGAGGAGGAGGACGCCCTCCTCTGGCCCCGTGGGGCAGCCCCCTCCCCACCACCCTGGCCCCGCTGGCGCCTCACCTGCTCCACCGTTCTGTGCCTGAATGAACGGCCCAGCCCTTCCTTCCCCAGGGCCCCGGCGGGTTAGCAGCTCTGCCCAAGCTGGGTTTTTGTAATTTTCCGTTGACTTTAATCACACTATTGAGGGGGGCCCTAGGGAGCCCCTGGGTTCCAGAGCTACAGAGAGGCCCGCGGCGGAGGAAGGAGGGAGGGGAGACCAGGGATGGCCCAGTCCAGGGCGGAGTAGTAGCCACAGCGGGCAGCAGGCGGGGTTGGGGGGAACCAGATCTCCCAAGAGGTGGGCAGAAGTGGGGGGCGTGGGGACAGGAGGCGGGGGACCACAGAGCCAAGCTGCGGCTGAGCTTCGTAGCTGAGGAGGGGAGGGGTTGGGGGCAGGTTGGAGGGGGGACCTGAGGGCGGGGCCTGCTGATTGCCAGGGATTGGACCTCAGCAGAGGGGGCAGAGGGCAGAGCCACTGTGGAGTCCCGGGCCTGGGAGGGGCCGAGGCTATGTCTGACGGTCTGGCGCCCTCTGCAGGCTGCGGGCTGAACTACCACAAACGCTGTGCCTTCAGCATCCCCAACAATTGCAGCGGGGCGCGCAAGCGGCGCCTGTCGTCCACGTCTCTGGCCAGTGGCCATTCGGTGCGACTGGGCAGCTCCGAGTCCCTGCCCTGCACGGCTGAGGAGCTGGTGAGGAACCGGGCCGCGGGGCAGGTCGGGGGCTGTGAGCGGAGGGGAGTGGCAGGTGCAGGCACGGAGGCCGTGCCCTGGTGTGTCCCACATGCCCCGGTGTGTCCCACAGAGCCGCAGCACCACGGACCTCCTGCCACGCCGCCCCCCGTCCTCCTCTGCCTCATTCTACACCGGCCGCCCCATTGAGCTGGACAAGATGCTACTGTCCAAGGTCAAGGTGCCGCACACCTTCCTCGTCCACAGCTACACGCGGCCCACGGTCTGCCAGGCTTGCAAGAAACTCCTCAAGGGCCTCTTCCGCCAGGGCCTGCAGTGCAAAGGTTAGCGCCGCCCCCCACCCCGGGAGGTCAGAGGGGCGGGGCCTGAATCCTGAGCCTGGACGTGGAGGTCCCGAATCAGGGAACACTGGAAACGGAGATTTAAGAATTCTGGAATCAGAGTTCCACCCACCACAATAAGCGGCCGCGTGACAGTCTTAGCCTGTTATCAGCATTTTAGGGTCACAGGGTTTGGGAACGGTGGGTGCGGGAAGCAGCGGATTGGAGTCTCGGAAGTCCTGTAGTCCCGGAAACGTGGACTTCCAGAAATTTGAACCATTTGATTCTAGAATACTGGGCGTCTGAATCCATAAAAAAAATTACAGCCATGCAATTCTAGAAGTCAGTGGATCGGGCGGTGTGGAACCTCAGAGGGCTGGGGCCAGCCAGCCGTGAAAGTGCCAAGTTCTGGAATCTGATGTGTGCAGAATATTCTAGAACCTTGGGATGCTCAGAAGTCTCAAACTGTAGAAGTGCAGAGTCGCCAGATTTTGGACTCCGGATATAGAAAAGTCTCAGGGGTCGGCGCTCGGTGCAGTGGCTTCGGTCACCACTCGGGACACCCACACCCTTAGCAGAGCGCCTGGTTCGAGTCCCAGCTCCTCCAATTCTCGCCACACTTCCTGCAGATGTGTGTGCGTCCTGGAAGGCTCTGGATGATGAATCCATTGCATTGGTCCCTGCCACTCACGTGGGAGACCTGGACACAATTCTGGGCTCCTGGGTTTGGCCTGGCCATTGTGGCCATTAGAGGAGTAAATGGAAGATCTCTCTCTCTATCTTTCTCTTTCTCTCTCCTTTTTAAATAAATACTTTTTTAAAAAAGATATATTCATTTTATTTGAAAGCCAGAGCTTTAAAGAGGCAGAGAGAGAGAGGTCTTCCATCCGCTGGTTCACTCCCCCATTGGCCCCAACAGCCAGAGCTGCGCCGATCTGAAGCCAGGAGCCAGCAGCTTCCTCCAGGTCTCCCACGCAGGTGCAGGGGCCCAAGGACTTGGACCATCCTCTACTGCCTTCCCAGGCCATAGCAGAGAGCTGGATCGGAAGTGCAGCAGTCGGGACTCGAACCAGCGTCCATATGGGATGCTGGCGCTGCAGACGGTGGCTTTACCAGCTATGCCACAGTGCAGGCCCCTAAATCCATCTTTAAAAAAGGTTATCAGCAAACTCCAGAATCTGATGTAGTGTCCTTGACCATGGGAGCATCAGAGTCTTGAGCAGGGCCCGGGCTGGGGTGTGTGTGTGTGAGTATTTGGCCAGGTCGGGAGGCAGCCTGCGGCGGAGCGTGGCCAGCCCCCGTGTCACAGACCAGCAGGCCCGGGAGTCGGCTTAGTGGAGACGGCACCGTCCGGATCTCAGGGGCGCGCAGCTGTGCAGCTCCGGGCGGGCCCACGACCACGGACAGGGCAGCCTGGCCCTCTGACGCGCGCGGGAAGAGCAGCCTGGAGCCAGGCGCTGGTCCGCGGTCCAGGGCCCGCCCTGACGGAGCCCCGTCTGCCCGCCCCCCTAGACTGCAAGTTTAACTGCCACAAGCGCTGTGCCAGCCGCGTCCCCAACGAGTGCCTGGGCGAGGCGCTGCTCAACGGAGGTAAGGGGCGCCCGGGGCGGGGCCGGGGCGGGCGGGGCGGGGCCGAGGCCCCTCTGACGCCCCTGCCGCCCAGATGTGCCCATGGAGGAGGCCACCGACTTCGGCGAGGCGGACAAGAGCGCGCTCGCGGAGGAGCCCGACGACGCCGGCGTGGACTCGGGCGTCGTCCCCGGCTCTCACTCGGAGAGCGCGCTGCAGGCCGGCGAGGAGGAGGAAGGCGAGGGAGGCAAGGCCCAGAGGTACCCACGGGACCGGGGGCCACCTGCGGCCCAGTAATTTAACACTTTCCTGGTCCCTGAGCCCAACGTTGAAGCCACCATAGCTTTTTTTTAAGAAACATTTATTTATTTGAAAGGCAGAGAGAGAGACAGACAGAGGTTTTCGATCCGCTGGGTCACTCCCCAATGGCCACAACAGCCAGGGCTGGGCCAGCCTGGAACCAGGAGCCAGGAGCTCCCTCCAGGTCTCCCATGTCGGGGGCAGGGGTCCAAGGACTTGGGTACATCGCAGTGGTTCAAAGGCCCTGCCCCCTCCCCCCGCAGCCAGCCCGGCCCCAGGAAACAGCCTGTGGTACACGGTGCTGGGCCCACAGGCGGCTGTGTGGCCCGAGACCTGCAGTGGTTACCCGGCTCTGGCGCCGGGACCCCCAGGGATGGTCCCTCCGCCCAGAAGCTGCACCGCATGGCCCCCCGTGGGCTCTGCGGCCTCGACAGCTCACTGGTCATTCCGCGCACAGCGTCTGTTGGCTGTCTTGTTGGGGAAAAAGCACCCCCCCCCCCCCCGCGCCGCGTCAGTTACGGGTAGGACTTTTCTTTTCCAAGTCTCTGCGGTCGGTGGCGGGTTTACCCACGGACACAGAGCCTGTGGCACACAGAGGATCCTGGCCTTGTGAAGAGGGAATGACTGAATACGAACAGTACCTGGTACACAGTAGGCGTTAAATAAGCATTCTCGCTTATCACAGGGAAGGGATGATATCCATCCCTGTTGATCCTTTTGGCCTCTGACTTGTAGGGTATTCAAAACGCTCAGTGTTTCCATCTGTGAAATGGGAGGAGAGAATGTCTCCAAGGACCTGCCAGGCCAGGACTTCCTTCTACCATGGAAGCTCTAAAAACAATGAGAGGGCCAGGGTCCGAGTCCCAAGCCCCCTTCCATCCCAGCTCCCCCTAATGCACACCCTGGAGGCAGCAGGTGAGGGCTCTGGTACTTGGGGTCCCGCCACCCACACAGGATTCCCAGATGGAGCTTCTGGCTCTGGCCTGGCTCAGCTCCAGCTGTTGTGGGTATTTGAGGAGTGACCCAGTAGCTGAAAGATTCTCTCTCTCTCTCTCTCTCTGCTTTTCAAATCAACACAAAGAAATGAATTAAAATGCTGTGTGCCTCGGTCCCCCTAACTCCTATAAAAACAGTAGCAACGGTTACTTAATCTCACACTTGAAAAGACAATGAAGAGGCAGCTAGAGGGCTGGTTCACTCCCCAGGTGCTCCCAGGGCTGAGGCTGGGCCAGGCCAGAGCTGGGAGCCTGGGGCTCCGTGTGGGTGCCCCACGTCGGGGGCTGGGGCCCCACGGCCGGAGCCGCCATCCGCTGCTCCCGGTGCGCGTCCGCAGGGAGTGGCACTCGGTCCCAGGCGCTCCGGTGTGGCAGGTGGGCGTCCCAAGTGGGGTCTTCTCCACTGTGCCGAACCCGCGGGGCTCCTGCTTGTTAACTCCAATGAGCTCAAGTGTCGGGGCCGGGGATGCCTGCCTGCAGCCCCGGTGCCCGCGGCGGGCTGACTCTGAGCACCTGATGGGCGGGGGGGCTGGCGGAACCCCATTCCGTGATGCGGGGAAAGTTTGCCACAGTGAGAAGCCCTCAGTGGAAACGAGGCCTCCCGCAGGGGGCAGTCTTGAGCCCCCAGCACGCAGAGGGCACAGGAGGATCTGCTGGGAGGGGGAATCAGAGCTCAATGGCTTTAGCCAGTGACTAATAAAACAAAGGACACGAGCCGTCACTGGCCAGGGCACACAGAGGGGCGTGGCCACTTCCTCGGGACCCCGATCAATATTTAATTCTGACAGTTATGCACAAAACAGCTAACGGCCCTGTTGGAGAGGTAGTCGCTCGTCAAACGCGGCTGTGACGATAGGTATCAGTGATGACAACAAGAGTGTAGACCGGCACGTGCAAAGGCCCTGAGGCAGGCCCCAGCTTGTTCTGTCCGGGCTGGACAGGAAGTGGAGGGGAAGATGTGTGAGGGTGTGTAGGTCGCGCTGAGCTCGGAGAGGTCACCCTTCCTCCCAGGTCTGTCCCAGTCCAGTAGCACAGCGGGATGCTGTAAGAGTTGGATGGGCCAGGGATGTCCCTGCCGCTGATCCCGCCCTGGGGGCCCAGGTGGGGTGGGCCCGTCCACCTGTGACCTCTCCTCTCCCCTGCCCTGCAGCTCCCTGGGCTACATCCCCCTGATGAGGGTGGTGCAGTCGGTGCGCCACACGACGCGCAAGTCCAGCACCACGCTGCGCGAGGGCTGGGTGGTTCATTACAGCAGCAAGGACACGCTGGTGAGTGGGCGCGGCCGCGCGGGGGTGGGGCAGGAGGCCGGGTCTGGGCAGCCGCCCCCGAGTCCACCACGGAGGGGTGTTGCAGTGAGGACTGGGAGGGGCACGTGGAGGTGGAGTTAGAATGGGGGGGTACTGAGGTGGAAAGGGTGGGGCATGATCAGGAGGGGCGGGGCTAGGGTTGGGGGAGGGGCTTGGCTGGGAGAGCGCATGCGCGCGCCACCCCCTTCCCCAGCGCGCCCACCGCCATAGCCTGGCCTGGCCGGAGACTGGGCGTGCGCAGGCGGAGGGTCACCTCACCCTCTCCGGCCTCTGCCTTCAGAGGAAGCGGCACTACTGGCGGCTCGACTGCAAGTGCATCACGCTCTTCCAGAATGACACGACCAACAGATACTACAAGGTGGGCTTCCGCGGCTCCGGCCAGATCCCGCAGGCCACGCCCCCGCCCCTCCCCGCCTTCCCACCGCGGCCCTGCACCGCCTCTCCCGCCTGGGCGCCCCCAGCCTCCTTGCTCCATCCCGCCCCACCCCTCCACAAGCAGCCAGGGAAGCCCCCGCTCAGGCCCCGGCAGTGGCTGCCTGGGCCACTCCGTGGGGCCCACGAGCTTGCGTGGCCTCTTAGCGAGCGAGCACCTGCTGGGGGCGAGGCCTGCTCCCATGAGGCACCGGTGCTGCCCCTCTCCTCCCCGCCAGCCGGGTCCCTCTCACTTTTCTGGTCTCTGCGGCAATAGCGCTTCTGCGCGAGGCCTTTCCAGACCGCACCTGTCCCCGCCGACCCCGGCTCCCTGTGTCCTGTGCGCGTTGGGGGCGGGGAGAGCCCTCACCCGCGCCCGTTCCGTGTCCGGCCAGGAAATCCCGCTGTCCGAAATCCTCACGGTGGAGCCCGCCCAGAACTTCAGCCTCGTGCCGCCGGGGACCAACCCGCACTGCTTCGAGATCGTCACAGCCAACGCCACCTACTTCGTGGGCGAGACGCCGGGCGGGGCCCCCGGGGCGCCGCACGGGCAGGGGGCTGAGACGGCGCGGGGCTGGGAGACGGCCATCCGGCAGGCCCTCATGCCTGTCATCCTCCAGGACGCGGCCAGCACCCCTGGCCATGCGCCCCATAGTGAGTCCCCGCCCCGCCCAGGGGAAGGCCTGGGCTGGGCTCAAGTGTCAGACGACCTTGACCGGATGTGTGGCCTCTGGCGTGTCCCTGCCCCTCTCTGGGCCTTATCGCAGGTGGCATTTCCTGAGTGCCCAGCCTGTGTGAGAGAGTGCTAGAGCCACGTGGGGGACCCAGGCTGGGTGTCCAGGAGGGCTTCCTGGAGGAGGCCACGTCTGCGACCTGGAGGCTGAGGACGGTGGGGTAGGGGAGGCGACAGGGAGTCACTTGCAGTAGAGCAGGTACCCGTTCCTGGAGCTCACAATCTGTGGGTGGCAGGACCTTGCCGTACGCAGGGGCCCGGCAGGGAGGCCTGTGTGTCAGGAATGCAGCGCAGCCCAGGAGGGGTGCAGGTCGCAGGCAGATGAGGGGCTACACCAGGGAGCCGGGGGGCTTGTGGGTAGGGGAGGGACCCGGTCCGCTCCCTCTCCTCAGAGGGGATTAGGGTGAATAGGAGGGGTAGGGCTGGGCGGAGGAGACCAGAGAAGGGGCTGGGGGGGCAGAGACCTGGGGGGAGCAGAGCATACAGGATCCGGACTGGACTGGTGAGGAGGTGGAGCGAGAGAGACACCCAGATGGCAGCAGGACCGGGACTTTGGACGTGTCTGGGTCACTGGGGTCAGTGTGGGGCAGCCTCAGTCTCCTCTCTCTAAAATGGGTGCAGCAGGTCTCACTGGTGCCCCCCAGCAGCCTCGTCTCCTGGGGTGCACGGGGCAGCCCCCAGCCCCCCGCGGCGGTCTGGGCCCCGAGCCAGCGCCCCTCAGTCCCGTCTCTCCTGGTCCCCAGGACAAGCGTCTCTGAGTATCTCCGTGTCCAACAGCCAGATCCAGGAGAACGTGGTGAGACCCCGGCCGCGCGCCGCCTCCCCCGCGCGCCCCGCCCCGCTCCGGGTGCGCCCCTGACCTCTGCGCACCCACCTTGCAGGACATCGCTGCTGTCTACCAGATCTTCCCCGACGAGGTGCTGGGCTCCGGGCAGTTCGGAGTGGTCTACGGGGGTAAGGACGCCTGGCCCGCCCTCCAGCCTCACACCTGTCGGGCTGACTTGGAAGCAGAGCCTGGGGTTCAGCCTGTGGCCTCTCCTTTTCTCCTTGGGAAAACCAGTGGATCCTCCTGTCCTTGACAGGAGGGGAAATTCTGCATCTAGAGCCTAGATTCTGATTGGACAATGGGAGTAAATCCTGCCCTCTGATTGGCCACAGCGTTGAATCTAGATTCTGATTGGATCGTGAGGGGGCAGGCCTTGGTGCTAGATCCTAGATTCTGATTGGAGAGTGAGGGTAAATCCTGCCCTCTGATTGGCCACAGAGCCTTGTGTAGATTCCGACTGGCTAGGAAGAGCACGTTCTGCACTTTGGCCCAGGGCTGCATCCTAGTTACCCTGTTGGCTCCGGCCTCGGCGCCCTGCCTACGCCCGGCCCCTTCCCCTGCATCTCCTGGGGGCAGCTGCCCCTGCCAGGGTCGGGGGCGCTGACTCCCTCATCTCCCACCCGTCCGACTCCCAGGGAAGCACCGGAAGACCAGCCGGGATGTGGCCGTCAAGGTCATTGACAAGCTGCGCTTCCCCACCAAGCAGGAGAGTCAGCTGCGGAACGAAGTGGCCATCCTGCAGGTGACGCCGGGCCCGGGCCGGGGCGGCCGGGGCAGTCCGAGGGGCTTCTGGGAGGAGGGAACCTGCAGACGGAGACCCAGGGGCTATGTGGGGGGGCTTGAGGCCCTCCAGGAAGGCGGTGGGAGGGGGCCCCTGAGGAGCGGGGCCACAGAAAGATCTTGAGCAAGGGAGGGGCAGGACCCCGGAGCTGGAGAGTGGCCCAGGGAGGAGGCTGCGCGGGGATCCGGCGGGAGAACGGGGCTGGGCCGCACCCGGCGCCGGGTTTGACACCAAAGTGCAAGCTGATACGGTTTCTCAACCTGGAGGTCCTTCTGCAAGCCCAGCCAGGAGGGTGGGGTCCCTTGTCCACGGAGAGGCCTGTGTCCCTGGGCCGCCTGTGCCCACGCTGGTCCACCCCCTGACCCCTCTCCGCACCCCTCAGAGCCTGCGGCACCCCGGGATCGTGAACTTGGAGTGCATGTTTGAGACGCCAGAGAAGGTGTTCGTGGTGATGGAGAAGCTGCACGGGGACATGCTGGAGATGATCCTGTCCAGCGAGAAGGGCCGGCTGCCCGAGCGCCTCACCAAGTTCCTCATCACCCAGGTGCGCCAGCCACCCCGCCCTCCTAGCAGCTCTGCCCCAATAAGAAGCCACGCCCCTGGCAGCTCCACCTTTCAGGGAAAGCCCCGCCCTCCTGGCAGCTCCACCCTCCTCAGAAGCCACACCCCCTGGCAGCTCCGCCTTCCCGGGAAAGCCCCGCCCTCAGCATCCTAACTGCAAATCAAAGCAGCAGTGGAATAGTAATAATTTCAATAATAGGGGAAAATGGTGGCAGTAACTTTAATAGAGTAATAATAGGACCGAAAATAGGATATAATAGGAAAAGATAGAGTAGTAATACTATGCAGTATTGTTATCCTAGGGAGAGTGGATGATGACTCAGCTCCCTGGGCCTTTTCCTTCTCATTCATTCATTCACTCAGTCGTTCCACAAACACTGCGTGCTGGCGGCGCTGGGCACACGGCAGGGCCCAAGACCCTGGGGGTCACGGGGGTCGCCCTGAGAGGCAGGGCTGGCTGGGGAGGGGGGCGAGACCCAGGAGGCTGCTCCCGGAGTCTGGGGCCGGGCCCCCTGGACTCGCTCGCTCCCCCGTGACAGTAGAAGGCGCCAGGGCTCGGGGTCACGCGGCCGGTGGGTCGATCCTGGGAGCTGGGGTCAAACCAGCTTGTGTGGTGCAGGCAGATTTCCTGTGCGCGTCCTGGTGTGCGTCCCGTGGGGCTGTCTCTTGGTCTCCGTGGGGGGTTCGTCCCAGGAAGGTGTGGACGGGGGAGGCCTGGAGCCGGGGCCTGGGAAGTCAGGGTTTGCGCAGCGCCTAGGAACATCCTTTTCTTTCTTAGCTGGGGCGGGGCCGAGCTAAGCCAGGAGCCTAACACTCCATCCCAGGGGCCCAGCCTAGAGCCCTCACTGCTGCCTCCTGGGGGGCACGCTGGCAGGCAGCTGGGGTCATGAGAGAACCAGGACTGAAACCCAGGCTTCCAGCACGAAGCGGGCGTCCTGGTGGGAGCGCTCTGAACTGCCCACGCCCAGCTGTCAGTCATCTCTCGATGAGGTCTAACACCTAACGGAATGCACTGTGCACCTGCTCGCCGGTGTTACATTGTATTACTCAGGGAACAGTTTGGTGCATCCCCCCCGGGAGGCATCTGGGAGGGGCTTGGCTGTCCCGAGGCCGGTTGGCCCTTCCTGCCTTCCCGGGTCACTGTCGCTTTTGCCCAGGACTCTCCCTCCGCACAGCTGGGGGGTGAGGGGGCTCTGGCAGCACAGCATCACCGGGACACATTTCAGACAGGAGAGCTTGCATCTGGGTCTGGACGGGTCTCAGCCCCCCCCCCCCCATCCTGGCTCCCGCCCGATTCTCCCTCTACCAGTGTGGGATGCAGGACCGCCAGGGACATCAGTGGAAGACGGGCACACCCTTTAAGCCTACCGGGCAGGTCAAAAACTGTCCTACCCATCGGCCTACGTTTTAGGTACCATTTTTTATTTTATTATTTTTTAAAAAGATTTATTTATTTACTTGAAAGTCAGAGTTACAGAGAGAGGAGAGGCAGAGAGAGGGAGAGGTCTTCCATCCGCTGGTTCACTCTCCAATTGGCTGCCAACGGCCGGAGCTGCACCAGGCTGAAGCCAGGAGCTTCTTCCAGGTCTCCCACCGGGTACAGGGGTCCTAGCACTTGGCCCATCATCCTCTGCTTTCTGAGGCGCATTAGCAGGGAGCTGGGTCGGAAGTGCAGCAGCCGGGACTCGAACTTGTGCTCATATGGGACGTCGGCGTCACAGGCCACAGTGCCGGCTCACTGGGTTATTTTTCTTAGTGAACTGTGGAGTTCTCTCTGTGTGAGTGACCTTTGACCTCTGCCCCTCCTGGTCTGTCTTGCCCCTACATTTCGTTTGTGGTTTTGCGCCAAGATGGTGAACGTTCCCTGTGGTGGCCTCTGGGTTCCGCGTCCTTCCTGGGGAGACCTGCCTGTCTCCAGGCCGCGGTCCCCTGGGCTACATTTCTCTGCCTGGGCCCAGCCCCCCAACCTCGAGAGCATGGGCTGCCTTGTGGGTGAGGACGGAAGTTCACCGGTCCGTCCTCCAGATTGGGATTGAGCGCTCCCACACTGAGCAGTTTGTTCTTCCACTGCGTCTCTCCCTTGCTTCTCTCCACTGCTCTCTCCTCCTCCCTCTCTCTCTCTCTCTCTCTCTCTCTAGACCTCTGCTTTCTGACTCTTGTCTGTTTCACTACGAGTCCTGTGCTCAGCCTTCTCTACATGGATCCGTCTGTACCCCGCCACCACGCCCCGAGGTAGGTACCGGGACAAGCCCCATCTTACAGATGAGGATAATCGAGGCCGGAGGCGGCTGTGGCGTCTCATCCCGCACGCGCTCCGCGCAGGGCTGGGTCTAGCCAGTGTCTGGCCCAGGGCTGTGGGAGCTTCCGCATCGCCTGGGAGACAGGGAGACGGACAGTAGTAGCCTTTCCACCTGCTGGCTGGCTCCCCGAATGCCTGCGACAGCCAGGACCGGGCTGGAGCCGGAGGCAGGAGCCAGGAACCCGCCCACGTCTCCCCTGTGGGTGACGGGAGCCCGGGTATTTGCAGCTGAGCCGCACCGCCGCTTCCCCGGGGTCCATGTTGGCGGGAGCTGGGCCTCCAACCCGGGCGTTCGGATGTGTGACGCGGGCTTCCGAACCGGCGTCTTAATCGCGGGGTGAAACCATCACCTGTAAACTAGTTTCTGTTTCTCCATGAACCTTTTTATTTAAAGATTGTTTAGAAAGGAGGAATGACAAACAAAAAGACCTCTGTCCGCTGGTTCACTCCCCCCAGGGCCCCAACAGCCGGGGCTGGCCCAGGCCAAAGCCAGGAGCCAGGAGCTTCCTCCGGGTCTCCCGCGTGGGTGCAGGGGCCGAGCACTTGGGCCATCCTCCGCTGCTTTCCCAGGAGCACCTGCAGGGAGCGGGAGCTGAGCAGCCGGGACTCGAACCTGTGCAGTGCTACAGGCTTCAGCTGCCCCTCCACGAGCTTTCTGGAGCACCCTGTACACACCTCTCTCTCTCTGTCTCCCAGTCTGTCAGCCCATGAAAACTCGGTTAAGGTGGGCGGCGACGATGACAGCTGCAGGCTATGCTATAGTTGGGGTTTTGCTCGGGCTCCTTAGGATCCGGGAAAACCGGGTTCTCGCAGATACCTGGTTACACGGTGACACTGCTGCTTTAGAATCCGGTCTCGGTCTCGCTGGAGACAGCAAAATCCCCGAGCGCCCGCCCAGTTACAGGGCCTCCAGTCGCTCCCCGCGAGCCTGGTCTCAGGCCCCTCGGCCCCAGCCCAGCTCTCCAGATCCCGCATCCGGCCCTTGTCCCCCGGCGTTGGCTTCCGGGGCTCTGGAGTTCGCTGGATCCTGGGTGCAGCGCGGGCCCCCGGGATCTTTCCGGACACAGAGACAGGCTCGGGCGGGCTTCGAGGGCGGCTGCCTCTCTCTTTCTCAGCAGTCCCCTCCTCTCCCCTCAGATCCTGGTGGCTCTGCGACATCTTCACTTCAAGAACATCGTCCACTGCGACTTGAAGCCAGAGAACGTGTTGCTGGCCTCGGCGGACCCGTTTCCGCAGGTCGGTTATGTCTGCCGCCTGAGCTCGGGGCATCGGGGACACGGGCCCAGGACGAAGGGCTGACTTCTCACCGAGGGCCTGGCGTGAGCCATTGCGGTTGAAAGCCCGCTGCCTGCGTCTCTTGGTGTGGCCTTCGTGGTCCGTGATGGCTCCCGCGCCTGCGCCTGCTTTCTGGGGACCAGGCGGAAAGAACCCAGATGGAGGAAATGGGCACGCCCCTTTCCTGGCCTGGGGTGTTCTGGGAAAGTGAAGGCGTCACTTCCTCTCAAGCCCCATTGGTCGAGCTTGATCACATGGTGCTGGCTGGCTGCTGGGGAGGCTGGGAAATGTAGTCTCAGTGTGGTCGCAGACCACGTGACACATTAAACTCGGGACTGGCTATTATTATTAAGGGAAAGGAGGGAAGAACCACTAGTGGGGGACAAGCCTGTGGCGGGGAGGTGAGGGGCTGTCAGGCTGGGCAGTGGACAAAGCTGCAACTTGCTGAGTGCCTGCTGTGTGCCAGGGCCTTTACCGGTTCTCCTGTGGTCCCTGCACCCCCCGAGAAGCTTCGGCTTTATCCTCTGTGTTCTGCAAACCATGGCTGTGCCAGTGGAAGAACACCTGCAGCGGAGCTTCTCGGGTCTGGGGGACAGTGGGCCCTTGGCGCGCACGCGGCCATGCTGGAGATATTCTTGGTCATCATGGCGGTGAGGGTTGAGGGTCGCAACGGGTGTCCGGGGGTTCAGGAAGCTCCACCCTACCCCCAAGCTGGAGTTCCTGTCCTAAAAGGCCCCGGGGCCAGGGTTGAGGCTTCCCGAGCTAGAGCGGTGGTAGCGGCGTCAGGTCGGGCCTTCTCCAGCTGCTGCCTCCACGTAAGTCAAGAGACAGCGGTGAAGCTGATTTTAAGGAAACAGCTTATTCATTCAGCATGCAATGCTCATGAGGTGTGTTACTGCTATCCTCTTCATTGGAGAAACAGAGGAGGGGGAGAGAGAGAGAACTCTCACTGCTGGTTCACTCCCCAAATGACTACCGTGGCCAGGGCTGGGCCAGGCTGAAGCCGAGAGCGGAAAACCCAAGCCAGGTCTCCCACGTGGGTGGCGAGGACTTGGCTGCTTGGGCCATGGCCACTGCCTCCAGAGGTGAGTGTTAGCAGGAAGCTGGAGTGGGGACTGGGATGTGGGCTGCCGGCAGCTTCTCCCAGGGCTTCACCTCTGGGCCAAGTGCCCCCACCTCCACATAAAAGGTGTTAATGGGCTTTTCTACTGTTTTCGTATTAAAGACTTAAAGGGGGCTGGCGCTGTGGTGTAGCAGGTTAAGCTGCCGCCTGCAGTGCTAGCATCCCATATGGGCACCGGTTCAAGTCCCGGCTGCTCCACTTCCAATCCAGTTCCCTGCTAATGGCCTCTTGTGATGGGTCCCCTATAAGCACCGATCCGAGTCCTGGCCGCTCCACTTCCACTCTAGCTCCTTTCGATTGCACCTGGGAAGACAGCAGGGGATGGCCCAAGTGTTGGGCTCTGCCACCCACGTGGGAGACCCAGATGGAGTTCCAGGCTCCTGCAGGTGGAGGCTCAGCCCACTATGCCACAACACCGGCCCCAATAAACTTTTTTTAATATAAAGATTTATTTATTTATTTGAAAGGGAAAGATACAGAGAGGCAGAGGCAGATACAGAGAGGTCTTCCATCTGCTTGTTCCCTCCCCAAATGACCGCAATGGCCAGAGCTGAGCCGATCCAAAGCCAGGAGCTTCCTCTGTGTCTCCCATGCGGGTGCAGGGGCCCAAGGGCCTGGGCATCTTCTACTGCTTTCCCAGGCCACAGCAGAGAGCTGGATCGGAAGAGGGGCAGCGGGGAATCAAACCGGCACTCATATGGGATGCCGGCTCTGCAGGCAGCAGCCCCAATTAATAAACCTTTAAGAACAACACAGAAAGGATCTTGGGACAGGCTGGCATGGCCGTCACACTGTCAGCTCTGGGGATGGGACGTGGCTGGCTTTGAAGGTGGCAGCAGCTTTGGACTCTGATATGGATGTTGCCTCCTGGGAGCAACAGTGAGCGGAGGAAGGGTTTGCGTAGGGAGGAGGCACACAACTGGGGGTCAGTTGGTGGGCAGGGGAGCAAGGCCTTGACCTCCAGGGCCTGCCTGTGACCTTAGGCTGCTGCCCCTGGTGGAGCGGCAGACATGCACCTGCTGCTGTCTCTGGATACCGTGCTCGGGGCTTTGCACGCCTGGTTCCATTTCATCCTGGGGCAGACTAAGAGGAGACAGACACAGAGGACGAAGCGGAGACCACCAGGGCCGTCTGTGCCAGACGCTGCGGCTTACCTGTTGCATGCTTCTATTCTTCGCATCCATCATCCATGCAGCCACGGCTCCGTGTGGGAGGGACCGATATCTCCACCGCGGGAACTAAGAGAGCCGTTGGGGCTGGCAGACCTTGGCTGCAGGAGGCCCTCTTGGCCTGGGGCGTGGCCAGTGCGCTGCAGGGGGCCTGACTCTGCTCCCCTCCTCTGATATAGATGGGGAAGGGGAAGTCGCCCGGGGTCGCTCACCCAGCATCGCCCACCTGTCGGCCCGCAGGTGAAGCTGTGCGACTTCGGCTTCGCGCGCATCATCGGCGAGAAGTCGTTCCGGCGCTCTGTGGTGGGCACGCCGGCCTACCTGGCGCCCGAGGTGCTGCTCAACCAGGGCTACAACCGCTCGCTGGACATGTGGTCGGTGGGCGTGATCATGTACGTGAGCCTCAGCGGCACGTTCCCCTTCAACGAGGACGAGGACATCAATGACCAGATCCAAAACGCAGCCTTCATGTACCCGGCCAGCCCCTGGAGCTGCATCTCCGCCGGAGGTGAGCGCGGCCCGGGCACCGCGGGGGCGGGGCTGTGAGGGGGCGGGCCCGGCATGTCACGTGCTGGGGTGGTGCCTGGCTGTGGGCGGGGCCACCGAGGGGGCGGTCCTGTTCATGGTGGGCGGGGACTCTGCTGAACATTTGGAGGGAGACCCAGTAGGTCTAAGGCCGAGCCCGAGAGGCATGGGCTGGGGTGAGGTGGGGGTTACTCAGTGCCTTGAGTGAGTTGGAGTGTGGGTGGACCAGAGCCCAGCCCAGGCTAAAGCCAGGAGCCAGACCCTCCATCTGGGTCTCCTACATGGGTGCAGGGCCCAAGCACTTGGGCCATATTCCAGTTCCGTGCCTGAAGCTTGGGAGTGCCCCTGGTCACAGGGTGGGGACGTGGCCGCCAGGCCTCCTGGGGGCGGTGGCAGTGGCCACCTGAGCCGCTGGTCCGTTTTTCATTTCGCTTTTGTGGATGCCACGAGAAATCGCTGGGTCTCTATTGACACAGGGGATGTCAAGTCCCCGCCTGAAGTACAAGTCTTCAGCTTAAAAAGTGCATTTCACATCGTAAAAAATCTTTTAGTGCGGGCCGGCGCTGCGGTGCAGCAGGTAAAGCCACCGCCTGCAGTGCCGGTATCCTATATGGGTGCTGGTTCGAGTCCTGGCTGCTCCACTTCCGATCCAGCTCTCTGCTGTGGCCTGGGAAAGCAGTGGAAGATGGCCCAAGTCCTTGGGCCCCTGCACCCACGTGGGAAGACCCAGAGGAAGCTCCTGGCTCCTGGCTTTGGCTTGGCTCCAGCCATTGCATCCATTTGGGGAGTGAACCAGCAGATGGAAGATCCCCTCCCCCCAAATAAAACGAAAATAACAAGTTAAGGAGAACACGGGTGTTCCTATACACACCTGTGTAGGGCAGAAATTGTGAAATGACAATGGGAAACCGTGTGGCATTTGTAAGAGCAGAAACCAGTGTGGTGCAGGTGCACAGGTGGAAGCAAATTAGCGCTTAGTGACGCCCTGGGTGACTGGGCCCTGGTGAGGTTTCCGAGCTAGAGGGACGGCTTGGCCGCAGCCTGGTAGGCTGGGCGCCCTGCTGGGAGAATGAGCCCCTGACCGCTGCGCTCTGCCTCTCTCCCGCTGTGTAGCCATCGACCTCATCAACAACCTGCTGCAGGTGAAGATGCGCAAGCGCTACAGCGTGGACAAATCTCTCAGCCACTCCTGGTTACAGGTGATGCAGGCAGCGCGGCTGGCCCATTGGCTGCGCGGCAGGAAGGGGTGGGGCTAAGTGGTTCTCTTACTGGCTGGGCTGGTAGCGATCCGGAACATGGCTGAGCTTTTCATTGGTTGATTTGTAGGGAGGGGTGGGACTAAGCCCTTATTGGCTGGGCAGCTCGCAGGAGGTGTGGCTTCACCTTCGTGGGCCCTCCCTCCGCGAGGCATGCGCTGCCGTCGGTGCAGCCCCCAAGCTAACCCGTGTCCTCTCTCCCCCGGCCCAGGAGTACCAGACGTGGCTGGACCTCCGCGAGCTGGAAGGGAAGATGGGCGAGCGGTACATCACGCACGAGAGCGACGACGCGCGCTGGGAGCAGTTCGTGGCGGAGCAGCCCCTGCCGGGCCCCGGGGAGCTGGGCAGCGCCTGTGTGCCGCAGGACCATGAGATGCAGGGCCTGGCCGAGCGCGTCAGCGTCCTCTGAGGCCGTGTCCCCGCCGGGGCTGCCCCGCGGAGCCCGGCCGGGAACTGTTCCCGGCGAAGCGGCCTCCTGCCCAAACTGGACGGGACACGTGCGGGGCGCGGAGGTGGGGCGAGCTGTCTCCAGAGGCCCCTCCTGGCCCCTCGATAATTAAAACGGACTCCTCTCTGGCCCCTGGCCTGGGTCTGCGGCCGCACCTCGCTCTGTTCTCCTAGATGGAGTTCGTCTGCCTGAGAAGGAGGCGGGCAGGTGGGGGAGTGGGAGGGCTGGGTGATGGCGCTGACGAGAGGACGAGGGGTGGGGACCCGGAGGGAGGTCCCAGGAGAAGCCGCAGGGGAGAGAGCTGGAGCCCGACGCGGGAGAGGACAGATACGCCTTGCTGGACAGCCGGTTAGGGGCTGATAAACCCTTCGTGAGTTGGAAACATCATTAGGCTGGAGATGCGTTCAAGGAACAAGCGCTTGGCGCTGCTGTTAGGAGGCCACGCCCACATCAGTGCCTGGGTTTAATCCCTGGCTCCAGCTTCCTGCTGATGGGGACCACGGTTCAAGTGATTGGGTTTCCTGCCACTCAGGTGGGAGACCTGGGTCAGTTCCTAGCTTCAGGCTCCCCCACCGCCACCCTGCCCCGCCCCATTGGCTGTTGTGTGCCTTTGGGGAGGGAACAAGATTTGTTATATTTATTTATTTGAAAGAGCAACAGAGAGAGAGAGAGAGAGATCTGCCATTTGGTTCACTCCCCAAATGCCTCCAACAGCCAGGGCTGGGCCAGGTCAAAGCCAGGAGCCTGCAGCTCCATCCGGGTCTCCCACAGTGGTGGCAGGGGCCCAAGCACTCGGGCATCGGGCATCGTGGAAGCAGAGTGGCCAGGATTTGAACAGTCGCTTGGATGTGGGATGCCGGGGTTGCAAGAGGCAGCTTAACTTGCTGTGCCATTCAGATAAGCGCTGGTCCCTCAAAGTTTTAAAAATGCATTTAATGCCAAAAAATAAAAATTTAATGCACCAAGCCTGCCGGGCTGTGGCCCCGAGGGGGAGCTGCGCTGGCTCCGGCTGCCTGGTGCCACAAGAGGGTCCTTGTGTGAGTGTCCTGGAAAAGATCAAAACTGAAAGTCTGGAGTCCATGGAAAGTGCTTAATTTCCATCCCATCGGAAGTGGAACAGTGGGAAGTTGGGGTGGGGGGGGGGCCTCAACAGTCTGACGGTGATGATTCTTTTTCTTAAAGGCACAGAGACAGAGCCTCCATTTCCCGGTTCCTTCACCCAATGCCCGCCAACAGCTGGTGCTGGGCCCGGCCACAACTAGGAGCCAGCAATGCAGGGCTCCCACGTGGGTGGCGGAAGCCCAGTTATTCAACCACCATCTGCTGCCTCCCAGAATGCACACGCGCGGGAAGCTGGAATCACAGGAGTGGAGCTGGCTCTCGAACACAGCCACGCACGGGGTGCCGGCGCCTGCCTGGACGGGTTTATATTTGGCTGTGTTACCGCAACTCAGGAATTCCGCACACCGTGCTGACCCACCGTGCACAGGGCGGGGCGCGGCAGCAAGCAGCCTGAGCGCACCAGTCTGAACTAGTTCCTTTTTTCACCTTGGTCATTCCTAGAAGCCGGACTCCTGCAGCCGCCTTAAGCCACCTGCTGGGAGCTTCCTCCCCGGGCGCTTATCCCCCTGCTGGTCGGACCTGGAACTGCAGCTCTCAGCCGGTGTAAAATGCACCCCAGACCCAGCCCAGGCACCCCTCCCTGAAACACCCAGCTTGCCACAGACCCACATCTTCAAGATGTGTTGGGGAGGGATTGACACAGTGGTTAAAACACCAGTTGGGACACCCGCATCCCTTATCAGAGTGCCTGGGTCTTGGTCCCAGCTCGGCTCCCGATTCCAGCCTGGCGCTAATGCAGACCCTTGCCACCCACGTGGGAGACCCAGATTGAGTTCCTGGCTTCAGCCTGACCCTGTCACAGTCACTGTCACTGCCCGTGGTGCCTATTCCAGTCCCGGCTGCTCTACTTTTTGTTTTGTTTTGTTTAAGATTTATTATTTATTTGAAAGTCAGAGTTACACAGAGAGAGAGAGGGAGAGAGAGAGGTCTTCCATCCACTGGTTCACTCCCCAATTGGCTGCTATGGCTGGAGCTGTGCCGATCCTTAGCCAGGGTCTCCCATGTGGGTGCAGGGCCCAAGGACTTGGCCCATCTTATTCTGCTTTCCAAGGCCACAGCAGAGAGCTGGATTGGAAGTGAAGCAGCCAGGTCTTGAACCAGCACCCAGATGGGATGCAGGCACTGCAGGTGGCAGCTTTACCTGCTATGCCATAGCACCGGCCCCCTGGCTGCTCTCCTTCTGATCCAGCTCTCTGCTCTGGCCTGGGAAAGCAGCAGAAGATGGCCCTGCACCTCCACTGGAGACCTGGAAGAAGCTCCTGGCTTCCGGCTTTGGCCTGGCCCAGCACTGGATGTTGCGGACATTTGGGGAGTGAACCAGTGGATGGAAGATCGATCTCTCTTTCTTTCTGCAACTCTGCCTTCCAACTAAATCAATGAATCAATCATAGAAGAGAGGAAGCTTCAACCCTTATCTTGAACAAGTGACCTCCGTCGGCCAAAAACACAGGTCTGGGCCGCTGGGGCAAGCGAGCGGACAGGTTGCTGCAGGCCCATTTGTGCACGGGCAAAAATGACGTCATTCAGCCTCCGAAACCCCACGGGTAGGATTGCAGGCTAACGACAACCTGCATACTTTCTCCATGATTCGACGCTTTCCCACGCGCACGGGCTGCTGCCAGCGTTTTAGTAGAATCTTCCCTACCTGGACACAGGCGCTGTAACCCAGGGCAAGCAGTGGATGCGCCCAGCTCACACAGATCGGCCACGCCGGCCGTCCCCAGGGAAAGCTGGGTGGACCCAGCAGACATCAGACAGAAGCTTGCCGAGGGGGCTGAAGAATGGAACCTACCCTCGCCGAGACCCCAGCCCTGCGCCTCCCCCGGGACGAGGCAGCGTCCCCCTTGCTGGTGTCTCAACAGCCACCTTCTCGCCTCCCAACTGTATTGTTGAAGTCCTAACCTCTGGTATCAGGGGACCTCCGTGATAGGGAGGGGAAACAGGGTGAGGACACGGCCAGGAGGCAGCCGTGGGCCAAGCCGAGCCGGGGAGGCCTCGCAGGAAGCCAGCCCTGCCCACACCTGGACTCCACACTGGGAGAAGAGAGAGGTCTGGGGCAGCTGGCGGAGCCGCCGCCCGCGATGCTGCCATCCCACATCGGGGCACCTGTGCCAGTCCTGGCGTCCAGGCCAGCATCCTGCTCACGCACCTGGGAAGGCAGCGGTAGACGGCCAAAGTGCCCGGGGCCCCTGCCACCCAATGGGAGACCCGGATGCAGCTCCTGGCTCCTGGGCTTCAACCTGGCCACTGAGACCACTTGGGGAGTGACCTGCAGATGGAAGATTATCTATATCTATCACCTCTCTCTTTCTCTCTCTCTGCTGCCCTGCCTTTCAAAGACAGTTTTTTTGTTTGTTTGTTTGTTTGTTTGAAAATGTAATATATACAGAGAGAGGGAGAGACAGAGACAGATCTTCCACCTGCTAGGTCCCTCCCCAGATGGCCGCAAAGGCCAGGGCTGGGCCAATCCGAAGCCAGGAGCCAGGAGCTTCGTCTGGGTCTCCCACGTAGGTGCAGGAGCCCAAACACTTGGGCCATCTTCCACTGCTTTCCCAGGCCATAGCAGAGAGCTGGATCAGAAGAGGAGCAGCCGGGACCCCAACAGGTGCCCATAGAGCTGCCCCGGCTTTTCCCGCCAGCCTGCAACACTGCCCCCTCATCCATCTCTGGTTCTCTCTCTGTTAGTGGACAGCAGAGACCCTCTAGGTCCGTCCGCAGGGGGAGGGACGGATAAGGTCAGTGTCCACTAAAGTCCACCTGTTCTCCTTAGCACTCACTAGATCAGTAGTAGTAGTTTACTTATCAAATCCTGTGTATCCTCAGGCCCGGAAGACACTGCCCCTAGGACGTGATCCTCAGACAGAACGACTCCGAGGCAGAAGCATCATGTCCCACTGTGCAGATGGAGAAACTGAGGCACGGAGCGGCTCCTGTCCGATTGCCGGGGCTGCACGGCTGACACGTGGCCGCGCTGGCGTGCAAGTGTGCGTTCGGATCGGCCCCCGGGGAAGCTCGCAGAGGCCCAGGGACGGGAACCGAGCATCCCCGCCGGGCCAGCGGGAACAATGCCCCTCACAGCCGCGGACAAAGGCCCCGGGCGCGTGGACCGCCGAGCACCCGCGCACAAAAGGCGCTCACATTCGGCGCTGCTCGGACCTTCCACCCCAGGATTCGGGCTCTTAGAGACAAGCCACCATCTGCATGGCCCCTGGCTCTCGATACACAGCCAGCCATGGCAGCACCTTGCTGAGGGAGCCCCTGCCCGCGCAGCCGGCTGCACTCAGAGGGTCATTTTATCGGAGCATGCCCGTCTGGTTTTACAGCCGCGGGCCCGGGCAGGCTTCCTGGAAGAGGAGGCGAAATCAGCACTCGACCCTCTCACCCGGTTCTCCCTCTGCGCAGCCTCGTTAGGGAGGAAAGACTGGCAGCAGCTGCCAACCTGTCACGTGGACCCAGTCTCTATTTATAAATCACCACACCCCTCCAGCCAGACCGCCCAATGGTAGCCGGAGCTCGCCCGCAAGGGGGCGGAACCAGCTGCGGAACCGGGGTCACACGGACCAATGGCACTGGAGCAAGGGCGGACTTGTTTCATTGTGACGCGCGGGGGGCGTGGCCGTGGCCCAAAAGGCCGGCGCGCAGGGGGGCGTGTCGAGCCAGCTCGTCGGCCGAGCGAGTGGGTAGCTGCGAGCATGCGTCGTGTTGGGCGGCGCGGGGCGCACCGCCGACCGTCCTCGTAAGGAAGAGAGCCGGCCAATAGGCGGCGGTTGCTCGGCCGCTAGAGGCGTGGCCATGTAGATAAGGCGCGGGTGGGCGGCCCAATGGGCGGGCGCCTATGCAGATGAGACGGTGACAGCCCGGCCAGCGGGCGGGCGGGCGGGCGAGCGGGCAGGCGGGCTGCTGGGGCGGGGAGGTGGGACCGGGAGAGGGGTGGCCGCGGGGCCCGGCCGGGCTGGGGCGGGGGGCCGCAGCCATGATCCGGGCCTTCTCGTTCCCGGTGAGCCCCGAGCGGGGCCGGCTGCGGGGCTGGCTGGAGGGCAGCCTGGCCGGGCTCTGCGAGTTGCATTGGCTCCGGGAGAGGCAGGAGTACCGCGTGCAGCAGGCGCTGCGGCTGGCCCAGCCCGGAATGGGGGGCGCCGAAGCCGAGGACGAGGAGGACGCCGACGAGGACGAAGATGCGGCGGCGGCGCGCCGGGCCGCGGCGGCCCTGGAGGAGCAGCTGGTGAGGGGCCGCCTGTCCGTCCGTCCCTGCCTCCACCCCGGTCTGTGCCTGTCCGTCCGTCCGTCTGTCTCGGTTGGATGCTCGGACACCGGTCCCGGGTTGGGGGGTGGGGAGGAGAGAGGACAACGGGTAGGGCTGGAGAGCCCAGAGTCGGGGCGGCGGGCGGGACCCGGCCTCCCCGCCCCCAAATCGGCCGTCGCCGGGGCCTGGGGAGCTGCTTAGGCCCCATTCTCTGCTCCCCAACCACCACTACCCCAAAAAAATCCTTGGGCGCCAGGGATGTGCCAGGCCCTGATCCGAGCAGTTCATGCAGCCGAGGAGCTGGGGGGATGATAGTCCCCATTTTACGGAGCCGGGAACTGAGGCTCAGAGAGAGGAAGCGACTGGCCCAAGGTCACACAGCCGGCGTCCGACAAGCCCTGCTCGGGGCCACACTCCCGGGGTTCCATCTTCCCCAAGTCCCGGTGCGCTTGGAGATCTCCGCAGGGGGCGCGGTGGGGGGAGGGCTCCCTGCTGGGGGGATCCTGACCCCCGGGCGTCGCTTGCCCTCCTTCCTACCTGGTGCCAGCCCTCCTGGGCGCCACCCGGGGCCGCCGGCTGAGCCCGGCTCGCACGGTGGAAGAGGAGCGGGGTCTGCAGCACGATTTCAAAGCAGCACCCTGCCTCCCTCTCCCGGCTGCTGCCGGGGCTTCGGGACTCTGTCTTCCCCGCGCCACTCTACCTCTCCATCCCGGCTCGCTCTCGCGGGTCCGCCCTGCTCGCGTCTCTGCCCCACGTCCGTCTCGGGCCCTGCTCTCCCCTCCCCCCAGCCCGCAGAGCCCCGAGCCTGTGTGTGTGGTCAGAGCTTCCCGTTTGGGGAAACCTGAGCTGCGGTGGCGGGGGAGGGGGCTCTCTCTGCTGCTGACCTCGGCTGCCCCCTCCCCAGATGGGAAGTGGGGAGGGGGGCGGCAGCCAGACTCCGGGGCCAGCCCAGCCCCTCCCCCGGCCGGCAGCGGGACCCTGCACATTCTTTGGAAACAGAAACAGCTGTGGGAGGCCCCACCCCCTCCCACAGTTAGAGACAGAGGGTGGGGGCCTTCCCCGGCTCCCCCCGCCCCGGGCTGCCGAAGGCGCCGCCCACCCCGACGGTGCGGGGCGGGGTGGTGGGGAGGCCAAGGCCGGGCTGGCTGGGTCGGACCCCCTCTGCCCCTCAGCTCCCCTTTCTGGCTCCTCCGGCGCCCCTGCTCCCGGCTGGAGGCGGCGGCGGCGGCGGAGGGGCCCGGCCCCCCAGTCTCCAAGCAATGCTCGCCCCAGCCTCGGGGAGGAGGCGGAGGCAGGCGGGAGGGGGCGGGGGGAGGAGCAGAGCCGCGCTAAATATAAACCCCTCCAGTGTCGGGGTTCCTGGGTCCTTCTAAGGAGGGGTGGGGTCTCCCCTGACCCCCGCTGCCCCCACCACCATCCCAGGGGTGCCAGGACTGAAGCCAGCCTGGGCTGACTTTGCAATCTGATTGATGGGGTGCCCGCTGAAGACCTTGGGCGGAGCCCCGGCGTGGGGGCCAGGGCCTCTCTAGGTCCTGTTTGCATCTAAGAAGGAAAAAGTTGCCTTCCAGCAAGGAGGACTTAAGTTAGACTTGCAGAGGGACTTCCTAACAGAGCTGAGAGGGCACCAGCCAGAGAAGCAAGGGGGGGGGGCGGGAGGGTCCCACCACCCCCTGGGAAGCCTGCTTGAGAGTGAGGAGCCCTGAGGGCAACAGGGAGCCATATCCACAGCCTTTTGCAACAGGAAGGAATGAGGCCAGACTTGCTCATGGCGGGGTGCAGGCTGGGAAAGTCCTTGGGGGGCCTCCTGGCCGTCCCCTAACTCCTGCTCTGCAGTGGAGGAGCTAAGACCAGCCATGCAGAACGTACCCCACATCCAGCCTCCCTCCCTTATTTCTGATTATACAAGCGAAAGGAGACTTCCTATTTTCCTTGTAGCCGACCCGTGGCTCTTTTGCAATAACACAAGCCAGCATTGATTAAATGCTTCTGAGGAACTGAACCTCACAAAACCCCAAAAGGGACAGAGTCCTGAGGGCCCACACAGCAGAGGAGGGGCTACGGCGCGTGCCTGGCGTGGCAGCGGGGAGGTGGACACCCAGCGGCGGGGAGGCAGCCTCCACCTTCCTGAACGCTTCCCCCACCATCCCGGCCGCCCCTCCTGCCCCCTGCGCACAGCCGCCCTGAGGTCACCCCCGTTGTCACCTTGGGTGTGAGCCTGTCCAGTCCTCTCTTCCAATGCGTTAATCACGGAGACAGATGCCACATCGTGGGGCTCCCCGGCTTGTGGTCAGAACGGCCTTTCACGAAGCCTGGTTCTTGTGCGAGTCTCAGAGACCACGCCGGGGGGTTCTCAAGGTGTGGACCCCTGCCCAGCCGCGCTCACACGGGCCTTGCTAGACGTGCGCCTTCCTGGGCCCAGCTCCCGAGTGGTGGAAGTGAGAGCCACAAGCCCTTTCTACTCCAGGCGGGGTCTTGCCTCAGTCCATGTTCACGGCTGTGTAGTACTCCCCGACAGCCGTCACTCCTTTATGTCTGTGCTAAGCCTTGGGCGGTGTAGGCGAGAACAGAACAGGGGCAAATCTCTGGTTTGCTAGGACCGATGTTGCAGGAATGAGATCCAGATGAGAGGCCATTACAGCTGTGTGTGCCGGTGGGGGAGGAAGCAGAACATCAGGGCGCAGAACAGAGGGGCGGCTATTTGGGAAGCGAGTCAGGGATGGGCTCACACATCCAGACACCTGAAGGAAGGGAGGGAGTGAGGCAGAGGGGGAGGACATGGCGGGGGTGCTGTGTGCAGGCAGGCTCAGCACCAGCGGGGAGCAGGGGCCAGTGTGTGCCTGTGATCGGTGGACCCTGCCAGGGGGCATCTGGGCGAGCCGGGATTTTTTTTTAGCCACTCCCCAAGGCCGCACAGTTGAGCGGCTTTTCTGAGCTCGGCGGGCAGATGACTCCACCGCTAACATCTTCGCATGCCCAGGGCGGGAGCCCAAACGGGAATGATTTGTTGACCTTCTTTGTATAAACAGGCCCAGATGGGGGCTTCTGTTCTGGGGGAGGGGGAGAGGAGGGGCCCGGGAGACTCGGGAGCTGGGGAGGGGGGCTGTGGCTGCGGGGGAACCGGCCAGGCTTTTTTCTGCCCTAAATAGGCAGGGCTGGTGCTGGCCCTGCCAGCCCCTCCGCCCCGCCCTCCTGCAGCCTTCCACACAAGCCGCTTTTGTCTGCGGGTCAACCGGCAGCTCCGGCTGCTGCTACCTCTGGCTGGGCTCAGACGCTCGGACCCCCTTGACAGTGGCCCTGGCCCTGGGCTGTCCTATGGCCCAGAGACCCCGTCTGTGCATCTGGGGTGTCCCAGCCCTGCTGTCACCGTCTAGAAGGTCACGGCCACTTCCCAAAAAAGGGTTTTCTTTCCCCCACCCCACACCCACCCCCTTTTTTAAAAAAAATAAACATTATTAAAATTTATTTATTTTCATTTTATTTGAAAGGCAGAAAGATCTTCCAACCGCTGGTACACACACACACACACACACACACACACACCCCAAATGCTTGCAACAGCCAGGGCTGGGCCAGGCAGAAGCCAGGAGCCAGGAGCTCCATCCGGGTCTCCCACATGGGTGCAGAGACCCAGGCACGTGAGCCATCGCTGCTGCCTCCCAGGGCGCACACCAGCAGGGAGCTGGATTCGGAGCGAAGCTGGGACTCGAACCCGAGTGCTCCAATGGGGATGCGGGCGTCCCAGATGGTGCCCTGGCTACTGTGCCAAACGCCCACCCCGCTCAAGGGGTTTCCTCTTCATTTCGCCACGCCTGATAAGCAATGGCGTCTTCCTGCAGCGAGAACCATTCCAGGTGGGCTCACAGAACTTTCTCGGGGCAGCGAGTGGTGTGGACAGAGTGGTGTGGACTTCCGGGTGGCAACAGAGCCAGGAGGCTCCGCGGAGGCGGCGGTCCCGGAGCAGAGAAACATGCAGGAGACCACAGCGGCGGTACCAGTAGTGCTAGACTTACAGAAAGACTTCCCGTTTGTCCCTGTGAGCGATGCAGCTGGTGTGCAGCATGAAGGACTTGAGGCAGACGTGCAAAAGGACTTCCTCCCAAGGAGTGGCAGGGGGCACTGGCAGCATCCGAAGAAAGAAGGGTCCCAGCTTGGGAGAAGACAGGCCCAGGGCTCAGGGCTCGGCTGGCTCCTGGACACCACCTGAGAGCAGGGAATCGGAAGTCAGACTCAGAGAGGGACATTCTAAGTGCGGTTGGGGGTCAGGAGCAAGAGGGGAGAATCAGCCAGTAGCAGGGGGCAGGGGCTGAGGCTCCCCAACCTTGCATAGAGGGGGGAATGAGATGCAGTGCAGCATAAACCACCAGAGTTAGACCGCCAGCGGGACTTTCTAATAGGGCTGCAGGGACCGATCGTCCAAGTCGGAGGAGCCTCTCTTGTCCAAGGAAAACTGCCCAGGAGCTCAGGGTAAAGGTGTCCGGTGGGCAGAGAGAGGGCCAGGAGGGTCTGACTGCCCTGCTGTCCCCGCCCCTCAGGAGGCCCTGCCCGGGCTCATCTGGGACCTGGGCCAGCAGCTGGGAGACCTGAGCTTGGAGTCCGGGGGCCTGGAGCAAGAGAGTGGGCGCAGCTCGGGTGAGCAAGGGCGGGGGGCGGGGCGGGGGCGGGGCGGGGGCGGGGTGTGCCTGGGATGCCCCCGGCCGTGCCCGCCGTGACCCCTGACTGTCTCTGCTTCTCCCTGGTGTCCAGGCTTCTATGAAGACCCCGGCTCCACGGCAGGTGCAGACTCGCCATCCTCGACCTTTTGCGGGGACAGTGGCTTCTCCGGATCTGGCTCCTATGGACGCCTGGGTCCCTCTGCACCCCGCGGCATCTATGCCAGCGAGAGGCCCAAGTCCCTAGGTAAGGTGGATGGGGCTGGGGGCCCTGAGGCAGGGAGAGGGCAGCACGTCAGCCCTGGACGCTGGTTCTGCTGCGCCAGCCCCTTTCCTTGGCATTGCTGACTCTGTCTCTTTCGGGCTTCCATCTCTCCAGCTGTTAGGCCGGGTTAATGAGAGGCACTGGGTGTCTCCCAGGGTAGTAACTCGGTCATCCTGTGCACCGCTCTGGTGCTGTCCTGGGAGTGAGGGACACTCCTTGAACCCAACGGGAAGTTCTGCCCGCTGGCAGTGGTGTTTCTGGGCAAGAGCTGATAACATACAGAGCCAGGAGCTGGGACCTCCATCTGGGCCCCCACGTGGCTGGCAGGGGCCCGAGCACTTGGGCCATCCTCTGCTGCCTTGCAGGGAGCTGGATTGAAAGTGTAGAGTAGCCAGGACTCGAACCAGGCACTCGGATATGATGGGCTAACCTGCGCACTACAAGGCCCGCCTCCCCACAAACTCTTGCATTGCCACGTTGACGTGCTATGACAAGATAAACTACACAAAGAGACTTGCGGGTGTCCTCTAATTTGCGATTTTAGAAAATCCGGCCAGGGAGGGTTCCGTGCGACCCCTGCAGAAAATGAGGCAGCGGGGCAGGCAGGCAGTCTGGGGGGAAGGAAGCAGGTGCAAAGGCCCTGTGGCAGGAGTGCGACTGGCAGGTGCATCCAGGTGGCCAGTGTGGCTCCAGACCTAGAATTGCAGAGAGGAGCAAGAGATGGGGGTTGCAGCGTCTCGTAGGCCCCTTGAAGACTGTGTGGTGGAGCCCTATGAGAGCAAGGTTTCTAAGAGGTGTGGAGGCCGGAGGGGGGCGGGCTCCCGTCCTGTGCAGGCGGCCGAGGAGGAAGGACTTTGAGAGCCCCTCCACTCTCTTCCCCCCTTTGCCTCCCTCCCCTAGGAGATGCCAGTCCCAGCGTTCCGGAGACTGTGGGCGTGCGGGCCGCGGTGCCGCGGTCCTTCTCCGCGCCCTACCCGACGGCTGCGGGGTCCGCGGGCCCGGAGGCCTGCTCCTCGGCGGAGCGGCGGGCCCGCGCCGGGCCCTTCCTGACGCCCAGCCCCCTGCACGCCGTGGCGCTGCGCAGCCCTCGGCCCTGCGCCCGCCCTCCCGCCGACTCGGCCGACGCGGCGGCGGCGGGCGCCGGGCGGCCCCTGGACGGCTACATCTCGGCGCTCCTGCGCAGGCGCCGCCGCCGGGGGGCGGGCCAGCCCCGGACCAGCCCCGGGGGCGCGGACGGGGGCCCGCGGCGCCAGAACAGCGTGCGCCAGCGGCCGCCCGACGCGTCCCCGCCCCCCGGAGGCGCGCGTCCCGCGCCCGAGGCCCCAGTGGAGCGCGTCGGGGGCCGCCCCACCAGCCCCGCCGCCCTGAGCCGCGCCTGGGCCTCTCCGTGGGAGTCGGAGGCGGCGCCCGAGCCCACCGGGCCGCCCGCAGGGCCCTCGCCGCCCGACAGCCCCGCCGAGGGCCGCCTGGTGAAGGCGCAGTACATCCCCGGCGCGCAGGCCGCCACGCGCGGGCTCCCGGGGCGCGCGGCGCGTCGCAAAGCGCCACCGCTGACCCGCGGCCGCAGCGTGGAGCAGTCGCCCCCCCGGGAGCGCCCCCGGGCCGCGGGCCGCCGCGGACGCATGACCGAGGCCGCGGGCCGCCGGGGCTCGCCCCGGGCGCGCAAGGCCGCGCGCTCGCAGTCGGAAACCAGCCTGCTGGGCCGCGCCGCCGCCGTGCCTCCGGGCGCCCCCAAGTACCCCACGGCCGAGCGGGAGGAGCCTCGGCCGCCGCGACCCCGCCGCGGCCCGGCGCCCACGCTCGCGGCCCAGGCCGCAGGCTCCTGCCGTCGCTGGCGCTCCACCGCCGAGATCGACGCCGCGGACGGGCGCCGCGGACGGCCCCGGGGCCCCGCGCCGCGCGGCCCCGCGCCCGGCCCCTCGCCATCTGCCCCTCCGCGCCGCCTGCTCTACGGCTGCGCGGGCAGCGACTCCGAGTGCTCGGCTGGACGCCTGGGGCCCCTCGGCCGCCGCGGGCCCCCGGGAGGAGCCGGCGGCGGCTACGGGGAGAGCGAGTCGAGCGCCAGCGAGGGCGAGTCGCCCGCCTTCAGCTCGGCCTCCAGCGACTCGGACGGCAGCGGGGGCCTCGTGTGGCCGCAGCAGCTGGTGGCGGCCACCGCGGCCCCCGGGGCTGGAGGCGGGGCGGGCGGCGGGGCGCCCGCGGGCCCTGCCAAAGTCTTCGTGAAGATCAAGGCGTCCCACGCGCTGAAGAAGAAGATCTTGCGTTTCCGTTCGGGTTCGCTCAAGGTCATGACCACGGTGTGACTCCAGGGACTCCCCCTTCGCGGCCTCTGCACCTTCGCACTCCCGATCGCCGACCCTCCCACGTGAACCTTCCAAAGACCACCGGGTTTTTGTTTTCCCCAAAGACCCTCCTCACGCCCCCTGCCCCCGCCACAGCGGTCAGGGTCTGCAGGGAGGAACGGGGGCAGAGTCCCATCCAGGGTGGCTTCTGGCTTCGAAGCCCTTGGGCTAGGATGCTGCTCCTCCGCAGGCCTCACTCTCCACATCTGTACAATGGGTGTCCGCGTCGGCGGAAGCGGTGATTCGGGTCGAATCTCCCCACCTTAGAAGCTTAGTCTGTCGGTTAGCCTTTCACTTCCGTCACTGACCGGGCCCCCCCATCCCCAGCCTCCTTTCTGTGCCCTGGCTCATTCACAAAGTGCCCCTCCATGTTCCTGGACCCTCAGGCTCATCCCCCTTGGCATCCTGGTCAGGGACATGCCCTGACTCAGGTGGGCAGGGTGGGAGCTCCGACTCGGGGGTTTTGAGGGTCAAACAGGACTTGGCGACACCTGGAAAGGACTCTTCTACCTCCCTCTCTGGACAGCTTGGGAGGTAGGAGAGGGAAGGAAGACAGTCTCCATCTCGCGCTCCCCCTGTGAGGGAGTGGGGGGAGCCTGAGGACCCTCGGCTGGTCCAAGCCAGTATCTGTTTTCTCCTTTTTTTTAATGGCTGTATTTATTATGACGATGGCGACTCCCCGGTCCACAGGGGGGCCGGATTCCCTGTGTTTCTCTGACCTCTTTGTAAATAAATGCACAGTGTTACATACAGGCTGGGCCGGGCTTCTGGGGGTGGGGGAGTGACAACAGTGTTTCTTTGGAGGAACAGGTGCTGAGCCGGCATTCAACACCTCTCCTCCCGCTGGCTGACTCTCGGTGATCCCACCGCTGGCCATGTTTGTTCTTTGGAGTTCAGGCACCAGCCATTGCGCAGCTGCTGAGACGCTGCCTGGGACCCTGTCTGGCCCTGGCGACTGCTCCTGCCCCAGCTTCCTGCGAAGGGGCACCTTGGAAGGCAGCAGGTGACGGCTGCAGTGCTTGGCTCCCTGCGCCTTGTGGGAGACGCGGCTGAAGTTGCAGGCTCCTGGCTTCCACTTGGTCCAGCCCTGGCCTTTGCGCAGAATGAATGGAAGATCTCTGCCTCGATAAGATGAAAATACCTAACAAAATTGAAATAAATAAAAGTTGGAACAGTATGGGGACTAGGGCAGCCCCCAAGTGCCCATGCATAATGAGGTGACTTGCAAAAGCTCATGGAAAATTCATAACATATTTTCCTTTCATGTTCCCGTGAACTTTTGAAACCTTCTCATATGTATAGGCATATGTATGTCATTTATATGCAAAACTATATATAAGCTGAAGTACATACCTGTAGCATATCACTTTTTTTAAAAAAAAAATATTCATTTGAGAGGCAATGTGCTCCTCCTGTTTGTTGGTTCATTCCCCAAATGCCTGCCATCACAGGGCTGGGCCAAGCCAAAGCTGGCAGCTGGGAACTCAGAGCAGCTCTCCCACATGGGGTGCAGGGACCCAGCCACTTGTGCCATCGCCGCTGCCTCCCAGGGTCTGCACCAGGGAGAAGCTGTGATTGGAACCTCAAGCCGGGTCCTGAACCCAGGTCTTACCTGATGGGAATGGGGCATCCCAGAAGGTGGGCCACCGGCCTGCACCCCGTCTGTGTGTGTGCATGTGTGTGAACGCGTCTGTGCTCGGAGATCTCTTTGTGCGGAAGTTTTGGTTAAGGATCGCACTGCTTGGATGCTTGTAGCACTGTGTAGGTTTTCTATTTTTTCTCCTGTCAGTTTTGCTAAGTTCTGTTCATCTAGGAATTTTACTATTTCATCTGTCTTTAGAGAATTTCTTTTCCTATCACTAGATTATTATCAAGCAATAGCTGCATATAAGACTCCATCATGGGAATTTCCGTAATTTTTTAAAAAATATTTATTCACTTGAAAGAATTACAGAGAGGAGAGGCAGAGAGAGAGAGAGAGAGAGAGAGAGAGAGAGAGAGAGAAGAGAGAGGTCTTCCATCTGCTGGTTCACTCCCCAACTGGCCACAATGACTGGAACTGCACTGATCTAAAGCCTGGAGCCAAGAGCTTCTTCAGGGTCTCCCAACATGAGTGCAGGGGCCCAAGGACTTGGGCCATCTTCTACTGTTTTCCCAAGCCATAGCAGGGAGCTGGATCTGAAGCGGAGCAGCTGGGACTAGAACTAGCACCCATATGGGATGCTGGCACTGCAGGCAGCAGCTTTACCCACTAAGCCACATCACCAGCCCCAGAATTTCCATAATTTGACCTTATTGTGTCAGTGCTCCCATTTTTCTGCTATTCTGAGCCTTGCTATAGTACCGTTTCTGTATTTGCTTCTTTGTGTATGTGTGTGTTTCTGCAGGGTCTGTTCCTGGAGGTAGAATTGCTTGATCATTATATAGCATGCTCATTAAAAATATTTATTTTCTTAATTCGAAAGGCAGAAAGAGACCTCCCCCATCCCCTGTTTCACTCCCCAAAGGGCCACAGAAGCCTGGGGCCTGGAACTCCACCTGGGTCTCCCACATGGGTGACAGGGTCCCAAGCACTTGGGCCGTCTTCCTCTGCCTCCCCAGGCACATTGGCAGGGAGCTGGACTGGCAGTGAAGCAGCCAGGACTTGAACTGGTGCTCGCGTGGGGTGCTGGTGTCACTCAGACTGTGGCTTGACCCACCAACGCCGGCCCCTGCCGACACAGCTCTGACAGCTGTTAGTGAGATGTTCGTTTTCTTCCCCATCACCAAGAAACCCATGCTGTGCGTCATTTCTGCTTTGCCAGTCTTATGGGAGAGAGCTAGCTGTATCCAGTTTTCTAATTGTTATTGATCAGTTGATCTGAGAGGGAGAGAGAGGGAGAGAGAGAGAGAGAGAGAGAGAGGGAGAGAGAGAGAGAGAGAGAGTTCTTCAATCCACTGGTTCACTCTCTAAAGGCCTGCAGTGGCCGGGACTGGTCAGGGGCTGGGAACTCATCCTCCTGGCTGGGCAAGGAGCCATCGCTGCTGCCTCCCAGGGGAGAGAAGGAAGCTGGAGCCGGGTGTGAGCCCAGGCGCAATGATGCAGAGGGCGTCCAAACCAGATTTATTTAGTTGTTTATTTGAATGCCAGAGTTAGGGGGAGTTACAGAGAGAGAGGCCAAAGTCCAGAGCCAGGAGCTTCTTCCAGGTCTCCCACATGGGTGCAGGGGCCCAAGCACTTGGGGCCATCCTCCATTGCTTTCCCAGGTGCATTAGCAGGGAGCTGGATCAGAAGTGGAGCAGCCAGAACTCAAACCGGTGTCCATATGGGATGCCAGCATTGCAGACAGTGGCTTAACTCACCTTCAGCACCTTAACTACTAGGCCTGCCACCTGTCCATGGACTCTGAATTAGCATGTCTCTCCCTGCCCCCCATTTCCTGAGGACACACACAGCTTTGTGTGCTCATGGGCGCTTGTATTTCCTCTTCTGTGAATTGCCTGTTCACACTCCTCGTCCATTTTTGTCGAGTAAACCCAATCATTACAACTCATTGCATGGATGGGTAAGTGGAGTCACAGAGAGAGAGGCAGTCAGTTAAAGCCCAGGCCCTGCCCTGGGGTCCTGGTTGCTGCTTAGCCCTCTGTGTCCACATGGGTGGGGCCACTTCTCTGTCCCTTTGTGGAGTAGTGGAGGGGCATGCCTGCAGGGCTCCCCTCTGCTTCCGGGGCCCAGCAGGGAACAGAAGACAGCTCCTGCCCTGTGGAGCGCCCATTCTTGTGTACACAGGGAGATAAGCCTGTGTGTATTTTAGAAATGCAATAAATAAAACCTGTTTGTTAAAGTTTTCCAGGAAAAGCCACTGCCTGTCAGACCCCCGGGAACATTTGCCCCAGTTCTGTTCTGCAAAAGGGACCACGGAGGCCAGGGAGGGGGAAGGGACCAGGTTCAGGGCCACACAGGCCACTTGGAGGTCAACATGGTAGAAACAGCACGACCCTGCCTCCCGGGCGGGACCCTGGTGCCTGCAGGATACCGGCCAGCATCACACTCAGCACGCCACGTCTGTGGCCTCATTACAGCCTCATGAGGCTGGATACGGTCACTAGGCCCATTTTCCAATGGACGTGGGAGACACAGGTTAAGAAACTTATCTGAAGCTGGTGAGTGGCAGAGTCAGGATTTGAACTCAGGCTGTGTTTCTGCAGAACCCCTGTGCCTGACACCACCCTGCGCAGCCTGGAGGTACAAGGAGCTGTTCCCAGGGCAGGAGGTGCATTAAACTCAGCAGGTAAATTCTGCGGCGACCAGGAGGCCTGGGCGTGACAGGGAGCAGCATGAGATCAGTGATGGTGACATGGGAGCAGCCTTCAAGACAGGGGGAGTGGGGTTCATGGAACAGCCCAGGACCAGCTGGTGCCAAGGCCCAAAGCCATCCCCAGGTTGTCGGCCAAAGAGGCCAGCTGGACCGGACCAGTGCAAGTGAGGAGGGGAGGGGGTGTCAGAGAACCAGGTGTCAGAGAACCCCTCGTGTGTGGGGCCTCATGAGCGTGGTGAGCCTTGGTTTTCACTCCCAGTGCGGTGGGAACCATGGGAGAACTATGAACAGGGAGGGGCTTACCATCTTTTTGGAGGGGGCGTGGTTAATGACTTAGTTGAGACAATTCAATGGTCAGGGAATTCCCCCCATGTGAAGCATGGGTCTATGGTTTCCAGTATATTCCCAGATCTGTGCAAACATCAGCACGATCATTTTTAGAACCTTCCTATGCCCCCCTCCCCACGGTCTCCCTCCAGTGTTCCCCCGCCCCTGGCACCCATTCCTCTCCTTGTGTCTTCTGTGGCGTTGACAATCCAGGACACTGCATATAAATGGAAGCCAACATGTAACAGTGGCTTTGGGGACAGCTTTTTTTTTATTTAGCATCCACCCACGCTACAGCATGTCAATATCCCATTTCTTTCCATTGCCAAGTAATATTCCATCGTCCAGATTAAGTGTGTCCACCCATTCAGGTCCAGCCCATGCCAGATGCTTGGGCGGTTTGCATGTTGGGGCTGTCAAGAATGCTACAGCTGGGGCCAGCGCTGGGGCTCTCATGAGAGCCTGGAGTTCGAGTCCCGGCTGCTCCACTTCCGATCTGCCTCTCTCTGCTAACACACCTGGGAAAGCAGTGGAAGACGGCCCAAGCCATGGCCCCTGCACCCACGAGGAGACCCGGATGGAGTTCTGGTTCCTGGCTCACAGGCTGGTGCAGCTATTTGGGGAGTGAGCCAGCAGGTGGAAGTCGTCTCTATCCATCTCGCTCCCTCTCCCTCTCTGTAACTCTGCTTTTCAAATAATAATAATAATAATAATTTTTAAAAAGGAGAAGGAGCTGGAGAATCCTGTTGCTGTGATGCTGGGGCGCAGGTCTGCGTGAGGCCAGGACTTGCTTTCCGTTTCTCTCCAGTGTCTTACCTGGGAGTGGACTGCTGGTTCGTGTTTAATTGCCAGATGGGCAGATGCTTTCCTGTCTCCTTAAAAAACATTTTTTTTTTTCCATTTTATTTGAAAGAGACCATTTCCAACTGCTGTTCACTCCCCGGATGTGCACAAAAGGCAGGGCTGCAGCCCGAGGCCAGGAGGCAGGAACTCAGTGCAGGCAGAGGAGCAGGGACTGGAACCCAGGCGCTCCCATCCGGCATGCGAGCCCAAGCGGCACGCGGCAGCCTCAGTGCTGAATGCCCGCCCGCACCGACTTGCGTTCCCGCCGCTGTGGCCCCGTATTTGCCAACACTTGCTATGACGCCCACGGGGACCACGTCCTAGCCGTGGTGCCTTCCCGCACAGCTCTGCGGGGACTGGGCTGAAGCTAGGAGCGCAGCTTGGACGGCGGGCAGCCGTCCTCTGGGGGCCGGGCCGGGCCGGGCGCGGGGGAGGTGGGGGCCGCGGGATGGCGGAGATGCTTCCGCGCTGCCGTCAGCGGGCCGCGCTGCCAGGCCGCTTGCGGAGCGCGAGAAAGAAGGGGTTGAGCCCCGCTGACCCCGAAGGCCGGGTGTCCCAGGAGATGCCGCCAGGTATTGGGTGGGGACTTCAGTCCTGGGCATTTGGCCCTCGAATCCACCGTGGCCACCCACCCATGAAGCCAGACGTGACCCCGAGTCCGGGGTCTCCGTTTCCTGTTCCATGCAGTGGGACCTGAAGAGCATCGCGGAGCCCTGGGCCGTCCTGGGGTGGGAGGACGGCGGGGTCTGCGGCTCGCCAGGCAGCGTCCCGTCGGTCCGGGCCCCAGCCCCAATCTCCAGCCGCCGCCGTCGGGGAGACGAGGGGACAGTGGGTCGTCACCCTGTCCCCGCCCCCACCCCAAGCTGGGTTTCCTGCTTGGGGGCTACCCAGGCCAGAATCGCTGATGGAAACCAGCTGCGGGAGGCGCGGGCTCGGCGCACGCCCAGGCCCCTCCTCGGCGCCGGCAGACCCCGCTCCGGGGGTGGGGGGGTGCCTTGGCTCCCCTCCCTCCTTCCGCAGCCCGGCCCCAGGCCTGGCACGTCCGGCGCGTTGATGCTTTCCAGATGTGGACCGCTTCCCCTCCCCCACCTGGTCCAGCGGCGCGCGCGGGGGAGGGGAAGGGGAGCCACTGCGGGCCTGTACCCCACCCTCCCCAATCCAACCGCCACCAGGTCCCAGGCCGGTGTCCCCTCCCCGCGTGTCTCGCTTCCCTCCCGGTTCAGGCGGTAAAAACCAAATTGAAGCGGGCCGAGCGCCCGGTAGAGACGCTCCTCCCCCACTCCCACCTCTTCCCGGGGCTCCCATCTCGACCCCGCCCCCAGCGGGCTCCCGGGGCCTCCAGGCGCCGAAGCCCAGAGACCCGCCCCTCGGAGCGCCGCTGGGCCAGGACACGCCCCCCGAAGGGGCGCCGGGACACGCCCCCCGAAAGCCCCGCCCCGGGACCGCCCCCCGAGGGCCACGCCTCCACCGAGCGGTCCCAGGGGAAGGCGCCGGTGTCTCTTTGTCCCTCTGCGCGCCCGGTTCTCTGCGTGTCCGCGCTTCCCCGCCCCCGTGTTCCCCGTGCCCCGCCTCCGGGTATCCCTCCCGCGTCTCCCTGCAGGCCCCTTCCTGGCCCGGTCCCCCTCGGTCCCTCGCTCTCCAGCGCGCTCCGCTGCTGTCCGTGTCCCTGTCTGCGGCTGGTGTCTCCCCGCCTCGCTCTTCCCCTCTGCCTGCGCGCCTCGGTGCCACTCCTCCGACCCGTCTCCGCCTCCTCCGGCGTCTTCCTCTGGTCCCCGCACCTTCCCGCAGGCCGGTGGGGGGCTCCCGGCCAGCGCAGCTTCTCGGCGCGCGGGCTGCGGGCGCCCCCGTGTGTCCGGAGGGGCGGCCGGGAGCCGCCCGAGGCTGAGTGTGTGCGAGAGGCCGGGCCGGGGTCGGCCGGAGATCCTTGGGGGTCGTCGCGGGTGCGCGCGGCTGCGAGGCGGGGAGTACACCCTGTAGGCGTTCTGTACAGGTGCGCCCTGGCGAGGGGCCGTCGCCGGGTGGTGCGAGGAGATGGTGGGACTGTGTCTGCCTCGTGATGCGGGCAGATTAGTGGTGATGCGGCGAGACTGCGGGTGACCCCGCGTGGCAATGGGTGGGAGAGAGCCCTACTGGTAGTGGTGGGGGGAAGAAGCTGCCGTGGTGGGTGTGAGAGTGTGGTGATGGCGGATGTGAGTAAGGCAGTGAGTGTCACTCGATGTCTGGCTGTGTCACACGGGCAGGCTGCCTGTCAGAGGGGGCTAGGCTGAGATTCACCGAGAGAGGGCGCGGGCAGGCAGCAGGAGGGGACCCCCAGGGGCACAGCCTGGGTGTGGCCAAGTGTGCAGGCGTGAGACGGTGAGACGGTGTGTGTCAGCCACTCAGGGGCTGTGTGACGCCCCCGTGTGAGTGTGTGTGTGCAGGGCACGCAGGCGTGTTGATGAATGAGATGGCAGGTGTGACAGCCGTGTGTGACGCAGACAGCGAGTGGTGTGTGTGACACCGTGTGTGACGCAGCCCTCGTGTGTGGGGGGTGTGTGTGAGAGACCGGGTAGGTGGTGTGTGATCCTCTGGGAGGGGGTGTGAAGCTGTGTCTGCATAAGCACGTGTGGCTCGATCCGGGTGTCGCTGGACCAGTGGCTGCGTTACGGTGTCACACCATGCGACGTCGTGTTCGAGTGCTTGACAGGGCGGTTATATGTGACATCTGGAAGTGTGTGAGAACGTGGCGGGTTGAAAAAGAAGTTTAGGCAGACTGCAAGTATAGGGGACGTTTGAGGGACCTGGGAGAAGCTCACGAGCCGCCATCGGCCGTGGTGCACGACGCTGAGAGGGATTGTGCGTGGGAGTCTGTGTATGACCACCTGTGGCAGGCTGAGAGGCCATGGGGGACACGCGTGGGAGGGTTGCGTGGCTGTGATTGAGTGCAGGGGGACACAGGGTACACCCGGAGAGACAGCTTTCCTGTGACAAGGGCAACACGGAAAGCACAGGAGTGACAGAGACACAAGGGACAGAGAAGGGATGAGATGCAGAGAGAGGACGTAGAGGGACAGACCCAGGCGTGGGGGTGGCGGGAGGTGGCAGTGGCAGGAGGAGGCGGGCCCTTGGGGGCTGTGCCCCAGGGGAGGAGGCGGAGCGGGGAGGGGGACCCAGATGCTGCCTCCCAGCCGCCGCCACCTGCCTGCCATCCTGGCCCCGAGCAGCAACAGGTAGGACTCTCCCATCCTGGCACCCACAGTCCGCTCTGGAGCCACCGTCTGTGGGCCTGGGAATGACTGAATCAGTGAATGAATGAATGAGGCTTTACACTTCTGCGTCTCCCTCACTGTCTCCCCCTTTGTCCCTGCACCCCCACCTTGCTCCATCTCTTCCTAGCCCCTCCATCGTCCTGTCTGTCCCCTGCCCCCTCTCCTCTGTTCCTGTCCCCCTCTCTGGGTCCCTTCCCCCACCCCACTGACCCTTCTTCTACTTCTTCGTGCATCTCCCCCTCCATCTCTCTCTCCATCCCTTCAGCCCTCCCCCAGCCTCTCCTGTCTGTCCTCACCTCTCTTTCATCTTCCGGCAGCCGTCTCTTCCTCCAGCACTGTGTCCTCTCCTGCTTGTCCATGTGTCCGTCTGTCCATCCGCTGCGCTGAGTTGAACGCTCCCCAGCCCTCTCCCCTGGCTGTTAACGAGCAGGGGAGCCTTTGAGGAGGCCAGTGCTGGGGCGGGGGAGCCCTGAGGAGCTGGAGGGGGCAGCTGCTGCCATGGCCCTAATGAGGCCCCCTCCGCGCCCCTCCCGCGGCGATCTTAATTCCCGGTTCTCCCTGGAGCCTCTGCTAATTGGCCTGGGGAGGGACCCCCCTCCTGGCTCCTGCTCTGTCTCGGATCCTGCTCTAGCACCTGTGGCCCCATCTTTCCGGCCGGGCCTCTGCCTGCACCTGCCTCAGCCTCCCATCTGTGCGCCCTCCTCGCTCCTGTCTGCTCCGCCCCGCCTGCCTCGGGTACCCCCCCTTCTGTGCACCCCTCGGTCCCTCCTCCAGGCCCATCATCTCTCCCCGCGTCCGCCTTCCACCTGCGTCCCACCACAGCACTACCCCTACCTGGGGACCCAGACGCGTCCCAGTCCGCGGCCCCCACTCCCGCCCGGCTTTTAACCCCTTCCCCACCGCAGCCATGTCCAACAACATGGCCAAGATCGCCGAGGCCCGCAAGACCGTGGAGCAGCTGAAGCTGGAGGTGAACATCGACCGCATGAAGGTGCCGGGTCTGGAGAGGAAGAGCGGGGCGGGGGCGCTGCTCTGGGGCTGGGGTCTGCCGGGAGCCGCGTTGGGGGCGGAGCCCGGCGCCGCCGGTGGGAGGATCCCCTTGGGAGCCCGGTCGGAGGGAGGCGGGGCTCGGCGAGGGTGGGGCCAAGGGGCGGAGAGCGGGTGGAGCCCCCTCCGGAGGAGGGGCGGGGCTCAGTGAGGGCGGTGCCAAGGAGGCGGGGCGAGGCGCCGCAGTGGGCGGTGCCCGGTCGGAGGGGCGGGGCTCGGTGGGTGGGGCCAAGGGGCGGGGCGCGGCGCCAGCTTCTCCGCTGGGGGCCCCCCCGCAGGTGTCGCAGGCGGCGGCTGAGCTCCTGGCTTTCTGTGAGACCCACGCCAAGGACGACCCGCTGGTGACCCCGGTACCCGCCGCCGAGAACCCCTTCCGCGACAAGCGGCTCTTCTGCGTGCTGCTCTGAGCCCCTCCCGCCCAAGTCGGAATCCAATAAAGTCGGTGACCCTGCTGGTGCTGTGCTTTCTGGGAAACTGAGGCAGGGGCGGAGCTTGTGGCCGCCGTGGGGAAAACGGTGTCCCTTCCCGTCGCTCCGAGTGAGAGCGGGGTGCGAGGACCTGTCCTGAATTTATCGGACTGTCCCAACAACCCCAGAAAGAGGCTGCTTGCCCGACACCTCTTACAGAGGCGGAAACTGAGCCAGCTGGGCGGTGATGGGGCGGGGCTGTGGGCGCCAGCTCGCTCCTCTGCGCCCTGTGCCTGGGAATTCTAAACGCACACACACGCACACACCCAATGAATGACTCCCCCCCTTCTGTATCTGCCTACCCCCGTCACAGGCCCACGTCTGTCCTCCGCCACTGGACTTTGTGCAGTCATGTCCAGCACTCATTCCTCCACACTGCGGCCCTGCTCTGGGAGATGCTGTGGACACGGCGTCGCTGAGCCCTGGCCTGCTCTGCTGGGAGCCCAGAGTCCAGCAGGACAGACAGATCTGGACAACCCAGAATGTGCAGGGCTGGGCTGGGCTGGGGCAGCTCAGCTGGAGTGCTTGTGAAACTTAGGGACAGGCAGGCGCCGTGGCTCACTAGGCTAATCCTCCACCTGCAGGGCTGGCACCCTGGGTTCTAGTCTCGGTTGGGGTGCCGGATTCTGTCCCGGTTGCCCCTCTTCCAGTCCAGCTCTCTGCTGTGGCCCGGGAGTGCAGTGGAGGATGGCCCAGGTGCCTGGGCCCTGCACCCGCTGGCCGTAGCGGCCATTTGGGGGTGAATCAACAGAAGGAAGACCTCTCTCTCTCTCTCTCTCTCTCTCTAACTCTGTCAAAAAAAAAAAAAAAGAAAGAAAGAAACTTAGGGACATTTGGTGTAGTAGTTAAGACATCGCTGGGGACACTCATCCCCTATCCAAGTGCCTGGGTTCAAGCCCCGGCTGGGCTCCCGATTCCAGGTCCCCCTAGTGCTCACGCTGGGAGGCAGCCCTGATGGCTCCAGGTCGAGATCTTGGCTCCCAGCTTTGGCTTGGCCCAGGCCCGGCTGTTGCGGGCTTTTGGGGAGTGAACCAGCAGACAGGAACTCTCTGTGGAGAGGAGAGAAGCGAGCGGAGAAGAGAGAGCAGGCAGGCAGGCCCTGAGCTTATTCCTGCACCCAGCAGCATTTGTCCCCAGGGTCCTGCGACAGCCGAGGCGCTGGGCATTCCAGTTCGCCAGTCTCCACCTTGCCCTACTCCCAGTTAAGGAAGCTGAGGGTCCAGGCTGGTGCTGCGGCGCTGTGGGCTGAGGCTCTGCCTGCAACACTGACATCGCAAATGGAAGCCGATTTACATCCCAGCTGCTCCTCTTCCGATCCAGCTCTCTGCTGTGGCCTGGGAAAGCAGCAGAAGATGGCCCAAGTACTGGGGCCCCTGCACCACATGGGAGACCTGGAAGAAGCTCCTGGCTCCTGGCTTCAGCCTGGCCCAGCCCTGACTGTTGTGGCCATTTAGGGAGTGAACCTAGCAGATGGAAGATCTCTCTCTCTCTTCACCTTTCAAAATAATAAAATAATTTTAAAAAATCTTTAAAGAAAGGAAGAAAGATGAAAGAGGGGGCTGTCGGCCGGCGCCGTGGCTCAACAGGCTAATCCTCCACCTTGCGGCGCCGGCACACCGGGTTCTAGTCCCGGTCGGGGCGCCGGATTCTGTCCCAGTTGCCCCTCTTCCAGGCCAGCCCTCTGCTGTGGCCCGGGAGTGCAGTGGAGGATGGCCCAGGTGCTTGGGCCCTGCACCCCCATGGGAGACCAGGAAAAGCACCTGGCTCCTGGCTCTTGCCATCGGATGCGCGCGGTGCGCCGGCCGCAGCGCGCCGATCGCGGCAGCCATTGGAGGGTGAACCAACGGCAAAGGAAGACCTTTCTCTCTGTCTCTCTCTCTCACTGTCCACTCTGCCTGTCAAAAATAAATAAATAAAAGAAAGAAAGAAAGAAAGAAAGAAAGAAAGAGGGGCTGTCGTCCAGCGCAATGGTGACAACCCCGGTGAAGGCACTTGTGCCCCGGGTCAGTGGCTCCGGATTCCAGCATCGCACTAACGCAGACCCTGGGAGGCAGGGGGGTGGCACAAGGATTCGTTCCCTGCTACCCACGTAGGCAAGCCCTGGATTCAATTCCCGGTTCCTGATCTCACCGTGCCCCAGCCCCAGCCCCAGCCCCAGCCGTGGCAGGTACTGGGGGAAAGGAATCAGGATCTGTCTCTCTCTCTCTGCTTCTCAAAACAAACAGGGGCCTGTGTTGTGGTGCAGCGGGTTTAGCCACCACCTGTGATGCTGGGGTCCCCCACTGAAGCACCGGAGACCCGGCTGCTCCACTTCCCATCCAGCTCCCTGCTGACGCACCTGGGGAAGCAGCAGAGGACGGCCTAAGTGCTTGGGCCCCTGCACTCATGTGGGAGACTGGGGTGGAGTTTCTGGCTCCCAGCTTAGGCCTGGCTCAGCCCCAGCTGCCACCATTTGAGGAGTGAACCAGCAGATGGAAAATCTCTCTCTCTTTCTCTCTCTCTCTCTGTAAATCTGACTTTCAAATAAAAATAATATAAATCTATATAAAAAAAAAAAACAAAAGACAAAAACAAAACAAAAAAACACACACAACAACCGAAGAACCCCAAACCAAAATCAAACAAGGCAACACCTTCTGTGTGGTCGTTTTCCCCCACCCCGGGAGGTGCAGATGGGGTGGGCTGGGGTTCGGCCATTGAGTCTTCCTGAAGGGCAGCCCCTCCTCTCTGCGCCCCTGCCCCTCTTCCAGGAGCCTCAGCTTGGGCCTGAGGGAAGCTGGACCCTTGCATCTGGCTGCAGGTGGATATGGGCTCAGCTCCCCAGGGCGCCGTGCCTGGGTCTGGCAATTGCTCCATTATTCGCATCGGATTAGGGTCCCCTGGGTCCCCGCTCCGGAGGCTCCAGGCAGGAGCCACTGTAATTTTATCCCCCTCTCTCCTCCCCCCTCCCTGCAGGCTCCAGCCTGGTTGCGTTATGTCTGGGGGAGCCCCTGGGGATGGGGGGACCAGGGAGGAGCTGGGTGGTGGGGGAGGGACGTGGGAGGCAAGGAGCCAGGAGGAGCCCAGGATCCACAGAGCAGAGTCCTCACGGCTTAGAGGCAGGAACGCAAGGGGACCCGGGACCCTGGAGGTCTCTGGGGGCTGGAAGTCCAGAATCTTCCAATCATGGGGCACCGAGACCCTGGGGTCCTGGTCTCAGAGGTCAGGCACTGTGGAGAAGCAAGAGGGGCGCAGAGGGGACCGGCAGGAGGTCTGCCTGGAGGAGGGGGGGCAGGGAGGCTGCAGGACTGAGTGTGGGGAGGAGAAGCCAGAAGGGACAGGGCAGGGGCCCAGCTGTCATGCATTGAGTAGCAGGAGCACAGACCCGAGTAATCTGATTAGCCTTGGACCGGGCAGTGTCGCCAGCTGCTGTCCCCCAGCTATGAGTTCAGCCCCTGGTGGCCAGGCCCAGGCTGGGGTCAGGGCCAGGCCACAAGGTGGCGGGGGTGGGGGTGACGTGTTGGCTCCCGGCAACCCCTCCCACTCATGCCCCAGACTCTGTGGGCCCTGAGGTTCCCCATCGCGGACCTGTCTGCTCTCTCCTGCGTGCCGAGGTCGAGCAGGGGGAAGCCCAGAGCCAGGACAAGCCGGCATCCCGGCCATCGCTCACTGGGGCCCCTCTTGCGAGCTCCAGGTCACTTAATTCTCAAAATAGCCCCCAAGGGGACCATCTGTGCCCATTTTACAGACACAGAGGTGAAGTCACCTGGCCAGGGGGTCTGGAGGGTGGAGGAGAGGTTTGGGGGTACTGGGGGACCTGGCTGATGGGATGTGAGGGTTTCCCCAGGGGAGGGGCACAGGCAGGGAGGGAGGAGACCCCACATCATGGGCAGAGTAAAATGGCCTCTGGCCATAGGTGCTGGGACACACAGCCACAGGGGACCAGCAGGCGAGAGCAGCTGGTGGCGTGGGCACAAGCCGTGAGGCGGCCCAGCGCCCCAGGACGGAAGCCGGGCAGCCGGGAGGCCAGGCGGGGGTCGGGCCCAGGGCCAGCGGGGAGCAGAGGCCTGTGCCGTCCAGATGCACGTGTGGGCCGGCGGCCGGAGGTGCTGGCAGGCGGTGGGCGTGCGGAGCCCGTCACAGCTCCACTTCCTGGTCTCCCGGGGACACTCATCCAGCCGTGTGGGGTGACTCAGCCGAGGGCCCGCCTGCTCTCTACTCGCCCACTGGGTGGTGTCCCCTGGGCCCTGCTCTGTCCCCAGACCCCTGAGCTTGGCCTGGGGACGTCCCTTTCCCAGGATTCCGGGCCAGTGAGTGGTGAGCGGTGCAGATGGGCTTCACACGCACATCCGGGCAGACACAGCCATAAAGGGCGTTTACTGGGGTCCGTGTGGGCGCCGGTTCGAGTCCCGGCTGCTCCACTTCTGATCCAGCTCCCTGCTAATGCACCTGGGAAAGCAGCAGCAGATGTCCCAAGTGCTTGGGCCCCTGCACCTGTGTGAGAGACCGGAAGAAGCTCCTTGCCCAGCCCTGGTCCTTGCTGGCATTTGGGGCCTGAACCGGCGGATGGAAGATTTCTCTCTGTCTCTGTAGCTCAGCCTTTCAAATAAATATATTAATCTTCAAAAAGGGAGTTCCCACTACTGTGACTGACACACACAGACACACAACGAGACCTCCGTACACACAGACTAGCCATGCCCCCACGCAGACGCCCCTGTGCCTGCAAAGACACCCAGGAGCCCAAGCTGCACACAGCCTCACACACACACACACACACATACACGGCCACGCCCTGCATCCCATGCAGGAGGTGTTTTGGAAGTTCCTGGACAACTAAGTTTATTTCACTGCAAACACATTTTGAAATGCATGGATGGCTTTTCATCATCTGCACCAGCGCTCACAGGGCCACTCACCCTGATAACGGTGCTACCCAGGGAGCAGGCACCACAGGGCCCCAGTCGAGGTGTCCCATGGAGAGCCTGGTTCGAGCCCTGGCTGCTCCACTTCCGATCTCTGCTGTGGCCTGGGAAAGCAGCAGAAGATGGCCCAAGTCCTTGGGCCCCTGCACCCATGTGGGAGACCCAGAGGAAGCTCCTGCTTCCTGGCTTCAAATCGGCCCAACCTCAGCTATTGTGACCATTTGGGGAGTGAGCCAGGGCATGGGAGACCTTGCTGTTTCTCCCTCTCTCTGTGACTCTGCGTCTCAAATAAATAAATGTTCAAAATAAACACAACAAGCTCACCCTGCTCACCATGCAGGTTCCAATAATCCCACAGACTCCCAGCCCACGTTCACGCACCCGGCACTCAGCTTCTCCCGGGCTCCCATCCCCCAGCCCTGCGGCGCTGTGTCACACGGATTCAGCGCCACAGCCTCAGTGGTCTCTGGGCTGTCGTCCCACTCCTCCGGGAGGCTCAGGCCCATCCCTGCAGGGAGAGGAGAGAGGAGAGCTGCTGACTCACGCGCCCAGTGCGGTTCCCTCTACGTCTCCCCATCGCCCCCGGAAGCCGCCCCTCCCGCGGAGCAGCAGGGGCAACCCCTCACCCCATGCACCCAGATGGGAGCAGATCCCCTTGCCTTGTGGGCTTGGCCCACGGGCCCTGGCTGCTGGGGCCACCGCTGAGCCCGAGGCCGGGCATCCCCAGGAGGTGAGCGCTGGACGGATTCCAGGACGCTTTGTCCCCTCATTAGCAGTGAGTCACAGCTCCTGCCGCCCACGGGCTCCTGACGCTGGCTGCCAGCGGCCTCTCGCGGCACGCAGTGGGAAACTGAGGCCTGGAGGCGGGCAGGGTCCGGGTCTGAGGTCCCCCCTGGACTTGGGCGCACAGAGGACTTCCCGAAGGCTTAGCGGTCCTGGTGGGGCAGGAAGCTGACAGAGGGAGTGGGGAAAGGGAGGCTCCGGGAACCAGAGCGCCCCACCTCCCGCCACTCCCAACTCCCCTGACACCAGGACAGGCCATAAGCCCGCCAGGCGCCATCCGTCCTTAATGTGCCGCAGCTTCCTGAGCTCTGCTCTTCCCGGGGACTGGCAAGTGCGGTGGGGGGGCACCTGGCCAGGAGGCTGGGGCCTGCACGCGAAGGCACCCCCAGGCGGGGCTGTGTGCCGTGCTTGGGAGGGCCCCAGGGTGGCTGCAGCGGGGGTGCACGCCCGGCGGAAACTGGGCTGGCAGCTGGGCACGGTGATAGGCAGTGGGGGCGGGGCAACCACCCGCTGTCCAGCCCGGCGGGACAAGCGCATCCCCACACATAGGCTGTCCCCGTGTTAGGGTGGGCTGCCGGCCTTGGCCTGCAGTGGGGAGACTGAGGCAGCACCCCTGCACAGCCAGAAGGTGGTGGAAGTGAGACGGGAACCCTGAGTTTGTAATCTTGACGCCCAAGCTGGCTCCTGGAAAGACAGGGGGTGTGGCACCGGTACCGATGGCTATCGGTGGCTAAAATGCTGCTCCTGGAAGTCCAGGTCACCGGAGCTTGTCCGGGGCCTGGAAGCGCTAGGGAGGAGTGGAGAGGGCGCCAGCCCCGCTCCTCCTCCTGGCTCCGTTCTCCGGCTGCGAGCCCGGAGCAGGCTCCAGGGATCGGCCTTTCTCCTCCCTGGCCTGGCGGCCTCTCTCCTCGGCCTTTTGGAAAGATGAAGTGTGTCCGGGGACCGGGAATCTCAGTGTTGTCTGGAAAAGACTGCATCAGGGAGGAATTTCCTGGTCATTTCTCAATCCCTGGTAATGTTCTAACCCCGGGGCCCCGAGCCCAAAATAGATCCCAAAGGCCACCGAGCCGGGGTCCCGGCTGGCCCAGCCCTCGAGGAGTGGCCAGCTGCAGCCCTCCATCCCTGGTGGTGGGGACTCAGAGGCTCCCAGCCAGGGTCCGAGAGGGGCCCAGCCCCTGGGGAGGAAGAGGGGGGTACCCTTGAGCGGGGTGGCGGCAGGTGGCTCCGTCAGGGATCACAGAGGGGACGTGAGGGTGGGAGGGGAGGCGGAGGCTGGAGATGGATGAGCTGAGCGGGGCCGGGGTGTGTGCCAGGGAGGGAGGCAGAGGGAGCCCACGGGGAGGGAGGGCGGGGCAGAGAGAGGAAATGAAAAAGCCGGGGTGAGCAGGCAAGATGAGGCGGGAGGCGGGGGACGCTGACACAGAGGCGAGAGCCACGGGGACGGGAGGAGCAAGCTGGGGCCGGGGGAACAGGAGAGGCAGAGGCTGGGCAGGCACGGGGAGGAGGCCAGGGGCGGGAGAGGACGGAGACCGTGAGACGGGAAGACATCGCTGGAGAGAGACTGGAGAAGGCAGGGGCGGAGAGAGAGGGTGAGGCCGGGGGCTGGCTGGGGGCGTCCAGGCGGGCCGCGGGGGCGGCCTGGCTCCCCGGCTCCCCCACCTCCTCATCCCAGCGGCCCTCGAGCCCGGCCAGGATGGCGGACTCCTGCTGGAACCTCACCTACGTGCGAGACTCGGTGGGGCCGGCCACCAGCACGCTCATGTTCGTGGCCGGCGTGGTAGGCAACGGGTTGGCGCTGGGCATCCTGGGCGCCCGGCGGCGCTCCCAGCCCTCGGCCTTCGCCGTGCTGGTCACCGGGCTGGCCGTGACCGACCTGCTGGGCACCAGCTTCCTGAGCCCCGCCGTGTTCGTGGCCTACGCCCGCAACAGCTCGCTGCTGGGCCTGGCCCGCGGCAGCCCTGTGCTCTGCGACGCCTTCGCCTTCGCCATGACCTTCTTCGGCCTGGCCTCCACGCTCATCCTCTTCGCCATGGCTGTGGAGCGCTGCCTGGCGCTCAGCCACCCCTACCTGTACACGCAGCTGGACGGGCCGCGCTGTGCCCGCCTGGCGCTGCCCGCCATCTACGCCTTCTGCACACTCTTCTGCTTGCTGCCACTGCTGGGCGTGGGCCAGCACCAGCAATACTGCCCGGGCAGCTGGTGCTTCATCCGCCTGCGCTCGGCCGAGCCCGGAGGCTGCGCCTTCTCCCTGGCCTACGCCAGCCTCATGGCCCTGCTGGTGGCCGCCACCGTCTTCTGCAATGGCTCCGTCACCCTCAGCCTCTGCCGCATGTACCGCCAGCAGAGGCGCCACCAGGGCTCGCTGGTCCCCGGCCCCCGGGCGCGCGAGGACGAGGTGGATCACCTGATCCTGCTGGCCACCATGACGGGCACCATGGCCGTGTGCTCCCTGCCGCTCACGGTGAGTTCCCCCTGCGGGAGAAGGGCGGGAGGGCTCCGGCTCAGCCCGCAGCCGAGTGTGCCCATTTTGCAGATGGGGCAGCTGAGACTCAGCAGAGGTCAGGAGGGCTCTGTCTTTCGGGAGCACGGCCCGTGCCCTATTTGATCCCCTGGCTCACCCCCCTTTCTAAACCCTGGTCCCCCAAGTCCAGCACTCCTGTCCCCGTGACAATCCCACGGCCAGCACCCACTGCGCCCAGGGAATGATGCTTGCCTGCCCTTTCTGAGCTGATCCCATGCCGTGGAAACCGCACCGAGTCAGGACTCCCACAGAAGAGGCATCGCGTCTCGCCAGGGCTGCCCCCGGGTCCCCCCATTCCAGAGCTGAGCCCCCCACCCTGCCCAGCGGCCCACCTGCTCCCCACTTCCCCCAGCCCACGCTCCCCTGCCTCGCCCCTGCTCCCTGCAGACCCTGGGCCCCGCCCGGCTCTGTGGCACTGGCTTGCAATTTCCGCCGGAGCGCTTTGCCCTGAGCCTCGGTGGGGGTTGCCATGGCTCAGCTGGGAGCTGCGACCCCAGCCCTGGGGGGTGGGGTGTGCTCCCAGGGAGACCTCAGGCTGGAAAAGCAGCGGGCAGGCGGAGCGAGGAGGGGCTTACCTCCTCCCGGGCCTCTGTGAACCCCGATGCATCAGCAGCTGTTTTCTTATCTGGCTTCCTTCCCGTTCTGAGGGATGGGGAGCAGGGGGCCGCTCCCTCACGCCCCTCCCCCTTGTCCCCAGATCCGCGGCTTCACCCAGGCCGTGGCCCCCGACAGCAGCGAGATGGGGGACCTGCTCGCCTTCCGCTTCAACGCCTTCAACCCCATCCTGGACCCCTGGGTGTTCATCCTGTTCCGCAAAGCCGTCTTCCAGCGCCTCAAGCTCTGGCTCTGTTGCCTGTGGCCGTGGTCCGCGCTCAGACACTCGCAAACACCTCCGCCCCGGCCCGCCTCTGGGGCCCCCGCTGCCCCCCAGGGGACGGAGGGGACCTGGGTGCCTCTGTCAGCCTGGGCCGAGGGGCGGGCGGTGGCCCCGGCGGGCAGCGGCACCGTGGGAACACCGTCCAAAGCGGAGGCGGCCGTCGCCTGCTCCCTCTCCTGACAGCTCGGCTGGCCCCGGGGTGCCCTGCCCTCTGGACTTCCGGGGGCAGAACCCGGGGCCAGGGCTGATGGCTGCAGATGTCGGAGCCGTGGCCCCCGAGCCCCGGGGGGCGGCCAGCTGCTATTTCTGCCCGTTGCGGGCGGGTGCTTGCGACAGGCTCTGGGAGGAGATGGGGGCGTTTATCCTGGCGCAGAAGGAAGGGTTCTCTCAAAATAACCCGCGCCGGCCCCCCGGCCCATCCATCTTGCTTGTCCAAATATTTAGAAGGGAGCAGCGTTCCCAGTGGCTTCTGTGCACTCTGGGCTGCAGGGGTCAGGGTCCCAGCTTCCCTCCTCGTCCATGAAGGGGGCCCCACAGGGGTCGGCTCTGCCCTCCTCCAAGCGGCCACGCAGCCCCGGCCGGCCCACCTGCGCCGGCAGAGCCCGGGGTTCTGGGGACACGCCTGCCTCCCCTTGAGGGGAGCTAGCGCAGGGGCTGCTGATCGCCCGGCCTGCACCACCCATGCCCTGAGAGGAAAGCAGCGGGGGCGAGGGCCTGCGGACCCCACAAGGGCCCCAGATCGCAGATCCAAGTCCGGGGCCTGTCCCTGGGGTCCTGACCTCACCTCGTGTCCCAGGAGACCTCATGATGCCACGCACCCATTCGCTGAACAGAAAGACCCAGCGGGAGTGGCCTCTGCCCCTCCCCCACTCCTGGAGAGGCCGGGGATCCAGGGTGCTTAGGAGGGCGCTGACCAGTGTGAAAGGAAGTGAGCTGGCATCGGGTGGGGGAGGGGAGTGGGACTGGAGCCCCAGTTCCCGTTTCCCCGCTCACCGCTGGGGGAGGGGGTTCTGGAGGCCAGGTTCAAGGTCCAGAGAGGGCGCTCACCTGTCCCAGGCCACACAGCCGGCGTCGTGTAGCTGGGCTTCTGCACACCTGCAGGGCCCAGCACCCCTGTCTCCCGGTTTCCTTCCCAGCCTGGTCTCCTGCTTGGTTCATGGGCTTGCTCTGAGGGTGAAGCCATTCCCTCTGAGAAGCCACTTACGACCGCATGGCAGGGTCCCTGTCACTCACTGCGCCCTGCGGTGGTTCTCCCATTGCTCTGCAGGCAGACCTTGCCCTGGGGCTCCCCCCTCCCCAGTCACCACGCTGCAGGCCCCAGGCCCGGGAGACCCACGGATGGGTCGCGGAATGTCCTAGAACTAGACAGAGGTGATGGCTGCACAGCCGTGTGTCCTAAACGCCTCTGACTGTAGGTTTGAAGTGGTTAAAATGGTAGCTTTTCTGTCATGGGATCTTACCCCAATAAAGAAAAAAAAAAAATAGGGCCTCACTCCCGGCTGCTCATCTCAGACTCCAGCCGTGCCGGGCCCGGGTCTCTCCCAGCTCGCTCACGCTGTCCGCGCTGCCCGGCGCTGTCCCAGCAGCTCCTCTCCCCGGCGGGCGCGGGCTCCAGAGCGCCACCGCAGGGCCAGGCCCCACGGCCGGCTGAGCTGAGGTTTCTCCAGAGGCCGGGACCTCTCAGGCCCCAGTCTGCACCTCCGCTGGAGTTCACCCTTCCCCCGCTCCACCCATCAAAGCTGTCCTGCCCCTTCAGGCCCGTGAGCACTTTCCTCTCCTCCTGAAGATGCCTGCTGTGTGCCAGGGCTGGTCTCCACGGGCTGAGGGCGGACAGGACCACAGGCAGCCTGCTGTGTGCCAGGGCTGGTCTCCACGGGCTGAGGGCGGACAGGACCACAGGCAGCCTGCTGTGTGCCAGGGCTCACAGTCCGGCCAGGAGCTGGGGAAAGAGAGCCTTCTTCTCAATGTGGGCAAGGCTGGGGGCTAGGGCCGACATCAGGGAGGGCTTCCTGGAGGAGGGGAGGACTGAGCTCCATGCCCCTGAGCCCGTTTGGCCGAGGCTGGGGGTGCAGCCGTGACTGACACCACCTGGTCCCTCCCTGCTCACCAAGGGGCAGGTGACAACTGGACGATCACATCACTGACAGTTACACACGGGGATGTGCACCATGCAGGCCCCAGGAGGGCATGGTCAGTGAGCACACACACAGGCACACCAAGGAGACCGCGTTTAAAAATTTATTCATTCCCATCCCAGAACTGGATGGGCCCCTGCAGAGGGGGAGGGGGCTTAACACACGTGCGTGCGCGCACACACACACACACACACACCATCATGCTGGCGGCACCTGAAGTGGCAGCTTGCCAGGGCCTCCTGGCACCACGGCCGCCCCCTGCTGGTGATGCTGAGAATAACACCGAGCAGCCGACTCCACCAGAAGCTGGGCTCCCCTCTGGGCAGGGAAGGGTCTGGGGCGCCCTCAGTGTGCTTCCTGGCTGGGTCACAGGCCCAGGCGCACCAGCAGCTCGTCGAAAGGAGTCCCACGGAGCATGTCCCCGCCTGGGGTACAGGCAGCGCCCCTCCGTGCTTGCCCTGTGGCCACTGGGAGCTGAGGGCTCTCCATGTCTTTGATAATCAAGGATGGAGGCGGGGAGTCTAGGGCCCAAGGGGGACAATAATGCCAGCGGCAGCAAAGTGCAGGCTGCGGTGGTTAAAAGCAGGGTGGGGTGGGGTGGCTGCGGCAGAGGTGGCCCTGGTGTCAGCCCAGACGCTTCCCAGAAGCGTGGTGCGACCCCTGCAGCCCAGGGCCCTTCCTGTCAGAGCTCCTTAATCCTCAGCCCCGCCCACGGGCCCCCAGCAGCCCGCACAAGGCCTGCTCTGCACACCTGCCCAGGGGACCTTCCCTGCCGCTCACAGGTTTCGTTCACGCTCCATCTCGCAGACACTGAGCCAAGTCCCTGCCCCTGCTTCCCGATAGGGAGCGGGGTTGGCGGCCCCGAGGCCTGGGTCTGTGGGCTGCCAGGCCAGTCCCGCAGGCTTCTCAGCTCAGCCACGCTGGGCCCCAGCACGGGGATGCTGGCCGCGGCCTGCAGAAGTCCGTTCACGCACAACCCAGCCGTCAGGAGCCTCAGGCTCACAGCCAGCCCCAGCTCCAGCTCTGCCTCTTCCTACTTTGGGCCCCGGTTTCCCGGTCTGCAGAGTGGTTCCCCACGCCTGAGCAGTACGGGCGCACCGGGCCTCCCGCCTTCCCAAGCGTCCACCCCTCGGGCCGGCCCCAGGAGGCACCCATTTTACGCCAGCATCCCTGAGGTCCAGAAATGTTGTCACCTATTTGCCTGAAGCCACGAGAGCAGTAAGGGGTGCAGCCAGGACACGGAGGCGGGCGGGTGGCCAAAGACCACAGGTCACAGCACCACCAAGTGCCACGACGCATCCAGGTGGCAGTGTACATGGAGGGGCCAGCGCTGTGGCGTAGCAGTGCTGCCAGCCCATATGGGCGCCGGTTCGAGTCCCGGCTGCTCCACTTCCGATCCAGCTCTCTGCTATGGCCTGGGAAAGCAGTAGAGGATGGCCCAGGTCCTTGGGCCATTGTACCTGTGTGGGAGACCCAGAGGAAGCTCCTGGCTCCTGGCTCCAGTCTGGTCCAACCCCAGCCATTGTGGCCATCTCTGGGGAGTGAACCAGCAGTCGGAAGACCTCTCTCTGCCTCTCAAATAAATAAATCTCAAAAAAAAAAAAAAAAAAAAGGAGGAGAGCACACGGAGGCCAGGAGGCCACCACGGAAGAGCGGCCTTACTTCCCCACGTCCAGCCGAGGCCCCTCCATCGGGCCCCACGCTCCCAGGCAGGGCAGGATGAGCCGAGGCAGCACTGTGTCTCCAGGCTCTGTCCTGCCTGGCTCCCTCAGCCCTGCCCTGGGAGGTGTGAGCCGCCCAGGGTTCGAGACCACGCCCCTTTGCCTCGAGCAGACAATGAGGTCTCCATCCACACTTTGCGTGCTCGGGGCTCATGGTGCCTCTCCTCCCGGGCTGCGCTGAGCTCCGACTGGGCCTGGACTGGGCCTGCTGAGGCCAAGACTGCTGGAAGGAGGGTGCCAGGCATCCTGCTGGCACCGCCCAGCCTCTAGGAATCCCGCCCACAGGCCGTTCCCTCCCCCACACAGCCTCAGCCCAGTCCTGCCACCCCAGCCCCGGGCCGCCCCTTTTTGGTTCCCAGATTCACGGGGTGGGGGGTGGGGGGTGGTGTCCTCTCTCCAGCACAGTGGGCACCCCCCAGGGTGAGGCCCCCACACAGACCTGAGCAGCAGGCGAGTCAGGTAGTCAGTGTATTTTATTGGAAAACATTGATAGATATTTTTCTTCACAGCTTGAACTGAACACGATATTGCCCGGTTTAAGAAAAAACAAAACCAAAACATTCCGCAAAAGTCCACAGCCCCACGCCCAGCTGCCCTTGTCTCAGCTCTCGGCTGGGCCTCCCTGCCCACCCCGCCCTGGCAGGCTGGGTGCCCGAGGGCGGCGGCGAAGGGTCTCAAAGCCGGGCAGGGCCCGGGAAAGACTTGACCCACCTGGGGGGGAGGGGGACAGAAGGAGGGAGGGAGGGAGGGAGCCGGGCGGCCACAGGGCCACCTTGACTGACTTGTCCCAGAAGCAAGGGCAGGGGTCATGCTCTCCACTGGGGAGGGGGAGCAGGCAGGGGCCAGGGCAGAGGCGCATGGCAGCACAGGGGTGAGGGAGCAGGGGCAGGGCCGCTCTGGGCAGCGTGGTGGGACGCATCCTGCCTCTCCCCGCCCCCAGCCAGCCCAGCAGGGTTCGGGACAAAATGGAAGTTCTAAGTGGCACAAGGGGGATTAAAAAAAAACGGGGGGTGGGGAGGGACCAGCACATTACAAAGCGACCAGCCCACACCCACTCCCCCACTCCGGGGATGGGCCCTGGGGTGGGGTGGGTGGGGGCAGCACGAGGGGGAGCTCGCGAGATGTTAGCACCAGGTATTTACAGACAGCTGAGATCCTTCGGAACACAGGCCCACCAGCGCAGAGCCCCCCCCTTCCCGCCCAACCTCAGACGTCACATAGCAGCCAGGGGGCCCAGCGCCGCTCACCGCCCTGGCCATCTCCCGCGGGCCCGCCCCCTCCTGGGCCACATCCAGCCAGCGCCACAGCTCCCCCAGGCCTTCGGGAACCCTCTCTCGGCACCCCGCCCCCCTCGGCTGCACCGGCACCGGACGCAGGCTGCTCGCATGCAACAGCCAAGGGCATGCTCCGCCTGGGCGAGGGCCTCGCTCCCCCCAGCAGGTGCGGGACAGGGCTGGGGCCACCCCAGCACGCCAAACAAGATGACAAACAAAAGGAAACAGACCAAGACGGAGGACAGCCCCCTCCCCAGGCCGCAGGAGGGCGCGGAGGGAGGGGGTGTGGAGGGAGGAAGGAGAGAGCAGGCATGCAGCTTGGGACAAATCTTTTGTTGCTTTATCAGATTCTCAGTCAATCAACTGGAGTTTGCTAGAACCGGGGTACGCGGGGTACGCGGGGGAGTGTCGAAGAGAGCGCGCGCGCGAGAAGAGCTCGAGAGAACGGGCATCGCCAGCTGCCCGGGCCTTCACTTCGCGGTCATCATCTGTACAAACTCTGCAGAGACAGGCGGGCAGAGCGCGCGTCAGGGGCAGGTGCAGGCGCGCGCCCGGTCCGCGCGAGCCCCCCGCCGCCGCCGCCGCCCTCACCTTCGTAGTTGACCTGGCCGTCCCCGTCGATGTCGGCCTCTCGGATCATCTCGTCCACCTCCTCGTCCGTCAGCTTCTCGCCCAGGTTCGTCATGACGTGACGCAGCTCGGCCGCGCTGATGTAGCCGTTCCCGTCCTGGGGGGGCGGAGCTTTCAGGGGGCCCTCGCGCCCGCCCCGCCCCCGCCCGGCCGCAGGCAGAGCCAGGGCCCCTCGGGCCGCCCGGCCCGGCCTACCTTGTCAAAGACGCGGAAGGCCTCTCGGATCTCCTCCTCACTGTCTGTGTCCTTCATCTTTCTGGCCATCATGGTCAGGAACTCGGGGAAGTCGATGGTCCCATTTCCTGCGGGGGAAGGGCGGGGAGCGGCCTTGAGCCGGGCGCTGGGACGGCGCCCGAGCCCCGGCCGGGAGGGCCCGGCTCACCGTCGGCGTCCACCTCGTTGATCATGTCTTGCAGCTCCGCTTCGGTGGGGTTCTGGCCCAGGGACCGCATCACCGTGCCCAGCTCCTTGGTGGTGATGGTGCCGTCGCCGTCCTTGTCGAAGAGGGAAAAGGCCTCCTTGAACTCTGCGGGGAGAGAGGGGCCGGGTGGGGCGGGGAGGGGCCGCCGCATGGCGCGGGCAGCCCGGGCCTCCCTCCCTTCCTTCCAGTCGCTCCACACGCACGTGCGCCCGTGACCGCCCCGTCTGACCCTGGGTTGTGGGAGGTCGCGTGGGCAGGACCGGGCAGGGAGGCGCCGAGTGGGGGCTCCCGGAGCCGCGCCGCTGAGCGTGGTAGGTGTGGGGGTGGTCGACAGCCGAGCACCGACGGACGGTGCGTGGGGGACGGCTGCCGAGCCGGGGGTGCCGAGTGGGAAGGCCGCAGCTGGGGCCGCGCCGCAGCGGGAGAGGAGCACGTGGCTCCCGCCCTCCCACCGGGCCCATTCTGGCACCTGGAGCTCCCCTACCCCCAGCCCTCAGAGAACAGACGCCTGGCAGCGTGTCCCGAGGGTGTGGGCAGCTTGCTAACGGGGACAGGGTGACGAGCGCGTGTGCGCGTGCAGAGCCGCGGCCGGGACAGGGTACGCGCATGCGCCTGTGGGAGTGTGTGTTGGGGGCACACAAAGCCGGCCGCTGTGACCCTGAGGCTCGGAGCCCCAGGGAAACGGGGCGAGTCCTCAGGGATGCTGGCACGGCCCTGTGCCGAGGGCTTGCTGTTCTGGGGGTGGGGAGAACAAGAGTGGGTCACGGGGTCCCCTGAGCTCACGCTGGGTAAACAAGGCCACTGCAGCCGCCTGGGGCCGCGTTTGGAAGCTGCAGGTGTGACTGTGTGTGCGTGCGGGGGGGGGGGGGGGGGGGGTGGTGCTCTCCTGCCCTCCCCGCCACGGCTGTCACACAGCCAGGTGACCCTGACGGGCGGGCTGGGGGCCCACTCCCTGATGCCCCCTCGTGCCGGTCTCCCAGGCCTAGGACACACTAGGCACTGCAGATCCAGCAGCGGCCAACAGAACCCAGTCCCAAATCACGAACACAAGCCGAGCCACAGGGTACAACAGGGAGACAAGGCCCTCCGTGCTGGAGGGCGCGATGCGAGGGTGCAGGAGGGCCACCGCCAGGGTGCCGAGCAGCCAAGCTCGGCCTGGGGGGAGCGCCTCCCTGAAGGGGGCCAGCAGCCCTGCCCACAGGAGGCGGGCACTCACCTCCCAAGCCTATTGGGCTGGAGCTCTGAGAGTCTGGTCTGGGGGAGGTGACAGAGGGGCCGCCCCGAGGGGGTGGGGGGGCCTGGCGGGAGCTGCAGGTGGGCAGGGCACTCACCTGCGATCTGCTCTTCGGTCAGCTGGTCAGCCTGGAAGGGAGGGAGGAGAGGTCAGCGGCAGCACAGCTCCGCCCCGGGCCAGGGCCAGCAGTCCGGGGACTCAGGCGCTGGGTCCTGGTGGCTGGCAAACTCGGCGCTGCCTAAACCCACAGGCAGGACCAGTGCCTGCTCCAGATCCAAACCAGCCACTTCGGGGTGGCACCACAGGGCACCCAGGCTGGGGAACCCCAGGCTGAGGGAGTTGAGCTTTCTGGAAGTCTCCAGAAACAGGCCCGTCCTTGGGCAGGGCAGAGGGAAGGCCTCTGGGGCCATCTTTGCTAGTTTCTGTGTCACCTATTTGCAGGCGCTAGGCCCAGGTGGACCCAAGTGGCAACAATTCTCCGAACGGGTGGCTCCGAGATGCTTGGGTGCCCGCAAGAGCCAGCCGCAGACAGGGGCGGGGGACGGATGCCAGGGAGGGGCTGCACCGCGCACCAGCGGTGGTGGCGCACCAGCGGTGGTGGCCGGAGACTCCAGTCTCTCCAGCCTCGGCGGCGCTGCAGTCTTTAACCCTTCCCAGCCTCCGTTCCGAGGCAGGCAGCCCGCCCTTGGTGCATGTGGGCTTGGGGGCGGGGCAGGAGCTGCAGGACTGGCCTGGGCATGGGCCCCAGCGAGCCCTGTGGGGGAGGAGCCAGGAGGGGCACAATCCCCACACTCAGCTTTAGGCCACTACAGATGTCCCTGGCTTCCGTGGCTGTGCCATGGAGGGCCAGACGACTGCGCAGCAGGGGACAGGGGCCCACGTCACAGCAGCACCCGGCATGCCTCTGTGAGCCCAGACTGCTGCCAACCGGGACCTGCAGTCTTCACCCCGAGGTTCCACGCGCAGGCCAGGGGCGGACGCCGCCTGTCCCACCGCCCCCAGCTGTCAGCAATCACTGGCCCGCATTGTCTTCAACCTAAAGAAGAGGAACTTGAGGCCAACCCCCTGCCCCCCCAGAATGGGAGGGGACATCAAAGTGATGATGACGGGGGAGATGGCTGAGGAGGGGAAGAAGGAAAACACCACGCATGCACATTCTGGAAAAGTCCAGACTCCAGAGGGAGGGCCGGCGAGGCTGTGCCCGGGCCCTGGCTCTCCCCGGCCGACACCTGAGTTAGCGCCTGGGAAAGTGAGAAGGCAGGATGGGCTTCTGGTTTCAGATGGAGGGAGGAGCAGGCCTGGGACGCGGCTGCCCCGGCCTGGCACAGGGAAGGGACCCGGCCAGGGACCCTGCCGACCCTGCCACCGCAAGGCGGGGCTCCGAAGGCTGGCGCCCGCCGTCCCAACACAAAGACAAGGTGCAGACCAGGGTTGCTGCAGACAGGCGTGGCTCCGCGGGGAGGGCCGCCAGACCCTGCCCCTCCTACTCAGGAGCCCCCTCCCCCGCGGGCCAGCCAAGGCCCCAGCTTCATGCTACCGACCTGAGAAGCACTCGCTGGGCCCCGAGCAGGGCCGGGTGCCCCTCAGGGCTGCTTCCCTGCCTCAACCTGCAGATCTGCAGACCCTGAGCCCGGCTGCCCTGCCATCTTGGGTTCCAGCAAGAGGCTGGACAGGGAAAAAAAAGCCAGCTTGGGTGGGGGAGGGAGGAGGGTATTATTTCGCCGCTGTGCCCCGGCCCCCGGCCGATGCCAGACGGTGTTAGATGAGATCAGAAAGCAGGGCCAGGGCCCCTCACCCGGGCCAAGCGGGAGCCACTGCGCTCAGGACAAAGTCCAAGGCCGGTTCCCAGCGCCCTGGCCCACCCACACCTTGCTGATGACAAGGGAGAGGGAAGCTAGGTGGGGCCAATGGGGGTCCTGGGTGGGGGTGGGGCCCTCCTGGGGGAGCATGGGGTGGTGGCAAGCGGAGCCTTCAGGTCTGGGTCAGCAAGTCTGAGATCTGATACACGGCCGGCCGCCGGCTCACCCCAGCCGTGCCAGGCAGGACGGCTGCGCACGCCTCCCGGGCTGAGCCTGGGGGGGCCGCGGGCGGCAGGGAGCAGAAGAGCCAGTCTGCAGGTTTTCTCTCACGGCCCGGGCTCCGTGGACGCCTTGGGCTGACCAAGGGGTCCCCAGGGGTCCTCCCCGGCCAGGCTCTGCAGCTCCTACCCGGAGGGCATGGGAACGGTCATGGTCATCTGGCACCGGCGAGGAGCTGCAGACGGGGCTGGCGCTGGCAGCCAGGAGGAACCCGTACTCCCGCTCGGCCTGGCCATCGGGGCGGCTGCCGGGCTTCATCTGCTGCACCCCAAACTTTGACTCCCCCACCCCCACTTCACGCGCCTCCAGTGCGCCATGGGCCCCGAACAACTCCGCCCACCTGCTCCCACTGCCCTGGGGCCTTCCCCCCAAGCCCCTTTCTTCCTGGGCCAGGGCCTGGCGGCCCACCCCCTCAGCACTACTGTGTCCCCCGCCCCCTGGAGGCTCCCACATCCCCCCCAAACCCAGGCCCACCTCAACATCCTTCAACGTCCGCAAGCCCCCCCCAAGCCCACCTGCCGGCTCCTCACCTTCAAATCCATCTTCTCAGGGGACCCCCGCCCCCCAGCAAAGCCAACCTCCTCCCAGCCCCCAAACAGCCTTCACCCATCAGCAGCCCTAGCACCTTGTCAGCTGTCCCCCATCCAGCACAAGCCCCCGGCCCCCGCAGGCCCTGGCCCCGGGCCCGCCGGCCGCATCCTCAGTCCCCGGGGGGCTTCGGGAGCGCCCCCGACCTCGCCGCCACCCACCCCCGTCTGCACCTCCTCCTCCCGTGCAGCGCCCCCTAATGAGGACCACCCGCAGCCCCGCGCGCCCAGCCCTGCGGGAGCAGCCCGGCTCCCGCATCCTCCGCGGGACGGCGCCTGGCCCAGCGCTTCACTCCGCCGCCCCCGCCGCGGGTTCAATGCCCGCGTGGGGATCCGGACACCCGTGGGTGCCACAGTCGCCTTCGGAAGCCCCTGCTGGGGTCCGACGTCCCCAAGAGCGGGGCAGCGAGGGCTCCGCAGGCGCTGGCCGGGGTCCGCCCGCCTCCCCGGGGGTCCGGCCCCCCAGCGCCCAGCCGCGGCCGCCCCTCACTCACCATGGCGAAGGCCGGGTGTCCGGAGCGCGGGGATCAAGGTTCCTCCGGCGGCGGCAGCAGCTGCAGCAGCTCGAGCTCCGCCGCGCGTCCGCGCCTCCACACTCACCGCCCGCAGCGCGCGCCGCCGCCGCCGCCGCCCGCCCCAACGGTCCCTCAACGGCCGCGGCGCGCCCCGCCCCGCCCCGCCCGGCCCCGCCCGCCCGGCCCGCGCGCCGCCGCACTGCGGCCCCGCGGATCCCTCCGCGCCCCGCGCCGCGCCGCCCGGCCCTCGCGTCCCGGCCCCGCGCACGGCTGGGCTTGGCCGTCGAGAGCGCGCGCGCGCGCGCCCGGCGGAGGACTACTTTCGGTGGCCGCGCGCCCCGCCTCCTGTGCCCACTCCCTTTCCTCGCCGGCGGAGGGGCACCGCTCGACGGCGCGTGACGCGTCCCTCTGTGAGCCGCCCCGCTATTGGGCCCGACCCACAGCAGAAATGAGAGCGCGGCGCCGATTGGTCCGGCCTTCCCTGCAATGCGTCAAACTGGGTCGAGCCACTGCGTAGTGGTGGTGGGGAAGGCTCAAATGCGTGGCTGCCTGGAGCTGCGAGGGGCTACGAAGCGACAAGGGAAAATATGGGACCATGATAGAAGAAGCTGCATCGTTTCTGTGGCCGGGGAGTGGTTCAAGGGCTGGCGAAAGAGGCAGGGCGTTCTCGGCTCTCCCCTCTAACAGGTGGATGATGGTTCAAGCCAAAATGCTGGGTTTGAAGCCCCGCCCCCAGCGGGGCTCTCGGCGGGGGCGGGGTCTCCGAGGCTCCGCCCACCGCCCAAGGGTCCGTCCTGGGGCGCTGCGGGCTGAGGCGCGCTCCACGGGGGTGCGGGGCGCCCGCGCTCGCTCCGGCCTGGAGTTACTCAGGGCCCGTGGAAGCTGCGGGCTGTCCCGGGGCGGACCCTGGGCACAGGCATTAACTCAGCCATTCATTCATTGAGACCAGGCACACGCACTCCCTTTGACATCTCCTGGTCAGGCGCTCACTCCGCATTTCAGGGTTCCAGTCCCGAAAATGCCACCGCGAAGATTCCCTGAGGCTGCAGTATTTGCTTGCTGGAGTTTAAACGATGCCACCGGCCTCACGTTAGTCTGGGAGCCACGTTCTTACTTGTTCCCGCCCCCACCACGGTGATTGGCTGAGGTATCTGCCGGCGAATCGAGCTGGACCAATCAGCATGCCCCATCCGGACTGGACGGAGGGCTGAGCCAATGAGGATGCTTCCTTGGGTTTTTGGATCAGGCACTGTGGAGCCGGAAGCCTTTCTCTATGGGGAGCAAGGCCGTGGGGGAGGACAGAGGCTATTTGAGGCCGTTTTCCCACCATACCTCCATCTGAAGGAAGAAGTCGTCTAGAGGAGGGCGAGAAGGAAGCTGGCGAGGAGCAATGGCGCCCGGGAGTTGTCTGCATTGAGTCCCCGCGGGGTCGGCGCTTCGGACCTCAGTGAGACCCCAGCCGGACCCCATCGGGCAGGAGTTTTTGCTACCCGAGCCCCGGAAATTTCCCTGTTATCTGAAGCTCATTTGAACTGATTTCTGTCACTTGCAACCGAAGGATTCCTGATGGAATAAGGGCTGGCCCAAGCTCTGCTTTGGTCACCAGCACCAACTACTGACCCTGGAACAGAGATGGCCAGTGTCCAGTCACCAAGTGCCCGCTCTCCTATCGAGCGTCAGTGTCTTCGAGGCGGAGCTTGGCTTCTGTTACTGAAATCTGTGATGTAATCAGAACAATACAGCTCACACCGCTGAGCACTTGCTCTTAGCCGGTCACTGCGCCAAGCACTTTGCTTGCCTTCAAATTCGTTGAATTCTCACAGCCTCCCTATAGATTTGTTACCTCCAATTTTTCATGGCACGGAACTATCTTATTGCCACTGGGATTCGCTGAGCCCAGGGAAGTAGGGAGGTTTGATCAAGCATAGAGAATTGAGGCAGCTTGCCCATGGCTGCACAATGGAGAATGAGTTGGAAGTGGACCCCAAATAATTTGTGTGCACACCCCACGATATTAAACATGCATTGAACTCTCAGTCTCTAGAAGTTATCAGGATGGCTTCCGGGGATGGGGGCAGGGGCTGTATTTTTCTCCCAATATGCATTCTCCCCATTTTCTAGAATTCTAGCTGTAGGTTCATTGCGGCTCAGGAGCAAAACTACATTTCCCAGCCTTCCTTGCGGTTAGTGGTGGTCATGTGACTGGATGATGGCCCAGAGGATGAAAGCAGAAATGACACAGGTAACTTCTGGGAGATGTTGTTATAGAGAGGTCATCTTGGGCATGGATGGCACCTGGGACCTTGATGGAGCCTTGAGGCGGAGCCCACCATCTTCGCTGTCAAATTTTTACTCAAAAGAGAGATATAAATGTGTATTGCTTCAGCTGCTGTCATATTCAGGCAAGGATTAAGCATAGACTTAGCACACAAGTTGGTGTCTCCTCTTGCAGAACCCACCCTGACTCTGGTACAATTTTAGGGAGGGGATTCAGGCATAACCCAATCAGCATAGCCTGCCTCCCTCCTTTGCCTGCCATTGGCTCAGAGTTAGCCACATGACCCACAGTTTAGCAGGTGTGGCATAATTTACAGGAAATAAAATGCCACAGATCTTAAGTATTCAGTCCCATGAGTTTTGACAACGCATCCACCCAGGTAGCCGCCATCCAAGGCCAGTGGGACATGTGACATGTCCGTCACCCTGAGAGTCAGCTCCCTGTACGCCTTTGCAGTCAACTTGTCCCCCTTCAAGCAGCTACTGTTCTGTCTTCTGTCCTTGTAGTTTACCATGTTCTAGAAGTTTGTAGAAAAGGAATCGCAGAACACACATTCTTTTGGGCTTGGCTTCTTTTGCTCGATGTAATATTTCTGAGTCAGAATGCGTGGGAAATACTTGTACTGAAACCTTTTGTGGTTATTTATCTGAAGCTCAGAGTCAATGGAACATTCTGTGTTTCTATTTGCTGTCCCCAGGAGCCCTGGCCCCAACGCCCTGCCTCTCCAGGACTGGGAGATGCCGTCACTCACCTCCCAGGGTCTCCCTGGACTCCTGTAGGAGTGTCTTAAGTCTTCCCTTTTTTTGTTGTCTTTTAAAGATTTATGTATTTATTTTGAAAGGCAGAGTTAGAGAGACAGAGACAGACAGAGAGAGAAATCTTCCATCCATTGGTTTATTCCCCAAATTGCTGCCATGGCTGGAGTTGGGCTGGCCCAAAGCCAGGATCTCCTTCCGGGTCTCCCACGTGGGTGCAGGGGCCCAAGCACTTGGACCATCCTCTGCTGCTTTCCCAGGCACATTAAAAGGGAGCTGAACTGGAAGTGGGGCAGCTAGAACTGGAACCAGCACCCACATGGGATGCGGGAGCCGCAGGTGGAGGCTTAACCCACTACACCACAATGCCAGCCCCATAGCGTAAGTCTTCCTAAGAATTTCCAGTGAGCCAACACTTAAGCCCATTGTAATCAGGGAACAGCAGGAAGCCCAGTTCGTATCCAGCAGCACAAGCATCAAGTCCACACCACAATCCTATGCCCCGTGATGTCCAGGGCCTCCCTCCCTGTGCCCGCTCCTCACCTGCTCGGTCCCAGCCTCCCTCACTGGCCTCTTTGCTGTTCTTTGAACACTTCTGGCTCCTGCCGCAGGGCCTGCACATCACTCCCTCTTCCACGGCTCTCCCACAATACTCGCGTGGCTTAGCCCCTCCTTGGCTTCAAGTGTTTGTTCAAAAGACGCATTTTCCCGGATGGCCAAGCCAGGAGCCGTTGAAAACTGCAACCACCGGTTCTGATTTCCTTCACTTGGGTCTGGTATTTTTCATAGCAGTGAAAAGCTTTTAAAAATAATTGTACTTGTTATAATGATTGCTTGATCCTTTCACTGCAATACAAGCTTGGTGAGGTTAGATCCTGTGTGCGTGTGTGTGTGTGTGTGTGTGTGTGTGTGTGTATTTATTTATTTATTTATTTTTGACAGGCAGAGTGGACAGTGAGAGAGAGAGACAGAGAACTCGGTGTGCCGGCGCCGCAAGGCGGAGGATTAGCCTAGTGAGCCGGGCAGACCTTGGATTCTAAGCCAGGGGTTCATATTATGGGATGCAGGCATCTTAACCAGCCTCTTCACCACAAAGCTTTTATTTGAAAGTCACAGTTACACGCAGAGAGAAGGAGAAGCAGAGAGAGAGAGAGAGAGAGAGAGAGTCTTCCATCCACTGGTACCCTCCCCAGATGGCCGCAATGGCTGGAGCTGGGCTGATCCAAAGAGAGAGAGGCCTTGCATCTGCTGGTTCTCTCCCCAAATAACTGCAATGGCTAAAATGGCGGGAGCTGAGTAGATGAGAAGCCAGGAGCCAGGAGCCAGGAGCTTCCTCTGGGTCTCCCAGAGGCTGCAGGGGCCCAAGCACTTGGGCCATCTTCTACCTCTTTCTCAGGCCACAGCAGAGAGCTGGATTGGAAGTGGAGCAGCCGGGACTTGAACCAGCGCCCACATGAGATACTGGCACTGCAGGTGGCGGCTTTACCCTCTACGCCACAGCGCTGGTCCCCAGATAAATCTTAAAAAAAAAAAAGGCCGGCGCCGTGGCTCAACAGGCTAATCCTCCGCCTTGCGGTGCCGGCACACCGGGTTCTAGTCCCGGTCGGGGCGCCGGATTCTGTCCCCTCTTCCAGGCCAGCTATCTGCTGTGGCCAGGGAGTGCAGTGGAGGATGGCCCAAGTGCTTGGGCCCTGTACCCCATGGGAGACCAGGATAAGCACCTAGCACCTGGCTCCTGCCATCGGATGAGTGCGGTGCGCCGGCCGCAGCGCGCCGTCTGCGGCAGCCATTGGAGGGTGAACCAATGGCAAAGGAAGACCTTTCTCTCTGTCTCTCTCTCTCACTGTCCACTCTGCCTGTCAAAAAAAAAAAAAAAGTATCCTGCAAGATTGACAAAGAAGCCACACTGTTGAAAAAAATGATGCATTGGAGGTTTTTCTCCTTTTCACCCTGAAGCGACTCTATTTTCTCATGCTTGGGTAATTTGAGTTATTCTCAGATGCATTTCATAAGACGCCTCCAAGTTCGAACCTACGCTGGACGGAAGATGGACTGTTGTAGACGCACCATGTCCGTAGCACACATGGGCAGGGGCGTCCCGATTGCTTCATGGAAACGGCTTTCTCTTTGATTGCTACCAAAGGCCTTAGAAAAACAATTCTCAAAACCCAGTCTAGGGGTGACCATTGTGGTGCAGCTACCCATTGAGATCCCCACATCACACCTGGGATGGAGTCCTGCCTCCACTTCCAATCCATTTTCTTTCTTTTTTTTCTTTTTCTCTTTCTTTTTTTCTTTTTCTCTTTCTCTCTCTCTCTCTCTCTCTCTCTCTCTCTCTCTCTCTCTCTCTCTCTCTCTCTTTCTTTCTTTCTTTCTTTCTTTCTTTCTTTCTTTCTTTCTTTCTTTCTTTCTTTCTTTCTTTCTTTCTTTCTTTCTTTCTTTTTTTGACAGGCAGAGTGGATAGTGAGAGAGAGACAGAGAGAAAGGTTTTCCTTTGCCGTAGGTTCACCCTCCAGTGGCCGCCGTCTCCCTCCCAAGATGGCCGCCTCCCGGGCCACAGCAGAGAGCTGGCCTGGAAGAGGGGTAACCGGGACAGAATCTGGTGCCCCGACCGTGACTAGAATCCGGTGTGCTGGCGCCGCCAGGCGGAGGACCGTGGTGCCAGCCCCAATCCAATTTCTTGTCAATGCTTTCCCTGAGGGGTCGCAGACGACGGCCCAAGTACTATGTTTCTTGTATCTACATGAAAACCCAGATGGAGCTCCTGATTCCTGGCTTCTGCCTGGCCAAGCCATTTAGGGCGTGAACCAGCGGTTAGGAGATTTCTCTCTCGCTTTACCTTTCCAATACATAAAAAGTGAATAAAATTTTAAAGAAACCAAGTATAAAGGACAACATCTTTCATATTCTACATGTATTTCCCTACTATATATTTATCATTATGTGAAATGAATCATTTTTAATCATACATTGAAGCACGTATAGCGACTGCATTTAACAACCTTCCCCCAAAGTGTCTGGTCCACCTGTCGACATAAAAAAATGATTATCAAGTCAGACACTGAGCTATTCATCTCAGCCTTTAAATGGTGTCTAGACCTCGTACATCCAATATGGCAGCCAATATTTGTCAAAGTACCTAAAAAAGAAAGACTAAGGCCACCGCAGCGTCCTATAGCCACGCATAGATGATCGATCTGAACAGTGACTCCTCATCAGACTCACGGTCATGAATGCGAATCACGACTGGCCGTCAAGGTCACGAATGCGAATCACGACCGGCCGTCAGCTAGTACTGCTTAATGGAATCCACGTATAGATGATTGTAACGGGAATCGTTGTCCGTCAAGACCACGTGTCTCAGACGTTGCCAGAACCAGCTTTCGGCCTTGGGGTTGTCGGGCCACTGGAGGATGGAGCTCCTGCAGATGCGTCGCCGCAACCTCAGGTACTGAGAGTGTTGCAGGACTGGCTCCAGCAGGATCAATACGATCACGTCCATGTTCTCGTCCATTAGCCTCTGCAGGGCCAAGTAGAAGGCCGTCTTGAAGTTCCAGCTTTGGGCGTATTTCTTGGTTAAGACAAAGATTGTTTTCTTGCTCTGGCTGATGCTCTGCATGAGATTCTCGATGACGGCTGATCCCGGGTCCCAGTCTCTCTCCTCCAAACAGAGGAGGACGCTCTTGTCCCCGCTCTCTTCCAGGCGGTAGCGCAGCTCGTTGACCACCCAGTCTGCCACGGACGCGTCTTGGATGTCATAGGAAACGTAAGCGTCATAGAAACTCTGGGATGTCGCAAGGGACCTGTAGCCTTTGACCTTAGCCAAACACACGTGATAGATGAACCAGACGTCCCAGTAAAACAGATGGTGAGCCAGGGCCACGACCAGGACTGTGGCGGTGATAAAGAACGTGAAGACGCACAGTATGGCCGCCACGGTATCTGAGACGCACGTCATCAGCTCCAGGCTCACGATGCTCCTCCCTTTCTGGTCCCCGGGACTGGCGCAAGTGACATCCGTCAACCTCGGGATCAGGACCTTCGGGTGTTCATCCATCCACGTGCGGAAGTCGCCGATGTCGCAGGTGCAGTCGAAAGGGTTCCCGCTTAGTTCCCAGAGAGCCAACTGGGTGGCGGTCTCGGTCCTAAGTGTGGATTTGTTGATCGACTTCAGCAGGTTGGAGCTCAGGTCCAGGTGCGCCAGGCTGGAGGCTCCAGAGAGAAAGCCGCAGGGCAGGTGGGCGATCTTGTTCCGGCTCAGCAGCAGCGTCTGGAGAGACGTGGCGCATCGAGAGAGGCTGTCGGTCAGAGAGGTCAGCTGGTTCCCACTGAGGTCCAGCAGCCGGAGCGAAGGCAACACCCGGAGCAACGTCCAGTCGAAGACATCCAGCATGTTGTTGCTGATGGACAGTTCCACGAGACTGTGGGGCAGGTTCAGGAACGCCTCATCGGGGATGCGCCGAAGGTGGTTGAAGGACACGTCCAGCCGTGTGAGGTTTTCCAGACAGCGAAAGAGGTGCCAGTATCTGGGGTCGTCGGCGTCCCACAGGACATCCAGGCGGTTGCCACTGAAGACTAATTCCTGCAAGGACGCGCTTTGCAGTCTATACTCCGTTAGAGTGTAGATGCTGTTGTAGCTCAGATTCAACACTTTCAGCTGAGTCAGATGTTGGATAAACCCCAGACGGTGCGTGACCCCTGCGATCCTGAAGTAGTGGGAGTTACGGCTGAGATCCAGGACCTCCAGTTCGGGCAGCTCGGCCAGAGCGTTGTTGTCGTCGAAGTCAAGCCTGTTGTTGGTCAGATCCAGATATTTGACATGAGGCACGGCAGAAAACTCGGTTCCATGCAACACTTGGCCGTTGCCGTTGGAAGACAGATTCAGGCAAGCGATGTCACGGAAAGACTCGAATTGTCTTTCCCCGATAAAGAAAATGCTATTTAAGCTTAAATCCAACGCTTTGCCGTACGCGGCACATTGTGGCTTGACCAGAGGGTTGGTGTTGTGGTAAAAGTTCGAATGGGGATCGAACTCGGGATCCGCCGAGCGCCGTCGGAGGCCGTGACCAGGCAGAGAGAAGTGACCCAGAGAGCTTTGCCAGTGGTCGTTGACCAAGGGCGAGATTCTGTTTTCCGACAAGTAGATGATTCTCAGGCTGGAGAAATCCCGGAAAAGGCTAAAATTGATCTGCTTAATAAAGTTGACACCCAAGTTGATGGTCTTCAAGTGCGGAAGTGTCGCCAAGGGCCACAGATCTTGTCTTCGCAGTTCCTGGAACACGTAACCCCTCAGATGCAACACCTTGAGGGACTGGAGCGAAGAGAAGTGTCTGGAGATATTAATATAACGTGCGTAATCCGTCTTTCTATAGTTGAAAGACAAGTCAAGGATCTGTAAACGGGGCAGTTGCGTTAAAAATTCCCCCGAGGCGATTTCGTTCATCAAGTAGTTGAACTCCAGATGCAAGACCTTCAGGGACGTCATGTTGACAAACCAGCGGGCAGGAACCTGCCGCAGGGACGTGCTGGAGAGGTTCAGGTAGGTGAGTTTGTTCAGGAACTGAAACGCCAGCGGGTGGATGTCGATCGAAGCGTCTCCCTCGCACGGCGTGCAAGGGAACGGCGCGTTGAAACACCGTGGGCAGTTTCCGCTTAAGTCCAGCAACCTCAGGTTCTTCAGTCCCTTGAAGTCGTCCTGACGGATGCTTTTAATCTTCGAGTTGCTCAGGAAGAGTTTCCGGAGGGAGGTCGGCAGTCTCGGGGGCACGTGGACAAGATGGTTGAACGACAGCGACAGGAGCTTCAAATTTGTAAGGTTTTCGAACGCCCCGTCTTCTATGGCCAACGTCTCGTTACAGACAAAATAGCAGTTCCAGCCCAGATAGAGACTCTGCAAGTTCCTGAGTGCTGACGTGTGATGCTTAGTCACAGACACGATCTTGTTCTGAATCAGACTAAGTACTTCCAGAGACGCGGGCAGAGCAGCAGGGACTTTGTGCAGCTGGTTGTCTTCGAGCAGCAGCTCTCGGAGACTGGGGAGGCTGAGGAAGGCCCCGTCGGTGATGTTCATGCCGGTCACACCGGGATTCGCAAACTGGTGTCGGTCGGCGTTGCGGTTGAGGTTGATCCTAGTGACGTTGTGCAATGGCGGAAACGACGTGTCTGTCACGCGTGTGATGAGATTCTCAGACAGGTCGAGTTCCGTCACGTCTGCACTCACCGTCTGGGGAACGTCTCGCAGGTGACGACGGTTGCAGTCTGCGATCACGGAGGCGTTTTGCCTTCTCTCGTCGCACGGATAACTTCTGGAGTGATTGGCGTCAGGGAAGAACGCGCGGGAGCCAGTGAGCAGGGAAAGACAGGCCACAATCCAAGCACGAAGGGGCATGGTTCCCTAAGGAAAATCAAAAACGGAAGCATAGCATTAGAGTAGCCATGTTTGCCAGGCATCCCGTGACAAAACACTCTAGCAAGCTATCCCCTGAGAGAGGCCACGCCCCCACTTCCGGTTCCCAAAACCCCTGAGAGAGGCCACGCCCCAATTCCCGGATCCCAGAACCCCTGAGAGGCCACGCCCCATTTCCGGGTCCCAGAGCCCCCTGAGAGAGGCCACGCCCCATTTCCGGGTCCCAGAACCCCTGAGAGGCCATGCCCCCATATCCGGTTCCCAGAATCCCCTGAGAGAGGCCACGCCCCAATTTCCGGTTCCCAGAACCCCTGAGAGGCCACGCCCCCATATCCGGTTCCCAGAATCCCCTGAGAGAGGCCACGCCCCAATTTCCGGTTCCCAGAACCCCTGAGAGGCCACGCCCCCATATCCGGTTCCCAGAATCCCCTGGCCCCATCTCCTGCACCTCGTAGGAACACGGGGAAGGGGCTCAGGGGAGTCAATCACCATAGCTACTTCCCACCACTTTCTGTACTTCTGTGGTGCTGATGTGCGACTTCATGCTGGAAAGTGGACACCGTATGTTAATAATCATAACAGGCTGGCGCTGCGGCTCACTAGGCGGATCCTCCACTGGGGTCTAGTCCCGGTCGGGGCGCCGGATTCTGTCCCGGTGGCCCCTCTTCCAGGCCAGCTCTCTGCTCTGGCCCGGGAGGCGGCCATCTTGGAGGGTGAACAAAGGGCAAAGGAAGACCTTTCTGTCTCTCTCTCACTGTCGACTCTGCTTGTCAAAAAAAAAGTAGCATGGCTGGCGATGAGCATGAGGCTAGTGAGGTGGAGAACATGGGCACACAATTTAAGGGGGCACTTCCCTGTCTTTTAAGGGGGCACTGGAAAGCCGCCGGAGCTGGGCTGATCTGAAGCCAGGAGCCTCCTCCAGGTCTCCCACGTGGGTGCAGGGGCCCAAGGACGTGGGCTGTCCTCCGCTGCCCTCCCAGGCCACAGCAGAGAGCTGGACAGGAAGTGAAGCAGCCGGGACTCGAACCTGCGCCCACATGGGATGCTGGCGCCGCAGGCAGAGGCCTTACCCGCTCCACCACGGCACCAGCCCCCTAAGGGTGACATGTTAAATAAAGACAGGAGCCAGCCCTGCACCCCCAAGACGCTGCTTGACCTGCCTCTCCTTCCTCCTGGCTCTGGTCCCATCAAATTTTATTTTCTAAAACAGGCAGTAGAGGGGGAGGGGCAGGAAACAGATCTTCCCTCTCTGTCCCCAAGAAGGAACTGGCCCCACCAAGACTTCTGGCTCCCGGAACGGTGAGAAAATCAGTCTCTGTGGTTCTGAGTCCCGTCTGTGGTGCCTGGTCATGACGGCCCCAGGAAACCAAGAGAGCAAGAGCCGCCGGGGGGTCAGTTAGAGCCCATTCTACTTTCTCAGCCCACCCAGGCCTTCGGGTGGGTGTGTGGTCCATGGCCGCCAACGCCCCTTCCGCATGGACGGACCCCAACGGCGGCGGTTTCTCTGCACCGTCAGTCCTCAGCTCCGACCCCACAGCCACCAAACTTCTAAAAAACCACCCAGGGCCGTGTGCAGAGCAGCTCGGGAGGCTGCAGGAGCCCAGGCCCAGAGCCGCGCTACCCACACATCACAACCGGCACCAGCCGTTTGCCGTCACGGCCTCTCCCAGGCTTCAGGACGTCCCTGTGCTTCGGGCCATCTCTCCAGCCGCACACCGCTTTAGGTGTGTTCTGCTCACATCCCCTGGCACAAAAATGTCAACCCCTTGAGGGGGCCGGCGTGGTGGCACAGTGGGTGAAGCCACTGCACGTGACACGGACATCTAATAGGGACACCGGTTTGTGTCCTGGCTGCTCCACTTCTTCTTCTTCTTCTTCTTTTTTTTTTTTTTTCTATTTTTGACAGGCAGAGTGGACAGTGAGAGAGAGACAGAGAGAAAGGTCTTCCTTTGACGTTGGTTCACTCTCCAAGATGGCCGCCTCCGGGGCCACAGCAGTGAGCTGGCCTGGAAGAGGGGCAACTGGGACAGAATCCAGCGCCCTGACTGGGACTAGAACCCAGTGTGCCTGCGCCGCCAGGCAGAGGATTAGCCTGTCGAGCCGCGGCTCCAGCTCCCTGAGATTCTAATCTAACCTTGACCTCCATCTGCCGCCAATGGCCACCAGGGGGTCGTTTTGCCAAGTTTAGTTTGATTTTATGATTATTCAGTTTCTCACTTTCTCACAGTCTAATTCCATTGGCAACCCCAACACTTGACAAATACCGAGCAGAAATTGAACAACTTCCACTGCAGTGCTGTGCGTGCCCTTTGACCCGGTGGGTCCCATCCCACGTGGGCCATGTTCATCGGCTCATAAACCATCATAAAATCTCAGTGCAGGCCGGCGCCGTGGCTCAGCAGGCTAATCCTCCGCCTTGCGGCGCCGGCACACCGGGTTCTAGTCCTGGTCGGGGTGCCGGATTCTGTCCCGGTTGCCCCTCTTCCAGTCCAGCCCTCTGCTGTGGCCCGGGAGGGCAGTGGAGGATGGCCCAAGTGCTTGGGCCCTGCACCCCATGGGGAGACCAGGAGAAGCACCTGGCTCCTGCCTTCGGATGAGCGCGGTGCGCCATCCGCGGAAGCCATTGGAGGGTGAACCAACGGCAAAGGAAGACCTTTCTCTCTCTCTCTCTCTCTCTCTCTCTCACTGTCCACCCTGCCTGTCACAAAAAAAAAAAAAAAATCTCAGTGCAGAATTAATGTCCCTTCAAGATCCACCGTGGACAGCAAGTGAAAATCAAAAAAATTTAACACCTTAAATCTGCATAAAATTGTTGTCAAGAACGATTTCAAGAACTTGGAGAAGCCTCAGAGGATTGTGGGAAAAAAATATGGTCCCTGTTGGATGAGATTCTCTTGAAGTAAGACCTGTTAATCGCTCTCAGATCTCATCGAGTTTTCTAGAGAATCCATCATGGAGCTAGATCATGACTACAGCTGGTTTGCAAAATTTTGCTAATTATTTTCTAGCCAGGCACACACACATCAAAGACCAGACCAGCTACTCTGCCTGCGTGTAGGGCTGTTTTAAGACTTACCCTGTGGACGCGCATCTGCCCGTCTGTTGCTTCCTTGGTTCGGATCCCTTGCTGGCAAGCCGGATTCCGGGGTCAGAAATGCCGTGTGTTGTTCGCGGTGGAGAACAGCAGCCTCTGTGCCGGAGGGGTGTGTGGGGAAGAGAAACTGCCCATGGAGGGGTGTGGGGAAAAGAAACTGCCCACGGAGAGGTGTGGGGAAAAAGAAACCACCCAGGCTCTGGAAATAGGTCCCGTCACCGCCAGCACAGCGGAGCCGTGGCTTTGCAGAAGTTGATGTGGGAAGACGGGAACTTGCGATGTCTTAGCTGTTGCCAAATCATCTACGGACTGTGGTTTCAAATGTCGAAACTGAAATAGGGGGGAAAAAGACATGTATAAACTGATTCCAATATAACCCAGCCAGATATAGACGGTGTGTTTTTGTGAGTCTCTCTGTGTGTGTGTGTGTGTGTGTGTGTGCAGGGTGGCGGAGGTGACTGTGACAATCATTGACCAGATTGGTCCTTCCTCTCCATCGCTACCCGACTGGTCTACAGAATTGCCTATTAGCTGTGTCTCCCAGACCTCCAGGTGTTTAGGAATCACCTGGGAACCTGCGGCTTTGCTCAAGTGCAGATTCTGGCTCAATGAATTTTGCTGCAAGAAGATTTTGAAATCCATGCATAGTTTTTTCATAATATGCATGTTCCATGGACCTTTTTATTTAAAGATTTATTTTATTGATTTGAAAGAGTTACAGAGAGAGAGAGAGTCAGAGAGAAAGGTCTTCCTTTGCTGTTGGTGCACCCTCCAAGATGGCCACCGTCTCCCTCCCAAGATGGCCGCTGCCTCCCTCCCAAGATGGCCGCCTCCCGGGCCACAGCAGCGAGCTGGCCTGGAAGAGGGGCAACCGGGACAGAATCCGGTGCCCCAACCAGGGCTAGAACCCGGTGTGCTGGCACCGCCAGGCAGAGGATTAGCCTGTTGAGACACGGTGCTGGTCAGGGAGAGTATTTTAATTCTGGGTGTTCTTCCAAATCACATATCCTTCTGAGTCTCCCTCAAACACATCCCTTGGTCATTTCCCAGCCATGTGGCTGGCTGGCAATTAGTTCTTCAGTAGATACAAAGAGTTCCCGATGTTCCTTAGGGTCAAAGGCCTTCCAGTAGATCAGCTGGCAGGTGCGTGCCCTACAAGTATCTCTGCACCTAGAGCTCCAAGAAGGACTGGATTCCCACGGCGTAACAGACCGTCCCATCACCTGTGTTCCTGCTCACTGAGCATGTGCAGAAGAGATGGAGGCGAAACTAAAACCTCAGTCCTGCCCCCACTGTAAAACTGAGCCATAAATAATTAGCAGGAAGTGCAACCAGATTTTCTCATCCACCCAGCTGAGGGTGAGAAGGAGGAAGTAAATAAAAAGCACGCTTAATGGGAGAGGAAAACCTCATTTAAAAAGAGAGAGAGAGTGAGTGAGTGCGAACCCCGGCTACTTTTGTATTTTATTTTTTTTGACAGGCAGAGTGGACAGTGAGAGAGAGACAGAGAGAAAGGTCTTCCTTTTGCTGTTGGTTCACCCTACAATGGCGGTTGTGGCCGGTGCACGGCGCTGATCCGAAGCCAGGAGCCAGGTGCTTCTCCTGGTCTCCCATGGGGTGCAGGGCCCAAGCACTTGGGCCATCCTCCACTGCACTCCCGGGCCACAGCAGAGAGCTGGCCTGGAAGAGGGGCAACCGGGATCCCCTGGTTTTTTAAGAAGGAAATTTAGGTGACTGACCTGAGGATGTCCCCCTCTTTAATATGTGCCATTTGCAGCTACGATTGTCCCTCTGTGCACGGCTTCGTTGATTCCTGGCATTTCGTGCGTTTATTTTCGTTCACGTGCACATTCACTAATTTCTCAAGCTCCTCTTGGTCCGGCTCACTCCCTCCACACCCACACGGAAGTTCCCCCTTTAGAGAGACTCGGGTTTAAACCAGGCGTTACTCCTCCAGTCCCTGGCTGTGCGGGCTCGGGAAGGAGACTTAGCCTCTGTTTTTGGAGAGGGGGTGGTGGTGGCCGTAATTCCTTTTTGAGGGATTGCAGTGAGGGTGGAGGGCGCAGGGGGCATGGCACACAGCAGGTGCCCACAGCGTGGGCTGCGCGGGCAGAGCCTGTCCTGCCACGCTCAGCACCGTCTCCGAGGAGAACCCAGAGCCCTGCAGGTCTCCTTCTCCCACCAGCGGGCGTGCGGGGCTGAGCTCTCTCTGCCTCCTGCAAACCGCACAGGACTCTGCCTCTGTTAGGAGCCGCGCGGCGGAGTCGCCAGCCCTGAGCCAAGGAGCCTCCTGTGATTCAGCGAGAGTCCGAGCTCCTTTGGATGGGGGGAGGGGGGGAGTGGTGGTGGTGGCTGTCACCATGGCAACGGAGGATCGAGGAAGACAGCCAATCAGAGGCGCCGCCTTCCCTGGGGTGGTGAGGGAGTGTTCTAGAGATGAGGTCTCCCGAGTGTCCTTCCCGGGACAGTCCTGAGCTGCCCCGGGCACGGGGACGCAGGGGCTGGGGGCTCCTGGCTGCCTCAGGGACCAGGCGGGCCTCCCTGAGAATGTTCTCTTTGGTACCCGGTGGTACTTTGGCGGCTTAGGTATGCAAACCGGCAGCTTTGCCTGTGTCTCTGCATTTGAATTTTTTTTTAAAGTTTCGTTAACCTTTTTTTTTTTTTTTTTGAAACTCCTTTCTTTTTGACCCTGTCTTTGCTACTGGTGTTTTGTGCTGGGGTGGGCGTTTATTCTAGCAGTCAGAGGACCTAGTTCAAACCCCAGTGCTGGCTCCCACTTCCTGCGAATGCACACCCTGGGGGACAGCGGGTGCTGGCTCAAGAGGCCGGGGTCCTGCGGCCACCTGGGAGACCTGGACTGAGTGCCTGGCGCCAGGCAGTCGGGACGTGACCTGGTGGGTGGGAGTCTCTCTCTCCCTCTGACTTTCAAAGATTAAACAACAACAAACCAAACCGATAGTCTGGCTTTGAGTTCCCTTGCTTGCCACCGCAGGCAGCATGGCCGCGAGGACCAGGGAAGTCAGCCTAGGTCTTCCGGGCGAGTGGCAGCGCCCCGTCACTTCTGCCCTCACTGGTGCCTCCCAGGTGTGCCCCAGCGGGCCGAGCCAGAGCTGGAACCCAGCCGCTCTGGTAACTGATGCGGAGCCCCGGCTGGCATCTTGAGAGCTAGGCCAGGGCCTGGCACTGTGGCGCAGTGAGTAACGTCTCTGCCTGCGGCGCCGGCATCCCACATGGGCACCAGTTCGAGTTAGCAGCTCCACTTCCGATCCAGCTCTCTGCTGTGGCCTGGGAAAGCAGCAGAAGATGGCCCAAGTGCTTGGGCCCCTGCACCCATGTGGGAGACCTGGAAGAAGCTCCTGGCTCCTGGCTTTGGATAGGTGCAGCTCTGGCCGTTGCAGCCATTGGGGAGTGAACCAGCGGATGGAAGACCTCTCTCTCTCTCTCTCTCTCTCTCTCTCTCTCTCTCTCTGCCTCTGCCTTTCAAATAAATAAATCTTTTTTAAAAAAAAAAAAAAAAAACAAGATCAAGGCCAAACACCTGCCTCCAAATCTCCCAATTTTAAAAGCGAGCGTTTACAACACTGCGGCTACAGGGAACCCGGCTGCTGCCTGTGGCTCTGCGTGGTGGCGCTGGCGGCGGGGGACGCGCGGGGAAGGCCTGGGCCACGTTTCCCGCAAGCCGACCTGGGAAGGTTCCGGGCAGCCAGGATTCTCCGCGGAGAAGGAAGCTCTCCTGCAGCCGAGCGGCCCCCGTGCCCAGCCTCTGGGGGCGCCACGGCTCCCTGAAGGGACGCATTTATAGATCAGCTAGACCAAGAACAGCACACTGACATTGAACGGAAGCACCAGGATCCGTGTTGTAATAAAAACGAGGCTGCAGGGGCTGGGGCTGTGGCGTGGAGGGTTAAGCCACTGTCTGAACTGCCACCATCCCGTATCAGAGCGCTGGTTCAAGTCCCGGCTGCTCCACTTCTGATCCAGCTCCCTGCTGATGCGCCTGGGAAAGCAGCGGGAGATGGCCCCTGGGTGATGGTGCCTGGGCCCCTGCACCCACATGGGAGGCCCGGATGGAGCTCCTGGTTCCTGGCTTCAGCCTGGCCCAGCCCCAGCCATTGCAGCCACTGGGGAGTGAACCAGCAGACGGAAGAGCGCTCTCTCTCTTTCTCTCTGTCACTCGGCCTTTCCAATAAATCAATAAGTGTGTTTTAAAAAAAATCTGAAGTGGCCAAGAAGACAGTGGGTGAGCGGGGGCGTTGGGGTCACAGGGAAGGGCCGGCCACGTGTCATGGGGGGGTCCTTTCTCATGGAACCATCTCAACCATTTCAAAGCACGGAGCCGAGCGCCACTGAGCGCGCCCTCAACGCCCTGCAGCCAGCGTCACCATGGCGCTCCTGAGCCTCGTGGCTCCCAACAGCAGCCCCGGCGCAGGCCACGCATTTGGCCCGGCGCTGAGACGCCTGCGTCCCACATCAGAGTCTCTGGGCACGATGCTGGGCTCCCGCTCCTGACTCTGGCTCCCTGCTGACACGCACCCTGGGAGGCAGCAGGTGCTGTCTCGAGTGCTCGGGTCCCCACCAGCCACGTAGCAGACCTGGATGGAGCTCCCGGCTCCACCTGGCCCAGACCTGGCTGTTACAGGCATCTGGGGAGTGAAGCATCCGATGGAAGACTGTCCCCTCTTTCCCTGCCTTCCCCACATTTCGCTGACCCTCACTGCACATCTCGTCTCCGTCACCTCTGTGTCCTCACCCCTCGCTGCTCTCCGCGGCGGGAGCGCCTTGGTGCCCAGCCTGGCTGTCGCACAGAGCTCTGGGCAGCCTGCGACAACCGCCTGGCCACACAGCGGCGAAGGTGGAACGCTGGTCACCGTCTGCGTTTTCCCCCGGCCTCCACCAGGGGGCGCCATGGACCCGTTTATCAGCATCTTCTCACTATCCAGACCGCCCCTTTGGCGCGGATAGTAACGGGTTCTTTGTGGAACGGGTCTGCAGCCCAGGTGAGGGCCAGCACCCGGGGCTCTCTCTGCTGGAGACCACTCTGCATCCCAGCCTGAGCGGTCCTTACTAACGTGTATTTGAAAGTCAGAGAGAGATCTCCGATCCGCTAGCAGCTCCCCAGGTGTCACCTGCCCTCCTGGGCTAACGGGATTTCTCCCCGAGTGACGTCACGGTGACATCCGGCCGTGGTCTTCCCCACTCGTGAGCACCTGGAGGGCCCCTGTGCTCCATCAACTTTGTCCTGAGAACCCACAGGCCCACGGATGTGCAGGGGGATGGTAGGCCGTGGCTCTCAGCTTTGGGAAGCCATGAATGCCAGGCTGCGAAGCCGAGCCCAGGGAAGTGTGTCACCTGGGAAGCCTGGAGGGCAAGGCTGATGCTGTCCTGTGGCTGCTCCTCTGCACCCTGGGCCTTCTACTGCTTTCCCAGGTCATAGCAGAGAACTGGGTCGGACGTGGAGCAGCCAGGACTCGAACCAGTAACCATAGGGATGCCAGCACTGCAGGCGGCGGCTCTACCCACTACGCCACAGTGCCAGCTCCATAAAAAAATCTTAAAAACAGATGAAAAGCACCCTAAACGACAGACTTCCAGAGCACGTGACCTGTGCCCCATGTTGACAGGAAGGACAAAACCCCGAGGTGGCTTCCCACAGCCGCCATCAGCCTCGCGCCTGCGGCCTGACGGGGAGGGGGAGCTCGCGTGGTTGGGGGGTTTTTCTTAGAGCGGTGCCTGGTCCCAGGAGCCCATTTTCGTATCGCTGGGGGTCATGCCACCAGGCTTGGGAGGGCAGAAAGGTGCCAGTCCCAGGCCTGCCGAGGTGCACCCTGGGAGGCAGCAGTGATGGCTCGGTCATTCGGGACCCTGTCCTCTCCGTGAGAGACCCGGATTGAGTTCCAGTCTCCTGGCTTTGGAGTGACCCAGCCTCAGCTCTCACAGACATTTGGGGAGTGAACCAGCGGATGGAAGATCTCTCCATCTCAGCCTCTCTCTCTCTCTCTTTGATTTTTAAATTATTTTTTTAACTGTTAAAAGCAGCACTATTTATGTCCCAACATTGGTGAGTTGCAGAGGTAACCAGGAACTTTGAAAGCGAACCCCAAACAAGGCAGAACGGGACCGAGAGGGGGCCTCCATCTCCCACTCGTGTCTCTGTGGTGTTTGGTGCTTCCGGACCCAGGGCTGGAGACCAAGGGCTGGGCAGGGGAGTCCAAGAGGCAAAGAAGCCCCCAGGGCTGGAGATGTTGGTTGCGGTTACAATGCCTCTCCCAGCTCGGGCTGGAGTTCAGTCCTAGGCGGGCGGCAGCCTAACCCGACGGTGGCGTTTAGGGGCGAGGCTGTAGGGACGCGGTTAGAGGAGGTCAGAGGGAGGGGTCCCCACGATCGGATTCTGGCCGCTTTATGTGGAGAGGGACGGGGGACAAGACAGGAGCACAGCACGAGAAGCAGTTGAGGCAGGCGGGCCCGCAGGGCTGTGAGCTGGAGTAAACCCCTTTTCTTTAGAGTAGCCTGGCTTGAGTCATTCGTTATAGTCACGGAAAATGGGCTGAGGGAACGTCTCACAGAGCAGAAGCGACGGCAGACTGGGAGGACCGGGTCCGGGGAAGCAGGGGCCCAGAGTTAGTTATTATTGTTTAAGATTTATTTATTTATTTGAAAGTCAGAGTTACACAGAGAGAGAAGGAGAGGCAGAGAGAGAGAGAGAGAGAGAGGTCTTCCATCTGCTGGTTCACTCCCCAACTGGCCACAACAGCCAGAGCTGAGCTGATCCAAAGCCAGGAGCCAGGAGCTTCTTCCTGGTCTCCCACGTGGGTGCAGACGTCAAGCACTTGGGCCATCTTCTATGCTTTCCCAGGCCATAGCAGAGAGCTGGATCGGAAGTGGAGCAGCCAGGACTTGAACTGGCGCCCATATGGGATGCCGGCACTGCAGGTGGCGGCTTCACCTGCTATACCACAGCGCCGGCCCCTATTATTTTGTTAGAGAGAAAGAAAGAGGGCACCGCCTGTCCCCTCTCAGCCCCCTTCTGGGTCAGCCCACTGCCTCCCCTGTTTCTGCCACGCGGATGCCCCCTCCTGGAATCACCAGCTGCCCCCCCAGGAGATAGGGTCCACCCTGCCTCCCCCCCAGACCCCCGGTCTGAGACTCGGAAGCAGGAGGGGTGGGTGTGTCCCGTGGTCTTTTACGCAGCAGCAGGGACTCCTGGGTCCTGTGCCTGGTCCTTACCCAGAGGCCGCCCGTGGTCTCCCTACAGGTGGCCGCCCTCACCGGTGTCCTCCATGGAGTCCGCCAGGGCTCCAGAGCGGGAGCTTCTGCAGGGCCCCCCTGGGTTGCCAGGCCCCGTGCACGACCACACCACCCAGTCCTCCCCACCCCCCACTCCCCCCACTCCCTATGGCTTGCGGCCATGGTGCCGCCCGCTCGGCGCTGGGCTCAGGGCAGAAGGGAACCCAGCAGCGGCACTGCCCGGCACCCACACCTCCCTGCAAGGCCACTGGTGGGGCCCAGAGGTCAGGTTCAGGTGAGGCGGGCCCACTGGAGGCAGCAGGCTTCCCCTGGGAGGGCTGGGGGTGGGGGGAACACTCCCTGGAGCTGTCCAAGGTCCCTAGGGAGGTCTCTGTGCCTGCGGTCTGAGGACTCAGCCAGCCAGGCTCTGCGGCCGGCACCAGCGGGAAGGGCTCCTTCTAGGAGCAGCTGTGCCCCCCTCTCCCCCGGAGTGGCTGGGGACCCCTTGAGTGAGGAACTCTCCCTCTTGTTCTCGTGCACTGTGAACAACCTCTGCCCCTTAACCCTGACCACCTGTCAGCATCAGCCGCCAGGGGCGGGGCCCGGCCCGCGATGCTCCTGCCCCTCCCTCCTCCATTGGCTACCACTGTTGCCAAGGCAACCACTTTCCTTGTCGCCAAGGCGCTGAGCACTCGTTTCTGGGGCCCACTGACAATGAGTGCATCTTGTTTGTTTCCTGGGATGGTCCACGGCCCATGGGGACGGGCCTGTCTCCAGACGGGAGGAGGCGGGAAATGGGGTCTCATTCTGGCGGGGGTGGGCAGGCTCCAGGTCTGTGATGAGATTAATTCTCAGGGCCAGGGGTGGAGCAGGTGAGAGGGAGGCTGAGAAGGGGGTGGGGGTGCAACTAGCACACCCACCTGCTGCTCCCAGCCCGGCTGGGGGTCTCTGTGGCAGTGGGGAGGGGCGGGCCGCCCTATGGGGAGGAGGCTTCAGGCCTGCGAACTAGTGTGAAATAAACACGTAGGAGGCCACTGGTGTAGACGGAGCCCGGCAGAGCGAACCAATGGCCTTGGCGAGCCTGGAGGGAGCGTGGCTGGGCCCTCAGGGCAGCCGAGCACCGCAGGGGGCTCCTGGAGGCAGAGAACCCTGAAGCTGCACCCAGTGAGGGCGTGTCCCCACCCCACATCCGTTTTCCAGAAACCCGGCTGGGTGGCGATGCTGGCCTCGCTCCGCTCCCCGTGTTTAACTGACAGATGAGCTCTGTCTGTCACCCCATTTTCTCTCTGGGCGAAACACCAGCGACACAGTTCGGCAGCCTGCCCCGTGGCTGAGCCGCTGTGGACGAGAGCCCAGGTCAGTCCTGGGAGCCCCAAGGTTGTAACACGGCATCCCCCGGGCTGCTCTGCGGGCCGTGAGGCTGTCCTCTGGTGCCCTGCTCATAGGAGACCCGGGGCCTCAGGAGTCAGGCGAGGAGCCAGGCCCAAGAAACCTGGAAGACCCTTTCCTGACCCGGCACCCCCTGCCCAGCTTGTGGGGCCCGAGGTGTGCCTGGCAGGACTCCTCGAAGCCCCCTCGCTGTGTCCCTGGGGACCTGGGAAATGCTTTGTGTGTGTGAGGTCAATGAACAGGGCGTGGCTGGTCCCAGGGCCCCTCTTCATTCATAAAGTCGGTCGGGATCCAGAGCCGACTGCTATTGGATGAGCTGGGTGATGTGCTTCCCTCTGCTCCAATCACAGTGACTGGCAAGGGCGTGAGTGCTCGGATTGGCCAGGCTTGGGACAGGAGCATGGGGGCGGGAGCCACCGGTGAGGGCGTGGTCACGGGGTGGGAAAGCCGAAGACTGCGGCCCGAAGGGGGGTTAGGGGACTTTCTCCAGGACCCTACGGACCCCTGGCAGCTTGGGGCCTGGAGCCGCACCCTCGGCCGCGGGTGTTGGTTGGAGCTGCGAACCCTTGGTTGGGGAGGAAGGACACTTCACTCATTCAGTAGCTCCCTTGTTCAGCCCCCGTAGACGTCACTCACTCACTCATTCATTCATTCATTCACTGCCAGCGCTGGCTGAGCGCTGGGAGGGAACGACCCGGGTGTCAGCAAAGGTGGCCATGCGGATCAAGGAGGCCTGCCCAGCGGAGGCGGCATGGGGAAGGAGTGGAGGGCGGGGAGTCTGGGGCAAGGGGCGGGCGTGGGGGAGGCTGCGGGGGGCCGTGGGGTCCCTGCGGTCGCTCTGGGCGCCGGTGACGCTGGGAGAACCGAGCGGCCCCGTCAGTCCTCGGAGCTGCTGGGCCGGGCGCAGGCCCTGGGGGCGGGAGGGCTGAGCGTGGCGGTCACCGGCCTTAATTCTCCAGAGGCCGCGGCCGGGGGCAGAGCGCCCTCTGGTGGTCACGGGGGGCTGGACGCTTCAATTTTGTGGGTGGTCTCCCTCCACTCCCCCTCCCTTCTCTGCCCCCTTCCTGTCTTCCTTTTCCCACATTCCCCAGCACCTCATTGTGGAGACCTAGCCGTGACCATGACGGAGGCACGGGGAGGTCACCGTGGGGGGGGGGGGCAGGTTTGGAAAGAAGGAGGCTTTCTCCCCAGGGCACTGGGAGTGACAGATTTAGATAGGGGCGAGGCAGGGTCAGGTCTGGGGTGCTCTGTGGAGGGAGGGGGGACTGGGGTGGAGGCTGCCTGGGGTGGGCTGGGGTGGGCAGGGGCAGATGTGGGGGGGAGCAGGAGAGAGGCGCCAGGGCCAGGCCCAGGGTCCCACCCCAGGCCTGGGTTGAGGGAGGGGTCCCCGTCTGTCCTGGGGAATCTTGGATGCCCCCCACCTGCTGCACCCGCACTCCAGGCTGGGGGCAGTGGGGTGGGAGGGGCGACGGCCAGGGAGCTCCTGAGGGAAGGAGGCAGATCTGGAGGGTCCTGGGCACCAGGTGCGGGCAGCGACCTTGCCGGCCTCTCCCCCACCTTCTGGGTCACAGCCACAGGGAGGGCTGCAAGTGACCAGGCGCTGGTGGACGATGGACTTTGGGGCACTTGCTGAGGGTGGGGGGGGGGGGCTCACCGGGACTCTCTGCTCTAAGCACGAAGGAGCCAGGGGCAGCCGCTTCCATCTTTTATTTATTTATTTATTTATTTATTTATTTTATTTGAAAGGCAGAGTTACAGGGAAAAGTAGAGAGAGAAGAGAGAGAGGTCTTCCATCTGCTGGGTCACCCCCCTAATGGCTGCAATGGCCGGAGCTGCGTCGATCCGAAGCCAGGAGCCAGGTGCTTCTCCTGGTCTCCCATGGGGTGCAGGGCCCAAGCACTTGGGCCGTCCTCCACTGCACTCCCGGGCCACAGCAGAGAGCTGGCCTGGAAGAGGGGCAACCGGGACAGAATCCGGCGCCCCAACCAGGACTAGAACCCGGGGTGCCAGCGCGGCGCCGGCCAGGTCGGCGCTTTAACCCACTACACCACAGCGCCGGCCTCCTCTTCCATCTTGACACTGAGACCACTCGGACCCGGGCAAATAAGTGCCCAAGCCCGCAGTCATGGGGGGCACAGAGATGCCCCTTGAGCACGGTGGGGCCGCCTGGAGTGACATCTGGCCCTCGGTGAGTTCCAGCGTTTTTCAGGGGTGATCAGTGAGCGGGGTGTCTCCAGCCCCCACGTCTTCCTACTCGCTCAGCCCTTTAAGAGTAGCTGGGGAACCAGAGCCACGACACACCCCAGTTCCAACCTGCAGGGTTGCTATGCAGATCGGGAGGGGGGAGGGGAGACTGGCCCTCCGCACAGGTGCAGGCCCGACCCAGTAGGATTCGAGTCCAGGGAGCCCTCGGACTCTGCCGCGGTGCGGGCCAGAGCGCTGGGGTGGGTGTGCAGATGGGGGCGCCGTGCCGAGATGGGGTGCTGCAGTGCCGAGAGTACACACCAGGGGGCGCTCCGGGACCGCCAAGCAAATCGCGTGCGCCACGGCCGCTTCCTTGGGTGCCCCGGGCGCCTGTCATTCAGTTTGCTTGTTCACTCCCCCAAAGCCCCCAGAAGGCTGGGGCCACACCTCCAACCTGCCCCATTCTCACCCTGGCTCCTTGGCAGGAACAGGACTTTTACTCAATTCGCCGCAAATCCCAGCCTCCGACCCTGCTGCCCCGGGCAGGGGCGGGGGACTTTGCACCTGCAGCTGCCGTCTCAGGCCCAGAACCTCTGAGGTCACAAGCCCTCCATCTCTTTGACAGGCTCTGCAGGCAGCCAATGGCGCAGTAGCTTTCTTTTGCTCGTCCGCCTATGAAAAAGGGGAATGAATTCGTCCGGGCTGCAGACACGCCGCGGGGAGTCATCCACTGGCAGCCGCGTGGGCACAGCTGGCGAGCTGTGTGTTAGGGAAAGAAACACAGGCCCCGCGTGGGCCCGTTCTGGGTGCGGACAGTTGATCTAGAGGAACAAAGGAGAAGGGGGGCTCCCGGGAGCTGGGGGGGGGAGGTATTGGGGGAGGGGCTTGCACAGCTGGAACGCAGCAGCGCCAGGCAGAGGCTGGGAGTCCCCCGGTGAAGGGCAGGAAACCAACTCCCTGCAAATTCTATGCAGAAAACACAGTATCTTAGATAGTTAGGATTTAGTCCTAAAGGCTCCAGACGAAACGTTTAAGGAGGGAGAAATGCCGATTCCCGGGTGTCACCGTGAGACGCGCATGGAACGTTTTATCCTTGGCTGCATGAGAGAAACCGCGGACGACGGTCGAAGGGCTCCTTGGCCTCTGCACGGGCGGCTGGGCCACACCCACGCACGGCCCCTGGGGAGTGGGCGGCCTCCTGCCCGCACAGACCTCCTTCCACGGCCCTCGCATCCCTCTGCCCCCCGGGGGCGCCCGCCCGCTCGGATGTGCAGGGCCCTTGGGTGCTGTCTGAGTGGCGTTTGCTCGCTGTGACACCTCCTGGGCCACCAGAGAACCTGGGCTCCCCCCTCCTCACAGCCCTCCCGCTGCCCACCGGGCGCCGTCCGGGTTGACCAGTTGTGCCTGTCCAGTCGGCAGTGGTTTTATAGAACGTAGAAAACGGCGGTCCATTTTGATTTTGAGCAGTAGAAGCCACTCGCTCCTTTAAAAAAGCATGAACGGAACCACTCACTCTCCCGTTTCTTTGGCAGAGGGCTTCAGACCCAAGGCAGGCTTGGCCCCAGGCCCAGGCTGTGTCAGGCCCCCTTCCAGGACAGGCGGAGCCGACGCCCATCTCCAGGACAGAGGAGGGTACTTAACCCTGGCTGTGTGCTGTTTACGAGTCCGGCTTCAGGTTTTCAGCCAGGGAACATTCCAGAAAATAGTGAAACCGTTGAGTTTCCTGCTGTAACCCAGTTTTTTTTTTTTCCTAAACCATGGAACAGTCTAGAAGATAGTGAAACCACTTATTTCACTACTGTAACCCAAGTTTTTTTAGCCATGGAACATTCTAGAAGACAGTGAAGCCACTTATTTCACTGTTATAATCTTGAATGTGAGATTTTTTTTTTCTAAAACAAATCGTCGTTTAAAATTGTGCCACATGTCATACGCATACAGAACTGTGCCCCAAGCGCAAAGGCACAGTCTCACAAGTAGTTCTCCAAGCCAGCGCCGCGTGAAGACGCCCGGGGGCTCCCCCAGGGTCGGGCCCACCCCAGGTCCACCCCCGTTTAAGATCTGTGTTTCATTCCGAACCACACGTCCCTCAAAGTTTAAGCTTTATATGGATACGGTGTCACTGCATGGGTTATTTTGCTGTATGGCTTTTTCAGGAAAAATAAGTGAAGGGAAAAGAATGCGGGGCCTCCCGGTTTCCTGGCCACGGCGCCTCACTTGGCATGTTCCCCCCGTGTGCAGAGGGGGGCAGCTGCTGGACTTTTTTTTTTTTTTTTTTGGTCGAGAGCAGAATCGGAGCTGGCAGCTGCGGCTGTCACCGGAGCCCCGGCGGCTCTCCTCCCGCCACCAGATCCCTGGGCTTTATTTCCAGAAAGGGAGACAGAAGGCGCTCAGCGTGGCCTGGCGCAGAGCTGGCCCCAGGGGCGGCATTTTGAAGCCTGGAGATTTATTTTAGATTTCTGTTCTGTATAATGAAAAATGCACGCACCAAACCCTATGTCTTTTTTAAAAATGTATTTGAAAGGCAAAGACAGAGACAGAGAGAGCTCCTATCCAGTGGTTCACTCCCCAAATGCCCGCAACAGCCAGAGAGCGGGGGCGGGCGGAAGCCAGGATCTTGGGTCTAACACGTGCGCAGCGGGCACCAGGTACTTGAGCCGCCGCGGCTGCCTCCCAGGGCGAGCGGGAGCAGGGGTGGGGCTGGAGAGCAGAGCCAGGCTCTGCGGGCATCGCTAGCAGGGGCTTGGCCCACTCTGCCCAACACCTGTCCCCGGTCCTGTATCTTTTAATTACATCGCAATTACAACCAAGTTGAGAAGTCACACCAGGACCCCAGCCACCTGGAAGCCTACAGGCGCCGCCCACCACCCCTTCCCGCTCTGCCTTGAAAAGCAGCTCACAGGGGAACTGCAGGGCAGTGGTTGTCAGCCCTGTGTGGACACAGCCCATGGGGAGAAATCTGCTTTACTGTGACCTAGGACCCACCCACCCACACATGCACACACTCAGAAAGTAGAAAATAAAGTTTTGTGAGCCCAGGGCAGCGGGCTCACCACTCACTGCCCTGTGATGCCAGCATCCCACGGTGGAGCACTGGTTGGGGTCCCGGCTGCTCGGCCTCCCATCCAGCTCCCTGCTAATGTGCCTGGGAAAGCAGCAGCAGATGGCCCAAGTGCTCGGGCCCCTGGCACCCATTGGGAGACCAGGGTGGAGTTCCAGGCTCCTGGCTTCAGGAGTGGGGAGTGGACCAGCAGGATGAACGTGTTCTCTCTCTCCTCTGCTTTCCCAGGCGCATTAGCAGGGAGCTGGATCGGAAGTGGAGCAGCCGGGGTGCGAATCAGGACTCCATGGGGTGCCGGTGTCGCAGGTGGCGGTGTCACCCACCCCGCCACAGCGCCAGGACCCATTTCTCCACCGCAGAGGGTAACGGCGACGTTGGCTGACACATGCTGAGGGGGTTCTATGACCCAGAGGCCCCCGATTCCTGTGTGTTGCCTCCAGAATCCTCCCAACACCCCATTAAGGAGACAGAGAAACTGAGGCTCATAAAGAAGGGGTGGTGTGCTCCTGACCACCACAAGGGGATCCCCAGGCACAGGGCGAGGGCGTGGTGATGATTTTGGGGTGGGGTCACCGTAACTCCTCCAAAGTGGGAGAAGGCTCAGAGGGATGGCCCAGACAGCTTGCTTCAGGCTCAAGGTCACGGGCAGACTCAGCTGGGAACCCTCGAGCCGTCCCCTGCCGCCTCCCACAGTGTGCGTGAGCGGGGAGCTGGATGGGGACTCTGCCGTGGGACACAAGCAGCTCCATGCTACCCAAATACTTGTTCCCGTTCCACCTTTTAAAGTTACAGGGGAGCGGGCTGACACCGTGGCATAGATTAAGCCTCTGCCTGTGGCGCCAGCATCCCATATGGGTCCCAGGTTCGAGTCCCGGCTGCTCCACTTCAGATCCAGCTCTCTGCTATGGCCTCGAGAAGGAGTAGTAGATGGCCCAAGTGCTTGTGGCCCAGCACCCGTGTGGGAGACCTGGAGGAAGCTCCTGACTCCTGGCTTTGGATCGGCCCAGCTCCGGCCATTTGGGAAGTGAACCAGGGATGGAAGAGCTCTTTGTCTGTCTGTAACTCTGCCTGTCCAATACATACAATCTTTAAAAAAAAAAAGGTTATAGAGAAGGATACACATTGTGAGAACAACTAGGATTAAAGCAATAACATCCTGTGAGATGGATTTTATTCTGTCCATAAAATCATGTTAGCGGGGCTGGCTCCATGGCACAGTAGGTTAATCCTCTGCCTGTGGCCCCGGCATCCCATATGGGCACTGGTTCTAGTCCCAGCTGCCCCTCTTCCAGTCCAGCTCTCTGCTGTGGTCTGGGAAGGCAGTGGAGGATGGCCCAAGTGCTTGGGCTCCTGCACCCGTGTGGGAGACCAGGAGGAAGCACCTGGCTCCTGGCTTCGGATCGGCTCAGCTCTGGCCATTGTGGCCATATGGGGGGTGAACCAGCGGATGGAAGACCCCTCTCTCTGTCTCATGTTTGTAACTCCACCTCTCAAATAAATTAATTAAATCTTTATTTAAAAAATCATGTTAGTAAAAAAAAAGGGGGGAGGTGACGCCAAAAACAGATGACAGGTTTTTTTTTTTTAATTCTTATTCATATAAAGAGAGCAGATTTCATGTATTTTCTAGATACAGTTCTAGAGAGAAGACATTTTTCTTCTCTCTTTTGTAAAGTTTTTATTTATGGAAACTGTGAAATGTCTACATCTATAGAGACTAAATAACATCGTGAGCTTCCTGCCATAATAACCATTAAGTCCTTGACATCGATTATCTCCCTCTCTCTTTTTTTCTGGGGTATTTTAATAGAAATTAAAAATAAAAAAAGGTATGGGCCGGTGCTGTGGCACAGCGGGTTAAAGCCCTAGCCTGCAGTGCCAGCATCCCATATGGGTGCCTATTCGAGTCCTGGCTGCTCCACTTCCGATCCAGCTCTCTGCTGTGGCCTGCAGGACCAGTAGAAGATGGCCCAAGTCCTTGGGCCCCTGCACCCACGTGGGAGACCAGGAGGAAGCTCCTGGCTCCTGGCTTCGGATAGGCACAGCTCCAGCTATTGCGGCCAATACCATCGGATGGAAGATCTCTCTCTCTCTCTCTCTCTCTCTCTCTCTCTCTCTGTCTCTCTCTCTCTCTCTCTCTCTCTCTCTCTCTCTCTGCGTGTCTCCTCTCAGTAGCTCTTTCAAACCAATAAATAAATCTTTAATATAAATAAAAACGAAAAGGTATGGCTGCCCTGAAATAATCCGCGTGTTTAGCAATGATGTTGTGAGATGGGGCAGGGTGGAAGTGGACAGACGTTGAGGTGGGCGCCTGCGCGTTGTGGGGGCAAGGGTGGACGTGGGACTGGGGGGAGGGAGAGGAGGGAGGGGTGGCGTCAGCCGGAGTTGCACAACACCCGCGGGGCCGTGGCCACGCCGGGCCGGGATGCCTGCCCCGGGCCCCCTGAATCTTCACGCCGTGTGGATCCCCACGTAAAACACTCAGCCTGGAAAAACAGAAGCCCAAAGGCAAAACCGGGGCCTCGCGGAGCAGGGAGGGAGGCGGACCTGCGGCGTCCGGACGCGTTGCCGGGGAAACCGCAGACCAGGGCGTTGCCACGGGAACCACGGGACCACGCGTTGTCATGGAAACCACACGGACTCCAGTTACAGATGCTAGCCACTATTTTTAAACGGGCCGGCAATCTGTGTGGCTCCTAACTGGGGGAGTTGGCAGGCAGCTGACCCCCCCTAACACACACACACCAGGGACCTTCCGAAAACTCATGGACAAATAAGTTAAAGGATAATGTGAATTTTCTGTGCATTTATTGAAATGTATATGTACATTTATATATATAGTTCCTTTTTATACATAAACAAATTTTTAAAAATTTCTCTTAAAATGTCTTAAAGATTTTGGAATACATGATGACATAGATGTATATACGCAGCACTTTTATATTATTCCTTTTTTAAAAAAAACAATGCCCTTTTAATTTTAATGTCCATTATAATCACTTTTCTTTATTTAATACTTTTTTTAAAAAGATTTTTATTTGTTTATTTGAAAGGCAGAGTTACAGGGCGGGGGGAGGGGCCTTCCTTCCTCTGGTTCACTCCCCAAATGGCTGAAATGGCTGGAGCTGGACCAACCCAACGTCAGGAGCCAGGAGCTCCTTCCGGGTCTCCCAAATGGGTTCAAGGTCCAAGCACCTGGGCCGTCCTCTGCTGCTGTCCCGGGCATACCAGCAGGCAGCTGGATTGGAAGTGGAGCAGCCGGGACTTGAACCAGCACCCATATAGGATGCTGGCCCTGCAGGTGGAGGCTTAACCCAGTATACCACAGTGCTGGCCCCTAGTTTAAAGATTCTCTGGACTCAATTTTTATTTATTGCTTTCAAGTGATTCATTTTCTTTTTTCCCATATGACCAGAAAACAAAATGCTTAGAAACCAATCCATCCATGGGCTGGCGCTGTGGCTCACTTGGTTAATCCTCTGCCTGTGGAGCCAGCATTCCATATGGGCACCGGATTCTGTCCCAGTTGCCCCTCTTCCAGGCCAGTTCTCTGCTGTGGCCTGGGAGTGCAGTGGAGGATGGCCCAAGTGCTTGGGCCCTGCACCCACATGGGAGACCAGGAGGAAGCACCTGGCTCCTGGCTTCGGATTGGCACAGCACACCGGCCATGGCAGCCATTTGGGGTGGGGTGTGGGGGGGTGAACCAATGGAAAAAAGGAAGACCTTTCTTTCTGTCTCTCACTGTCTAACTCTGCCTGTCAAGAGAAAAAAAAAAGAAAGAAAGAAAGAAAGAAAGAAAGAGAAAAAAGAAAGGGAGGCTGAATTTTCTGGAAATTTCTGGAAGTTTCTAGAACCCAGAAGTGGCAGCTGGAGCAGGCTGCCCAACAGAAGCTATGGGTTTTGGGGAGAAACCCAAGGGGATTCAAGCCTCCCTTTCCTGCTGCCTCTAATGTCCGGCTTCTCTCGGGGGGTCTCGTTGGCTGAATTCAATGTAAGGAATGAAAGAGCTGGAATCGAACCCAGCGCAGGCACCCGGAATCCCACCCCTGCTCCCAAGGTCAGCATGGGCAGAAAGAGAGGGGCTGGTGGGACAACTTGAGCATGGCCAGCCCCTCTGCGGGGTGAAGGCCTGGGCAGGTGCACCTCTACCTGCCGCCCAGAGCCCCTATCAGCCCTAGCAACCCAGCGCTAGTTGCCATGACGACCGCCGGGGCTGCGCCTCCGAGTACCGGGAGCCAGTGCGCAGGCGCGCGCTGCGGGGCTCCGGGTTCGGCTCCGCGCTGCGGCAGGGATCGAGGCTGGGAGTCGCGTGATCCGCCCGGGTTGGAGCCGGGGGCGGCCGGCAGCTGCCTGTCGTCCTGCAGCGCCGAGGTGGCCGGGGCCAGGCCTGGGGAGGGGCTGTCTCCCAGCGGCCTGTCCTTGGCCCGGCTGGGCGGTCGGAGGCGGGGCTGCCGGTGCCAGGCCCCGGGGGCGGGACGGAGGGAGCTTCCCGGATACGTGTGAGCATTCGGGCCCCGGGCTGGGGAGGAGGGTCTTGGGAAAGCACGAGGGGTCCTCTCCCCGTGCATCTGACCCCACCGTCTGGTGACCTTGCAGGGTTGATATTTGGGGTCCGCCGCCAGCAGCCTACATCCGTCCACCCGCCTCTTGGGCTCTTGGGGCCATGGCCATGAACCTTCTGGAAGACTGGTGTCGGGGGATGGAAGTGGACATCCACAGGTCCCTGTTGGTCACGGGCATCCCGGAGGACTGTGGCCAAGCGGAAATGGAGGAGACCTTGAACGCGGTCCTCGCCCCCCTGGGCCCCTACCGCGTGCTCAACAAGATGTTTTTGCGGGAGGAGAACGCCAAGGCCGCCCTCCTTGAGGTCGGGGAGGGCTTGAACTTGAACACCCTCCCCCGGGAGCTCCCAGGCCGGGGCGGTCCCTGGAGGGTGGTCTGTAGAGACCCCACCCAGGACGCTGAGTTTCTGAAGAATCTGCATGAATTCCTGGAGGCCGAGGGGCGAACCTGGGAGGACGTGGTCCACCTGCTGCAGCTCAACCAGCCGCCGCGGCCCCAGAACCAGGATCGGCCCTCTGACAGCTGGGCAGAGGCTTTGGGCGTGCTGCTGGGGGCGGTCGTGCAGGTCATCTTCTGCATGGACGCCCAGACCCGCAGCCAGGACGAAGCCAGGGCTCAGGAGTTGGCCGAGGCGGCGGCGGCCTGGGCTGGCACAGCAGGGACGAAGGTGAAGAAGGAGCCCGGATTTGCCCTGAAGGTGGAGGACGCCGGCGGCGCCTGGCCAGAGCTGGAAGACCAGGGGGACCCCCCGAAGCCCCTGGTCCGCAGGGCAGGAGCCGCGTCTCGCTCCAGGAGAAAGAAGCAGAACCCCAAGCAGGAGTCAGCACCCCGGAAACAACCCAGAGGCATCCACGGATCCAGCCAGGCGGCCCTGCAGGCGGAGGCCAGGGCTGGAGAGGCGGAAGGCATGGTGGTCTCGGGCAGGAGCCCCCCGAAGCCCTCCGTGAAGCAGGAGGAGTCGGCCGGGAAGCAGGTGCCCGGGGACCCAGCCGTGGACTCCGGGAGCCCCGCAGCCGCCTGTGAGTCAGACCAAGACGGGAGTCAGGAGACGCCCCCCAGGAAGAAGAAGAAGGTGAGCCTGGGCCCCGGCTCTTACATCCTGGTGGATTCCGAAGACGCCCAGAAGAAGCCGGCGACTCCCAAGAAAGGAACGGTCCCCAGGAGGGAGGCACCGGCCCCCAGGGGCCCGCAGTCCGCAGAGCCGCCCGCCTCCACGTCCAGGGCTCCCACCGCCAGGCCGGGAGGCGCTCCCCATGCCTCTGCTGGTGAGCGTGGCACAGGAGTGATTCCCATGTGTCAGGAGTGGTGGGAGGAGAGCGGCTGGGCACAGAGGCACCCAGGGTGGGGTGGATCAAGTGGGAACGGGGTGGAGGAGACCGATGGCACAGGTGAGGGTAGGGGACGGGATCCCAGACTCCTCTTAGGAACTCCTGAGGGCCAGCACTGGGGACCCCTGCGGTGGGGGAGGGGTAGGAGGGGATACAGCACCCCCACCCCCTTCTCGTTGGTGATGGTCACCATGGTCACTCGGCCTCTCCAAGTGCCCGGAGTTCGGGAGTTCAGGGATGCTTCCTTCTGACACCTGTCCCCTCAGGACACCTGTGCCCTCCTGACACCTGTCCCCGCCTCCACCCTTGCTGGTCTTGTTTATCCGCAGATTCCAGTAAGCTTTGATCTGGGAGCACTTGGCGGAGGAGTTGAAGGTGGACCCGGGAAGGAGCCCCAAGGCCGGAGCAGCGACTTCTCTTGTGGGCTCAGGCCAGACTTGGGACTCTTAGGGACCAGTTTGTGGGTGTCTGGCCCCTGGAGGTAAATGGCCCACGAGCCCTGGGCGGGAGGGATGGGGGCGGGCGGCTCCCTCTGCCTCTCTCTCCCCCAGGCCTGCTCTTTCCCCTCCGTGTCTCATCTTCAGAAGCGGGGGAGTGGGTAAGTGACTTGGGAAAGTTCTAGAACATTCACTCCCCTCTGTGAACCGGCAGGGTGTGTGCAGTGCTCATTGGCACCCAGCCTTTCCCCTGACTCCCTGCTCACTCCCCGGCCTCGGCAGAGCGGGCAGCCGTCTTCTCCAATCTGGTCTGTGCTGTGACCCGTGGGCGGGACTGAAGACCCCTCCTCATGTACGATGGAGGGGAGGAATCCTGGAAAAAACTGGCTGACATCTCCCTTCTGATCTGAGACATGCTAAGTAAGACCGCCTGTTGTGTCATGCGCATGCGTACACGTGTGTGTAAGTGTGCGTCTGTGTGTGCGTGTGCCCAGGATCAGTGGCTGCCACACTCTGCCGTGAGTCCAAGGCATCCATCCAGAGCCATGCGGGGCAGCCCCTCTCGTGTGTTTTCGAGTGTGGAAAGTGACCACACGACCCTAACCAGCCCCCTCTGTGCACACTGGCAGGTGTTAGCTTGTTTGTGTGCAGGGCTTGAGTTCGATGTGTCTGCACCAGTGGGCGGAGTCCAGTCCTGTGCACCTGCTGAAGGCCCAAAGGTCTCCCCTGCTGATCCCCGTGCCCCCCCCCCCGTTCTGCCACAACTCCCCAGCTATGTGCTGGCCATGCTTGTGCCCCCTGGCTATGTCCCAGTTGGGGGGTCCCTTTGCCCCCTTTGAAGAACGTGAGCTGTTGGGGGTTCAGCTTTAAGACCTGATTCTCAGCGTGAGCCTCACTGCAGGTGCAGGGAAAGGGCGTGGCTTCCATTTGCAGCCGCTCATCCGAGAGCAGCAGGGTGCACAACAGTGATCCGGAGCGAGCCAGACTCCCGAGGGGGCCAGGTCAAAGATCAAGTCCGTTAGGGCTGCGCTGTGTGGTCACCTGGCACCATGCGTGTACGTGTAAATAAAGCCCGGCTGATGAAGCCCCTGTCAGTCTGTTCTCTGTGCACAGTGTGAGCGGATGGTTCCTGGACCCCCAGCCATCGCGCTTGCCCTGGACCTGAGCAGCAGCCATCTTTCTCCCTGGCCGCGGCTTCTGCCGGTGTGCCGAGGTCTCCGCACAGGGGAGGGTTTCCAGGTGGGGAGGACCCCAGAGTGTTACTTTTTCCTTTTTGATTTAAAAGCCAGGGATCGGTCTCCCATCTGTGGTTTACTATACTGTGGCACAGTAGGCTAAGCCTCAGCCTGCGGCACCGGCATCCCATACCAGTGCCAGTTCAAGTCCTGGCTGCTCCACTTCCCACCCAGCTCCCTGCTAATGTGCCTGGGAAAGCAGCGCCAGACGCCCAAGAACCTGGGCCCCTGGGCCGCTGGGCCGCTGGGCCCACGTGGGAGACCTGAATGAAGCTCCTGGCTCCTGGCTCTTCCCTGGCCCAGCCCCAGCCCTTGGGGTCATTTGCAGAATGGACCAGGGGATGGAAGGACTCTCTCTCTCTCTCTCTCTCTCTCTCTCCCCACCCACCCCCATCACTCTGCCTCTCAAATAAATAAAATGCATCTTTAAAAACAAACGTCACATCTGGACGTAATGGACACTTGAAACTCTTCCCTCTAAGGACAAGCAGAACATAGAATCAGTGTGGGCAGATCGGCTTTCCTGACCGATAACGCGGTGGAACATGAGCCTCAATATCACTCTAATTATTCAAAGGCGTATTTATTTGAAAGAGTTACACAGAGAAAGGAAGAGACACAGAGAGAGAGGTCTTCCATCCTCTGGTTCACGCCCCAGATGGCCACAACAGCCAGGGCTGGGCCAGGCTGAAGCCAGGAGCCAGGAGCTTCTTCCAGGTCTCCCACATGGGTGCAGGGGCCCAGGTCCTTGGGCCATCTTCCACTGCTTTCCCAGGCCACAGCAGTGAGCTGGATCAGAAGTGGGGCAGCTGGGACTCAAACAGGCACGCATATGGGGTGCCAGTGTCTCAGGCAGTGGCTTTACCCGCCTCGCCACAGCGCTGGCCCCTGGCTCTGTAATTTAATGCCGAATAAGTGGGTCAGCCAAATGCGGAGAGGATCAGCGATCTAGAATTAGAGTTTGCGCATCTGATGATGTGGGCTCTGACAGCGATGCTATTTCTTTTAAATTGGTAGGACAGAAAAAGGATTTTCTAAACATAGCCAGTGCGTCGTAAGCTGGCTAGGCCCTTGGGGAGAAAGGGCTGATGTGGGGTTTGCTGCCTCCCGCGTTGCTCCCAGGATACTTTGCAGATGGATGGGAGATGTCAGTGTGAAAGATGAGATCAAGAAGCACTCCGATAGGAAGCAGGAGGCATTTCTTCCTTTTCCTCTATTTGACAGGTAGTTACAGACAGTGAGAGAGACAGAGAGGAAGGGCTTCCTTCTGGGTCACCCCCCGAATGGCCGCTATGCCTGGAGCTGCGCCAATCCGAAGCCAGGAGCCAGGTGCTTCCTCCTGGTCTCCCATGGGGTGCAGGGCCCAAGCACCTGGGCCATCCTCCACTGCACTCCCGGGCCATAGCAGAGAGCTGGCCTGGAAGAGGAGCAGCTGGGACTAGAACTGGCGCCCATATGGGATGCCGGCACTGCAGGCGGAGGATTAACCAAGTGAGCCACGGCGCCGGCCGGCATTTCTTTCTTAGAAGGACTCCACGCCCAAAAGTCCTCCAGGAAAAGATTAATCGACCTAACTGTGTAAACATTTAAATCATCATAAAACAAATCCACAAAGTCAAAAGACAACTAACTGGTGAACACATTTGTTTTTTGACAGATAGAGTTAGACAGTGAGAGAGACAGAGAGCAAGTGAACACATTTTTTAAGACTTATTTTAGGGGCTGGCACTGTGGCACAGCGGGTAAAGCTGCTGTCTGCAGTGCCGGTGTCCCATATGGGTGCTGGTTCGAGTCCTGGCTGCTCCTCTTCTGATCCAGCTCTCTGCTATGGCCTGGGAAAGCAGCAGAAGATGGCCCAAGTGCTTGGGCCCCTGCACCCGTGTGGGAGACCTGGAAGAAGTTCCTGGTTCCTGGCTTCGGATCGGCACAGCTCCGGCTGTTGCGGGCAGTTGGGGAGTGAACCAGTGGATGGAAGACCTCTCTCTCTCTGCCTCTCTCTGTGTAACTCTGCCTTTCAAATAAATAAATAAATCTTAAAAAGAGAGAAAGAGAAAGAGAGAGAGAGAGAGAGATCTTCCAACCACTGGTTCACCCCCCAAATGGCTGCAACAGCTAGAACCAAGCCCGGAGCCTGACGCTCTGCCCTGGTTTATGGGGGTGCAGGGAACCAAGCGCGTGAGCCATCCCCTGCTGCTTTCCCAGGAGCATTAGCAGCGAGATGGATGGGAAGTGGAGCAGCTGGGACTTGAACTGGGGCCGGTATGAGATGCCAGGTGGCAGTTTAACCCATTCTGTGGCAACACCAGCCTCTCTCTCCTCTCTCTCTCTCTCTCTCTCTCTCTCTCTCTCTCTTTTAAGATTTATTTATTTATTTGAAAGACACAGTTACAGAGGGAGATCTTCCTGGGTTTACAGAGCTCATATATATCAAGGAAAAAGACAAATGTAGAACAATGCAGCTAAGGATCTCAACAGGGAATTCACAGAAGAAAAAGTGAACACAGTCTGATCATAGGTTTGCTAATTTAATCCAGCAAAAGTTAACATAATAGTATGCAGTGTGCCAAACACATTATGAGTATTTTTCTGATAACTACTTATTTTATCCTTAAGTAAAATGGGGAGGGGGGCGCTTCGGACAAGGCAGTGTGGGCTCCGAGACGTCAGCGACCCCTGACGACCCTCCGCCAGGCTGAGTCCCTGGGCCGCAAAGGCCTCGCTCGCACCCCGAACCCTGCGAAGCCCCCGCCCACCTGACCCGATCATTCGCGACTGTTTCTCAGGGTTCCCCGCGTCCTCCCGGGGCTGTGTGGCTCCCGCCACGGGGCTCACAACACGCACATCAAATATGCCCGGGGACACCAGGGGTGCGCACCCTAGCAGCTTTGCAAAACGGAGAGGAGGCGTCACGGGCTAGAGGATTTCTGGGGCGCCCCGGAGGGGGAGATACTACGCGGCCGCTGAGAGGAAGCAGCTCTGAGAGCACTGGCAGGCCCTGGCTTGAACCGTTTTACTGGAAGGTAAGCGCCGCCCAAACCGTAGCTGGAGGCATGGTCCCACACCAACACTGGTGCGCAGCTGGCGCCCCAGGGAGAACCGGGCCACGCCCAACGCTCCTCCCACCCAGCCCCGGCCCCTCCCAACTCTCCGCCCACCCCTGTCCCGGTCCCATCCCAATGCCCCGCCCACCCCTGTCCCGGTCCCCTTCCAACGCTCCGCCCACCCAGGCCTGGGGCCCCTCCCAACGCCCCGCCCACCCAGGCCCGGCCTCCCAGGGGCACAGCGAAGCTCCTCCCAAGCCACGTCTTTTGACACCAAACCACCCTGCGACCCTCTAAGCTGACTGCTTTACAAATGGCGAGGCACTGCCTACCGGATCTGAAGGAGGCGGCAAAGCACGAGACGCCAACCTGGGGTCCAGACGGGAAACTGACCGAGGGCGGTGGGGCCGCCTCGCCCAGCCCGCAGCCGGCTGGGCGGCTTCCTCCGGGAGCCGCGCCCTCCTCACCCGCAGGCCGGCGGTCACCGGAGCCCCTGGGTCACTGGAGCCCGGCCCCGGGGCCGCGTGATCCCGAGCCCCAGCGCTGGGGATCCCCCGCCAGCGAGCCCCTGCCCCGTCACTGCCGTCTAGCGTGGCCCTGCGCCCCGCCTTGGCGGCTTCCTCCACGCCACTCCCTGACACCCCAAGTGCCCGCGAGTGCTCCAGGCGTCCTGCACCTGCCGCTTCTCAGCTCCCGGTCACTGCGTCCCGGGGTGCAGACGAGGAGCCCAGACTGGGCCCACGGCGGGTGGAGGGGGCCCTCTCCCGCACATTCAGGGGTCTTGATGTCGAGGGGCTGTTTCCACGTGACTGCTGCAGACGTGGGCAGAGGTGGCGGGCTGGAGGGTCGAGGGGAGCCTACAGCGGGGGGCGGCGTTTGCTTCAATTCCCCGGGCGCATGGGCAGGGAGCGGGGTGAGGAGCAGAGTGTCTGAAACTCGAAGCCAGGCCGCGGGGGGGGGCCCACGCGGTGGCCTGCAGCACAGCGCTGCATCTCCTAACGTGTTACATACTCGGCCCTACAGGGAGGGTGTGTGTGTGTGTTGAACGGTCGTTAATTCGAGGCTGGCGCTGTGGGTTAAGCCTCTGCTTGCCATGCTGTGTGTCTCCCGTAACAGAGCGCTGGCTTGAGTCCCAGCTGCACCACTTCTGATCCAGCTCCCTGCTTGTTGAGTGTGCAAGGAAAAGCAGAGGGTGGCCCAAGTGCTTGGGCCCCTGCACCCATGTGGGAGACCCGGAAGAAGCTCCAGGCTCCCGGCTCAGCCTGGCCCAGCCCTTGACCATTGTGGTCAACTGGGGAGTGAACCAGCGGAGGGAAGACCTCTCTATCTACCTATGTGTGTGTGTCTATGTGTCTGTCTGTCTATCTATCCATCCATCCATCCATATTCCTATATATCTCCAGCTCTTCCAAGTAAATTAATCCTAAAAAAAAAAAAAAGGGAGAGAGCCACAAGCCACGAAGCCTGCCGCCTGTGTTACCTGCAGAGCCCACGGGACTTCCTGTCCCCAGGCGAGCTGGCTGGGCCACCGCTCTTGGAAGAAGGCCTTTCCGGTCACCTCCGGCACATACTTAAGTTCTATCAACCTGGCGTTGGCTAGGAGAGGTCTTAGGTCCCCCAAGGGATAATTTTTTAAATTCCAACCTGGGCTACTGCTTCTGCATTCCTGTGAAGTCCAGCAAGTGTCGCGCCTGGTCACGCTCGAGCACAGGAAGCCGGGGGCGCTGGCATCGCTGAGAATGTTCTGGAAGAGCAGCTGACCACAGCTCGCATCCTGCGCAGGGCCGTTCTGGTATTTCTCCCTCCTCACCGCTTAAGGCAAAGACTTCCTACCACAGCTCCCCCCACCCCACCCCATGGCCTGTTTGTAAATGAGAAACAGGTGTCAGGGACCCCCCCACCGCGGCTGCTTTCTAGAAGGGACGACAGCAAACCCAGGACCCCCTGAGCGGGGAGCTGAGTCCCTCCCGTTACCTCTGTAACACTGATTTTTTTTTTTTTTAGAAGCACTAATGCCAACCAGTTTTCATCCCTCTACACTTCTTTACAGTAACATAGCAACCCTGTTACTTAAAAAAAAAAAAAAAATAGGTGCTAAACCACCCCAAGCCACAGCCACCGACATCGGTAAGCTCCACAGAGCTGCCTGCAGTTCTAGGAAATTGTTCCTGCCGTCCCCTGGGCAAATATTTGCACTTGTTATAAAGCGACTTTGTTTGCAAGGCAAAGCCTGCCTGTGCCGTGAGCGGTGAGCGTTTCTGTCGGTCTGGGCATGCCGGCTCTTGACAAACTCTCCCATGTGTTTCTGTCACGCTCAGTCCCACCGGCAAATAAAGCCCAGGCACAGCTTCCGGTCGCTGTGTGCAGCAGGTCTGGAAAAACAAGGGAATGTGTAACAGAGACGGGCTGGAGGCTGGTCTCGTGCTGTGGGCAAGCTGTGACCTTCCCAGCCGGGCTAAGCCGTGTGGAGGGCTATGGCCAGCGTCCATCATTTTGCTCTAAAACCCAAACTCCCAGCTGGTTTTTGTCCAGCTCCTGGATGTGGGAGTGCAGGAGAAGCTGTTGAAAAAAACTTGTCACCATTGGAAAGAAACCCAGAGACATTGAAAATGAAGCAAAACGCGTTATGAACCGGGAGATTTTCGGTTGGGATGAAGGCAACGTTGCAAACCAGGCAAGACAAAGATCCAGCGGCCCAACGTTTCTTTGGAACAGAAGGTGGTAAATTCTGGATTCCTTTCACCAAAATAAGTTCCAGATGGATCAAAGATTTCAAAGCAAGCCACGAAGCCGTCAGCGCTCTGGAGGGAAGATGATGAAGGGATGCATAGGCTGAGAAGCGAGGGGACTGTTTTTCTAAGCAGAAAAGCAAAACTCAGAAGCTATGAGAGAGACTGGCTCTATGCATTTCGATTTCAAAGCTTGGGGGGGGGGGGGCTGGCGCTTTGGTGCAGTGGGTAATAGCCCCAGCCTGCCACATCCCATATGACGATGGTTCTAGTCCCGCCTGCTCCACTTCTGATCCAGCTCTCTGCTATGGCCTGGGATAGCAGTAGAAGATGGCCCAGGTGCTTGGGCCCCTGCACCCATGTGAGAGACCCAGAAGAAGCTCCTGGCTCCTGGCTTCAGATTGGCACAGTTCTGGCCATGGGGGCCATTTGGGGAGTGAACCAGCAGATGGAAGACCTCTCTCTCTCCCTCTCCCTGTCTGTAACTCTACCTCTCAAATAAATAAATCTTTAAAAAATAAATAAAAATTTATTTTGGAACAATTCTATTTCCCTGAAATCCAGGCATAAAAAGGTTTTCAAAAATGTTCCTGGAGGTTGGCGCCATGGCTTACTCGGCTAATCTTCCGCCTGAGGCATTGGTACCCCGGGTTCTAGTCCCAATTGGGGCGCCAGGTATTAGTCCCGGTTGCTCCTCTTCTGGTCTGGCTCTTTGCTGTGGCCCAGGAGGGCAGTGGAGGATGGCCCAGGTGCTTGGGTCTCTGCACCCCATGGGAGACTGGGAGGAGGCGCCTGGCTCCTGGCTTCGGACCAGTGCAGCGGCCATTGAGGGAGTGAACCAACAGAGGGAAGACCTTTCTGGCTCTCTCTCACTGTCTATAACTTCTCTCTCTCACTGTCTAACTCTGCCTGTCAAAAAAAATGTTCCTGGAAATGCCTATTATCAACAAAATTGTGCATGGATTCAAACAATTTTTTGCAACAAAATACATTTATTTTTAATTTCATTTTCCACACACTTTTCATTGTCCTCGTGTATTTGGCATGTCTGTTTTCTTCCCTCTATTTCCAAACTTGTCAATGATTGTGTTCTTCCTGTGTGTTGTTGATTTATTTGAAAGGCAGAGTTTCAGGAGAGAGAGACAGAGAGAGGTCTTCCATCCTCTGGTTCACTCCCCAAATGGCCACAACAGCCAGAGCTGGGCTGATCCGAAGCCAGGAGCTTCTTCCAGGTCTCCCACATGAGTGCAGGGGCCCAAGCACTTGGGCCATCTTCTACTGCTTTCCCAGGCTGTAGCAGAGAGCTGGAGCAGAAGTGGAGCAGCCGGGACTTGAACCGGCACCCACATGGGATGCCAGCAGCCCAGGCGGGGGCTTCACCTACCTCACCACAGCACCAGCTCCAAGCACAGCTGTTTTTCCAGAGTAAGGGCGCAATCCAACCCAAAACAGAGGAACAAATGAGAGAGGAGGAGTGGACAGCAGTGCGGGGTGGGGGGGAGCAGGCACTTAGCCCAGGGGATCCGCTGCTCTCCCACAATGGAGCACCCGGGTTCAGTTCCTGCTGTGTTGTTCGCACCCAAGAAGGCGACCGCAATGTAGGGTCGGGAGTGAGGCGGGAACCGCCGGGAGCCAGGGTCTGCAGGTGGCGCCGCCCCCCTAACCCCACCCCGGAGGCGGCCAGGCGAGGGCGCCTCCCCCAGCAGCCCTGCGCTGGGGTGCATCTTAGATCCGGGACTTCCAGAACTGTCCGGGGAGAGCCGGGCGCCCCTCTTCATCTCGGCGTTTGCGGCAGAAATTGACCCCGGAAGTTTGCGCCTCTCCCTGGGCCTCGGTGTCTCCATCTGTAAGTTGGACTCTCTCGTTGCCAATGAGGATTGGGCGCCAGGAGGGGGGTCCATGGGAAGTGCATGCGGTGGGGTGGGGGAGGCGCGCGGCTGGAGCTGGGTGAACCTTAGCTGAGACCATCTTCAGGTGGGAGAGCAACACAGGGGGGTTGGCTGGGCATCTACCCTGTTCCCTGTGCTGGAGACCCGGCTTGGGCAGTGGCCCCCAAGGGGCTCCCATTTGAGAGAGGGAGGAAGACAGCAGCCGAAGAAATGAGTAAACCCTGCCGGGTCCGGATGGCGGAGTTGCTGTGGAGCAAACAAATGCCAGGGGCGGCAGGGCTGGGTTAGGAAGGCCTCGTGTGGCAGAGGCGAAGGGAAGAGACGTCCAGGCAGAAGGTTCAGCAAGTGCAAAGGCCCTGTGGCCGCAGCGAGCCGGGAATTGTCATTGAAAAAGTCAAACAGCCAGTGTGGCTGAACGGCGGGGGGCATGAGGGCAGAGAGGGGACAGGTGTAGGGGTGTAGGAGGGGACAGTCGTCTGGGACTTTGTGGGACAAAAGGGAAGACTTGGACTTGGAGGACAGGAGCTACGGGAAGTCTCTGACCTTGGTTCCCCCAGGGACCCCTCTGGCTGCTACAGGGAACAAGACAGAGCCCGGTGAGGGGCAGTCACACGGAGCGATGACAGCGTTTGTTGGAGCCATCAGTGGGTTTGTGTCTGCAGCGCAAGCGCCCAGCACAGCTGCCGGATGCAAATTAGTGCTGATGTCACTGTGGTTGCTGTGGCTCCCCCCTCGCCACAGCAGACTCCAGAACCACAGAGCTACTCAGGTGCCCCCGAGGCTGCTAGCCTCCCACCCAGGGAGACGAGTCCGTCTCAACCCCCATGAGGCCCTCCCGCGCCCCCTGCTGGTGTCCAACCCTCCCCTTGTCTCATCTATGACGCTGAACTCCGTGGTTGCCCTGGAAACCCAACTATCAATCCCAACCCCCTCCTGTGTCCAAAGCAGAAAGCCAGGGACCTGTGTTCCCAGCATCCTTTGCTGCCAGTGACAGCCCTGTGACACCATTATGGACAAGGGGGCTTCTGGTCAACCTTGGGGTTCCCGGGTTCGACCCCAGCTCCTGCTCCTGGCTCCAGCTTCCTCCAGTGCCGACCCTGGGAGACAGCTGTGATGGGTTCCTGCATCTCAGCGGGCGACCTGGACGGAGCTCCTGGCTCCTGGCTCTGGTCCAGCCCCGACTGTGCAGGCATCTGGGGAAGGAACCTGCAGACAGGAACTCTCTCTGTCCTCGTCTGTGTCTCTCAAATGAAATAAGTAACTGAATAACCAAAAGAAAGAAACAGAAGGGAGTGGGAGGGGCCAGCGCTGTGCTGTAGCAGGTAAAGCCGCCACCTGCATTGCCGCCATCCCATATGGATGCTGGTTCTAGTCCCGGCTACTCCACTTCCTATCCAGCTCTTTGCTATGGCCTAGGAAAGCAGTAGAAGATGGTCCAAGTGCTTGGGCCCCCGCACCCATGCAGGAGACCCAGAAGAAGCTCCTGGCTCCTGCCTTCAGATTGGCACAACTTCAGCCATTGCGGTCAAATTGGGGAATGAACCAGTGGATGGAAGACCCCTCTCTCCGCCTCTTCTCTCTATAACTCTGACTTTCAAATAAATCTTAAAAAAAAAAAAAAAAAAAAAAAACCTCTCAAATGTCATCTCCTCAAGGAAGCCTTCCTGGATAAGACTAGACAGGATTAGCTGCACAGGGTCCCCAAGACACTTCTCTCTTTAAACTGTAGCAAGACATGTCCCAGGAACACTGAGCCCAGTCACACACCCCACACCAGGAATCAGAACACGCCTTTGGGATAATTATAGGGCTTCTCTCGCCAACTGTAAACAGGTGGAGCTAGCCTATGGCAACCACAGGACTGAGCTAAAAGCAGAGCCTGTCGCACTCGCTCAAGTATGCCCGGCGCGTTGCCCCCTGCGGAACAAGGACACTTCTCAGTGAACACGGGGAAGGTAGAAGTGAGCCGCTCTGTGGTCTGTTCTCATTTGGAATAGGCACAGGCGCTGGGATGTGTGACCAAGGGCTGAGGACTCACACATCCGCGGCAGATAGGTGGGGGCCGATTTACTCTATCTTTGTATTAAAAAGGACAGCATGGGGCCGGCACCATGGCTCACTAGGCTAATCCTCCGCCTGAGGCTCTGGCACCCTGGGTTCTAGTCCCGGTCGGGGTACCGGTTCTTTCCCGGTTGCTCCTCTTCCAGTCCAGCTCTCTGCTGTGGCCCGGGAAGGCAGTGGAGGATGGGCCAAGTGTTTGGGCCCTGCACCCCATGGGAGACCAGGAGAAGCACGTGGCTCCTGGCTTCGGATTGGTGCAGCACGCTGGCCGTAGTGGCCATTTGTGGGGTGAACCAACGGAAGGAAGACCTTTCTCTCTGTCTCTCTCTCTTACTGTCTAACTCTGCCTGGAAAAAAAAAAAAAGGACATCATGAATATTGAGTTGAATGTATATATTTTTTAAAAAAAGATGGATTTAGGCCGGCGCCGTGGCTCAACAGGCTAATCCTCCACCTTGCGGCGCCGGCACACCGGGTTCTAGTCCCGGTCGGGGCGCCGGATTCTGTCCCGGTTGCCCCTCTTCCAGGCCAGCCCTCTGCTGTGGCCCGGGAGTGCAGTGGAGGATGGCCCAGGTGCTTGGGCCCTGCACCCCATGGGGAGACCAGGAAAAGCACCTGGCTCCTGGCTCCTGCCATCAGATGAGCGCGGTGCGCCGGCCGCAGCGTGCCTCAGCGGCGGCCATTGGAGGGTGAACCAACGGCAACGGAAGACCTTTCTCTCTGTATCTCTCTCTCTCACTGTCCGCTCTGCCTGTCACAAAAAAAAAAAAAAAAAAAAAAAAAAGATGGATTTATTTATTTGAAAGGCAGAGTTAGGGAGAGAGAGAGATTGATTGATTCCATTTACCAGTCCGGTTCCCCGATGGCTGCAGCAGCCAGGGCTGGCCCAGCTGTGTGTCTGTGTTTATTTCTCTCTGTGTGTGTCACAAACAAGGACATCGCGAAGTTAGGATGCGTCTGTTCTCCCACGGATGAGAAAGCGCTACATGGCAGGTGCCTGGAGACTGCGCCACAGCCGGCATGCCCCAGCAAAGTCGCCCGCCTGGAGCCACACGGCCTCCAGACCCTTAGTTTGCTCCAGGGGTTACCACGTTACCTGGTTCACCATGTTGGTGCGCAGATGCCCGGGAGTTGAAGTCCCCCGCGGAGCCCTGCACGCCGACTTCCGCATTGTTCCAAACGTTCTGGTCATTCTTTGAGCACCTCCTTACTTTCTGGCCCAAAAGATGTTCCAGGCTCCTCTTGTCCTGTCCCTGTCCCCGCAGGCCCCTGCGGTCAGCCGCTGTCTCGAGGACTGGTGCGTCCTTCTGAATCCTTCTGAGGGGGTCACTCACCCCCGAGTGACCCCTCCCACTGTGATTTCCATGCGTCAGGCGGGCCAATGGCAGAGGCCATGCTCCAGCGGTTGCCATGGACACCGCCAGGCGGTGACGTCACTGCAGGAGAAAGCGCAGGGGCCATGACTTGGACTTAGCCAGGCCACGGGGCCAGGGCCAGGGACAAGCCTCCTGCCAGTGGGCCCCCCACGGATCGCGATCCCCCAGTGGAGGCGTCAGCACCCCCACCCCCTAGTGCAGCCTGGCCCAGGGAGTCAGCTGGGGATCTCTCACTTGTGCATGTCGGACACGTGGGAGCCCGTGGGCCTTGCCTGGAGCCCTCTCCGTGGGGCTGGGGCACCCACGCCACGGGTGCAGGATGCTGGAGGTGGACAGCCACAAGTCCCTCATGACCCTGGGGGTCCCGGAGGACGGCGGCCACGAGGAGTTCGAGATCATCCGGGCCCCTCGAAGCCCCCCGGGCAGGTTCGAGGTGGCTGGGAAGGCCTTTGTGGAGGACGAGAGGTGCAGGGTGCACCGTTAGGCTGTCGGAGGACACCACCTCGCCGTGGTCCCCGGAGCCCGAGGGCGAGGGCGGAGCGTGGAGGGGGGTGGGTGGAGACCCTGACCAAGCTGAACCTCTTCCTGCAGACCGAGCGCAGGACGGTGCAGGTGCGGCCCGGGTGCTGATGCGGGAGCTGCGTCTGCCAGCCACGGTCCCCAGGGAGTTGCGGGGACCCCACAGACGCAGACCCCAAGCCACCACTCTGGACTCCCCAGAGAAGGACAGCAAGGCTGGCGATGACAAGGGGGGCAGGAAGAAGCACGAGAAAAACCGCAGGTGGCACCACGAGGCTGGTGACGTGTGGGGGGCGGGGCAGGGAGTGGGGAGGTTACCCGAGTGGGCATGGGTGGCGAATCAGGGGGAGAGTGGGTGAGAGGGGGAGGGGGTAAGAATGGGCAGCAAGCCAGTGCCAATCAAGTGGGCGTTTTTATCTGAGTTCCCTAACCTGTGGGTAACAGCTGAGTGGGCGTGGTTAACCTCTGGCTGAGCGCGGGTCCTTCCTTCGTTGCGCATGGTACAGGAGCCAGCCCGGGGCATGGCCCCACAGAAATCCCCGCCTTGGTGGAGCTCAGTAAGGGAGTGAGCACATCTGAGCGACTTGCGTACACGTGCGGGAGCGCAGGTGGCATTTGAACACCTGTGGGAATCGCTCAGTGATTACAGTGTCTTGCTAAGTGCGCATGCTTCATTCACGCGTGCTGCACCCGAGAACTAGTTCCCAAACACTCGTGCCTGGCCCAGTCAACATTTGGGCCGGTGCAGGTAACCCTGGAGTCAGCCAAGTCCAAGTCCATAGGCGATGGCGTGCGTGCCTTTGCGTGTGTGGGTGGTGCCTGCGGGCAACGTCTGAGAACCGGCACAGTGCGCGTGGAGTGTGTGCGTAGTATCTGAGTGCGGGAGGGTAACCTCGGAGTCAGGGCTGGGGGAGACCCAAAGACCCTCCAAGCCAGGCCAGCAACCGGGAGAGCCCTGCGGACCGGCCGCGCAGTCACAGTCGTAGCCACAGCGCAGCGGCGCGTCCTACCGTTGCCATGGAGACCGCGGGCTGCCCCAAGCGCCTGCGCAGACGAGTGTTTGCTGGATGCCCAGGTTCTGCTCTCCGCGGGTGCCGGCGCCCGCCCCTGCGGCCGGGGCAGGAGGCAGCCCGGGGAGCTCAGGCCCGTCCAGTGCTGGACGCCCCCTGGACGCGCGTCAAGCCAAAGCCGTGGCTGCCTGCTCTGCGTGCAATCCTGGGCAAAGCTGCGTGGACCCTCTCCCCGCCTGCAGTGGCCACAGCGCGACCCCCTGCCCGGAGTGGCGCCTGGACAGAGGGTGCTACATACAGGTCTCCCCAGATGAAGTCCCAGAATCGCCGAGACTTCCAGGGAAGGCTCCCTGAAGGAGGAACACTTCCGACAGTGCTTCTTTTTAAAAACAGCATTAATATTGAACACACACACACATCCGCCCCAGTGGAGTCTCTTGTGAAGATAAGAAAAAAAAATCCGGTAAAATCCAGACGTGCTGTGCCGGAGGTCGGCGGGTAGACAGGTGCACCCCTGAGTTCTCAAATTACCATGAGTTCAGGGATCCTCGAAGATTTGTGCTGAATTTATTTTCAAGAATATAATTTACACGGACGCACGCCTACCGGATGCTAAGGCTGAGATCCATCCCCCCACACACCTGCCCCACGCCCCCTCGCCGTGGTTCGCTTTCATTTGAGCTCCTGCAGGACCCTCGGTCAGGGCAGTGGGAGCTCTAGTCGGATCTCTGCCCAAGCGTGCTGTTCCTGTCGCGGCTCGGCTGTCGGAGAACAAGGGACGTGGTGACGCCTCTTGCCACCGAAGTGCAGCCTACGACTGTATCGTGCCCCGTGTGGCGTTGGTTGTGGGGTTCCGCACGCCGTGTTTACCTCTGTGATACCCACCAGCGAATTGTGAGTTCAAGGTCGCCCCTGACACCACAAATCGCCTCCCACGTCTCTTCTGAGATCTTCTGGCTGGCGCGTGTTCTGGGACCGCAACGCGAGTGTCGCGTGACACCCTTAACGATTTGGAGTGACTTTCCTGTCAAAGCAAAGCAAACGCGAAAAACTGAAAGTCGCAAGGAGCCCGGATGGCAGGCTGGCGCTGACCTCGGCGAGCCTTCTTTGTGGCGGCTGCTATGTTGTGCAAATCTGAACTGGTAAGATGTGTGCTAATGCAAGCCCAGCCTGCCTTCCGGCAGCTGGAGAGGATCCAAGGAAGGTGAATTTGGAAAAACCACCTGGTGGCTAAAAAGATTCGGAAAACCACTTCCTACATCTCACTGCAGAAGCATTAATGTGAGTAGGGGGCTGGCCAGACCTCTACCCCCTGGAGAGGATCCACAATATAAGGTGTGAGCAGACTTCAAAAAGCTCATAGAAAATGAGCTTAAAAATAAGGCTTTTTTTTTTTTTAAAGACTTACTGGTTTATTTGAAAGGCAGAGTTATGGAGAGAGAGAGAGAGAGAGAGAGAGAGAAACAGAAAGAGATATTTCATCCGCTGGTTCATTCCCCAAATGGCGGCAAGAGCTGAGGTCTGGCCAGATGGGAGTCAGGAGCCAGCAGCTTCTTCCGGGTCTCCCACATGGGTGCAGGGCCCCGAGCACTTGGGCCACCCTCCACTGCCTTCCCAGGCTCGTTAGCAGGGAGCTGGATCAGAAGTGGAGCAGCTGGGTCTCAACTGGCAGTCCAGTGGGGGACGCAGGCGTCACAGGTGTCAGCTTAATGTGCTGAGCCACAATGCAGTTCCCGGGTGTTTTCTTGTTTTTGTATTGCACAAAACTCTCTGTTTTCTGAGTTTTTTTTTTTTTTTTTTTTTTGATTTCGCAAGAACAGATGCGGAGTGCCGAAGCAGGGCCTGAGCCTGCACAAGCCACTTAACCTCCCTGTGCTAACTGCGTTTTGTGTCAACAAGGACCACTTGGGCTTGGCGGTCTTCTTGTTTACATATTAATTTATTTCACAGACAGACAACTCCTATCTGCTGCCCCCCCCCCCAAATGCCCACAACAGGCAGGGCTGGGCCGCGCTGAAGCGGGAAGCCTCGAACTCAACAGGCCTCCCACGTGGGTGGCAGGAACTGCCCCCTGTCAGGGTTTGCCAGGCAGGAAGGTGGCATAGAAGCTGGGCACTGTGCTATGGGGAGGCCAGCGTCCCAGCCAGTGTCTCAAGTGCTGGGCCAAGCCCCCACCCCCAGGAATGACAGGACAAGGGGATCCCCAGACGAGGGGACATATCCAGGGGTGTCACTGAGACACATGGGGTGGAGGGTTCCTGGTGGGGGAGACGAGTGGCTCCCCAGAGTTGTGGATTCAGGGTCACACAGCCCGGGGGGCCAGGCTCTGCTCCCTGGCCCCTTGTGTCTGAAGGAGCCCCCCCCAGCAGAATCTGCACAGCTGGCTGCGGGGGTGTGAGTTCTGGGGGCCCTTTCCGAATCGACCGCTCCTAAACCACTTCAGCTTGCAATCATCCCGATGCCGGCTCAGCATATTTGACCCAACTCCTGGAAACGATGACCGCCGTGTGGGGGTGCAGCCAGGGCGGGGCCTCTGGGACCCTTCCAAGGTCTCCCTCCCCCAACACTGAGCCCCAGGGCTCGGGACCCCCGTGAGAGCGCTCATGTCAGGGGCAGTTACTCCTGAGGGTCAAGGTCGGAGTGAAGGGTGGCGCTTTGCCTTTGGAGTCTTCCTCCTCGCACAGCCAGGGCGGAGGCGGGCGGAGCACTGCACACTTCCTGTGGGCGCCGCGAGAATGAACACAAACTACAGGGGCCAGCGCCATCACCTGCAGCGCCGGCGTCCCATATGGACACCTGTTCAAGTCCCGGCTGCTCCACTTCTGATCCAGCTCTCTGCTGTGGCCTGGGAAAGCAGTGGAAGATGGCCCAAGTGCTTGGGCCCCTGCTCCCGCATGGGAGACCCAAAAGAAGCTCCTGGCTCCTGGCTTTGGATCGGCACAGCTCTGGCCATTGCGGCCATCTGGGGAGTGAACCTGCGGATGGAAGACCCCTCTCCCTCCCTCTCACTCCCTCTCTCTCTCTCTCCCCCTCTCTCTCTCTCTCTGTGACTTTCCAGTATTATTTTTGCACCTGGGTAGCGGGATTCCGCCCTGCTCTCTTGCTGTTTGCTTTAAAACCTGTCTTTCTCTGCTTTTCGATGGCGGCGGGAGCATCCCTCAACCGCTCATGGGTGGGGGGGAGGTTGGTGTTTCTCGCGCCCCCACCCCCGAAAACCTTCTACGGCTTTCGACACCTGAATATCTCATCTCCCAGGTCGCCCTGGCACAATTTCTGGGATCCTTGAGCCCGCCTTCCTGAACCCGGGGTGTCCCGGGATTCACCTCTCCGGGTTCCACGGCGATTTTTTAGGCGAACCGGCTTTGGGGAGGAGCCGCCGGGCCCCAGCCCTCCGCGGCGCCCCAGCCCCCTGCCTCTTGGCTCGGCCGGGTGCGGGAGCTTCCGTGGTTGCCATGGAGACCGCGGGTCCACGGAAGGAACCTCTGTGCTAGTGGGCGGGGCTGCGGGAGGCCCAGGGGCCGCGACCCGGCTGGGAGGGGGCTGCTGCGGGCGGAGCAGAACCCGTTGGACCCCAGGGACCTGGCTCTGCAGAGCACAAACAACCGGCGCGAGCCAGCGATTGCAAAGGCCGGCGGGGACCTCAGCCACCTAAGATTTATGTAAAAGGCAGAGTTAGAGAGAGCGAGCGAGAGAGTGAGCTTCTATGCACTGGTTCTCGCCCCAAATGGCCGTCAAGGTCTGAGCCAGGTCAGTATCAGGAGCCTGGACCTCCATCCAGGTCTCCCCCGCAGGTGGCAGGGGCCCAAGCACTTGGACCCTCCTCTGCTGCTTTCCTGGGTCGCATTAGCAAGGAGCTGGACGGCAGGGGAGCAGCCAGGACTGGAATCGGGCGCTCTGATACAGGATGCGCAGGTTTGCAAGCCACAGCTTAACCCTCGGCACTACAGTGCTGCCCCACCCGTTCATTTTTGTACTGGTATTAAGGTCATCATCACACCAGGTTTTCGTGTGTTTAAAAAAACCCGTGGGGGGCCGGTGCCGCGGCTCACTTGGCTAATCCTTAGCCTTTGGCGCCGGCCCCCCAGGTTCTAGTCCCAGTTGGGGCGCTGGATTCTGTCCTGGTTGCTCCTCTTCCAGGCCAGCTCTCTGCTGTGGCCCGGGAAGGCAGTGGAGGATGGCCCAAGTGCTTGGGCCCTGCACCCGCATGGGAGACCAGGAGGAGGTGCCTGACTCCTGGCTTCAGATTGGCGCAGCACCAGCCACAGCGGCCATTGGAGGGTGAACCAACAGAAGGAAGACCTTTCTCTCTGTCTCTCTCTCTCTCTCACTGTCCACTCTGCCTGCAAATAAAAAATTAAAATAAACTGTTCTGAAAAGGGCCCATGGCATAGAAAGGGTTAAGGATTCCCAGGCTACAGGAGCCCTGATGGGTCAGCCTGCAGAGCCTGTCCTAAGATGACCTTTGAGCAGAGGCCAGAGCAAGGTAGGGGCAGGACATTCTGGTTGGACAAGTGCAAAGGCCCTGGGGCAGGGGGAGCCTGGTGTTCAGCAGAGAGGAGGCGGTGTCGCCGGAGTGGAGTGAGGAGGAGAGGATAGGAGAGGCCCAGGAGAGATTTTGTAGGGCTCTGTGGGCAGTGGTGAGGACACGGCTTTTACTCTGTGTGAAACGGAAAATTTTCAAACAGCTCTGGGAGATCTTCCCAAAGCTTCCCCCAGCTGCTGAGCCGGGGTGGGGGCAGGTGGCGCGGGGGAAGCAGGGACCCCCCAGTGACAAGGGGCAAGAGATGGGGGGGCTTCGGGGGCTGAGGCCATTCAGGGAGAAGAACGGGATGGAGCTGGCAGCCGGGTCTTCGGCAGCCTGGCTGGGGTTTACTCCAGTGCTGGGACCTGGTTCCAGCATCAGACCCTCCACTGGGAGCGCCGGGTAGCCCGGAGCAGCGCCAGTTCACCCACTGGTAAAAGGCTGCCAGCGAGGGTCCCCACCGGGGCAACGGGTGCCTTGGGCACATAGCGAACACCTGGGCCCAGGGAGACCCCCACGCTGGCCACCTGTTACTACTGCTGTTCCTGTGCGTGTTACCTGGGGAACCTCGCAAAAAACGCTCCGCACTGCAGGGGTCCTGAGCCAGCCTGTCTGTGATGGGCCTAGGGACTCCGGGTTTCATTTAACTTATTTGAATTGATATTACCGATCGCTAAAAATGCAAGCAATCCTGGTAGAACGAACAATGCAAGTCTCTCCCGCCTCTGGGGGTCCCCATGTCCCTGCGTGGAAACAGTGGAAATGTCTAGACTTTGATCTACACCCGCGCGTGCACACACACAGGCCAGAGAAGTCAGGTCGAGGCCCAACTGCTGCCTAGCCAGATGACCCTGAGGAGGTGAATTTGATTCCTGGGGCGCCGTATCCCCACCGCGTAATGGGCCCACCACCCGCAGTCCCTGTCCCACACACAGTGCAGTGGGCATCCGATAAGCTATTCATGGCAAACACTTAGAAGAACGCCCAGGACATGGGAAGTGGCCCCAGAAACCCTGCCACATAGCCTGTGACCGTGGAAACAGATCTTAAGGTAGTCACCCACACACTCAAAATATTCGTTGAGCACGCCCTCCCCGGGGTGTAGCTGGGCTCTGGGGCCACTAGCCACGTGCACTGGAAACCGCTGCTTGATGGCGCCCGTGGCGGCGTCGGCATCCCCTCCTCCGGGGCCTGCACGTTCGGGAAGGGCAGGTTTGGAGACCGCGGCCTTGGCGTCAGGTGCTGACGTGGGCTTCAGCCCTTGGCGCTGCGGATCGGGGCCCCAGCGAGGCGCGGGGCGCGGCCACACCCCGGCGGGGGAGGAGAGCGCGGCTGCCCCGAGGGGAGTGGACGGCCCCCCTGTCAGTCTTCCCGGGGCCGGGAGTGTAAGAGGAGAAGGGGAGGTGGGCCTCCCGGCGGGGGGCGGGCGCCGAGCGAGCGGCTTCCTGGCCGCCCCGAGCGCGCGCGGGCTGGGAGGTGGGAGGCGCGGCAAGGTCAGGCCGGAGCCAGGCGGCAGCCAGCCTTGGGGGCGGGAGACCCTCCCGCGGGGGCTGGGCCGAGGCCTCCCGGCGCTCGGCCATATTGAATAGCCTCGGCCTGGCCGTCTTTGTCCGCCGAGTCCGCTCTCCGGTTCCCAGCCACGTCCCGGGTGCCTGGGGCGGGAGGGGGCCGGTGCGCCCCGGCCGACTTGGCGTGGCCTTCGAGGCTCGGGACCCACGTCCCTCTGGCTCCCGCGAGCGGCCTGCGCGCTGCCTCCTCCCCAGCGTCGGGGTGAGCGGGATCTGGGCACGCACTGGGCTCGCTGCGGGCAAGGAGCCCGCCCGGCCCCTGGCTCCCCACCCACCCCCGCTCTGCCCCAAGACCGGAGGCTGCTGGTAGTTTGTTCGGGCTCTTGGCCCGCGGACCCCAGAGACCACCCTGGAGATCTTAAAGACCCTCGAGAAGAGCCACGTGGGGGGCTGGTTCCCCTGGGGCTTCCTGCCGTCCCCCGACAGCCTGATCCTCTGGAGCGTCCCGGACTCCTGCAATGATGTGGACTTGGACGCGCTGGTGGAGGCCCTGAAGCCGGTGGGAACCTTTAAGAAGATCGGCAAGGTGTTCCGCCGCGAGGAGGACTCCACCGTGGGGATGCTGCAGATCGGGGAGGATGTGGACCACCTGCTCATCCCCCGGGAGATCCGGCTGGCCGGGGCCGTCTGGAGGGTCATCTCCAAGCCGGCCACCAAGGAGGCGGAATTCCGGGAGCGGCTGACCCAGTTCCTGGAGGAGGAGGGTCGCACCCTGGAGGACGTGGCGCGTCTCATCGAGAAGAGCACCCCGCACCCGCCGCAGCCCCCCAAAAGGCCCAAGGAGCCCGGAGGGAGGAGGCGCGTCCCGCAGATGGCCACGCCGCCGCCGCGGCTGGTCGTGGGCACGTACGACAGCAGCAACGCCAGCGACAGCGACTTCAGCGACTTCGAGGCGTGCAGAGCCCAGGCCGCCAGGGGCGCGCGCCGCGGCCGGAGGGTGCGCAGGATGCCGGTCAGCTACCTGGGCAGCAAGTTCCTGGGCAGCGACGTGGAGAGCGAGGACGACGAGGAGCTGGTGGAGGCCTTCCTGCGGCGCGGGGAGAAGCAGCCCAGCGCGCAGCCCGCGCGCCGCCGCGTCGCCGTGCCCGTGCCCGTGGTGGAGGACAACCCGGGGCCGCCGCTGTCCAGGGCCGACCGGTGGCGAGAGTACGTCGGCCGCGTGTCCTGGGGGAGGCTGAAGCAGAGGGTGAAGGGCTGGGCGCCCAGGGCCAGCCCCAGGCTGGGCGAGGCCAGGAGGGCCTCCACCGAGGGCGTGGAGCCAGAGCGCGCTGGTGGCGGCGGCGGCCGTGGGGAGGCGGGCATCGCAGGAGGGGCGCCCAGGCCCAGGCGGTGGAGGCCCAAGATCACCTGGGCCTCCTTCCGCCTCCGTCGGAGGGCGGGGGCAGGCGTCCTGGCTGACCAGGGGGCCGGGGCTGCAGAAAATCAGAGGGCAGAGGCCGTAGCTGACCAGGGGGCTTCAGATAACCAGAGGGCAGAGGCCGTAGCTGACCAGGGGGCTTCAGATAACCAGAGGGCAGAGGCCGTAGCTGACCAGGGGGCTTCAGATAACCAGAGGGCAGAGGCCGTAGCTGACCAGGGGGTGGCAGCTGCAGATAATCAGAGGGCAGAGGCCGTTGCTGACCAGGGGGCTTTAGATAATCAGAGGGCAGAGGCCGTAGCTGACCAGGGGGTGGCAGCTGCAGATAATCAGAGGGCAGAGGCCGTAGCTGACCAGGGGGCTTTAGATAATCAGAGGGCAGAGGCCGTAGCTGACCAGGGGGCTTTAGATAATCAGAGGGCAGAGGCCGTCGCTGACCAGGGTGCAGGGGCTTTAGATAGCCAGAGGGCAGAGGCCTCAGCAGATCCAGGGGAAGAAGGTGCAGGTAATCGGAGAGCAGAGGCCGTGGCTGTAGGGGCAGGGGCTGTAGGTAGTCAGAGGGCAGAGGACTCAGCCATCCAGGAAGCTGAAACTCCACCTGCCCTGGGAGCCCCAGGGTCCGTGCCAGGAGCCAGGGCCCGCAAACCGGTCAAGGCCGTGAGATTCCAGACCCCTGGACGCTTCTCGTGGTTTCGCAAGCGCTGGAGAGGCTTCTGGAACGGCCCCCGGCTGCCAGCCCTGCCCAAGAGAGGCCCCCGGGCAGGGGAGGCCAGGAGCCTCCGGGTGCTGAGGGCGGGGGCCAGGGCCGCGGGGGGGTGGGGGGAGCGAGAGCAGGAAGCCCAGCTGTGAGGGGGCTCAGGCGGGCACCTTGGGGAGCCCCCCTCGCGCCCGCCCTCCGCCCGCTGAGCCGCTTCCCTTTTTCATGAAAGTTTTCTCTCTCATGCATTGGTTAAAAAAAAAACAAAAACAAAAAACAAAAAAAACCTCTGTGTAGCAGCCCAGAGAATGTAAAGAAGCCGAGACCGTGGGGCTGCCTCGCCCACGTCTCGCGGGGTCCTCCGATGCGGTTCTAGGTTCTAGGCGCTCAGCCGCGGACAGGGCGAATTCGCTCCTTTCCCTGGTTCCCTCGCGCCTGCCGGTGTCACGTGGGCAGCCTCCTTGAACTTGAACCGAGGCTTCGAGCCAACAAGCAAATAAAAGTGCTTACCCGTGCGTTTCTTAGCTTTGGACTTGGCAACTGACAAACGCCCCTTGCTGCGGTCCCGTCCAGGCCGCCATGATGGCTGCCCTGTCTACGTCGCCGCTTTGCCCGCCATCCCTGCACCCTTGGGCTCCGCTGGTTCCGAGGGTGCTCAGCGCAGGGCTTGCACACTTCACCCCAATCTTGGGTATGGGGGTTCTGAAGCCCCACCCCGGGGGAAATGCATTAAAAAGACAGAGTCCTAGGACACTGGCACCAGCGATATGGATTGGCCTGGGCTGGGGTGGGTTCAGACCCAGCCCTCCTAACATCCGGGCCACTGGACACGAGGACTAGTCATTGCTATAGGAACAGGCCACAAAAGCCCAGGTGTGGGGAAGGGGCAAGGAGGGGTTGCTAAGGCCCGGTGGGGGGAGGGGAGAGAGTCTGCCTGAACGGCCTGCCGGCTTCACCCACCAGCCCCCAGCCAAGCTGAACGCAGGAGAAAAGGGCGTTCACCCCCACGCCCCACCCCCACCCCATTGTGTCTTCCTGGCCCGGGGCAAGCCTGGCCTCTGAGTCTTAGCTCCTCCCCTGGGAATTGGAGGATTGCGTCCCGCCCGCGCCCTTGCTTTCCCCTCTGCCTGCTGTTTTCCGGGTTCCCCCGGCTGTGTTGCCGGGGAGGGGGTCGTTGCTAGGACCCCGTGCTCGGGGCAGTGGCCGCCCAGCTGCGAGGTTCCCGGGCAGCCAGACGCCCTGGGGAGGTGTGAAGTGGGCCCCGCCTGGGGCTGGGGGTGGGCATTGCAGGGTCGGGGCGGGGGGGGGGAGTGGCTCCGGACTGACTGAGCGCCCACGCTGTGGTTGGCGGTGGCCGTGGGCCTGCCTTGGAGCGGTGACCACGGCGGACCTGGTGAAGGGGATCGCAGAGACGGGGAGACTCAGACGCGGGGAGAAGCCGGGGCCGGGGGCTGCAGGCTGCAGTGACCGCCCCTCCCCGCCCGGCCGCCCGGAACTGGACGGGTCTGGAGGGGCGGGCGTTGGGGGTCCAGGGACGGAAAGGGGTGTGGCCCTAGCAAATGGGTGAGAGGCCAGATGGGCTTAACACCAAGCCGGGTGCTGATTTCACAGACAGCAGCCCTCAGCAGCACGGGCCCCGCCCGCTTCACGCTGCGCGCGCACGCACACCCCCAGACCCAGCCCGGAACGCAGCGCGCCGCGCGCACACGCGCGTCTAAACCCCGCGCAGACCCAGGCGCACCCTGATCGGACGCGAATGGCTGAGCAGTCTGTCCGCGACTTGCGCCCGAGTGGGTGCGTGGCCACACACGGGTTGTGCTCACGCGCGCGCTGTGCTGGGTGCACACGCCCGGCTGTCGCGAGCACCCACAGCCACGCAAAAAGCAGCCCAGGACGGGCACAGACAGAACCACACACGAACACAGCAGCTCTCCTCGCAGCCTCTCTGCGCACACCCTGAGAGAGTGGACACATCCGCTCCGGGCTGCCTCTCACCTCCCCTCTCTGTGGGACACAGCCCTCCCCAGGCCACCTCTCGCCGTCCGCAGCAGCCCCAGCGTGGGAGGCCCCAGAGGTTGGGAGGAGCCCCAGGGGGACCCAGAGCTCCTGGTGTCTGTAGCGCTGTGCCTTCCAACGTGGACTCCAGGTGACCGAGGGGAGTGGCCAAAGACTCCACGACCCCTTCAGCAGACGACACGCGGGGGGAACAGCGATGGGACATGTTGGGCCCCCAGCCGAAGCCTTGGTGGGTGACAAGAGACAGCGGCGGGGGATTGGGGTGAGGAGGGGCTGGGGGTCCCCCCCGCACCGCCATGTGCCCTGGGGTAGCCAGGGGGCGTCCCCCCAGCCCTGCAACAGCCGGAGCTGCGCCAATCCGAAGCCAGGAGCCGGGTGCTTCTCTTGGTCTCCCATGGGGCGCAGGGCCCAAGCACTTGGGCCATCCTCCACTGCACTCCCGGGCCACAGCAGAGAGCTGGACTGGAAGAGGAGCAACTGGGACTAGAACCGGCGTCCATATGGCATGCCGGTGCCGCAGGTGGGGGATTAACCAAGTGAGCCATGGCGCCAGCCCCCCAATTATTTATTTTTAAAAGCTTTGTTTATTTGAAAGGCACAGTTATGGGGGCGGGGGGAGACAAGAGACAGAGATCTACCATCCACCGCATCACTCCCCAGATTGTCACACCGGCCAGGGCTGGGTCAGACTGAAGCCGGGAGTCTCATTCGGGTCTCCCACGTGGGTGGCAGAGGGACCCAAGCTCTGGAGCCATCGCTGGGGCCCCTCGTGGTCCCCGTTGGCAGGGAGCTGGATGCCGGAGCCAGAGCTGGATACAGAGCCCAGGAGCTCCGCCATGGCCCGGGCAGCGTCTTAACCGCCAGCGCCCACCACACCTGAACTGTGCTTTGGGAAGCACTCTCGGAGAGACAAGTGAGTCCGCGGCGGACAGCCCATCGCAGCACCCCAGCCCCGACCCACCCGCGTGCAGACCAGCGGCCCCCAGTCCCAGGGCGCGCTCCAGCCCGGGTGCCCTCACGGTTTGCGCGGCGGTGTTGCAGCGCCGCCTGGCGGGCGCGCCCGGCTCTGCCGCGTGGGTGCGGGCGGCATTGGGGCGCAGGGTCCCGCGGCTTCTCTCCCGGCGGTTCTAGAACAGGGCCACGCTGTCGGAGTCTCGGAACCCCCCTTCCCTCACTTTAGCAGCCCCAAGGGCCCACGCTGACTCAGCCTGTGAGGGAGGGGGAGGTGGGAGCGGGCGGGGCGGGGTCTGGAGCGGGGCCCGGAGTAAGACAAACTCGGGTCTGAACTCTCCCCCCTTCTTTTTCCCCCCGAGTCTCAGTTTCTTCATCTGGGAAATGGGAGTGACACCCGCCTCCATCCAATTCCTCCAAACCTACGCTCCTTACCGCCGCGTGCCCTCTCGTTCTGCAAATCGTTTCCCTCGCTTCCTGCGGGCGCCCCCGGCCAGATTCCCCCAGCCCCGGTCTCCGGCTCCAGCCTCGCCCCCTGCTGGCTGCGGCTCTTACTGCACATGGCCCTCCGTCCCCTGCACGAGACCCTCCCGGGGACCCCCCAGCACCTCATCCCGGCCTTCGCGGCTCTGCCAGGCTGCGCCCCCGCCACGCCACCCTCGGGCGCCCGCGCGGTCGCTTGGAGCCAGGAGCCCGAGGAGCTTGCGCCGGCCCCGTCGCGCGCCGGTGGTGTGGGGGGCGCAGTGCGAGGCGGCTTTCCCTGCGGGATGCGGGGTCTTTGCGCAGGGCCGGCCTTCTAGCCGACCCTATGGCTAGGCCGGGCCATCGGGAGCAGATGGGGACGAGAGACGCGGGGGATGGCGTGGTGGGGGAAGGGTGCTTCCAGGGCTCACTCCCACCCACCACCCCTTGTCCCCACGCCCCGCTGCTCCTGTCTCCGTGGACGCACCTGACGGCCCTGTTGTCTTGTTGTCACTAGAATGGAGGGTCCAACGGCCCCTGGGAGCCCTGGACAGTGCTCCAGCTTCCCGGCCACCACGATGTGCCCTCAGCTCACCCCACGCTCCCTCCCGCCACCCGCTCCTCCCTGCCTGGGGTTTTGGGGGCAGCCAGTGAAGGTCATTCGGTCTGGGTTCAGAATCCAGCGCTGTGCGTCTGAGCAGGTCACCGGCCCTCTCCAAGCCTCAGTCGTGCCTAAACTTGCATCGAAGCCCTCCGAGGCCCTGCAACAGTGCTGTGCAGTGGGAGCTATAGAAATGGGGCCGGCGCTGGGTGCAGCAGGTAAAGCCGCCGCCTACAGTGCCGGTATCGCATATGGCGCCAGTTCAAGTCCTGGCTGCTCCACTTCCGATCCAGCTCTCTGCTATGGCCTGGGAAAGCAGAGGATGGCCCAAGTGCTTAGGCCCCTACACCCGCGTGGGAGACTCGGAAGAAGCTCCTGGCTTCAGATCAGCTCAGCTCTGGCCGTTGCAGCCAACTGGGGAGTGAACTAGCGAATGGAAGATCGCTCTGCCTCTGCCTTTTAAATAAATAAATATTTTTTTAAAAGCTATAGAAATGACAGCTGTCGTTGTGCGTAGTGATCAGCGTCGAATCCCAGTTCTCCGCTTCGGATTGGACTCACCTGCGCAGGTACCCCCCCCCCCCGCACCTGCGCGCTCAGGCAGCACCGCAGCCACGCGTCTCTCACCAGCGGTCTTTGAGCGCCACCTGGTGGGCACCACGAGCGCCGCGGAGTGCACCGGGGAAGCAGAGCCCTCCTCCCTCGAAGGGCGCCTGGCTGCCCCCGGTGGGACCGAGGCAAACCTTCAAGCCCTGCATGCCGAGGGGCGAGCCGGGGACCCCTGCCCACTCGCTGGCTCTGCTCCCCCCTTCGCACTGGTCTCGCTTCCATTTTGCCGTTACTTGGCTGCGGGCATCAGAAAAGCCAGCGGCCAGGCGTCTGGGAGCCCCTGAGGCATGACCACCCCGAGGGAAGCACCAGCATCCTGGGGCCCCGAGGCGACCCCGGACAGACTCGCTCAGATTTGAGGCTGCGGTCTCCACGGGCACCCGGCTGAGCGGCGGTCAGGCCCTGGGGCACCGATCTCCCCCGTCCCTGTGCCCTCAACCACAGCCAGACCTTTCCCACTTGGGATGAACTTGACAGCTGGAGCCCAGCCGGACCGGATGGAGAGATCATTTATTAAAAAAACTTGCTGGGTCACTCCCCAAATGGCTCCAACAGCCAGGCTGAAGCCAGGAACTCCACTGGGTCTCCCACGTGGGCGCAGGGAGCTGGATCCGAAGTGGAGCAGCCGGGACTCGAACCTGTGCCCACTGCAGGCGGTGACTGTATCCACCGCTGTGCTGCAGGCCGGCCCTGGCGATCTCTTAAAGATCTTCTTAGGAGCTCAAATAAAGCTCCCTCCCCTCATCCTAGGGCACTGCATTTGCTGCCACTGTTAGATCACGTGGGGCCTCGGGGGGAAGTCTCGGACGGAGCGGTCAGGGGAAGCTCGTCCCACAGACAGACCGGCAAGGCCACGGGCGTCCTCCACTCGCAATGCCACCTGCCATCCTGAACTGGTGGCCTCGCACGCAGTGCCCCGCGCGGCCGGCAGAGGGCGCAGGCCGCCTCCGGGCGAGGCCGCGCCACTCGCTCAGCCGTGGGCAGGGTTGGCTCGCGGGTTTCCGGGCTTTGCTTCTGCATTGGGCACATTTTCTAGCTCCATGCTTGCTGGGAGGTGCCTCTGCCCGCGCTCAAGGGTCTCAGCGCCACCGGGGGGTTTGTGAACCTGGGCCGGGGTATCTGGGAGCACTCTGGGGTATTCGGAGTGTCCGCCTCTTGGCCCGGCAGCTGCCCACAGGGGCTCAGCTCAGCAGGACCGTGGCTCCCGCTGGGTCTCCACGTGGCCTCCAGGCCTGGCGTGCCCCGGGAGGCCACCCTCAGTGCGCGGTCCTAGGACCGCTAACTGGGGTGGTGCTGGTGGGAGGTGAGGTCAGGGTGGGGGCGCCCCATAATATCCTAGAAGAGGAAGAGGAAGGCCACGGTCACCCCCCCCCCCGCCTCACCCCGCACCCTGGGAAGAAACAGCCCAACAGCTCCTGGGTGACCGCAGCGACAACAGCCGAGTGGAGGCTGAGCGCCCAGGCCGGCTTCTGCGGGAAGCTGGGGAACCCGGGGCGCCCCCATCAGGGAGCCTGGGCGTCGGGTGCAGAGCCCACCTGGGGCGGCGTGGGCCGCAGGGCGAGGCAGCGAAGGTTTTCCTGCCCATGATGCGGCCACAGGCTTTTCAGCTCTGATTTGTATTGGAGAGGGAGAAGGATGGACAAGGGGGACGGGGTGTCAGCCGCTGGTTCACGCTCCCCGGGCACCACGGCCAAGCGCTCGCCGCAGCTGGAGCCGGGACCCAGGAGTGCTCTGGTGCGGGACACCTGCGTCTCCACCGCACCGGCCCGGGTTCCGGTCATCCGGGTAAAGAATGATCCCCGAGGGATTCTGGGAAGACAAAGCCCAGCGGGAGTCTAAACGGAGCAAACTTCCGGTCCGGGCTGCGCAGAGGCGGAGGCGATGCGCAGACCCCGCAGGCTTCCCGCGCCTTTGCGGACACCCGAGCGCGCCGACCTCAGCATCTTTTGCACCAGAATAAACGAGTCCGTCTCCTCAGGAACGCCGTGGAGGGCGCCCGGCTGGGTCACCCTCACCCTCAGTGGCAGCGCCCCGGGAGAAACGCGGGCGGGCGGGCGGGGCCGGCCCAGGCTCCCGAGGAAGCCCCGCAGCTCCAGCACCTGACGCGGGCTGACTTACAATAATGACTTTATTTTAACATATTTAATTACAGACATAAAATAGCTGGGGGAGGGGGTGGGCCCCAGCCTAGCCCCACCCTGGAGCTCAGGTGGGGGTGCAGGTGAGGCCTCCCTGATGACCCTGGCTGGGGTCTTCCTATGGTAGGGCCCTATTGCTTTAGCGGGGAGGAGCCATGCAAACGAGGGGGGCAGGGCAGCCTCTCGGCCGCGCCCCGCCCCGCCCCGCGGCGGTCTCCCTCCTGAATGCCCGGGCTGAGCCCCAACCCAGCCGCTCCACCTCCGTCCTCTGTCCAGGGAGCAGACCCCTGGCCAGCCCTCGCTCTGCCCCCACCCCCTCTGCACACCTAAGGGGAATAAATACAAACTTTACAAAGTAAAAGGGGGTCCGACGTCGCCCTGGGGCGGGCCTGCTCTGCCCGGCCCGGGGTCTGGCGGGAGCGGAGGGGTCCTGGGCGCAGGCCGCCGCCACCCTCACATCACCCCTAACTGCAGCAGCGCGTTGGCGTAGGCCATGGGCTTGACGTTGGGGTGAGGCTGCAGGCGAACAGGGAAGGCCTGGTGTCAGGAAGCCGAGACCCCCGCCCAGCCCCCCGCCCGGCAGAGGGGACAGGGCCACTCACCACTGCTGTGAACTGGTGGAACTGGGGCCGCAGGTCGGAGCCCCGCAGGTGGATGTAGGAGGCTTTGTTCCCCATCTGGTCGCTGCAGGGGCAGGGGCAGCGGTCAGTGTGGCCAGGGGCTGGGCAGGGGCAGAGGGAGATGGGCAGGAGGCTGGAGGGCCAGCGCCAGGACACAGGGACAGGAGGGCAGGCGGGCGGGGCTCCCAGGGCAGAGGAGCAGGGAGCAGACTTGAGGGCTGATGGCGCCGCTGGCTCCGCCCCCAGGAGACGCTGGGAGCACAGGCGGCCCAGCGGCCCAGCTCCTCCACGCAGTCGGTGGGGCAGTGGGGAATGGGACGGGGACTCGGGGACGAGACTGCAAATGGGGCCCTCGCTTGGTGCTGCTGACCAGCGACGCGGGGAACAGCGGTGCCTGGGCTCTGGCGACGGCAGGGACGCCTCTTGGGGGGACTTGCCATCGCTGGGAGACACTGGGGGTGTCGGTGGAGACCACAGCCCGGATGGGGAAGGGCAAGGGGGGCACACGGCACCCCCTCTGCTGCTCAGCCTTAAGTAACCGAAACCCAGACAGCCTGTGGCCGGCAGGGTGGCCGGGGGACGCACCAGTAGTTGGGGGCGGAGAAGACGGTGACGCAGCGGCCGCCGTGCGCCACCTCGTAGCCCTCGGCCTTGACCTCGTGGCTGCGGATGATGTAGTCCAGGTGGTTCTCCTCCAGGAAGGCCTTGGTGACGTCAGGCCCGAACTGGCAGCTCACGCCTCGCTTGCTGACCGAGCGCCCGTTCTGGGGGAGACAGGGGCTCAGAGACTGCCACCCCACCACTACCCCCCATCCCTGCGGGCCTGAGACTCACCTGTGGCTGGGGATCCGACCAGAGCAGGTCGCACATGGGACCTGGGGGGTGGAGCGAGGCGTCAGGGGCTTCATGGCTGGCCGTGCGCTGGCACCTACTTTTTCCCTGCAGGATCTGGTCCAGCCAAACTCACGCCAGCCACACCGTGGGCTCCTCCCACCCCCAAGCTGCCCTGGGCTCGCCCGACTGTGCGCGGGCGGCAGCTCCTGCTCTCGGGTGTCGGCTCCAACGCTGCGGCCCAGCCCTGTGTGACACTCGCACAGGTGCACGGAGCAGCTGCAGCCTCGCTCCAAGGGCCAGCCGCTGGGCTCCCAGTGAGTGACGGTGCCCAGGGCTCCCCACAGCCTCGCCCTGCCCGTGGACACTCAGCGCCCCGGCCAGCAGGGGCCCCGAGGGAGGTGCAGCGACCCACGCCACAGGGAGACCGAGGCTCACCTGCTGCTCCCTGCCGGGGCGCCGGCCCCACCTCCTCACCTGAGTCTGGGGGCTGCCGATTCCGCTCGATCTTCCGGATGTCGTCCAGGGTGACGCCGTCCTCACTGAACAGGCCCCCGTGCATGATCTGGGGGGAGGGACGTGTGAGGGGAGGGCCGGCCCCGCCCCTGCCTGTGTGCCCAGGGAGTGGGGGATGGGTGCGGCCCCATGATCTAGGGGGTGTGTGTGAGGGGAGGGCCGGCCCCGCCCCTGCCTGTGTGCCGGTGCAGCCCCCTCGTCCTCACCAGCACTTTGCCGTTGATGCACTGGGCCAGCGGCAGCCACTCAAACACCTCGCTGAAGAGCTCGTACATCTGGGCCGTGTACTTGGCCTTCACCTCGCCCTCGAAGCCGTAGATCTGGTTCATGTTGTCCGTCTCGTGGTTGCCTGGCCGTTGGGGGGAGAGGGAGAGCCCTCAGCCTGCAGGCCCCCACCCGGCACCCGCAGGTGCAGGCCTGGGCATCAGGCTGGACTGCCCATGGCGGCAGGCAGCCCGAGCCAGTCAGTCCCATGCCCGCAGTGGCCCATCGCAGCAGCCAGAGGGATGGACCCTGCGCTCGGGCCATTCCTGAAGGCAGCAACTGGGCTGGGAGATCTCACCCAGGCCACAGGCCCAGCCCTACTGACGGCTCCACCCTCGGGGCAGCGGCCAAGGCACAACCCCCCCCACTGTGTGCCCTCCAGGCTGGCAGTCGCAAGGGGCTGGGGTGAGGGAGGGTCTTGACCAGAGGAGCCCACTCCCTCCCTCCCTCCTCCTGCTCTGCTGCTTCTCCACGCCCCTCCCCACTGGCCCGCCCTCTCTCACAGGGCAGCCCCGCCCAGGCTGTCATTCACGTGAGAACCAGACCTGCCCAGCTCCTCCCAGTGTCCAGCAGCCTCCTCTCTCCCTGCTCCCACCCTTGGGCTCAGGCCTCACCCCGGCCACCACACAGAGGTGGCAGAACCACTGAGAGCCAGCCCCAGACTCCGCCCTGATCAGCCCCCATCAAAGCCCAGAGCTCCACCCGTCCCCTCCTCCAGGGGCCCTGCCAGACCTGCACCCTCACACGGACCCGGGTGGAACACAGACATGCCAGAAACTGCCCCAGGACCCCTGCACGTGCAGCTGCCGTGGCTTTCTTTGCTTTACGGATCGGGCCAGGGAGAGTGAGTCCCCCGCCAGCCCCCAGGGACCTGAGCCTGCTGCCCTGTGGCTCACCTCGAAGTAGGTGAAAGTGGTCTGGGTACAGGAGCTTAAAGCCGAAAAGGGTGAGGATCACTTCCACGGAGAAGGAGCCGCGGTCCACGAAGTCGCCATTGAATATCCACCCCGCTAAGGAAACAGCTGTGGGCTGGCGCAGACGGTGGGCGGCTGTCCTCTCCCCCTCGCCTGGGCCCCCCGGCTCCCGTGAGCTCTCCCCCAGGAGCAGGGACTCAGTGGGGCTCAGGAGGCCATGCCTGGCCCTTCCCGGCCCGGTGTGCAGTCTGCTGCAGCTGCCTCAGGACAGGCCCAGGGCCCCTCCCAGCGGCTCACAGACCTGGTGGCCAACAGAGCGACCGCTCGTCAGCCCGGAATCCTATCTGCCAACCCTTCGGGCGCCAAGGCGGCCCTGGCACTCACCTGAGGAAACCAAGGCCCCAGGAGGTAACAACCAGCCATGGTCCCACCGCTGGGGAGTGGCAAAGCCAGGATGGAATGTGGTGTGGGCACTGCCAGGTGCCGGCCACCAGCTCGGCTCACCCGGCACATGGGGCCCAGAGACACCGGGCCGGCCACCGGCTCAACTCACCCGGCACATGGGGCCCAGAGACACCGGGCCGGCCACCGGCTCGGCTCACCCAGCACAGCTGTCGAGCCAGGAGGCCCCGCGCATGGGCACTGCTCATAGCTCAGGCCGCTCCCTCCCTGGCCGAGCCTGCTCTCCAGGGGCTCCCCTCCCCGAGACGACCTGGGCTGGGGGTGGGCGAGGCGGCTCTGCACACAAGGATACGTAGGGGTTGGTCTCGGAGGGTAAACCGTTGAGCTCAAATATGTTGAGGAGGTCGTAGAACTGGCCGTGGGTGTCCCCGCACACCGTAATCTTCTCTGTCTGGAAGAAAAGAGGCCACGGGAGAGGGAGGGGCCCAGAGAGAGACGTGGGGAGGGGGCAGAGGTGAGGGGAGGGGCAAAGGTCAGGGCAGACCAAGAAGCCGCATGCGAGACAGTCAGGGGACAGGGGACGAGAATGAAGAGGGTCGGGGGTGGGGTGGGGTGGGGGGTGGTGTCCCAGAGGCCCCGCCCCAGCGCGCACCTCTCTCAGCGTGGTCTCCACGAGCGTGCTCAGCTTGGAGAGGACCTCCTTGACCTGCACCAGAATCTGGAAGGGGGGCGGGCAGTGAGACTCCTGGATCCTGGCAGAAGCACCAGGGGCCGGCGCTCAGCCTGCTGGACGGGCCATCTGCGCTCCAGCCCGCAGGCCTGGTCTGACCCGACTCCGCTTCCTGCCGGTGCGCACCCTGGCAGGCAGCAGCCACTGCCAAGGGGGGCCTGCCCCCCGCCGGGGAGACCTGGACTGGGTTCCTGGCTCCTGGCTTCGGCCCAGCCCAGCCCCTGCTGCGGCGCCCTGCCTTCAATGGAGCCTGCGGCGCTGCACAAACACCTTAGAGGGTGCTTCAGGGAAAGCGGGGGAGTGAAACTCCACCTGAAAATGGAGCGCTCCTCCCACAGCCTGGCACCGGCCTCAGCAGTCTGTCCACCTGCCTGTGGGTGCATGGGGAGAGTGTGGTTCGCAGGCTCGGGCAGAGAACAGCCGCCTCCACGGGCAGTCGGCAGGACAATGGCAGGGCTCTGCTCCCGGCCGCACCAGGGATCCAGACACCACCCGCCAGCCCACATCACACGGAGGTGACTGCTCAGCCCTCCCATCCACAGCCCGCCTGTCGGACCATCGGGCCGAGTCCGCTCTACAGAAGGCGTGCTGCCCACTCCAGCGAGGGGAGGAAGCCCACCAACATCTTCACACTAAGCGGAGTGAAGCAGGCTCCCGGCTGCCTCTCTGCCCGCACCTCCGGGGCCTGCGCAGGGAGCCACTCCCCGCGGCTCTCACACAACCACAAGTCACTCCTGTCACAGAAGCCACGCCCAGGCTGTCACAGGCTACACGGGGGCTTCAAGTTCACGAAAAATGAAATTAAAATTCAGTTGATTTTGGTGTAAAAAGGCTTTGAGATGCACGGATGACTCTGATTTTCCATGAACTGCTGAAGCCTCTCACGCGTGGTCTCACAGGCCCGCGCCCAGGCCCTCTGCCTTTGGGTCCACCGACAGGCAGCCGAGGTCTGCTGCCTCCTTCTCTCCCCATCACCTCCGTGTCACCTGCCTGTGGACTCCGCGCTCGGGAAGTCCCGCATAGACCCCCAGCTGTCTCACTCATCCAGCTTGGAATCCTGCAGCCCGCGGCCCTCCTGGGGACCCCCTCAGGTCCCAGACGACCTGCGGCCTGCACGGCCACGGACGCCAGGAGCCTGGGCCCAAACTCTCAGCAGCACGACGCTCACACAACGCTGCCTCTGCACCCAGGGCTGGCAGCGCGGTCCAGGCACGGCAGAACCCGGCAGGCGCGTTACCTGGTAGGCACACTTCCGGTGCAGTTTCTTCTGGTCCTTGTACCACTGCATGAGCTCCTTCATGAAGGTGATTGTCACTCTGCCGTCCTCCAGCTTGGGTCCGCTGTACTCATCCTCGATGGCTGGTGTGAGTGGGGAGAGAGTCAGGGCCTTGGCCACCCTCAGCGGGAGGCGTGGGCATGGGAGGACTGGGAGGAGCCGCGGCACACGCGTGCTTCCTGGACTAGGTTCTAGGATCGGCACGCGACTGCACAGTGCTCGGTCGGCACTGGGGAAGACCACGGCAGGATGGGGGGCGGTGACTTTCCAGCCCCACTGGGAGGGCCAGCGATGCCATAGACCCCGCCTAGGGAAGGAGGCGTCTGCAGAACCCCACAAAGCCTCAGGGGAGCTGAGCCCGCGCGGGTGGCTGTGGGGAGGGCACCCAGAGGACACGGAGGCTCTGCGGTCTTCCTGGTAACCCAGTGCACACGGGCTGTCTCCTCGAAGCTCTGTGGCCACTCTGACAACTGCATGAACCCAGACCACAAGTGGCGCTCCCTGGGCCGTGGCCGGCATGGGAAGCGGGCCGGCGTGTGGCCTGAGCCCTCTGCCTGTAGGGTGCAATGCCATCCCCTGGCAGACAGCGTCAGGAGTGACCTGAACGAGGGACGCTCAGCTGGGGCTGTGGCGGAGGTGGCAGAGCGGCTGCTGGCCGGGAGAACCCCACTTTTTTCGGGGACCCGAGGCCACAGAAGCCTCTGCAGTGCCGAGAGCCCCCTTACAACCCCACCCAGCCCAGAAGCAATGCGCCCCTCTTCCTAAGGACGGCGCTCCCACCCCGCACTGCCCACCGCAGGGTCCCCCCCGCCTTAGGTGCAGCTCGTTGTCGACAATTCACGTCAAAATGCTGGCTCTGGATCCGGCAGGCCCTGGTCCCTTTCCAGCCAGCACTGTGACAGCTCAAGAAATCCCACTGCCCTCGGGCTGGGGAGCAGGGGGTTAACAAGCCAAGGCCATTGCCAGGGGACTGCAGAGGCGGCTCCCGGCCCAGGAAGCTGGGCCAGAGGACGGCGAAGCAGGCACCGCCGGCTCACTGCTGTCCCCAACAGCTAAAGGCAGAGTCAGAGGGGCCAGGCCCAGCCTTGTCGCAAGAACAGCTCGGATTCCAGCCTCCGAGCTCGGGCCGCCAGCCACCGAGCCACTGCCCAGGGACGAGGAGAGCTTCTCTAAGACAGTAACTAGCAAGGGGGCAGGCAGCGTGCAGAGGGGCAGGGGCACGAGTGGGAGGCCCCCTTCCCTTGGCAGGTGCTGGGTGCTGAGGTGCAGGCGGGGCGGGCCCATTCAGGGGCAGGGCCCTGGGTTTGAATGCTGCAGAGTGGAAGCGCAGGCCCCGGGCTCAAGGGGACCCAGGGCTCACGATGGGCCCAGCACAGGCCCGTGCGGGACCCAGACACCAGGAGACAACTCCTGAGGGGACAGCCAGCCTGGCGGCCTGGAGAGAAGCCACTGTATGGCCGTTTAGCATGAGGATGGGGATGCCTGTCCCCCAACCAATGCCAGTAGGACCCTCCGACAGGGTCACGTGTGCAGATCACGTGGGACTGTCTTCATGAGGACCCGGATGTGGGTACACAGGTTATGGTAACTGCTGTGACTGAGGGGCCCCCAAAGTGACCTCACTGCACAAAACTGACCCCTAGAGCAAGCCTGATCGGATCTGCAGTCTCAGGTTCCCCTGGGTGTCACAGTCGCCAATAAAACAGGAGACTAATCCACAAGAGAATGGCCAGGGGCAGAGGGCAGTCATTCCAGGTAGACAGACATTTTTTAAGGGCTTCTGAGGACCAAGGTTGACGATGACCTTGATAGGAATGAAACTGAAAGGAGAAGGGGCGGCCTGGGGTCTGCCCCAGCAGGGTGGAGTCTCCAGGAGGTTACTAAGAAATGACTGTGCCACGACTCACTAGGCTAATCCTCCACATGCAGCGCCAGCACACCGGGTTCTAGTCCCGGTCGGGGCGCCGGATTCTGTCCCGGTCGCCCCTCTTCCAGGCCAGCTCTCTGCTATGGCCCGGGAGTGCAGTGGAGGATGGCCCAAGTGCTTGGGCCCTGCACCCCATGGGAGACCAGCAGAAGCACCTGGCTCCTGGCTTTGGATCAGCGCAGTGCGCCGGCCGTGGCAGCCATTGGAGGGTGAACCAACGGCAAAGGAAGACCTTTCTCTCTGTCTCTCTCTCTCACTGTCCACTCTGCCTGTCAAAAAGAAAAAAAAATGACTGATGAGGCTAAGACAGAGGTCTTACCTACAGCAGGACTGAAGGTAGGGCAACCCCAGGGACCCCTGCTGATCGCCAACAGGAAGGCACTGCGGTTAGGGAGACATGTAGTGTTGGAGAGCAAAAGCCCCAGAGAACGCGGACTTGAGACCGCCCGGGGCAGTAGTCAGGCAGACATCGCATGCTCCCACCTCATTAGGAGAGCGCCCAAGCACCCGATCCGGCTTCCTGCTACCGTACCTGGAGGCAGCAGAGTACCTGGGCCCCTGCCACCCACATGCAAGACCAGGATGGAGTTCCTGGCTCCTGCTTCCGTCTGGCCTAGCCCTGGCTGTTGGGACATCTGAGGAGCGCAGCAGTGGATGGAAGAGCGCTCTCTGCGGACAGAGCTAGGGTCTCTGCTCATCCCCCTGCTGGGGGCCTGAAGCCTTATGCACACAAGCAGGTAGAACGGTGTGTTGGGGGGAGGCAAAGAGAATTCCGGGGGCTCCAGGCACTGTGGAACCAAGATCTGGTGACACCTATCTGGGCCACACTGGGGTTCAGAGAATGTGAAGACGGAAGGGTTAACAGGATCATCGGAGCTGTGTCTCTGTTTCTCCCGCCTCTGACTCCAACTCCAGCTTCCTGTGCCCCGAGAGGCCGCGAGTGATGGGTCAAGCCACTGGGTTTCTGCTACCCACACGGGGGACCTGGCTCATTTCCTGGACCCTGGTTCAGGCGTGAAGGTTGCAGGCATTTGGGGAGTGAAGCAATGGATAGGAGCTCTCTGTCTCTGTGTCTCAAAAGAAGAAAATTGCCAGCAGGGCTCCAGGCAGTCCCCTTGCCTAATCAGGGAACGCAGTAGGAAAGAGCATCACCAGGAGACGCCTGGAAACGACTTCCGTGACCCGGGACTCCTGTCTGCACTTGGTTCCTCCTCTGTCCCTTCGTGACTCGGCCCCCCCCTTGGCCCTGTGATGCTCTGTGGGAAGGGGTGCTGTGTCCCTAACCAGCACCTGACCAAGACCTGACGATAAAGCCTTAGTGCAGCTGCTTTTGGGAGAATGCGCGCCCAGTTGAGAGGGGAGCTGGTTTGTTAGCTACTTCATTTGGGAGGCAGAGACACACACAGAGCTCCCGTCTACTGGGTCACTCCCCAAATACCCACACCAATCCGAGTGGTCTGGGCCCAAGCTGAGAGCCAAGAGCTCAGTCCAGGTCTCCCACCTGGGAGGCAGGGACCCAACCACCTGAGCATCCCCGTTGTCTCCCAGGGGCGCATCAGCAGGAAGCTGGGGTCCGGTATCAAACCCCAGCACGAACATGGGACGCAGGCATCCTACCTGCTAGGCTGAAGACCCGCCTGAAGCTGGACCAGGTAGGGAATGTGTCCTCCACCTAGCGCCAGGGCAGGAGGCGTGGACCCGCCTTCTAGCCGCGGGGCACACTAGCGGGACCCGTAAGCCTGTCCGAGCCTGGAAGCGCATTTGCTGCGGCAGCTCAGCTGCCGCTTGTGACGCCCTCATCCCATACTGAAGGGCCTGGGTTCGAGTCCCGGCCCTGCCCCCAGTTCCAGCTTCCTGCCTGCGCACACCCCGGGAGACAGCAGGTCAAGGTGCAAACAGCTGCGTCCCTGCTGACTTGGGACTGGCCCAGCCCCGGCTGTTGCAGGCATCTGGGAAATGAACCAGAGGACAGGAGACCTCTCTCTCTCTGTCTTAAAGACTGCCCGAGCCCCCACGGTAGAACAGGAGCCGGGCTGCTCGTGGGACCAGTTCCCTGGCACAGCCCTGGGTGAAGCCGAAACTGGGCTCGGGACGCGAGTCTCTAGGAGCCTCCCCCCGAGGACCACTGGGCTGGTGACTTCCACTTGGGGGCACTCCCTGAAGGGACCCCAATACCGAGGACACAAAATGATGCTCAAACTGGAGTTCCCACGAGGGACAGGGCGCCGGCAGAGTCCATGACAAAGGGGACGTGCTTTCTGGGGGGTCCTGCTGCCCGGAGGGGGGGGTGCCACCTGGGAAAGCAAGGAGGAACCGGGACAGGGTGGAGCAGTGGCTCTCAACTGGCCCGCACGGCCGCGTGGGTGTGGATGGCAGCTCCCAGTGGGACAGGCCACACGAGGACGCCTTCTGCCCTAAGAAGGTAAAGCAGGCTGCCCTCGTAGTGCGGGGACACTGACCCGCAGTGCAAGCCCCAGGTCTGGGCTGTCACTGGCCACAGTGGAAGCACACCTGCTGCAGGACAGCCGTGGCGCCGCCCCATGCGACTTTCAGGGCCCTAAAGGAGGACACGTGATGCCTGTCAGAAGGAGCCCCTCCCAGGGTTCTGTGTGCCGTTCGGGGTGGCCACCTAGGTCTATGAGACGGCGGACACTAGGGAGCTGCAGCCACGCAGAAATGGACGCACCTGCACGCGTTCTCCTCACGCCTCCCAGGCCCAGAACAGCAGGGAGAGCGGCCTGTGCGCCCATCCCACACGGCTAGTGACTGCAGGTGGGCCCCCAGGTGGGAAAATCCTGCCCCTGGCAGGTGCCCATGCCCAGAGCACCAGAGAGAAGCCACAGCACTGGTCTGTGCACACAAGCGGACAGGCACATGTCCGGAGGTGGGCAGACCTCCTCCGAATCCGTCACAGCGGGGAGTGGCTGTGACACAGGACGACAACGGGCGGGGCCAGCGCACTCAGGGAAGAGCAGCGTCCCCACAGCTGGTGGGATCACGCAGCTGCCCAGGACAACGCCGGTGTGTGGTGACCACACGACTGCTCAGTCATCATTTCCCATGTCACCGCCGCTTTTCCGCTCCTGCCTGGCACGGCGCCCGGGACCTGGGCCACCACTCAAAGTGCCGAGAGCAGAGACGAGCCCTAAGCAAGAGACGGGACTGCGCTTTCAAACCCCAGGCTGGAATTCCCAAGGGCCCAGCGGGTGCTGGTGCCTCCCCCAACCTGACAACCCTGGGTAGCAATGAAGGCGGCCGTCCTGTCTGGAGGCTAACAACGGCCCAGAGTCCCTGCCCCGGGGCCTCACCCTGCCCAGATGGGACCAGACGGAAGGGAGCTGCTCACCAGTGACTTGATCACTCAGGCTGATGGAAGGAAGCCTCCATAAACACCCAGAGGCCGGGTCTGGGCGGCTCTGACAGCTGAGCACATGGAGGTTCCTGGAGGGTGATGCAGCCGGAGGGCACGGATGCTCCACTCCCTTCCCACGAGCCTTGCCCCCTACGTGTCTGCTACATACATGTCACAGGGATTCCCTGGGCTTTCATCAGCGCACAGACAGCAGCCTGGGGCCAACCAAGCGCGCTGCCGCAGTCTGTGCACATGCCTGCCTTAGCAGGAAGGGAGCTCTGGGCGGGCCCGGCGCCTGCGTCTGCTCGCCCAGCCTCCCCGGCGGTGCTGAGCGGACGCTTGGTGTTCCAGGCACAGTGCTGCTCCCTGCTAGACCCGCACACAGAAGCCGTTAGGAGCTGGAACCGAGTCTGCTGTGATTCCATCTTCTCACCGTACCCTTGGCAACGCCCGGAACACTCCCGTCACCTCGGAGCGCTTCCCTGCGTTCTCGGAGCTGCCTAGGACACACGTCACACCTGAGGTGCCGCGGTGGGAGCCTGTCCGCAGCTGCTCGGCGCAGGACAGGGGCTGTGGCGGCGGTCCTGGGGCTGAGCCCTCAGCCTGGCAGGCCTCTGACGCCCTCTCCAGGCACACAGCGGGAGAGCGGGTTTGAGCGCAGCCTGCCCGGTGTGCGGGAAGGCCCCCAGCACGTGTGGTCGCGGATGACCCCGCGCCGCCCCTTCTGCCTGACTCCGCTCTCCCCTAAGCTAAACGGATGCCATAGCGGCGTTCCTGACCACTCACCCTCCGGCAGATCGGGAACCACCCGCTTCACAGCTGGAGCCCACAGTGATGCTCAGTAATCGCCTGTGCCGAGGGGCAGGGCGGAGCCTGAGGTGCAGACGTGGAGGCCCCCGAGGGCGGGCGCCCCACCGCAGGACCAGGCTGGGGGCAGGAGGGCTCAGGGAGACGGTGGGGTCATGGCTCACCCACCTCGCCCGCCGGGGAGCCTGCGGCCCAACGGCTGTGGACGGAGGCGTTCCTGGGAGCACAGGCAGAGGAGTGCCGCCCAGCAGCCTGGGGACGGGGAGCGGGGGCGCACCGCCCTGTGTGTGCGGGGCTGTGCACAGCCTGGCCGAGCCGCGGGGCGCGCCGCCCTGTGTGTGCGGGGCTGTGGCACAGCCTGGCCGGGCCGCGGGGCGCGCCGCCCTGTGTGTGCGGGGCTGTGGCGCAGCCTGGCCGGGCCGCGGGGCGCGCCGCCCTGTGTGTGCGGGGCTGTGGCGCAGCCTGGCCGGGCCGCGGGGCGCGCCGCCCTGTGTGTGCGGAGCTGTGGCGCAGCCTGGCCGGGCCGCGGGGCGCACCGCCCTGTGTGTACGGGGCTGTGCACAGCCTGGCCGAGCCGCGGGGCGCGCCGCCCTGTGTGTGCGGGGCTGTGGCACAGCCTGGCCGGGCCGCGGGGCGCGGGGCCGACTCACTCATGCCCTCGATGTCCAGCGAGTCCACCACGGAGCGCTTGTGCTCGTCGCCCGCGATCGCCCGCTCGAAGGCCTTCTGCTTCACGATCTTGTTGCACTCCTGGTACTTCAGCTTGGCGTCCCTGTCATGGGGCTTCACCTTCACCACCTGGGGGAGCGGAGGAGGCAGGGAGGGGTCAGGGCAGTGAGCCGAGGTGGGGACACAGCCGCTGCCCCTCTTCTGCCCAGTCCTGGGCTCTGTGGGCGCTCAAGTCCGACCGCCGGGGTCACCATTCGCTACCCCAGGCAGGCCTTGCTTTCTGCACCCTGGTTCTGGACATAACAGGTCTGCCCACACAGGGCTGCTGAGCGGTGAACCTGTCACACACGTAAGTGCTCTTATTACGCCTGCTCGAATGCAACCCAGGCGCTGGCGTTGTGGCACAGAGGGTTAAGCTGCTGCCTGCAGTGCCAGAAGTTCAGGTTCAAGTCCCAGCGGCTGTTTCTTATCCAGCTCCCTGATCATGTGACCGTGAAAAGGGCTGAGGATGGCCCACGTGCTCGGGCCCCCGCCGCCATGTGGCAGACCCAGTGGAGTTCCCCGCTCTGGCTCTGTCCTGCTTCAGATTTGGCAGTTGTAGCCATTTGGGGAGTGAACTAATGGACGGAAGATCTCTCTCTCTCTCTCTCTCTCTCTCTCTCTCTCTTTCACCCTCTGCATCAACTACCTTTCAAATAAATAACTTTTTTTTTTCTGACAGGCAGAGTGGACAGTGAGAGAGAGAGAGACAGAGAAAAAGGTCTTCCTTTTCCATTGGTTCACCCTCCAATGGCCACCGTGGCCGGCACTGCGCCAATCTGAAGCCAGGAGCCAGGTGCTTTTCCTGGTCTCCCTTGGGGTGCAGGGCCCAAGCACCTGGGCCATCCTCCACTGCACTCCCGGGCCACAGCAGAGAGCTGGCCTGGAAGAGGAGCAACCGGGACAGAATCCGGCGCCCTGACCGGGACTAGAACCTGGTGTGCTGGCGCCGCAGGCGGAGGATTCGCCTATTGAGCCACGGCACCAGCCCAAATAAGTAACTCTTAAAATAAAATTCAAAAAGAACAACTCAGAGCTGGGTTCGGATCCTTTGTTCTGCCACTTGAAACGTGACCTCAGCCAAGTGACTCCACCTCTCAGCCTGCGATTAACGTCTGGATCCCCCCTGACCTGCTCACTGTGGCCTGCTTAGCGCCTGCACTAGAGGACAGGGGAAGTGGGAGTAGAGGAGCCCGCCTGCAGGATGAGCCTGGAGATCCCTGTGGGCCAGGGGCAGGGGGATGAATAAATGGGCCACATGGGTTGTGGAGAGGCTGGGGAGTGGCAGGCACAGGCAGGGGCGCCCTGCCAGGCCGCTCTACCTGGGGCCTGGGTGTGGTACAGTCAAGGGAGGGAGGCAGCACCAGTCTGGCCCTGGAGTCCTTCCCAAAGGAGAGAGGTCATGAGTCCACACCCAGGATAAGGTCCAAGCCGCCACTTGGCCTGGCCAGCACTGACAGCTGGACCACTCACAAGGCCCTAGACACGCCAGCCCCTCCTCCTCCAGGTCTCCACCCCCAACTTCTCCCCAGCTCCTCCTCCCCAGCTCCTCCTCCTCCTCCCCCTCCCCCTCCTCCCCCTGGGCTCTCTCACCCCAGTGCTGAGCACTGCTGGGGACAGGTCTGTCCATCCCACTGAAGGCAGTTTGGTGAAGGCAGGGCTAGCGCTCAGCCATGGCTGTGTCCCTGGCACTAAGGAAGAGTGGTGACTAAGTGTTTCTTCGGGACTGTCCTCACTCTCAGGGGCCTTGCAGGCTGGGGCAGGAGACAAGGACAACGCAGGGGAAAGAGCAGGGCCAGGACCCACCAGCCCCAGCAGGTCCCCAGGGACCCCGCCCACCCTCCAGACAGGCAGCATGGGGGCGGTCACCTGAACAGCTCTAGGGCCAGGCCTTCCGGGGCAGGCGGACCCCCGAGCCTCCCTCAGTCTCTAGGGTTGCTGTGAGAATTCACGGCTGCCCACAGGTGCTCACTGCAAGGCCTCCTGCTGCAGCCACGCCCGGGCCGCTGCGCCAGGCTCCTGCTTCTGGAAGAGGTCATCTGCTCGTGACCCCAGAGGCCTGCCAGCTCAGCTCCCAGCTCTGCAGCTCTCTTTAAAAGAGCGTCTGGCACACTTGGGACACCTGTGTCCCCTATCAGAGGGCCTGGGTTTGAGTGCCAGCTGAGTCCAATTCCAGCTTCCTGCTAACGTGCGCCTGGAGGGACAGCAGGCAGTGACTGGAGCAGCCACGCCCCTGCCGCCCACGCTCCTGGCTCTGGCTCCAGCCTACCCCGGCCTCGGCTGTGGCTGGCATTTGGGGAGTGAACCGGCAGATGAGAGACCTTTGTCTTTCAAATAAATAAAATCAATAAATTAAAAAATAAAAAGCGATATCTGGATTGTATCCATGCCGAGATTCTGACTGTAATATTTACACCATGGCAGATTTATCCCAGGAGGAAACGAAGATTTACGCATGACAAGTGCACCTGACTCTACAATGCCCTCAAAACAAATACGTTTTACAAACTGGCTGGGGCCGGCTCTGTGGCGTAGCAGCTAAAGCCACTGCCTGCAGCACCGGCATCCCATATGGGAGCCTGCTGGAGTCCTGGATGCTGGCGCTGCAGGCAGTGGCTATACCCCACCCCCGCCCTGGCTTCACCTCCACCCTAGCTCTCTGCTATGGCCTGGGAAAGCAGTAGAAGATGGCCCAAGTCCTTGGACCCCTGCATCCGTGTGGGAGACCTGGAAGAAGCTCCTGGCTTCAGACTGGTGCAGCTCCAGCCGTTGTGGCCATCTGGGGAGTGAACCAGTGGATGGAAGACTTCTCTCCCTCTCTCTCTGCCTCTCTGTAAATCTGCCTTTCAAATAAATAGATAGATAAATCTTAAAACAAACAAAAAACCGGTATCCTCAGGGGCAGGCAAACGGCTAGCAGCTGGCATGCCTGGGTCCCGCATCAGAGACCTGGGTTTGAGCCTAACTCTAGCTCTGGCTCTGGCTCCGGCTTCCTGCTAATGCAGATCCTGGGAGGCAGCAGGGAGGGCTCAGGCAGCTGGCTGGCTCCCTGCCACCTGTGTGGGAGACCTAACTGGGTTCCTGGCTCCTGCTCCCAAGTCACTGCCGGCCTATGGCAGCTCCGTCTCTCAAGGAAGTTTTAGAAAAGGGACGGGGGGGGGGGGGGGGGGAGGGGGTTGTGCTGTGGTGCGGCAGGTAAGCAGTCACTTCTCCTGTGTCAGCATTCCACATCAGCGCGCCGGCTCAAGCCTGGCTCTCTGCTAACGGCCTGGGCAGGCAGCAGAAGATGGCCCAGGTCCCGGGCCCCGGCCGCCCACACACTACAGCAGGTGTGTTCCTGGCTCCTGGCTTCGGCCTAGCCCAGCTCCGGCTACTGCAGCTATTTGGGAAACAAAACCATGGATGGAAGACCTCTCTCTCTCTCTCTCTCTCTCTCTCTCTCTCTCTCTCTGCCTCTTCCTCTCTGTCACTCTACCTTTCAAACAAACAGATAAATAAACCTTTAAAAAACCTAAAAGCGCAGGAAGTGTTCTCTTTAGCTGGGAATGCTCACAGGCAGGAGTGGACAAACGGGACACAGGTGTGCAGCACGCGCGGGGAGCCGGGAGTGTCCAGAGTGCGGAGAGGGACGCCCAGGCACGCGCTCCCTTTCTGGGGCAAGGCCTCCGTCACAGCAGTGGGAGCAGCCTAGCCCGCCAAGTGCCCGCGAGCAGCTCCGCTCAGGCCCTGCACCAAGCGAAGCGCCGGAACCTCCTGCAGAGCACTCCTCGGAGGGCAGGGGACTGGAGACCGGCGAGAGCCAGGCCCAGGCTGGGGGCACGGGTGACCCGCAGGTACGCACCTCCACCACCGCTGGGCTGCGGCTGCGGGGCAGACAGCCAGGGGTGGGCCAGGTTTCTAGGGCGGCAGCCTCCCTGGCTGGCCACAGCCGGCCACAGCTGGCTGTCAGCAGCATACTCCGGTAGGGACCCTGTGGTGAACTGATCCAGCAAGCCACACCCAGCACTGTAGTAAAGGGAACAGAAGAGAGGCCGTGGGGGCGGGGACTGCCTGAGCCAAGGGCAGGTGTTGTGCCACAAACTCTGGCCCATGGCAGACACCCACGCCGGAGCCTGGCTCTGGGACTGGCCGCACCTCTGGCTGTGGCACGTGGGAGGAGTGACCCACCCCCTGGGCCTGTCAGGGACATTGGCCCCGGCGTGCAAGGCTTTCGTGAGGGTGCAGTGAGCTCTCCCAGCTCCAAGGAGCAAGCGTCGTCTGCAGGCCCCGCTGACGCTCACAGCCCTGGTCCCCATGAGCGCGGGCACCTACACAGCAAACGCTCCTCCAGCTGTCGGCGCTGGGCCATGCGAGACCCTAACCCAGAGCACAGTACTGACACCAACAGAAACGGCGCGACGCCGGGCTGGGCCGGTGTGCGTAGTCCCCCACGAGCGGCCTGGGCCTGTGGGACCCCCGCAGTTCTGAGCAGACAGAAAGAAAACAGGCGGAGCCTCCCAAGAAGAGGACCCGGTAAGAGGTGGGGCCGCCCCAGGATTACCCAGGAGATGAGGAGTGCGTGTCGGGGTGGGGGTGGATTTCCACGTGGCCGCTACCACACAGGGTCTGGGGCCTGGCCCTGGGGGTGGAGCAGCGCGGAGACACACCCAGCTCCCCCGGCCTGACAACCAGCGCACCCCCAGGAGACAGGGAGCCCGTATCTCTCACAAGGCGCTGAGATGCAGGAGGACAGAGGCGCTGGGGGCCACACAGCACGCACCCCGCGTCCTGACCGTGGCCCCGCACGGGGCCCTGAGACCTCACTACTGCCGCACGCTCAGCACACGCCCATCGAGGTGAGAAATAATTTCCCCAACAGACACACACTTCCTCCAGCGAGCCCTTTGTCTTCTCGACTGGACCAAGTGCTGACGCCACAGCAGCAAAGTGGCTTCAGGCCCACTGCCACTCGCCATCACGGGCTCCGGGCTCAAGCCCCAGTGCTGTCAGGTGCCGGCTGGTGGCCGTGGGGGAGGCGGCCCCTCTCTAGACTCCGCTACAAAACAGCTTGAATTCACACATGCAAAGCACTCGCAGCAGTGCTGGGCACACAGTGGGCGCATGGGCAAGCAGACAGGCTGAGGTGGGGAGGCCTTCACCCCAGGCTGCTGGCAGGCAGGGCCGTGGGCTCCTCTGTGTCAGCCCAGGTCATGTGTCCGCTCTGCCTGCGTGGCAGACCTGGCCATGGCCCCGTAAAACCCCGGCCCCGGCACTCTGGCAGTGTCCGGAGACAGGGAGCTGCCCCAGGACCCCTCTGCTCTGAGCCAGGGCCTGAGGAAGGAGGCCAGCCTGGAGCAGGGCTGACCCCCTGCAGGCGTGTGGGTGGCGCACGCACCAGGCCTGGGTGGGCCAGGACCGCAGGCTCACGTGGAGGCTGCCCGAGGCAGCTGGGAAGGCGCTTGCTGGGAAAGGGGCCACGACAGCTGAGTGCTTCATGTGGCCCGGTCGCAGGTCGGTTCTGCAAAGGGCTCTAGGGGCCCCCACTGCCCCGCACAGGGCCTGGGCTACGGCTCTGACGCGGCGTCCACAGCACAGCGGCACGGGGCCTGGGCTGTGCTCTGACGCGGCGTCCACAGCACGGCGGCAGCCAAGCACGCCAGCCCCACGGAGGAGGCGAGTGCACAAGCAGAGCCTGTTCCTGCCTTGAGAAAGGCTTCCCTGCAGGGGGATGGAGGCAAAGACCCTGCCCGGCGTGTCCCGGGGCTCTCCTCCCTCCTGGCGCCAGCCCCGGCCCCTGGGTTACTCATTACCACGCCGCCCACCACCGGTGACCTCTGCTCACACCCTACTTCATCGGCGCCCACAGCCACCCGGGAGGCGGCCACTCCTGTCACCACTTTCCAGATTAGGGCACCCGGGGACAGCAAGGGCCTGGCCTGGCCAGGGAATGGCTTTGGAGCCCAAGTTTGAAGGGACCCTGCTCCCCTCCACACCTCTGCCCCGACTCCGCCACAGTGGACCCTGGCCTTGGCCTTGGCCCAGGCCGTCACCCGGCCTGCAATCTACTCTCCACCCCAGGCCAGCAGCCAATCCAGGGATCCGTCCTGGCTCCCTCCAGCTGCAGACTGTGGCTCCACAGCCCACCCACCAGGTGCTCAGAGCGGACAGTGTGTCTACATGTGGTGGGGGCAGAACAACGCAGACACGGCCTGATGCTGTCCACTTGCAGAGCGCAGGCGCAAGTTTTCTGAAGGAGGAGAGACAGTCCTAGGGGCCGGGCTGCTGCGGCTCAAAGCCAGCTGGAGGTCACCCGCCAGGTGATTAAATGCCCCTAGGCCTCAACTTCCTCATCTGTGCCAGGGAGCAGCCACAGTGCCCACCCACCCATCCCCAGGCTCTGAGAACAGAGAGCAGCCAGGTCGCCTGCTCAGGGTCACCAAGCGGGTGACGGCAGCACTGCAGTGGGAACCCAGGCCAAGGTGCCGTGGGCACGCGCTGGGTGAGGGAGTGTTGAGAACCGACAGGACGGGCCTCCCCTGCCAGCCCCCAGGCCCGCTCACCGTCTCGTAGTCCCGCAGCGCAGCCCGGAACTTGCCCAGTGCCATGTTGCTGGCGGCCCGGCGGTAGTAGCCCTTGATGTACTTCTTGTCGATCTCGATGGCCCGCGTGGCGTCGCCCAGCGCGTAGCCGTAGCACTCGGTGCGCAGGTAGGCCAGGCTGCGGTTGCCATAGTAGATGGCATTGCTGGGGTTCAGCTCGATGGCCTGGCTATAGAACTTGATGGCGTTCTCGTAGTCCTTGGCTATGGGGACAGAGGAGGAGGACGATGAGGCGGCGAGAACAGGCCCTTGGCTGGGCACTGGCCCAGAGCGCTACTGTGTAGACAGGAACCCAAGCACACAGCTGAGCTGGGAAAGGCTCCACGGCCTGCCCCTTCTCTGTGCCCACCAGCCCAGCCCCGGCCGTGTCCCCTCTGCACAGTCTCCAGGACCTTCCTGACCCCGCCTGTCCAGCCACCCAATCACCCATGCCGCACGGCCCCGAGCTGGACACGCCTTCCGGTGGGCTTACTGGATCCGCGAGGGGTATGGCAGTGAGTGCCAGGGCTGGGACCCCAAGCAGGCTGTCCTGAGTCTGTCCTGAGAAGCCTGGTCATCCGGCTCCCCTAAGCAAGTGAACTCGCTCAGCAGGGGCCAGCGGGGGCCAGCAGGGGCCAGCAGGGAGAACAGGAAGTAGGAAAGCAGAAGGGATGTCCTCGGGCTTCAAGGAGAAGAGAACATATCAACAGAGAGCAGAGGAGTGCCACACCAGGGCAGGCGCGCCACACACGGAACAGCAGGTGCAGAAGCCCTGCGGGAGGGGTGGGCCGTGTGCTTGAGCGCCAGTGAGCGACTGGTGTGGCTAAGGTGGCGGGAGCTGGGGGGGGGGGCTGATGGGAACGACCCCCCGACTCTGGCTGCCACACTGAGGTCTGAACACTGATGTTCTAAGTGTAGAGCGACAGGGTACAACATCTAGCCAAGGGCAAAATGTGTAAGTTTTTTCCCTCCCCAATAAGCCCAGCTGTGCCCCGCACTCTACATGCTGGCCGTGGGACCTTCGCATCCATGGTATAAGAGCCATGTGAGCTCACTTTACAAACCAACCACAGGAGCCCTACTCAAGGTCACATACCCGGGGCCAGCGCTGTGGCACAGCGGGCAAAGCCACTGCCTGCAGTGCCGGCATCCCATATGGGCACTGGTTTGAGTCTCGGCTGCTCCACTTCCAGCCCAGCTCCCTGATATGGCCTAGGAAAGCAGTGGAAGTGGCCCAAGTTCTTGGGCCCTTGTACCCGCGTGGGAGACCCGGAAGTAGCTCCTGGCTCCTGATCGGCTCAGCTCTGGCCATTGCAGCCATCTGGGGAGTGAACCAGCAGATGGAAGACCTCTCTCTCTCTCTTTCTGCCCTTCAAATAAAAATAAATAAATAAATCTTTTTTTTTTTTTTAAAAAGGTCAAATACCCAAATCTGTACCTGCAGACCCCAGCTTGATCGCACCCTTTGCCCGTGCGACACCTGGCCTTGGACAGCAGGCCCGTCCCGCCCTAGCCACAGACCAGGGTCTTCGTCTGTCTGCCCATCCTGTCTCCCCGATCTGAGCCCCAGCCGCCTGCCTTCCGTGAACCTCTGCCTTGCCTTTCTGGGCTCACAGTCAGGGACAGGAGACAGATCCCCCAGACAGCCCAGAGGGGACACCAGGGCCGAGACCCGAGCAGGAGTGAGTGGGGTGAGCAGAGTGGAAGGAGAGGGTCGCAAGCTCTCGAATGGCCGCAGGATGCAGCCAGGAACACAGCGACAATGCTAACTTCCAGCAAGCCTTCCAACGGCTCAGAAGTCCCCTCCAGGAAGCCCTCCTGGACCCGTCTGAGCCAGGTGCTCCCTGTGGGCTGCCACAGCCAGGTGACGAGCGTGTTCCCTCAGGTGTGTGAGGCCTGCACCGGCAGAGGCAGGCAGCCCGGCTTCGCCCCCCCATGCCAGCGCCTTCCAGGACTCCCTCCAGGCCCCTGGCTGCGTTCCTGGGGCTGGCTGGCCAGTGCTCTTGCCTGGAGAGGTGTCCCAGCCTGCCTTCCGAGCCCCAGGAACCCCAGCGGGCGCGGCCTTGCTGTGCAGGTGCCGTGAGCTCGTGGAGCCCAAGTGGCCGCCGGAGAGGAAGCCAGAGTGTACAGGAAGTGAATGAGCGGATGACTCAACGCGGGGCAGAGGCGCCGGGGGGCGGGTCCCCCACACGCCACACCCGGCCGCCGTGCTCATGCCTCACAAATCTGAGCCCCCCAGACAGCTCCCATCTTAGAGGGGAAACGGAGCCGCGGCAACGCGAGGGGTCCCCGAGGCCAAGCAGCCTCCCCGCGAGCTCAGGGGTTCTGCGACATCCCTGTGCCCACTCTACAGGACAGGGACACTGAGGCCCAGGGGAAGAGGAAGAGTGGAGTCCCGTCCTGGACTGGGCCGGGCACTGGGTGCTGCCCTCCAGGACTTCTGGGGTGGGCCCTGAGCTCACGGAGGAACGTCGTTGGGGGGGGGGGGGTCCCCGCCGGGGCCAGCCTGGCTCTGGAAAGAGCTCCACGCGTGAGAGCCGAGCAGGTGGGAGGAAGGGGATATCCGGCCGGCGCTCACCCGCCCTGACCTTGGGCGAGCCGTTTCGCTTCCTCTATAAAAGGAACAAGGCTGCTCCTACCCAGCGCGCACGCGGTGCCCAGGGAGGATCAGGCCCGTGCCGGCCCGGCCACCGCCACCGCGCGGGGCTCAATTACAGCAAGCGGTAATTACGCTTTTTACTGTTATTCCCACAGCCCAGGAGCCTGGGGCTCTGTGCCTGCCACCGCCTGCCAGACAGTGAGAACCCAGCACCGGGAGGGCTCGCCTCTGCGCGGGGCCTGGTTTCCCGGAACTGTCACCTGGCCTCGGCAGGGCACGGGCAGCGAGCTCAGGGTCCCTGCTCAGCCCAGGCCCCGACCTGCTCCTCCTGCCGGCCCCCGCTCCTGGACTCAGCTTCCCCGCCTGCAGCCTGCCGACACGCCGGGCCCCCCAGCGGCCCCCCACGCCCTCTCCGTCCATGGCAGCTGGCGGGCTTTCCCAAAGCCAATCAGCCCACGGCACTGCGCTCTTGGAACCTCCCGTGGCTCCCCGCAGCCAGAGGACGACCCCCACAGTCCCCAGCAGGGACCTGAACTTGCTGCCAGCTCTCCGCACCCCACCCTCACACGGGGCCATACTCCAGCCTCCTCCAGCTGACACAAGCAGCACCCCCGCCCCTGCAGAACCAGGACGCTGGGCCAGCATCTGCGTCTCACTTCCTCGCCCCTCCCGCGGCCCCTAGCTGGCCACTCCAGCGGTGCCAGCAGCTGCCCTCCTGGCTATCTCCAGCCTCAGGGAGTCTGAGCGACAGACCCCTCCCAGAAGAGTTGCGATTTCCCGGCGCCAGCCCCTCCTCCTCCCCAGGGTCCCACCCCAGGGCTTCCCCAGACCCTCCTCCTAGGTGACCTCACCCACCCCCGGGGCATTTCCAACCACAACCACGCCCGTTTTTTTCTCCAGCCCAGATGGGCCATCAATCCACTCAAGTGTCCCTTCCCAGACTTCTGCCTGATCCGGGCCCTGTCCTAACCTCCCCTCCGGTCGGTCTCCCCGGCTAACTCCAACCACGCGGGCCTTTCGCTCCCCCACCCCAGGGCCTTTGCACGTGTCACTCCCCCTCCACACAACACTCTCTCCCCAATGCTCCCTCTCCCCCAGACTGCCAGCTTCCCACCCCGTCTAGGGCCGTCTTCAACTCCCTGCACCGCTGGGCTTTTTCTCCCAGAGCCCCCCGTCAGCAAAGTAAGCACTGGGTTTATTCGCGTTTTTCATCCGGTGTCTGCACTGTCCGGGTCAGTTACAAGCGGGGCCACACGGGGCCTAGGCCAGCCCTCCGCACACAACACGTGCTCAGCAAACACTGAATGAATGAATGAACGGACACCTGCGCCCACTTCTCCCCCAAAGGCAGCTCTTCTAACGGCTCCCCCCACCCCACCCCCACGTCCCCGTCTCCCCGACCCCCGCTCATCTCCGCTCCCCTCCCCCACAGCCCCTTCCCCACGCCCCTCGGCGGCACCCACCCCGGGCCTCCCCACCCCGGGCGGCGCCATCCCTGCCCGGCCACCCAGTCCCCCGCGGTAGCGCCCCCTGCAGGTGCACCTCCGGCGCGCGCCGGGCAGCGCTCACCTCAGTCTACCCGCCCGGTACGCCACGTCTAGGTATTTCCCAGCCTCCCCTCGGAGGCCCCGCTGCGTCGCCCCCTGGAAGCGCCATCCCGAGCCGCCTCACGCCCGCCGGCCGGGTCGCGCCGGCCCCGCGCCCAGGCTGCCGCTCCGCGTTGCCATGGTTCCGCGCGGGCCCGGCACCCCTCGGCCTGGGCCGCTGTCCACCCCCCTCGCCCTGTCCGGCGCGGGCGCACCTTTGAAGTAGTCGTTGGCCTGCGTCTTGAGCTCCTCTGCTCGCTTCAGCGCGCCATCAGCCGGGGGCTCGTCCCGGGGGGGCTCAGCACACTCAGTCCGCTCGCCCTCCGCCATCGCCATGCCGCAAAGCGACCCCCACCCTGGCAACGGCCGCCCGCGGCACCCGGCCGAACCGTCGCGAAGGAGAGCCGAGTGGCCGCCGCCGCTGCCGCACAAGTGTCGTAAAGCGCGGGCCCCAAAGGCGCCCTCTGCGCGCCTGCGCAAGGGCCCCCCTCGCCATAGAGCGCGCGGAGGACAAGGTGACCAGAGGGTCCCCCGGCAGCGCCCTTCGTAGAAGCAGCCAATAGGGGAAGAGAAGCGGGAGCGCGCGGGGAATAAAGGCCCGGCGTCGCCCCTGCTCCCGGCGTGACCGCGTTCCGAGCCCACCAAACTTTCCGGGGTCTTGCAGTGGGCTTGCCCTGCGGTCCTGGGGGACGGGGGCGGGGGCGTGGCTGCCCCGCGGCTCCCGCCGAGCCGGGGCCGGGCGGCACGGGCGCCTGGGTGACCTTGAGCGCCTCGGCCCGCATCTTGCCCGCAGTTGCCCCTCTCGGAGGTCGGTGGGTGGCTTCCCCGCGTTCCACGGCCGCGGGTCCGGGGCCCCCAGGTGTCGGACGGGGCCCGAGCGGGGCCCTCCCCTCGGGCTGCGGCTCTCCGGATGCTGCCACGTCTCCAGGGGCTGTCCTGGTTGTCTCCTGCCCGGACCCCGGCCTCGGCCTCTCTCCGGTTTCTCCCCCCGTGGAGAGGGTCCCCAGAACGGTCGTCTGCACACTGGCTGTCGCATCCTGGCAGTCTGACCCCGCCCCTCTCACCCCCACCCCCACCCCCGCCAGAACCCCCAGTCGCCCTGTTAAGGCGGGGTGGGGGGGGATATTAGCCTTCTCTCCCATCTCTGCCCTGGACGTGGTCACTGAGGTTTGCAGAGGTCTGTGTACCTGCGTGCACCGGCCCCACCTAATACTGCGCTATTTTTTTTTTTAAGACTTTTTCCTCGGTAGGCAGAGTGGACAGAAGGAGAAACAGAGCTGTTCCATCTGCTGGGTCACTCCCCAAGGACTGGATCAGGCCGAAGCCAGGAGCCCAGAACTCCATCCAGGAGTAGCAGGGGCCCGGTACCTGGGCCATCCTCCCAGGCCCTTCTCTCGGACCACCACAAACTCCTCCTTGGGCCTTACCCCTCCCAATCCACGGACGGTTCCCTCCCGCGCAGGCCCTCCCTCCTGGGCTGAATTAGCCAGGGCTGCACTGGGGGCCCACGGCAGCGCCGCCCGCTGTGCCACATGCCAGCCTCATTCCCTGCTGCCTCGGTGTGCCAGAACCCACCTGTGGCTTTTTTTTTTCTTGTTTGAGAGGTGGGGAGGAAGCTCCTGCGATGGATTTGAATCCTGGATTGGAGTCCAGCTGGGCCCTTTCCCCCGGGAGGTGAGCCTCACTTCCATCCTCTGGAAACGGGATGATTCCTGTTTCCGGCACAGGGGATTGGAAGATCTCACGAGGGCCAGGCATGGAGGAAGTGTGTTTTATGTTCTGTTCTTACAGGTGCTCAGAGCGGGGCAGAATACCTCGGGCTGCAGGGAGGAGGGAGCAGCTTTGAGGGGAGATTATTAGGGAAGGGCCTCATTCCAGCTGGGAGGGCTTCCTGGAGGAGGGGGATCTGAACGGAGATCTGCAGTATGAATAGGAGATAAGATGTAAGGAGAGGGAGGGAGGAACGAGGCATCCAAGGCAAAGGCTTGAGCTGAGAAGATTCTGTGGTGGCACCCAGGAGCCGGGTGACAGCACAGACTCTCCTCCCACACGGCCACACGGGAGTCTGCAGACACAGCCTCCGTCTCAGGCACACACACACCTTTTTTTTTTTTTTTTTAAGATTTATTTGCAAAGAGGAGTTACAGAGAGAGAGGTCTTCCATCTGCTGGTTCACTGCCCAAATGGCCACAATGCCCGGGGCCAGGCTGAAGCAGGAGCCAGGAGCTTCCTCTGGGCTCCCATGGACCGGCAGGGCCCCAAGGACCTGGGCCGTTCTGTACTGCCTTCCCAGGCACCTCAGCAGGGAGTTGGATCAGAAGGGGAGCAGCCGGGACTCCAGCCGGCGCCCACATGGGCGGCTTAACCAGCTGTACCACAGCGCCGCCCCCCCCCCCACACTCTAAAGTACAGTCACTTCACACAGATACACAGCCATAACCGGGACTGCAGCGTCAGACAATCCCACTGATACCCAGAACCACATCTCAGCCAGCTCCCAGGTTACGGGGAGAGAAGACACCACGCCTCCCACACTCAGGAACACAGAGAGCCACACGACTAACCAGAAACACACAGCAGGCAGAATAGTTTCATCCACACCCAGCGAGAGGGAATGACAGCCTTCACCAACACGGGTTTACAGTTACGTCACAGAGACCCACACACAGTCACACAATGACGTCACCACACACACAGTCAGAAACAACACCCATTGCAGCCCTACACATCCCGGATGCAACCCCACGGAAGAGTCAGCACACAGGGTTCTGGTGCCCACCAAGGCAAGGTCTTTATGGTGTCTAGAGGTCTGTGGGTTCAGAGATTTGTGGGTCCAGTCCCTCCCCCTCCCTAACTCAGCACAGTTCCCTCCACCAGGGGCCTGAGTCACCCAACGAAGTGGGGGGAGTCAGACCCTCTACCCCCCTTAGCACCAGTCTGGACAGGCCACCCCCTAAAGTGAACAGACTGAGTGGCGCCTTCCACAAAAGGGGGGAACAGAGCTGGGAGGAGGCTTTTCCTGTGGGAAGCCAAGAGCAGCACCGTCAGAAGAGGGGGCTGGGGGTCAGGGGACAGAGAGGTGGGTGGTCCTGGCCTCTCCCTACCCGTGACGTGCAGGAGGGGGTGTGCATGTGCCTGTGTGGCCGGAGGAGGGGATGTCTCCTCTCCTGGACTGTGAGCCCCTGTTCTTCCAGACATCTGAGTTAAACCAGGCACGCGCGTGTCGGGAGGGCTGGGGTTGGGAGTCAAAGGCGTCCCAGGGCAACGTGAGGGATTTGATGTCAGAGAAGTTTGAGTGCGAAGTTCCTGGGCAGAGGCCCTGGAGTGGGGGTCCAGAAAGGGAAGACTTCAGACTCGGGGTAGGAATTGGGGCAAGTTCAGCGGGGTGAGAGACCCAGAGTGGAGCCAGGAAGGATCAGGTGGGGTCTGGGATCCGGAAGGCAGGGGTTCAAAGAGTCAGACCCACAGCCATGTCCAGGGTGAAGTCCAGACTCTAGGACCAGAAGCACTTGGGAGCTGAGTGCTAGCACCACAGGAAGTGAAGTCGGAAACCAGAGGCAGCTGCAGGCTGCGAGGCAGAGACCCACAGTTTAGGGAGTAAGGGCCAGAGCTAGAAAGATGCCCCCAGACCAAGTTCTGGAGCCACAGGGATTGGGACTTATACGGTCTAGAACAGAAGGAGTCTGGGGTTGTAAGCTCTAGAGGCAGAGAAACAGGTGAGGCAGGGTCCTTGATTAGACGATGGAAGGCTGGTTCTAGACCTGGCGTGGGTCTGGAGTGAGGGGAGGTGGGCACTGTGAGGACTGGAACCGAAGGGACTTAAAGCATGGGTCTAGAATCAGAAGGCATTAGCAGCTGGGGTCTAGAACCAGACAAGTGGCAGATCATGAGGTGTGGGATGGAGGGTCCAGAACTGAACAGAACTGGGGCGTGGTCTGGTCCTGGAAGAACGGGTTAGGAGGGCCAAGACCTAAAGCTCAGGCCACTTCATTGTGGTAGGGAAGGAAGTCTTGATGTCGAAAGGAAGAAGCAACTGGGCATCGCGCTGTTTGCAACCAAGACGACTCAAAGTTAGGAGGTCTGGATTGGAACCACACGCATCACAGTCTGCGAAGATTAGAACCGACGAGACGCCTGGAGTTGTGGGTCCAGAACCAGAGGAAGTCATCAGTTGTAAGATCTGGGACCAAAAGAGGTTAGAGGGTGTGAGACTGAGGACCAGAGGGATTTACGAGGAGAAGTCCAGAGCAAGAGGAGACCAGAGAGTTCTAGAGTGAGTTCTAGAGCGGGGCACGGGCGATCACAGGCTCTAGATCCAAAGTGCGGAGGGTGTGAAGCCCAGGATGGGGAAGGCTGTGAGGTCTGGAACCAGAGTGAGGTCTGGACCAGGCCATGCTGTGGGTTGTGCAGTCTGGAACCAGGAAGGCAGAACGTTGTGCAGCCTAGAACCAGTGGTCAGGTTGCATGGTCTGGAACCAGAGATCAGAGGTTGCACAGTCTGGAACCAGAGGAGGGTGGAGGTGACCCCAGAAATAGGAAGACCACAGTGGAGTCACTGCCCAGGTGAAGCTGGGGGTAGCAGGGACTCCTGAGTGGGGGGCCAGGCAGAGCTGGGGGGGTTGGGGGCCAGCGTGGAAGGCTGAGACCTCAACAGCAGTCTCTGGGGGTGAGGTCTGGCCCAGTGCCTTCCCCCACTGATACCTGAGGAGGGGGAAGGTCAGAGCGCCACATGCTTGTGGGCCTTGGGCAATTCCTAGTGATTCAACACCACATCAGGAAGAGAAGAAGAACAAAAATAAAAGAGGGACAGGGAAAAAAAAATGTGATTTCAGTTATCCATACTCAAATCACGGATCTGTCCCCCAGCCCTCCCCACCCCTACATCCCCAAAATGAAGCCAAGAGTCAGAGGGAGGGTGGTGAGGTAACCACGGATCGGGAAGTCCTGAGAGAGGAGGAGGGGGCCGAGCACCCCCTCCCACAGAGGTCACTGAGCTGAGATCACCCCACTCGGCCCCCCAGCTTGGGAGCACGCAGAGGGGTGGGGGCTGAGGTAGGCCCAGGGCTGGCGGGGGCCGCTCAGGAGGGGGTCCCCATCCTGTGTGCTGGCTGCCGGCTTGGAGTGTGGCTGAGGTTCTCCCGGGGGCGGGAGGAGAAGGGGGGCGGGACGCGAAGCTGGCTCAGTGGGCGCGGGCCGAGCTGGCCACTGGCTGGAAGGGGCTCCCAGGCTGGGCGGCGGCGGCGTCCTCTGGGTAGAGAGAGAGCAGCGAGGGTCCCAGGCCTGTGGGGAGAGATGGGGGGAGCCGTCAGCCCAGCCTGTGCCGTCTTCCTAGCAGCCAAACGTGTCCTTCTGGATTCCAGCAGCCCCGAGCGCTCAGGCTGTTGATGGCCATGGTCAAGAAGAGCCCCAGTCCAGAGCCAGACGGCTGTCCCAGCGTGAATCCAGGGCTTCTTGGGTGCTTGCGGTGTGATCTGGGGGCAAAGTGACTTGACCTATGTGGGCCTCGGTCTTCTCATCTGTACAATGGGCAAATGGCACCCTCCTCTCGGCGCTACTGCGAGGAGTATACGCGTGAATCCGTGTGCAGCGCCTTGAGCATGGACTGCTACTGCTGGGTGCTTAGTGAGTGAGCTGTCGCCCCTGTGTTTATGAGGATTTACTCATTCAAAATGTACCTGCTAATCGCTTCTCGGTCTTTTGGCTAAGATCAAGTACAAAATGTACCCACTGTGCACCCGTGAGGCCCAGCACTGTGCTGGTTGCTGGAGCGGGATGGGTGGAACTCCCTGGCCTCGTGGGAAACAGGGGAACCCTGGTGAGGGCCCCAGATGTGATCCCGCACAGGAAGGGTTTGGCACCAAGCCTGCGGCACCGTAAGCGCTTAATGAACGCTAGCGACTCATGACATTAATGTACCAAGCACCTCCGGTGTCCTCTGCCACTGCCCGGCCACACACAGGGGAAGTCCAGCCATGACCAAGATGGCGCTGGCTCCCTGCCTCACAGGGAGAAGCCAGCCAAATCATCAGACGGTGACACAGACACCTCTGTGACAAGCCATGGGTCTGTGAAGCCAGGGAGAGCTTTCTAGAAGGAGTCCTGGTTGATCTGAGACCTAAAGGGTGTGGTTGGAGCGCGAGCTCTCCAGGCAAAGCAGGACCAGGATAGGCAAAGGCCCTGGGGCCGCTTCCTGGAGCACAACTTTCTTTATATATATATATATATATATATATATATATATATATATATATATATATATATTTTGACAGGCAGAGTGGACAGTGAGAGAGAGAGACAGAGAGAAAGGTCTTCCTTTTGCCGTTGGTTCACCCTCCAATGGCTGCCGCGGACGGCGTGCTGCGGCCAGCGCACCGCGCTCATCCGATGGCAGGAGCCAGGTGCTAGGTGCTTATCCTGGTCTCCCATGGGGTGCAGGGCCCAAGCACCTGGGCCATCCTCCACTGCACTCCTGGGCCACAGCAGAGGGCTGGCCTGGAAGAGGGGCAACCGGGACAGAATCCGGAGCCCCGACCGGGACTAGAACCCGGTGTGCCGGCGCCGCAGGTGGAGGATTAGCCTGTTGAGCCACGGCGCCGGCAGAGCACAACTTTCAAGCCATCGCAGGGCACTCTGCCTTCACCTCGCTCTCGGCCTCAGCCACGCCAGCCTTGCTGTCCCCCGAATAAGACAGAAGTGCACTCTAGCTGGGGACCTCAGCACTGGCCGTCCCCTCTGCCTGGGGACCACATCCAGGCTCACTCCTCGGGGGCCACCTGTGAGCCTACTATTTAGAACGGGAACCTCGCTCTCCTCTCACACACATGGTCTCCCTGGGCATGGATTCCCATGGCTCGCGCTCCTGCCTGACCTTGCTTCTTCGTGGTGGTCTCTCTCCCACCCTACCGTGTCCGCTCCACATGGCTGTGCTTGCTGTGTGTGTGTCATTCAGAGCGAGGTCTCTGAGTGTCCCACACACTATCTGTTGCAAGCACCAGGGGCAGGGGTAAATGGAGTCACAATGCCTGTGGCAGAGAACAGAGGCAGTGACCAGACCCCACAGACACTCCCCGAGTGCGTGTGTCTGTGTACACATGTGTGTCTGTGTGTGCCTACACATGCATGTGGCTCTGCACATGTGTGTTCATGTGTCAGTGCATGAATGATCCCAACGCCGGGAACAGCAGAGGTCTATCCAAGCCCAATTCAGTCAAGCTCCAAGTGCAAGCTACGCAGGATCAAGAGGCCAAGGTTTGCCCCTGGCCTTGGCCAATCCCCCAGGGGCAGCCCAGACCAGCCCTGTCTCCTGCGGGGTCTCTCTTTCCCCGCCACAGTGCCCACGAGAGGAGGAAGGGGCTGCTCATTTCCACCACGGTCCCCCCCCGGACAGTGGAAGTCCACCCGGCCCCCCTCCACCCGTCTGAGTCACCCAGGGCGTCTTCCGGAGCAGGGGGGGGGTCCAGGGTACCACTCACCCAGGGACTCTCTCAGGTCCAGGAGTGGGGCACTGGGCTCCTGCTGGCCCCCTGGGGCTGGTCCTCGTGTCAGAAGGAAACTCTGGGGTGAGGAGACAAAGCCATCGTCGTCAGCATCACCGTCAGGATCGGAGGAGGCAGGATGGCTGCGGGGCCGTGACCAGCTCTGTGCCGGTGGCCCAGTCACTGTACCAGACGTCCCCCGTGTGTGCCTCCACAGCCACCTCCTTCCATGGCACGTGAGGCCGACTTGTGCAGCCTCACTCAGGGTTCCTGTCGGGAGACCCCAGGGGGCGGGGGGCCATTTGATCTTCCAGCTGCTTTCCTGCGGGCCACTGTGGGTCGGCTACAACCTTCCATGGGCCTTACCAAGTGGACCCTGCTCTGGCCAGGTCCAGACACCACCCTGTCCTTTATCTTCAGCCTAGGGCTGGTACCGGCTCCCCAGGTGGCAGCTGCTACACCCGGCCCACAGCTTTGTGCTGTTTCCTGCCTAGACTCAGACAGTGGCTCCAGCTTCCTGTGTCAGTGTGTGTAAGAATATTTTCAGAGCGCTCACAGGGATTACATAAGTTAACCAGTCAGTGTGTAAACATGGCAGGCGTTCGGTTCCTGTAAGCTGTTGGTATCATCACCCACATTTCTCATGTTTGAATAAGGGGCAGAGTAAGGAGCCAGGGCACTTCTGTGGGCACTAGGGAGCCATGGAAGGTCCTAGAGGAAGGCCTTGTGGAAGTGACGCCATCCAAGCTGACTTCGAAAGGGCATTCTGTTTGCTGGTGTGCAGAAGGATAGCAGGGGTGAGGCCGGAGGCAGGGAGACGTGGGGTTGGGGGGAGTGGGGACGGGAGGGAGAAGGCCGCCTGCGTGTGCATTCCCACCGTTTGTCGACAGCCCACAGAGTATCAGCGAAGAGCCTGGTTCTGTGTTAAGTCGCTCCTGTGAGATGGAACTACGCTCGCTGTCCAGATGAGAAACAGGTTCAGCGTGGTGACCTTGCCTGCCCACGGTCTCACAGCTACCAGGCGGCAGGCCAGAGCCAGTGTCCCTCCAGTGTCCCTCCAGTGCCGGCCCTCTCAACCCTCACTGCTAACCCAAGGCCTGGTCGGCTCGGGGAGGGGGTCCCCTGGGAGCAGAGATGCCGCTGGGCACTAATCACCTGCCAGTTCTCCCCTGACCTGCTCAGCGTCCCCCCTGGGGCTTTCCCCCGACGGGCGCGCATCTGCAGTGGCCTTCCACACCGAGCTGGAGCACGGGGCCCAGGCTCCGCTGCACCCCTGGCCTTCTGTCCACCTGCAGCCGGCCCCTGCCCCTCGCTGGGCCCCCTCCACCAAACAAGCTCCAAGCCTGCCAGGCCCCGGCGGTCAGAGCGTCCTGCCGGTCCCCGGACGTACCAGGCTGAGGGGAGGCAGCGGGAAGCTTCCGGGTTCTGGGTTGGGGGGCCGTTTCGGGGGTCTCACTCCCAGCAGCTCCACCCCCTCGGCCTCGGCCTCTGAGCTCGGGGCCAGGGCCCTGGAGGAAAACAGGCAAAACGCTCAGGACACAGCAAACCAGCGTAGGTGATGGCATTCACCCACTCCCCAAGCGTCTATTTAGTGCTCTACCCCAGCAATCCATCCATCCACCAATGCTACCAATCCACCTTCTCGTTCGTCTACCCAGTGACCCATCGCCCTGCCACCCACACAACCTTCTATCCACCTCACCATTCACCCATTCACCCCCCACTCACCTACCCACCTACTCACTGACCCATCCATCCACCTCCCCATCTGTCCACTCACCTGCCATCCATCCACCACCCGACCACTTACCCATCCACCCACCCACCTCCCACCCACCTGACCACCCACCCATCCATCCACCACCTACCCACCTACACGTCCATCCAACCGACCACCTATTCACCCACTCACCCATCCACCCATCACACCCCCCACCTACTCATTGACCCATCCATCCACCTCCCCATCTGTCCACCCACCTACCCCCCCATCCATCCACCACCCGACCACTTACCCACCCATCCATCCACCTGACCATCCACTCACCCATCCATCCACCCACACTCATGTTCACTCATTCATCCGTCCATCTTTTCATTCATCCATCTGCCCTTCCATTAATCCACCTGTCTAGTCACCCATTTGCCATCTATCCAGTCACCCATCCATCCTTCATGAATTCCCTCCCTCCTTCATTTAATCAACATTAGTAGACACCCACTGTATGCTGAGCCCCAAGCTGGGAGCTTTGGGAGATACCGAGGCATACCCATAAAACCTCAGGATAGTAAAGAGGCCACTCTGGAGACCAAATGGGCACGTGCCTTCAATTGGAGAGCAAAAAGTTGAGTCTTAGTATAATGTAATATCCTTTGAAGGAGGACCAAGACCATTTTGGGTCTTGTACACAACTGTCTATCTTTGTGTGTATGTGTATTTAAATTTTCTTGGGGAAGAATCCGTAGCTTTGATCAGATTCTCACAGATGTTGGGAACCTTCGTTGTCGACTGTTTCTCCGACCCCCGTAGCAGTGACTTTGACAAGAACTGCCACTAGGCCGGAGGACGGATGTGCCAAAGGAGAGAGGCCTGATTGGCAGGTGGCGCTGCGGTACAGGACAGCAGCGGAAGGCATCCAGAGTGGGACACACCTGGGCAAAGGCAGAGAGCTTGGGACAAACCTGGGATGTGTAGGGCTGGGAGCGCCAGGCTGGAGTGGACATGGCGGGGTGGGGAAGGGGTGGAGATGAGGCTGAAGCCAGGGCGCCCCCTTGTCTTGGCTCACCTCTTCCGAGCCCCAGCCGCAGGGGAGGACGCTGACGGGTCCCCTCTGGAAGGGCTACAGCAGCTCAGCCGGGGGTCACTCCCCCAGCGGGGCAGCAGAGAGGCCTCAGGGGTCTGGGGGGACAGGCCGTGGAAGCTCCGCGCGCGGGGACGGGGGGTGGTCCCCGCGGGCCTGGGGCAGGCCCTGGGCAGCTGCTCACTGGAGTTGAGCTGGAAGTCGTCGTCCATGGAGATGTACGGGGCCAGCATCTCCAGGTCCAGGGCATCGGCGTCCTGCGGAGGGCAGGAGGGGGTTCAGAGCACAGGCCTGGGCCTCACCACCCCCGCGTCCTGGGCCTGAGGCTAGGAGTCTGTGCCTCCTCATCTGTGAAGTGGGTACAAAGTGCCTTCAGAGGACTGCAGAGCAGGGACCACCCAGCTAAATGGCTCCCAGACCCCCGACCCTCAGAAATATGCTGGTTGTTTTAATCCACACACTCTGGGGTAATTGATTATCCAGAAATAGACGTGGGTAAGATTGTGGTGCCCAGCAAACATCTAGAATGTGGGCGTGGCCTTGGGGCTGAGCAGTGGGCGGGGCTGGGAGAATTCTGGAGAGCACCTGGAAGGAGCTAGCCATCAAAATCAGATCCTTGAGGGGGCTGCCAGGGATGACTTAGAAATGAGGAAACCAGGAGCAGGCATCGTGGCGTAGCCAGCAAAGCCGCTGCCTGCGGCACCAGCATCCCATATGGGCACTGGTTCATGTCTCAGCTGCTCCACTTCCAATCCAGCTCCCAACCAGTGCAGCTGGAAAAACAGTGGAAGATGGCCCAAGTCCTTGGGCCCCTGCACCCACATGGGAGACCTGGAAGAAGCTCCTGGCTCCGGCTTTGATCTGGCCCAGCCCCAGCCATTGCGACCAGCCGTGGAAGATCTCAGTCTCCCTGTGTCTCTCCCTCTCTCTGTGTAATTCTGACTTTCAAATAAATAAGCAAATCCTTTTTTAAAAATGAGGACACCAGAGTTTTGTTGTTTAGGGAATGAACGTTTGGCGATGCTGTTGCCTGCTGCTATTGACATGGGAAGCAGAAAATGTGCTGTCGTGGTGCCGTGGCTGGGGACTTTCCAGCCAGAGCGTTGCAGGTGCCACCTGGTACCTTCTTGCTACTCGAGAAAGCCAAGGCGAGGAAGAAATGTCAAGCATGAAAGAGCTGGGATTGGAGCGTTTTGAAATTCTCAACCTCCCTGTGTAACAAAGAATTAACACTCCCCAAAGAGAAGGCTGGCCTTTGTCTCAACTGAGAGGTAAACTCTAAGCCCCCACAGCCTCCCTGGAGAGACAGCTGTGTTATTCACTGTGGGCACCTTGGACAACACTTAGTAGTTCATGCTAATGAGGTGACTCATGATGGGCTCCCTAGATGGTTTATGCTAATGAGGTGACTCATGATGGGCTGCCTAGATGGTTTATGCTAATGAGGTGACTCATGATGGGCTCCCTAGATGGTTTATGCTAATGAAGTGACTCCTGATGGGCTGCCTAGACAGTTTATGCTAATGAGATGCTGGGGGCTGGCCATGCCCAAAAGAACAACCAGGTGATTTAAGGGTTAGGGCTTTGCACCGCGAGAAATCAACTTGACCTCTAGAGGTAAGGCTGGGGATCGAATTCAGTTATGTGGGTAATGACCACGCCTACGTAATGGAACCCCAATTTAAACTCTGGACACAAGTTGGAGTGAGCTCCTGGGTTGGCAGCACCAATGCTGGGAGGGGAACAGGATTCTAAGGACATGGTAGCTTCCTACTGGGAGCTGCCCAGCCCCCGACCCCACCCCATGCATTTCTTCCTTTGATTCTTATTTGTGCTCTTTTTATTTTTTATGTTTTTACTTATCTAAGACAGAGACAGACAAACACACGGAGCTCCTACTCATTGGTTCACTCCCCAGATGCCTGCAACACGGCCCAGGGCTGGGCCAGGTCAAAGCTGAGAGTCAGGACTGTGCCAGTCTCCCACACGGGGGGCAGGGACTCATCCCTTAAACCACCACCTGCTGCTCCCAGGGTCTGCCTTAGAGGAAGCTGGACTGGGAACTGGAGCTTGAGCTCAAACCTGGGCAGTGGGACCGGGATGTGGGCACCCCAAGGACGTCTTAGCTGCTGCCCTCAATGTCCCTGACTTGATTGCCAGAATAACACTGCAGTTCTAAGTCATGCGCAGTGCTGGTCTCTGCAAATGCCTAGCGAGTTAGCACACCAGAGGGAATCTGTGCTAATCTCCCAACTGGCAGGTAGCCGCTTGGCAGTGAGGCTCACCCTGGAGGTCCTCAGACTTGGGGCTGATGTCAGAGGTCTTGGGTAGCCTTGGCAGGCTGGAGGAGCGACAGTACGCTTCACCTTGACTGACTGAAGGGACCCTTTGGATGGCGAAGGGTGCTAAAGTTAAATGGGGTCTGAGCGAAGAGAGACTCAGGGAAGCATGGGCTAAGGCGGGAGCTTGGCAGCGACTGGAGAACTCCTGGTTAAGATTTTGGAAAGAGGCGGCCGGCGCCGTGGCTCAACAGGCTAATCCTCTGCCTTGCGGCGCTGGCACACCAGGTTCTAGTCCCGGTCGCCCCTCTTCCAGGCGAGCTCTCTGCTGTGGCCAGGGAGTGCAGTGGAGGATGGCCCAAGTGCTTGGGCCCTGCACCCCATGGGAGACCAGGAGAAGCACCTAGCACCTGGCTCCTGCCATCGGATGAGCACAGCGCGCCGTCCGCGGCAGCCATTGGAGGGTGAACCAACGGCAAAGGAAGACCTTTCTCTCTGTCTCTCTCTCTCACTGTCCACTCTGCCTGTCAAAAAAAAAAAAAAAAAGATTTTGGAAAGAGGCAAGAGAGTGCCTCAGACCCCTCCAGTCAGACTCTGAGGAGTGGGAGGGACCCCCCCCCCCAGATCTGCATCCGATAACAGCCGGAAGCCAAGTTAGAGCAGCGCTTATCTCTGGGTGACCTGCGCCTGAGGCTTGGGTAACAGAGTGAGCTCCCAAGAGATCCACAGAGGGCTCACAGAGTTGGTTTTGTTCTAAAAATGAGGATTACATGAGCAGGGACACTGCCAGCGTGGGTGGGAGCAGACACAGCCGGTACCACATGCAAAGAGGCGTCTAGAGGCAGGCAGCAGAGCGAGAAAGCCTCAGGTGCAAACACGTTTCTTTGATGACCAAGAAGGGCTCAGGCGGGACGAGGAGCCCACAGGGCTGCACCAAGAACCACGGAGAACAGCTCCTGCAGAGTAGTGGGCATGCATCCGCATCAGCGCTCTTCCAGGGTGCGCCCAGGCGAATTTCGACACCGCTATGGGCCAGTGGCAGCCGTGGTGCAAAACCATTTCTGAGGTTGGGCTGTGAAAGGCTGTGGCTTCTCCCTGTCTGTCTCTCTGTGCTGGATTGCTGGTGCTGGGGGAAGCCAACTGCTATGTTGTAGAGACCCACACCATAAGGAACTCAGGCCTCCAGCCAAAGCCGGTGAGGAACCGAGGGCTGCCAACAGCTGTGTGTGTGGGCCTGGCAGCACGTGCTCTGACCATAAGCCTGCCTTCACCTGCGTGGAGACACTGAGCCAAAGCCACCAGCCAGCTGCTCCCAGGGACCCATTCTCACACACCATGGGCATATTACACATTAGCTGTTGTAAGGTGGTAAGTCGTGGGGCAATTTGTTATGCAGCAAGAAATACCTAATGCATCATGCCTCTGTTGTTTTAGCTAGCTGTTCAATAGAACATCTATCCAAACAGCCATCCAGTCAAGGAACTGACAGTCGGTCCACCTCTTTGATTATGTATTTAAATACCCATCCATCCAAATGTCTGCCTAAACATCATCCATCCACCTCCCATCCATCCACCCTCCCATCCATCCACCCTCCCATCCATACATCCATCCATCCATCCACCCATCCACCTATCCATCCATCCACCCATCCACCCATCCATCCATCCATGCATCCATGCATCCACCCACCCATCCATCCATCTACCCTCTCATCCATGCATCCATCCATCCACCCTCTCATCCATCCATGCATCCATCCACCCACCCCCCCATCCATCCACCCATCCATCCATCCACCCACCCACCATCTACTCACCCATCCTTCCTTCCATCCATCCATGCATCCATGCATCCTTTCATCAATCCACCCTCCCATCCATCCATCCAAACATCCACCCATCCATGCATCCATCCATCCACCCTCTCATCCATCCATGCATCCATCCATCCATCCATCCATCCATCTACCATCCACTCACCCATCCTTCCTTCCATCCATCCATGCACCCATGCATCCAACCACCCACAAGGTGCTCCTTCCATGCCTGTCTTACCTGAGCTGCCTCTAGATCTGTCTCCACTACCTCCAGGTCTTTCCCGGTGACAAAGGGTCTGTGTGCATTCTCCATGCCCACAAGTAGTTCATCTGGGAGATCAGCCTGTGGGAATCAAATTAGAGACTTAAGGGACTCTTGAGCTCGGAAATGTGCACAGTAAGAGGGTCTGGAGCTCAGGAGTAGCGGCAGGGGCCGCATGTCAGACAGCCGGGGCACCAAGGGTTCAAATGCAAGTGCAAAAAAATCTGGACCTGGGTCTTCAAAAGTCATTGTGCCCGAGTACGTTCAAGCGGACTTCACAAAGCTCAAGGCAAATGGAACAAAAAGTATGAATTTAGGGGCCAGTGTTGTGGTGCAGCAGGTTAAGCCACCACCTGGCAACGCTGGCACGGGTGCCAGCTCCTGTCCCGGCTGCTCCACTTCCAGTCCAGCTCTCTGCTAATGTGTCTGGGAAAGCAATGGAGGATGGCCCAAGAGCTTGGGTCCCTGCCACCGACTTGGGAGACCCAGGTGGAGTTTCAGGCTCCTGGCTTCTGTCTGGCCCAGCCCTGGCTATTGCTGCCATTTGGGGAGTGAAACAATGGATAGAAGCTCTCTTTCTCTCTCTCTGTCTCTCCCTCTCTCTGTGTAACTCTGCCTTTCAAGTAATACATCTTTAAACATAACAATTTTTAAAAGCATGAGTTTAGGAGCCTAGCAGTTAGGATGCCCACATCCTGCACTGGAGGACCTGAGTTTGATTCCTGCGTCTGACACGAGACTCCAGCTTCCCGCCAATGCAGGTGCTGGGGGTAGAAATGATGGCTCAAGTGGTTCCGGTCCTACCACCCAGGTGGGGCTCCTGGATTCAGTTCCTGGTCCCCGCCTTCTGCCTGGACCAGTCCCAGCCATTGCAGCAGATGGAATGCCTCTCTCTCTCTCTCTCTCTCTCTCTCTCTCTCTCTCTCTCTCTCTCTCTCTCTCTCTTTCTCTCTCTGCCTTTTAAGTAGGTGGAAATAAATGAACACTAAAAAGAAAAAGAATTTAAGAATGCACCTGCCCAGAATATACCACACAGGTGGTAAGTGGCAGATTCAAGACCTAAATCCATGTCTGGGTAAAGCAAGGTATGGGACACCCCTGACTCCAAGGTTGAAGTTCAGAGGGGTCTCCCATGCCAGTTCCAACCCCCCTGGGTTGGGGGCTGAACTCTGGAATTCTAAAAGTTGAAGAACCTAGAGTCCAGATCTCAAAGGAACCCCAACCCCATCACAGCCCCAAAACCAGCAAGGTTCAAGCCCAAGGCCAAGACGGCCTGGATGCTGAGGATGCCAGTGGGCGGGTCTGCTTACCGGAAGAGGACTCCGGGGGCGCCGCGGGGCTGACGGGGTGCTGGGGGCAGTGGCGACCGAAGCCCCATCCAGGATGGGCGCCAGGAGACGGCGGAGGTCGGGGCTACAGAAACGGCGGGGGTCAGCGGCCAGCACAGCCTCGCTCAGGGCAGGGGGGTGCAGGAAGGCCAGGATCCGGGGGCCACGGGGGTCTGCAGTACACGTGGGCACGGGGAGGACACAGCTGGTCACCTAGGGCAGGCTGAGGGCAGAGTCCCCCCCACACCAACCCCAGGGGACAGGCTGACATCTCCGACAAGCCAGCAGGGTGGCCACGGTCCTTAGAGCTGGGCAAAGGGTCGGGATTGGGGGGGAGGGGACACACTCCGTGGCCCAGAAGGTGCTGGGTCATTCAGCCCTGGGAAGTTCATCGTCTGGGAGAAAGGAGTGGCCCAAGCCCCCCAAGAGGTCCTCAGGCCCCCGGAGGTCAACAGGAAATGGAAGGATATCAAATCCCCACCGCCCCCAGGAACCAACAGGGAGAGAGGCAACAGCAGCCAGACCCAGGAGGATCAGGGTGACTGGAAGCCAGAGCAGTGAGTGGCGCCATGGCAGGATTCAGAGCCGAGGCAACAAGAGACTGAGCAGTTATGAAACCGGGAAGAACATTCTGGGCGGAAGAGATTTCGTGTGCAAAGGCCCTGGGGCATGAACACTGGGTGTGCGCCCAGGGAGCCAGTGTGGTGTAGAGAGTGAGAAGGGGAGGGAGGCGGGACTCAGGTCCAGCACAGTCTGGGCTTTCTCCCCCAAGGGTCCCGGGGGCACAGCCCCTGCTCAGCCCCTGCCCTGTGCCCATACCAAGTCTGTCCCCAGAGTGAGGACCCCCCCTCTGGGAGGCAGCGGTCCGCTGATGGTGTCGTCGAGAGTGTCGCTCAGTTTGCTCCAGGGACAGCACCACTCCGGTCTCTTCCACCCTGCTGGGGGGGTACAAGGCAGAAAGGGGGGGTGAGAGTCAGAGAGAGAAGGGAGGGTCCTTGGTGCCAGCCCGCAGCCCCCTCACGTCACGTCCTATCACGGGAAGCAGCTGTGTCTCGGGCTGGAGGGGGCTTTGCCACCATTCTTTGTTCCATGAGGACTTGATTTCTGTGGTCTGCTCTCTTATTATACGAGGGTGCTTCCGAAAGTTTGCAGAAAGGAGGGGCCAGCGCTGTGGCGCAGTGGGTTAACGCCCTAGCCTGAAGCGTCGGCATCCCACATGGTCACCGGTTCAAGTCTTGGCTGCACCACTTCCGATCCAGCTCTCTGCTATGGTCTGAAAAAGCAGTGGAAGATGACCCAAGTCCTTGGGCCCCTGCACCCCCATGGGAAACTCGGAAGAAGCTCCTGGCTTCGGGTTGGCACAACTCTGGCCGTTGCAGCCAATTGGGGAGTGAACCATCGGATGGGAGACCTCTCTCTCTCTCTCTCTCTCTCTCTCTCTCTGCCTCTTCTCTCTGTGTCTAACTCTGACTTTCAAATAAATAAATAAATCTGGAAAAAAAAAGTTTGCGGAAAGGGGATAAAAAGATTACTTTGGTGCAAAAAATTGTTTACGATTCCACGCATTCAAAGGTTGAGCATCCCTAATCCGAAAATCTGACACCCGGAAATGCTTCAAAATTCGAAACATGATGCCACATCAACATGATGCCACAGGCAGAAAATTCCACACCATGGAAACTGTGTTTCAGGCTCAAAACTATTTAAAACGTGGTGTACGCTGGGAGCTCCCACCTATGCCAATAAGGAGACCTAAACACAGGTGAAGGTAGCTCATCGGGGATACGCAAGCCCCAAAGGATCCAAAACCTGAGACACCTCCAGCCCCCAGCGTTCCGGATCAGGGATACTCAGCTTGTCACAGCATTTAAAAGAGAGTTAAGTTTGGCACTTCCCAAGCTCCATCTGTGGAAGGGAAGAGAAAAAACCTGACGTTCAGCACAGGCTGGGTGGAGAAGGAACGCTGGGGGCGGGGTGGGCGACACAGACAGAGGAGGGAGGCGCAGGGACAGAGCAGGCCCAGGGGTACGGGGAACCAATGCCTCTCAGTTGACCTATAAACATGATTCCGATAAATCCATTGATGAACAACAAATTTTCATATTCTTCATTGCATTACCAAGCATGAAGAATGCATAGGGCTATAGTTTTATGAATCAGGGTTTATTTAAGAGGCTTCTATTCATAGACACACTCAAGAGAACAGATTTATAAATACCGCTTCTGTCCCCTGCACCTACCTCCCCTCCGGTTGGCGGGCTCCAGCTGTGGGGACAGCCAGTACTCTAAGGGGTGGGGCGGGGCTGAAGACCAGCTCCTCATTTGCACCTCATTTGCATAGCAGCCCACCAGGCAGAATGCAAGTGGGCCTGGTCCTTCCTCCAGTTCTTTAAGACCGCTCCCCACTCTCACTAAACCCTCCCCTGGGCTAAAACATCCTAACTGAGCCTGCAGCCAGACCACGCTGATCCCCCTGAAAACACAGCACAACAGTCACATGTGTGCAGAGACACAGCCGCCACAGGCACACCCTCCGGGCAGGGGTGCTCACAGGCTGTGCACACTGGGGCTGGCACACCTGCCCACGCCCCACAAGCACTCACTCCACAAACTGCTCCTGGTCAGGCCGTCCTGTTAACTCTGCAGCCAGGGGCCTCGGTTCAAATCCCAGCTCCGCTACTAAACCTCTCCAGACCTGTATTTCCCTGTTGAGTAGGAGGCACAGCACCTCCTCCGCGGATCCTCAGGACGCATGGGTGTGTGTGCGATGCTGAGTCTGTGGTGAGCCCCACGGGTTTGCTATTATGATGCTTAAAGTTTTTTTTTTTTTAATTTAAGATTTTTAATTCGAGAGAGAAAGAAACACATACAGAGAGAGAGACAGGGTTCCCACCCACTGGAGCACTCCCCAAATGCCTGCAATGGCCAGGGATGGGGCTGGGCTGGGACAGACGCTGGGAGCCGGGGCTCCTACGTGAGTGACAGGAACCAGTTACGTGAGCCACCACCACTGCCTCCCAGGGTCTGCGCTAGCAGGAAGTGGAGTCAGGAGCCGGAGCCGGGAAGGAAAGCAGGCTCCCCAAGGTGGGACGTGGGCGCCTTAATCGGCTGCCTTCTGCTAAGACAGACGCCCACCCCTGCTACCACTATGTTTATTTTTATTGAGCAACCACTGTGTCTTGGGCATGGGGGACCCAGCAGAGAACAAGACAAACAAAGCTCCTTTGCCTTCACAGGGAACAAAACCCTGATGGGGAATTAAAAGGCCTCACCTGAAATATATTATTTGCATGTTAAATGTCTGTAGCTGCAAAAGCACGCTACACCTGTGAACTCTCCTATTCGAGAAGGAACTGGAAACCTGGCCGGTTGGAAAGGAATGTTCTAGAAGCATACACATCCCAGAAGATTTTTAAAAACTGAGTATAAAAAATTGGCTGGTACCGTGGCTCAATAGGCTAATCCTCTGCCTGTGGCCTGGCACCCCGGGTTCTAGTCCCGGTCAGGGTGCTGGATTCTGTCCTGGTTGCCCCTCTTCCAGGCCAGCTCTCTGCTGTGCCCCGGGAGTGCAGTGGAGGATGGCCCAAGTGTTTGGGCTCTGCACCTATATGGAGACCAGGAGAAGCACCTGGCTCCTGCCATCGGATTAGCGCGGTGCGCAGGCTGCGGCAGCCATTGGAGGGGGGAACCAACGGCAAAGGAAGACTTTTCTCTCTGTCTCTTTCTCTCACTGTCCACTCTGCCTGTCAAAAAAAAAAAAAACTGAGTATAAAAAATCAAAAATCGGTCATTTTCTGTTGATTACACAGGAAATCATCGTTGGACATTCTGCATCGTGCGAATTATTACAATTAATTTCACCTGCTTCTTTCTACTTTTTTTAACGTGGCTACTGGAAAATCCTCAATGGCACCGCCTTCAGTACATCACGACACGCAGGGGCCACACGCCGCGTGATTTTTCTGTATTTGACATTCTGGGAAGGGCAGGCCCAGGGGCTGCGGGGCCTCAGGCTGGTGACAGGAATGAGACTGGGCGCAAGAGCTTGTCCGCATGCATGGACAGCAGTGTGTGTGTTCACGTGGCCACACACGTTCCACGTACGGGGACAATGCACGCCTGCTCACACACGCACGCCTGGCACACACACACACACACACACACACACGCAGCTCACCTGATCAGGAAGTGGACGCAGACGATACTCTCGGACTGGGGGCCCCGGCCCCCGGACACCACCGTGGCCTGGGTCTGGGTCCACAGGTAGCCACCGCTCCGGGCCAGGAAGCGGTACTGCCCCGTAACTGCCTGGCCCTTGCTCAGCACTGGGGAGGCAGCAGGCAGGGGCCAGGGTCAGGGCCAGAGAGAGGGCTCCGGGGCCAAGGGGTGGGCAGGGGGGGCACTGGAGGGAGGAGAGGGCGGGGCCTGGGGACAGGGCACACGTACAGGTGTGGATGCTCTTGCTGACAGCGTCCGAGTCCAGCGCGTGGATGTACTCATAGGCGGAGCAGCCAATCAGGTCATCGGGGCTGTAGCCGGCCACCTCTGCGATCCTGGGGGTGGGTGCAGCAGGTTAGGGTGCGGGTGGCCGAGGTGGGTGAGGGCCGGGCCGGGGAGACAGGAGGAGGAGCGGCAGGGTTGCCACGGAGAAAGGGAAAGTGTGAGAAGCAGGAAAAGCGGAGCAGCAGGGCGGCCCCGGCATCCGGGTCCCCGAGGCGGGGAGGGGACCCCGCCCCCGAGGCGGGGAGAGGACCCCAGGGGGTCTCGAGGGGCCCCGGGGAGTCGCGGAGGGCTAGGAAGAGGGGGCAGGAGGGCTGGAGTGGGAAGCACCGTGGGGACGCACAGACGGACGTATGGGACAGGGAGGACAGACAGGCAGGGAGGAGCGCTGTGCTCGGAAGACGCGGGAACCCAGGCCTTGACTTCAGCCCCGGGAGCCATATGGGGCGGGGGTGGGGGGAGGGGAAAGGCAAAGCAAAGGAAGAAAAAAGGAGAAAACGAAAGAGACGGGGCCAGAAGGGAAGAAGAAAAAAGAGAAGAAATAGACAGTAGCCGTGACGATGATGTGTGTGCCCCGGCAGCGCACGGAGTGCCCGGCCGTACCACGCTCTGCACGGGACACACGGGGACACAGACAGGTGCAGTCCGCTGGCCAAGGCCACAGGGCCAGGATGAAACCCTGCGAACCCAGATGCTCCAGGAGGGGGGACAGAGGGGAGGGAGGGAGGGAGGGAGGGAGAGGGAGAGCATTCAAAACGCCAGTTTGAGTGCTTCCTGTGTGCTGAGCACAGACTAACTGGCTTTACAGGAATTCACTCAGTCGGGGCTGGCGTTGTGGCACAGTGGGGTAAGCCACCCGCTGCGATGCCAGCATCCCGTATGAGCAGTGGTTCAAATCCCGCCTGCTCCAGTTCTGATCCAGCTCCCGAATAATGCAACTGGGAAAGCAGCGGAAGGTGGCTCAAGTCCTTGGGTCCCTGCCACCAACCACATGGGGGACCTGGAAGAAGCTCCTGGCTCCTGGCTTCAGCTTGGCCCAGCCCTGGCTCTTGTGGCCACTTGGGGGTTAACCAGCGGATGGAAGACCTCTCTCTTGTGTCTCCCTCTCTCTTTGTAACTCTGCCTTTCAAATAACTAAATTTTTTTTTTTTTTTTACAGGCAGAGTGGACAGTGAGAGAGAGAGACAGAGAGAAAGGTCTTCCTTTTGCCGTTGGTTCACCCTCCAATGGCCGCCGCGGCTGGCGCGCTGCGGCCGGCGCACCGCGCTTGTCCTATGGCAGGAGCCAGGAGCCAGGTGCTTTTCCTGGTCTCCCCATGGGGTGCAGGGCCCAAGCACCTGGGCCATCCTCCACTGCACTCCTGGGCCACAGCAGAGGGCTGGCCTGGAAGAGGGGCAACCGGGACAGAATCCGGCGCCCTGACCGGGACTAGAACCCGGTGTGCCGGCACCGCAAGGCGGAGGATTAGCCTGTTGAGCCACGGCGCCGGCCAGTAAATTTTTTTTTTTTAATGAATTGACTCGTTTAAGAAAAGCAAGAGAAAGAGAGTGAGATACTAAAAAGATTCAGAGGGAGACACACACACACACACACTCATGGAGGGAAAATCAAAGACAAAAGAATGCCTAGAAATTATAGACAGACAGACACAGGAAGAGACAGACTGATGGACTGGGGAGGCATGGAGACAGGACAGAGAGAAAGGACCGGTGCTGGGGAGGCAGGGGAGGGAACACAGCCACCTCTCATCGCAGTAAGTGAACTTCATGTCCAGGCTGTGGCGGCTGAGGAAGGACCCCCGGCCCAGCGGGGGCTCCAGGCTGCTGGGGTGGGGGATGGCTTCGCAGATGAGCACCAGGCATTGCAGGGGAGGCTCCGCACGGGGGCTCCCGGCTGGGGAGGTCTGAGCAGGAGGCCTGTAGGCCCGCATGTGTCCGGAGCAGTGCAGCACCTGGGGGGGTCAGGGAGAGGCAGGCAGGATGCATCCGGAACCTGGCCCGCCCGTGAGCCTGGGGGATGTCTCCGCGGGCCCCGCGGGGAGTGGAGGACTCCAGACTCACTCAGAGCTTAGAGGACCCCCAGATTCCAGGCTGCAAACTCAAGGGGCTGAGGACCCCAGCTACAAGTACCCGGAAACCCACCTCAGGATTCCAAGGACCCCAACTCAGGGCCGCCAACCTCCCAGATGCCCGAAGGACCCCCCCCAGACGAAGCCTGGGAGACCCTAGGAGACTCCAATCACTCCCTGTGGGATCCTTAGGGGCTCCCGCCCAGCGCCAGCAGGCCCTGGGGCCCGCCCCCTCGCAGGCCCCGCCCACCTTCCAGGTGGCCGCCTTGAGGTTGAGGGTGCGCCCGCGGCTGGTCAGGGTGCTCTTCATGCGCAAGGAGAAGCTCCGCTCCGTGGGGGCCTCTGACTTCTTCCTGGACAGGCCTGGGGAGGCACAGGGTCAAGGCCGGACAGCTGCAGTGAGCCCAGCGCTCCCCAGCTAACGTCTCTGGGCTCCTCCCCCAAACTGGGACCTGGCACCAGAGAGGGCAATGGGGGGAGGGCATGGCCTCTCAGACCCCCCGGGGCGGGGCTGGGGGTCCTCTTAGGTCCCTCCGGGTTAGGGCAGGGCCAAGAGTCCCCTCAGACCCACCGCCCCGGGCGGGAAGGGGCCACGGGTCCCCTCAGTCTCCCATCCGGGATGGGCGGGACCATGGGGGGGGGTCTCCTCAGACCCGCCCTCCGAGGCGGGGCCACGCCCCTCTTTTCTATTGCACAGGAAAGGCCTGGGGAGGGGTGGGTGGGGCCTCAGGTCCCGCCTCTGCGAGGTGGGCACTCACTCGGCGGGGGGGTCAGGGCGTCCTGCAGCTCTTCTTGGTCGCAGGGGTGGACGAAGTCAAAGATGCTGTGACCAATGAGCTCCAGCTGCGAGGCAGGGGGCGGGGCGGGCGGCGAACTGGTGAGGAGTCTCTGCCCCAGCCCTCCCTCCCCTCCTCAGCACCCCTGTCCCCGCTCAGGAGCCTGGGGAACCGCACCAGCTAGCCTTGCGGTGCTGACCAGCCACGGTGCGTGTGCAGAGCAAAGACAACACACAAGCAAAACAAGGTAAAAACACGGTACAGGGACCCAGCAGGTTAGACCCCAGGCCCGTGACACCAGCTCCACTTCCAATCCAGCTCCCTGCCAATGCACCTGGGAAAGCAGCAGAAGATGGCCCAAGTGCTTGGGCCCTGCACCCATGTGGGAGACTCGGATGGAGTTCCTGGCTCCTGGCTTCTGCCTGGCCCGCCCTGGCTCTTGAGGCCATTTGGAGAATGAACCAATGGATGGAAGACCTCTGTGTGTCTGTCTGTCTGTCTGTCTGTCTCTCTCCGTAACTCTGCCTTTCAAATAAATAAATGAATCTTAAAAGTCAAGAGGGATGGCCTTGCAGCTCCCTGGAGGAAGACTATTCTAGAAAGAGGGAGCAGCAAGTACAGAGGCCAGAGATGAAACTCCACTCAAAACACACTCGTCCGGCAAGGCAAAGACCCAAATAAGCCTGGCGCTGGCATGAGGGCACACAGGAAAGGGACCCGCATCGGCTCACAGCCTGGGGGTCGGTGACGGTGGGGGTGGGGAGGAGTGAGATCCTGCTCCTCTGACAGCAGCCCCTGGAGCCAGCCTGGAACCCTGTGGAAGCCTGGGGCGCTCTGCTCTCTGCCTCCCACCACTCGGACTGACGGAGCGCGAGTCCCAGGGGCGGGGAAGCGAGGCGGGGGAAGGGACAGATGTTGGCCACAGAGATGAAGGATGGGATCGTCTCCTGCCGCCTGCTTTAGGGATGAATTCCGGTCAGCTCTCCGAGTGGGTGTTCAGCCCCGCAGTGAGCATGCCCAGTCCCACACTGCAGGGTCTGGGTTCAAGTCCCAGCTCTGGCTCCTACCAGCGAGACCCTGGAAGGCAGTAGTGGGTTCCTGCCGCCGGTGTGGAAGGTCTGGATTGAGTTCCTGGCTCCTGGTTGTGGTGGTGGCCATCTCCGTCTGCCTCTCAGTCTCTCCAATAAACACTCAGTTCTACTTCTTAAAGGTGTCCTTCCCATCCTCCCACCCCCATGGCCCCTGTCCCCACCTTTCTCCTGTCTGAGACCAGCATCCACCCCGGCCGCTCTGCCAACCTCTAGGCTCACTACCAGAGTGCCGTTCAAGTCCCTGGAAAGCAGAGGATGGTGGCCCAAGTACTTGGGCCCCCACCACCCACATGGGAGACCCAGGTGGAGCTCCAGGCTCCTGGCGTTAGCCTGCACCAGCCCTGGCCGCTGCAGCCATTTGAGGAGTGAGCCAGCAGAAGGAAAATCTCTCGTTCTCTTGCTCTGCCTTCCAATCAAATAAACAAGTTTTTAAAAAATAAAATGTAAATCTTCAAATGTAAATGTGGTTCTTCTTCCGCACGGCTTCTCCTCTGCTTACTCTCTCTCCCTGGCTCCCTGGGAAATAAGTTTCTGAATTTGACCCTGCGCTGCCTCGTCCGTGTCAATGTGTAGCTTTTCTCTCCTCCACCGCACCCTGTGCCCAGCCAGGTGAACGTCTTCACGTTCCCTAAGCGTTCTGCCGTGAGCGTTCCAATCGTCCCTGGTCCCACCACTCCCGATTCCCCTTTGGCTAGAGTCCTTTGGCTTTCAGCTCAGATGTCCTCTCCTCCAGGAAGCCCTCCATCCCCTCTCCCAGGCTGGGTCAGGTACCCGCCTCCTGGGGGGCTCCCATCCCAGCCCCGCTGTCCAGGGCTAAGCCTGTCCCGGTCCCCACTGCAGGCAGCCCCCCCTCTCACCTGACTGAGGCCCAGGTGTTTGCTGACATTCTCCGACAGATAAGCCATGTCCCCCTGGGCGGTGAGCACCATGACGAAGCCCTCCAGGGCCTTCAGGTAGCAGGCGTCCAGCGGCTCTCTCTCTGCTCCCGCCTGGTTCCACTCCCCTGGCGCGGGGGGACGGGGCATCTGCCGTCACTCGTGGGTGCACCCTGGCTAGCCTCCCTCTGCCTGTCCTCAATTGGAGAGTCTTCCAGGGAACCCCGGGGGAGTAGGCTAGAGTCCATGAGGGAGAGGACAGGGCCACACATTGCAATTGGGAAGGGATCCTAAGAGGTGGAAATCCCAAGGGTCAAGACTCTAATGGCCAACGCTGGGGATGAACGGGAATTCTGGGTGGGGAGTAGCTATCCTGAATCCCTGCAGGGCAGAATGTTCTAGAATTCTAAAGAATGCACAAGGGGCAGGATTTTAAGGGGCCCAAGCTTCCCAGGGAAGTAAGATTCTACGGGGCAGGGCAGCCTAATGGGCAGAGCCTGCTAGGGGATGACTCTACTTCTCCAATAATATATTTTCAGGGTCCTGGGATTCCAAAACGCAACACAGCAGGTCAGGCTGCTGCCTACGACGCCGGCATCCCCTGTAGCCGCACAATCTCACTAGAGTCCAGGCTGCTCCACTTCCGATCCAGCTCCCAGCCAGCGCGCCCGAGAAAGCAGCAGAGGAGGGTGGGCCCAAGTGTTCGGGCCCCTCCCTGCACCCTCATGAGAGACCCGGATGAAGCTCCTGGCTTCAGCCTGCCCCAGCCCTGGCCATTGTGGCCCTTTGGGAGGAGTGAACCAGCCCATAGAAGAGCTCTCTCTTTATCCTTCTCCCTTTCAAATAAATATATATTTTTAAAATTTTTAAAAATGTTAATTGAGTGAACGAGCGGCTGGGCCTCCAGCTCTTGGGGCGCCCGGGCTTTATAAGGGCACAGCCAGGAGGGGGGGGTCTCTCGAATGATAGATTTGCAAGGGGGCGGGACTTCCAAGAGCACCGGGCTCTGGCTGGCCTGGAAAGTGGCCTCCAGGGGGCGGGGCTTGCGGGACAGACAGCGCCGGGAGGCGGGGCCTCCGTGGACTGCAGCTTCCCGAGGGCGGGGCGGGGCGGCGCGGGGACGGGAATTCCCGCGGCCGGGCTCACCTGCGGCGCAGAGGCGGTGCATGCGCAGGTAGCTGATGGTCAGGCGCATGATGGAGGCCTTGTCCAGGTGCGCGCTGACGCCGCGCGCGAAGGGCAGCGTGTGCGCCAGCTGGTACAGAACCTCGGTTTCCTGGCTGCGCCGGCTGCGGGCCGCATCCCGGGACTTCTCCTTGCGCAGCTCCGTGCTCGACCTGCGGGCGCGGGCAGCGTTCAGGGGTGGCGTCCCCGAAGGGCACAGCGGTGGACGCTACGCGCACGTCGGGCACAGACCCCAGGGGCCCGGGCTCGCAGAGGGCAGAGCGGGCGCCGCGCAGGCCCCGCCGTGCGTCCCCGGGGCTCTCTGAAGCCCCTCCTAGCCCCGAGTTTTACCTGTCCCCGTGCCCGCCCATGCTGCCGTCCCCAGCGCCTCGCTGCTCGCTCTCTCGCTCGCTCCAGGCGTGCCCAGGGCCGCGCTGTCCCCTCCCTGACTTATCTTCAGTTTCTTTCCCAGGCTAGGGGCACCTAGGGGACCAGGGGCCTCCTGCTAGGAGGGGGCCCGGCTGAGCTGGCGGGGTGGGGGGGGCAGCCTCCAGGCTCCCCTGCCCTTCAGCCTCCCGGCACTAGGAGTGAAGATCTCACAGTGTAAGGACCCACCAGCAGGGGCCAGGGGCGTCCTGTCCAGCCCCTCGCCTCTCGCTGCGGGCTCTAAGCTCCTTGCACTACCTGCATTCTGACGGCGCAGGCAGTGCCGGGAGTGGAAGAATGACATCACTTGTTAGAAATACCTGCCACTTCCCCAGCCCTGTCCGTCCCGGCAGTGCCAACGCCCAGCGCACACCTGACGGTAACCGGCTGGACGCTCAGACAACCCGGGAAGACGTTAAGGGCATCATCATCCCCTTCGTATAGACGAGACCGCTGAGGGGCAGTGCTTCCCCCATAGGCGGAGAGGCCGGGGTGGACACAGGTCTGCCTGCACTCTTGGGTTTCCTCTTTATGGCCATGGGTTCATGGCTGGGTCTGTCTGAAGCTAAAGTCTCCATACTTTCCAAAAAATCGTTTTATTTGAGAAAGTCTTCCTACCCACTGGTTCACTCCCCAAGTGCCTAGGAACCCAGAATGAAATCCAGGTGTCCCACCTGGTGGCCGGGACTTGGCTACTTGAACCCTCACCTGCTGCCTCCCAGGGCGCCCATTAGCCAGAAGCTGCAACCAGGGAGTGGAGCCGGGACTCGAACCCCTGGCTCTCAGATATGGGCTGCAGGTGTCCGGCTTGGAGTCTAAACCACTGTGTTAAATGCTTGCCTTTTCTTCAAAACTTGTTTATGACATTCAGTACGGCCGCACAGTCTTACCTGCGTTGCAACGCTGACAAAAACCGTTACTAATAAATAAGCGGCTGTCCCTTGCTAGCCTTCGACTGTGGGGTAGTGTTTTCTCCGCTGTCTCCCCTGTGACCCACCCCAGGGAGGCAGGCCCTTCCTAAATTCAGGGGAGCAGAGGCCACCTCTGGGGTGGCATCAACCCCACCCCCTGGGCAGGAGAGGTGGTGGGGGGAGGAGTTTCCTGTCCAACTACAGAGAGAAAAAATAGCACTGGGGACATGAGGGTGGGCCGGGAGAAGGGGCCCGGCCTGAGTGGAGGGCTGGAGGGGGTGAGATGGGGGGCCCAGCCCCCTCCCGCCTGCCTGGAGGACATTCCGTCCTGTTCTGTCCCAGCCCTGTTTGTCTTCCTGCCCAGAGGGTGGGGGTGGGCGGGCCTGGCGGAGCAGGGGCCCAGACCGAGGGAAGAGGGAGTGGGAAGAGGAACGGGGGTGGGGCCGGCGCCACCCCAGGCAGCTGGACTCTGTAACTCTCTCTCCCAGGGTAGGGCTGCTACTTCCAGAGAAGGGGCCAGCTGGTGGCGGGAGAGGGACCCCCTCCTCCCAGCTCGGGGCCTGTTCTCGGGATGGTGAGATGGGAAGCGTGCTGGGAGCTAGCTGCTCTGGTTCGGGGTCCCAGCTCCCCGCTCCGTTGGCTTTGCACAAGTGCACACCCGCTTGAGCCCGGTCACCCCCAAGGGTTGTTTGGAGGAGGAAGGTGACTCCACAGAGGCCAAGAGCTTAGAAAACAGAGGCTGGCAACTGGCTGGTGCATCGGAAGGGTCAAAGTTGGGGTTCTCCCCTTGTCCAGGTCAGGGATGGCGAGCTGCGGCTGAGGACCCCCCGGGCACCAGAGTGTCCCGGACAGGTGCAGCGCACCTGTTAGGGCCGTCCCCGTGTTCCTGTGTTCTGAGGAAGCGGGACCAGTTGGCGACAGCATAGCTGGCCTGCTCCCTCACAGAGCTCTCACTGGAATATGGGGTGGCCCCCTCCCTGCCCCCCATCTGCTTCCCCCACTGGCTCCTTCGCTTGATCTGGGGTGGGGGAGGGGGAGACAGGACCCTTATTTTTTAGGATATGAAACAGGGGCTCAGAGAGGTAGCCAGGAAGCGGCGCGCTGCAATTCGCGCCCGGACCCTGGGGCCTGTGCTGTTAACTGCCGTGCTGTGGTGGGTGCCCTCTCCGCCCTGGGGGCCCCCGCCTGCCTTTGCCTAGTGGCCTCAGCCCCTCCTTCCCCCTTCTCTCCACCCCCCCAGCCTCCAGATCTCCCCAGCTGGCCCCATGCCCAGCCCTGGTCCAGCCCCTTGGCACTCTGCCCAGCTGGAGACGTGCAGCTGGAACCCTGCCACCCTTCCTCCGTGTTCTAGCCCAGAACAGAGGGCGGGGCCGGGAGGCCCCAGGGTGAGGCTTGGGGAAGGGGGGCTAGGGCCTGGCGCCCCTCCAGCCAGGAGGACGAGAAGCCCACCTCTTCCTTGCCCCGAAGCACTTGCCCCAGAGAGCAAAGGGAAACTGGAAGTGGGAGCCCCTGCCCCATGTTCAGGGCTGCTCTAGCCTCTCTCTCCTGATGCTTAGCTGGGAAGTGGGGGTCTTGGAAAAAGTGTAGAGAATCTGGGGGCTTGGGGAGCTCAGGGTGTGTCTTGGCAGGGACCCCCCCCCCTCTTAGCCCCACCCGGAGGTGGCCCGAAGGGCCAGAAGCAGGGTTTGGGTTTGAGAAGGGACTTGGGGTGCGGATCCAAGGGATTCTCTGTGACCTTGACTTTGCTTCTCCCAAGGACATGGTGGGTTGGTGGGGGCCTGTCCCCACAGCCCTCTTTTCTGGAATTCTCTGCCTTGGGTGGGCTCAGGGCAGTGTGTCCATCACACGCTTCCCAAGAACCCCCTCGCCCCGGGGTGAGCTAGCTGCGGGCCTGAGCTGGGGAATGGGATGGGGGCAAAGGGGCCCGGGGCCCACTCACCATCTCCCAGGCCCCCTTGGGCCCAGGTGCCATCCTGGGGGTGCAGGAGCGGACGGAGCGCGGCCAGGATCCGGGTGCGAGTTACGAGCCGCGGCGCGCGGCAGTGGGATGACACCACAGGAAAGGGCTGGCCTTGGGTGGTGAGGGGGGAGCACCCTGGCTCAGCCAGAAGCTCCCCACCCAGCCAGGAGGGGGTGCTGCAAGGGGCGGGGCCGGGGCTGGCCCAGCAGAGGTGGGCTGGAGTTCCCTGGTGGGCTCAGAGCCAGGGATTGGAATAGAATGGGTGAAGGGGAGGCGGGCTGGGGGGTAAAAACAGGGGTGTGTGGAGGGATCCAATCAGACCGGCGAAGCCAGGGAGGAGGGAAGAGGGGGAGGCTTTCTGGATGTCTCAGATTGGACAGGGAAAACCGAGAACCCAAGATGCTTCCTAGAGTCCCAAGGCCAGGCAGGTATCCCTGGCAGTGGTCCCAGAGCCTGGGTTCCCTGGATGCCCACAGAGCTGCACCTGCTGAGAGGTGAACCCCTCTGGCCAGGAGGAGCCCAGCTGGGCATTGCAGCCTGGGGCGTGGAGGAGGTGGAGTGTGCTCCCATCCCGATTGGCAGGGTCGCGGCCACAGCAACCCTCCCCCCAAGAGAAAGTGGGGTTGGGGCCGTGCTGTCTCAGCATCAGAGCCTGGCGGTGGTGGAGGGGTGGCAGAAGGGGCCAGGCTTTGGGAAGTGGCTCCAGCTCCCCTACCTGTTCTGGAACGGGGTCCCTTGCCAAAGGACATAACAAAGGTGCCCAGCAGGGGACACCCTCTGCCACTTCCAAGAGAACCCAGGGTTTGGGAAGCACCTCAGGAAGGGTCTCTTTCCTCCAGACCCCACGGGCTCCGTGCTCACCCCCACGGGGCTCCCTATACCCGGGAGAGCACCCCGCACCCCCCAGGATCGCCAGGGTCTGGTGTCAATGACCCATCCCAACTCTGGGGGGCTCCGAGGCCGGTGCGGTCCATGGCAGGAGAGAGACTGCGCCCCTCCAGTTCCGTCGGAGCGCGAGCTGCACCCAGAACCAGGCGGGGGTGCGAACCCGGGGTAACAGGAAATGGGGATCAAGACCCCGAAGCGAGAGGGGCGGGGCAGCCAGGGCTTCAGGGGTAGCCCCCTCGGCGGCAGCGGGGCGCCCCCCACCGCGCCCCGGGACGTCCTTGGTTCGCCGCCGCGCGCCGCCCCCGCACCCCTCAGCTCAGGGGTCCCCAGAAGGGGAGCCCGCCGACCCCCATCATGCCTGCTCCTGAACCCCAGTACCTTGCGCGCTGCAGCCCCAGAGCCATGGCTCGCCCGTCGCCGCTTGGAGCCCTCGGCGGCGGCCCCTAGCCCCCTCCCCTGGCCCCGCGAGCCCCCTCCCCAGCTCCGCCCCCGCCGCCTCATTGGCTGCGCGGCGCCCGGCCCGCGGCTCTGAATGGGCGGCGCCTCTGTCACTCTGGGGGGCGGAGGCGCGACTGGAGGCGACTTGGAGTCCCGCGGGTCGGGGGGGGGGCGCCGGGCGGGACACACCCCCAGCCACGCCCCTCGCCGCGGACTTCCTCGCCCGTGTCGCCCGCCCCCTCCGGCCGGGTCTCAGAAGTTGCAGCGCTAGGCCTTCCCGAAACCCACCCACTTCGCCCGGTTCTCCGGCCTCCAGCCTCCTGCTCTGTCACCCTCCACTGCCCGCCCCCGGGCGCGCCCCTCGACCCCCACGTCCCCAGCCCCGCCTCCTGTTCTCTCTCTGCCTTTGCCCTTGAGATCCCCACCCCCGTTCCACGCGCCCTCGCCCTGGGGGGCCCCCACCCCTCCCTCTCGGTCCCCAGCCCATCCCCCACCTCGCCCCTCTCTTCCCGGCAGGGCGCCCTCTGCAGCCGCCCCCCGCACCCCCTTCCCCGCAAGCCTCCACCTCCACACCACCCTGAGCTCTTTGCTTCCTTAAAAAAAAGATTTATTTTATTTGAAAGGCAGAGTTACAGAGGAGGGAGGGAAGGAGAGAGAGAGAGAGAGAGAGACAGAGAGAGATCTTCCATCTGCTGGTTCACTCTCCAAATGGACGCAAGTTGGGCCAAGCTGAAGCCAGGGGCCTGCAGCTCTGTCCAGGTCTGGCACGTGGGTGGCAGGGGCCCGAGCACCTGGGGCATCCTTCAGGACAGCTGGGAGTCCAAGAGCCCCCCCACAACTCCTGCCTTGTTCCTATAATCCCCCGTTCAGGTTCCCACGGATGAACACTGAAACTCCTGTCAACTAAACTCGTTTAATCCAAAGAGCAGGGGAGAGGCTCAGGCCTCCCAGGATCCTTGACAGATTGGCTGGAAAGGGACTGCAGAGTGTGGGGGCGGGGCCAGTGCTGATGGACAGCCTGGGGGACCAGTGTTCCGAATGCACTTTGGGAGGGAAGAGATTCCCATTGTGCTATGTTCCAGGCAAGTCCCGGCTCCGGGCATTTGCACTTGCTGTCGCCTTAGCTTGGAGTGTTCCAGCCCGGCCCCCCAAGCTCACAGTGCACACTGGGTCCCCCCAGCATCCCACTGAGGTCTCACCCATCAGCGCTGTCTGTCTCTGTGGGTGAGCTGACCTCACGTGCTGACGCTCACACATCTGTGAGCTGGCTCCGCTGGGGTGGCTGAGAGCCGGGAGCTGAAGCCTGGTGCTGCCTGCAGGGGGCCTCGCTTGGCGCTGTGGCTGGAGCGCCCACCTGCGAGTTCAGGGTGGCTGCTTGGGCTTCCTCCTGTCACGTGGCTGGGTCCCAAGGGCAGCTGGGAGGAGAAAGAGGGAGAGACGGGAGGGGAGGGAGAGAACAGGGAGAAACCACATGTTTCAGTCCAGCCTTGGAAGTCACATGGCGACTTGCACTCATTCTTTTTCTTTTTTTAAAGGTTTATTTTATTTATTTGAAAGAGAGCCAGAGCGAGAGAGGTCTTCCATCTGCTGGTTCACTCGCCAAATGGCTGCAATGGCCAGAGCTGCACTGATCCAAAGCCAGGAGCCAGGAGCTTCCCCCAGGTCTCCCACGTGGGTGCAGGGGCCCAACGGCTTGGGCCATCTTCCACTGCTGTCCCAGGCCATAGCAGAGAGCTGGATTGGAAGTAGAGCAGCTAGGACTCGAACCCGCGTCCATATGGGATGCCAGCACTTCAGGTGGGGGGTTTTATGTTCTTAAATGTTTAGCTAAAAGGAGAGGGAAGCAGCCCAGCCTCCGCCTCTGGATGATAGCGCCAGCTCCCACAGGGAGGGCAGGTGGCCTCTGTGCAGTGTTGCTGGGACACGCCCTGGGGGCTCGGCCTGTGAGCCCCACCAGGCAGGCGGAGCCGCAGTCGGCGCTGCTGGGTGTCGGGGAACAGAGTTCAGCGACAAAACCCCAGAACCGTGCGCCCCCCACCCCCTATCTTTTAAAGGTCCTGGTTCCTGGTTCCTTGCACAGAGGCTGTGGTCTGTTGGTTTGACGTCTGCTGCTTGTGCTCGGCGCACCAGCGCCCCCTGGAGGAAAGGCCCTGGGTTGCCTCTGAGAGGACAAGAGGGTCTCTCCCCAGGGCCCAGCACCATCGGCCCCTCCTGCACCTGCCTCTCAGACCTCAGCGGCCGGGGCCGTCCTGAGCAGAGCCCGAGTTGGGCCGCTGTCACTGTCGGGGACATCCTGTGGTCATGGGCAGCCGGCTGCTTTTATTCAATCCAATTTCAGAACGTCCCTTAGAAAGGAAAACAGACGTTTGACTGGGGATTGTCTTACGAGCATTTGCTCTCAACTCTGGATTCCCCAGTGGCAGGAGGGCGTGACCCCGGGTGACCCCGGGTGACCCCAGCGCTGGCCTCCCGCAGGGACTCTCGGCTCTGATCAGCTACAGGTGCACAGCCTGCCAGCCACAGGATCTGAAAGGGAAGTTCTCTCAGCGGATTTCCTCGTGGCAAAACACAGCCCGAGCGCTTACCCACGTCCCAGCCTGGGGAGGCCGGCTCCTGACCCCAGCTTCCTCCTAGCGCAGGCCAGGGGAGGCGGCTGTGATGGCCCACGTGGGAGATCTGGGTGGGGCTCTTGGCCTTGACCTCAGCCTGGCCCAGCCTCCTAGCCACTGTATTTTGGGAGAGTGAGCTGGTGGGTGGGAGCTTTATTCCTCTCTCTCTCTCTCTCTCTCTCTCTCTCTCTCTTTCAAATAATTAAATAAAAATTAAGAACAAGCACAAAAACACCAGGCTGTGTGGATGCAGGTTCCACCCTGAACCACACGGGGGCGCCACGCACGCGGCTCCACACAAGGCCTGGATTCTCCGTGTGTTTCCTATGTCACACGTAATGCGCTGAAATGATTTTTAAGTCGGGGATTTTCTGCAGACGGATTATGCCGCAAGTCCCGTTTCCCCACAGAAGGAATGCTACCAGCCACTTAGGGTTAATTTTTGTTTTTTCCATGCAAACATTTCTCTATTTATTCCAACATTTGTGTTGTTGTTTAAAATTTAAAATACTTTTATTTATTTACTTTATAGGTAGAGTTACAGAGAGAGAGAAAGAGAGGTCATCCATCGGCTGGTTAACTCCCCAATAGGCCACAATGGCCAGAGCTGCGCCGATCTGAAGCCAGGAGCCGGGAGTCTCCTCTGGGTCTCCCACACGGGTGCAGGGGCCCAAGGACTTGGGCCATCTTTCACTGCTTTCCCAGGCCACAGCAGAGAGCTGGGTCGGAAGATGAGCAGCCGGGACTAGAACCAGCGCCCAGTGGGATGCCAGCGCTTCAGGCCAGGGCGTTAACCCGCTGAGCCACAGCACTCCCCGACCTAATATACTTTTTTTTTTAAAGATTTGTTTATTTGAAAGGCAGAGTTACAGAAATGCAGAGGCAGAGGGAGAGAGAGACAGAGAGACAGAGAGACAGAGACAGAGGTCTTCCATCCGCTGGTTCACTCCCCAAATGGCTGTGTGGCCCAAGCTGTGCTGATCTGAAGCCAGGAGCCAGGAGCTTCTTCTGGGTCTCCCACGCGGGTGCAGGGGTCCAAGCACTTGGGCCATCTTCTACTGCTTTCCCAGGCCATAGCAGAGAGCTGGATCAGAAGTGGAGCAGCTGGGACTGGAACCAGCACTCATACCGGATGCTGGCGCTGCAGGTGGCGGCTTTACAAGGTGGCCACAGCGCTGGCCCCTGTTATTTTTAAATGGGTAACCAAATCTTACAATTCCTCAGCTTCCATTTCTATCCCGCGGGTACGGAGAGGCGGCCAGCGACGCGCTGGGCAGCCCCTCCCCCGCTGGGGAAGCAGTGGAGCCCCGATGGTTTGCAACCAGCCGTGGAGGGTTTCTTTACACTGTGGGTTGGCCGACGCTCTGCGAGGTTTTTTTTGCTCCCGCGGAAGGCCGTTTCATCAGAGCGCCACTGGGAGACCCCCCCCCCCCAAACCTTTGGGATCCACAGATGATTGGAAGCTGCGAAGCCCTAACCAAGCCTGGAGCGCCCTCTGGCGGTAGACGTTGGGATGTCTCTGACACTGGGCGCACCTACAGTACTCACCTGTGTACATGTGTGTGTGTGTGTGTGTGTGTGTGTGTGCGCGCGCGCGCGCACTTGGAGGTGAAAAATAGCCCACAAATAAAGGCCACATGGGCTGCATCTTTCAGTGGCTTTATTTCACATGCTAACTTCTCCAATTCATCGAACGATTGATTATAAGTTAAGAATTGTTATAGGCCGGCGCCGCGGCTCACTAGGCTAATCCTCTGCCTGAGGTGCCAGCACACCGGGTTCTAGTCCCGGTCGGGGCGCTGGATTCTGTCCCGGTTGCCCCTCTTCCAGGCCAGCTCTCTGCTGTGGCCCGGGAGTGCAGTGGAGGATGGCCCAAGTGCTTGGGCCCTGGACCCCATGGGAGACCAGGAGAAGCACCTGGCTCCTGGCTTCAGATTGGCGCAGTGCCGGCTACGGTGGCCATTGGAGGGTGAACCAATGGAAAAGGAAGACCTTTCTCTCTGTCTCTCTCTCTCACTGTCTAACTGCCTGTCCAAAAAAAAAAAAAAAAAAAAAGAGAGAGAGAGAAAGAGAGAGAGAGAGAGAATTGTTACAGAGAGTTTATGTCCTATACTCTAATCCTCAACCTATCCTGAACCAGTCATGAATCAGAGGATGACATAGAACCTCACCACCTAACCTCTGAAGATTTTAGCGAGTGATCCTTGCAAGCAGGGGCGCCCTCCTCACATAGCCAGGCCCAGGATCCGGGAATCTAATGAGACGCTGTTGTACCCGAACCCAATTCCACTCAAACGGCCTCACCAAGTATCACTCTCTGAGCCACATGTGACGTTCATTTGTCTGAATGGATTTTGGCTTTCATGCCCTATCATTTTTGGAGATTACTGGTCATTTTATTTATTTGAAAGGCAGAGTGACAGAGAGCGAGCGAGAGGGAGAGGGATCGTCCATCTGCTGGTTCACTCCCCAAGTGGCCGCAACAGCCAGATGAGGGCCAGACCAAAGCCAGAGCCAGGAGCTTCTTCCAGGTCTCCACGTGGGTGCAGGGGCCTAAGCACTTGGGCCATCTTCCACCAGATGCACCAGCAGGGAGCTGGATGGGAAGTGGAGCAGCCAGGACTTGAACTGGCACCCATATGGGAAGCCAGTGTCACGGGCGGTGGCTTTACCAGCTATGCCACGGCGCCGGCCCTAGGGAGGGGCCTTTTACTGGTTAATCATCAGCAAATGCAGGCTCCACTTTGTCACACACTGACCAGGGGGCACCCACATTCCCGTGTCTCACCTGCTTCTCTGCACAGGTGAAAATCCTGTCTCGTATATGGGCCTGCTTTACAGAAATGCTTAGTTTGCATTTTCACTAATTTGAAAGGCAGAGCGACAGAGACAGCGCGAGATCTCTCCCACCCCGGGGGGGCCCACTCCCAGAACGTCCCTAAGTGCTGGAGCAGTGTTGGACCAGGCGGAGGGCAGGAGCCTGGACCCGAATCCAGGCCTCCCATGTGGGCGGTAGACACCGGGTACTTGAGCCATCATCTGCTACTTCCCAGGGCCATTAGCAGGAAGCTGGGTGGGAATTGGAGGCAGGACTGGGGCCCAGGCATTCTGAAACGGGGTGTGATTGCTCAAAGCAGCGACTTGGGTGCTGGGCCAATTATAATAGCCCGAACCCCTGGGTGTCCAGACTGGAACTTTGAGGATGACTATGCCCCCATCTGCCACAAGGGGGAGCCAGATCTGCACCAATTACTCAGAGTGGGGCCTTGGAAGCGAGACTCAACCCAGTGTCAAATACTGGGCCGGCTGCTGGGGGAGCCGGAAAGTTCCGTGTAAATCCAGATATCCCCCTCCAAGAGGGGGCTTCTGATGGATTTCCCTGTTCCGCACGATCTGCGTGATCTGGGGGTCTCCGGCAGCTGCTAGCACTGTTCAAGTGTGGGGGCCCCCAATCACTCCACCCTTGTGGGTCCTGGTTGGAATGTGGGTTTCCTCTCCACGGTGGGGCACCTGGGCAGAGTCCCTCTAGTCTTGGACTAGGTGTGGGCACTGCCCCGCTCACAGGAAGCTCACGCTGTGTTCAAGTGACCGCTCGACCTCGTGAGCCTTGGGTTCCAATTGGTTGCAGCTCCTGTAAATATCTGCCTCCAAACTACAGGATCAAGTTTATGGAATGAAGTGCTAGAAAGTTCTAGAAAGTTCTATGAGGGATTATGTTCTCCAGTTACTCTTGGGCCTCTAAGGGTGCTGGTGCTAAGTCCTCCTTCACTGAAACACTCAATAAACCCAGGCATCCCAGCACACTTAGCGTGAGTGTCACATTCAGGGTGAAACTCCAGAAAACTCGGGATATCGTACACAGACCGACTGGATCAAACCACACCAGAGTCTTGTTTTCCCCGGGGAATAAAGGAAACCAGGGTGGATAGCTCCAGAACTGGGAGCGAAACCATGAAGAACGAAGCAGGTTGATTAACCAAGGCAGTGAGAGCACAGACAGTGGCGGTGCCCGGACAGGGCACGGAGCTGCCGGCCCCCGCCTGGCATCGTGGAGTCCGAGTGCGGCTGACCTCTGACCCCGTGCAGGGGTCAGGGGAGTTGGACGCCAGGTCAGCCCTTTCCTCCTGGCTTCTGAAACGGCCAAGTTCAGGAATCTCGTGTGCCCCGAGTCGGTGAGGAAACTCAGAGCAGGTGCGCTGAGACTGTCAGCTCCAGCACAAGGGGGCCCCAGGGGCTCGGAGGAGGAGGACTTGAACTTCATGTCCGGGGCACCAGGACCCTGTCCTAAGCAGACGGCGTGATCTGACCAGTGTTTGTGGGACTTCCCTGCGTCTGCCTGCTGTGAGGACAGTGGACGGGCGGCTGGGTGGAGGGGCAGTCACCGCCTGACTCCCAGGGTCCTGTAAGGGAGGGGCCCCATGCTGCCCCCACTTTGGAGGGGGCCTTGGAGGAGGGGCCCCATGCCGCCCCTGCCTCTGGCTTCCCTGTCTAGCAGGGTAAAGCCACGCCTCCAAACAGTGCCTGGTGCCAATCTGATCGCTCGCCTGAGTTGTTTTTGAAAAATCAGGGCTCGGTGAGTGTGCGCTGCACGGTCTTATCAGATAGGCTGCCTTGGCACTCTCTCCTCTGTCGCTCACGGGGCGAAATCGCTTCTGTTTTTCTTTCCCAGGGAAAGTCAGGAGCGGAAAAGGCTCTGGGCCCGGAACAGCCTCGTGCTCTGATCAGCGCTCCCGACTTGGCTGCCCCAACATGTCTCCCCACGGAGGCGCGCACCCTCCACGGCCCCGTTCCAGGCATTCGGGAGTTTCGTGAGATGGCTCGAGGCAGGACGGCAGCCAAGGGTGCTGTGTCTGCCAAGGGCTGGAGTTAGGCAGAGGCCTGCACAGCATCCGGGGCAGAGAGAGCGCGAGCGAGCAAGCACGGGCCCGGGCAAGGCTGGGCCTGTGACCCCGAGAAGGGGGGCGCCCGGCCGGCCGGTCCTCCCTGACCTGGCCCCTGACCCCCCTCATGGCATCACGGACGAGTGGATGGAGGTGATGACGGACAGGAAGACCTCCGTGCCGGGAGGGTGGAGGGGCACTGGGGCTTTGGGGCCAGATAGCTCTGGGTTCAAATCCCGTCCTCACCCTTTCGCAAGTTGCCACAACGGCTTTTGCACACAACACTGGACAAGCGCCCTTGAGCCTCTTCAGCCCCCTGTGAGGAGGGGAGTCCCGGGAGCCCAGCTCTGGGAGGCAGCACCCCCTCCTCCCCACCATGGCCTTGGCTGAAGCCAGTCCCCGGGTGTGGAGGTGGCTGGAGAGAGGCAGTGTTTGTGGATGGCGAGCGCAGGAGCCCCACATCCGGGGCCGCTTGTTCAGTTCTCTCTCCTCGCTTCCTGCCTGCAAACTGTTGGTCAGGGTCCCAGGCTGCACTCCTGGGGTCTCCAAGCACCATGGCCCAGGGAAGGTAAGGCCCTGCTCCCACACACCTGGACAGGAGCTAGGGGGGAGGGACCAGGTGGGAGTGGGCGGAGCCGGCAGAGCCAGGGCCTTAACAGAAAGCTCGGGGACCTGGGCACTTCCGGCCTCCCCCCCCCAGGAAGCAGGAGTCCCCCTCCTGGTGGTGGGGGGAGTCCTCTCCACCTGCCCCAGGGAGCCCCACCCAGGGCCCAGGAAAGAATGTGCTGGGGAATGTCAGGCATGCAGCAGGGGGGGGGCGGGGCTCCCAGGTCCAGGAGTGCCCTCCCCTCTGGCTGCCCAGGAGGAGGCTTTGTCAGTTTGCTCAGTCTCAAGGTCAGCATTTCAGGGACTGATGAGCTGCTGCCTGTGGAGCCTGCTGGTCACGCTGGACCCCTGTCCTGCTTGTGTCCTCATAACACAGTCGGGGCAGAGGGAGAAAAAGGTGGGGGAGGGGCCAGCGCTGTGACGGAGCTGGTGAAGCAGCGCCAGCACCCCACAGGGGAGCCGGTTGAGTCCCAGCTGCTCCACCTCCGATCCAGCGCTCCGCTGTGGCCTGGGAAAGCAGCAGCAGATGGCCCAAGTCCTTGGGCCCCTGCACATGTGTGGGAGACCTGATGGAGCTCCTGGCTTCCGTGTGGCCCAGATCTGGCTGTTGCAGTCATTTGGGGCATGAACCAGCAGATGGAAGACCTCTGTCTCTGTCTCTCTTTCAGCTCCTGCCTCTCAAACAAATAATTAAATCTAAAAAAAAACAAAACAAAACAAAAAAACGGTGGTACAGTGCGGGCACCTTAGCGCCTCTTCGAGTCCTGGTCCCCAGTGGAAAAAACCGGGGCCCCTCCCAAAGGGGAGTGGCTATCCAGATGGCTCCTCCCCCACCCAGGTCCCAGGACACCCAGCTAGCACTGTGGAACGCCAGGAAGAGATGCAGAAGCACCCAGGAGCCCAGCTGCAAGGCCTTCTGGGAGCCTCTGCAGACAGAGGGGCCGTGAAGGGGGTGGGCCAGGTGCCAGGTGCCACCCACCCCATCTGCACATGCCCAGGGCCCCCTGTCCCCTAACCACAACCCTGTCTCCCCGCCTCACCCCAGCCACATCACCCCTCTGATCCGCATTGTGCACCGTGGCGGTCAGCGGCTGTGTCCACACGTGGGGAAATCCCAGTCTGAATGAACAGCAAACTGGGCGACCTCTGAGGTCACTGCGGGCCTCGCTCACACACACTCACACACAGGACTGGGACTCTGATGCCCCCGGTCAGGGCCCCGCTGTCCTCGCTCCCGGCTCCCGGCTGCCCCTGGTGGTCAGTGGTGGGAGCACACGCGCTCACGCAGCGCCCCGTGCACGGACCCAGGGCAGGCGCTCATTCCCGCACAGAGCCCGCCCTGCGGGAGTCCCTGATCTCATCCTGCACACGGGGCACCGGAAACGAAAAACAGAAAACCAGGCCTTGCGCTCGGGAAGCCCCCGCGGACGCCCGAGGCCATCGCCCTGGCCAGGGTGCGTCTCCGACTTCATTCGTCTCTGGGACTTCTGGGCAGAACCCGCACCGCCTGCACCCCACCAGACTCAGCAGGGGACAGCGGGGTCTCCGCGGTGCTGGACCACGCTGCCAGGGGGCAGGAGGCTGAGAGGCCGCCAGGGCCACGCTCCCAGGGGACTGGAGGCTGAGAGGCCGCCAGGGCACGCTGGGCCCCTGTACCTCTGCCTGCTCCTCCCGCGTGTGTCTCGCGATGACCTCATAGCTAATTTTGCTGGGAACTGCGGCCTCAGGGCAGGAACCCAGGACTGAGAAGGCTCTGAGCCCCGCCCCGCCCCGCCCCCTCCTGCAGGGGCCCTGGGGCTCCCGGTGCCTGGGTCCCTGCAGCTCTGCACAGGGTTGGGTGAGCAGGGGCAGGGCCGTGCCCGGGGCCCCAGACGTTCCCCAGCTTCCCAGGGAGCGGGGGAGGTGCAGCCGCTGTGTCAGGGCAGGCGGGGTTGAGTCAGCACAGGCCGAGCCAGGCCTGTCAATCATCCACTCACTGCTCATTCCTGGCGTTGGACTCTGTGCTCATCGATGCTGGGCCACAGTGTGACTTAGTGCCAGGCCTGCTTCTCTTCCCAGTGGAGACCTGGAGTGGGCGGGGCTGGGACAGGGGCTTAGGGCACCAGGGAGGGCTTCCTGGAGGAGGGGACTTGGAGGGGCCTGGGCAGCCCAGCTTTGCCCTCTCCTTGCTGGGGCTCCCAGGGTAGAAGGCAGGGGAACCCACAGAAGGAGCCCATCCTTGTAACCCTCTTCCTCCAAGGGAAGTCATTCCTAGGTTAGCCCGCCCCAGGGGCTTAGCCCAGGGTGTGCAGTATCCCCCAGGGGACACAAGCCAGAGAAAGCTGCTGTGCGCCCGGGTGCGGTGCAGAGGGGCCTCCGTGTGCCCTACAGCTCTCCTGAGCTTGGGCACCACTTATCCTGCACCCTGGACTGCTGTGGTCCCTGGATTCCTGCCCGCGAGGCGTAACCCGCTCCCCGTCAATTGTCACACTTTCTGCCTCACTGGTCTCAGGTAAGCAGCAAGGGTCGGCTGAGACGCGGTGGGCTGGAGGACCCGCCTGGAGGACCAGGTCACCCCTGCGGGGCCAGCAGAGGCCCTAAGGAAGGGACAGGTGGCCTTGCCTGTTGGACGAGATGGAAAAAGTTCGTGAAAAACGCCTGTTCTGAAAACACTACGAATGGCTTCAGATTTCCTTAATTCCCTTTTCCCATGAATCATCACTGTCCCTTCACGAATGATGGCACTGGAGGGAGGGAGGGAGGCCCCTGCAGACGGCGACCGTGTGGGATCGCAGCAGAAGGAAGCCTGGGACAAGGAGGTCTACACGTGGGCGGAAGCACTGGCCACCCCCGGCCTCTCCAGGACAGAGACCTTATTGGGTAGAGGGATCCAGGTACCTTAACCACACCTGTCCAAGCTGAAACAGGTGGGGCCAGCGCTGTGGCACAGCAGTGCCAGCATCCCATAGGGGTGCTGGTTCGAGTCCCGGATGCTCCACTTCCAACCCAGCTCCCTGCTATGGCCTGGGAAAGCAATAGAGAATGGCCAAGTCCTTGGGCCCCTGCACACGTGCAGGAGACCAGGAAGAAGCTCCTGGCTCCTGGCTTCTGACCAGTGCAGATCCGGCCAACTGGGGAGTAAACCAGCAGATGGAAGATCTCTCTCTCTCTCTCTCTCTCTCTCTCTCTCTCTCTCTCTCTCTGCCTCTCCTTCTTTCTGTTTAATCTTACTCAAATAAATAAATAAACCTTAAAAAAAAAAAAAGGCATGAAGGTGTCACCAAGAGCTCCACCTGCTGGCCACTCACTGATGCACCTATCATCCTGACTTCAGGGCGGGGCTTCTCCCTGTGGGGGGGGAAAATGCATGTGTGTCACGTGACTCTGGACATTGGGGAGGAAGCTCTGAGGATGCCAGCTTGGGAGGAGCCGCTTCAGCTGCATGGATCGTAGGGGGTGATGTCCTGGGTCCCGCCTGCTGGGCTGTGCCGTCACAGCGGGACAAGACCATCATCACCGTGTGCCCCCAAACCCCATCACACAGCTCCATGATGTCACGTCGCTGGGAGGGAGGACGTCACACTCCTCATGCAAGACCTAGTCAGGCCGCACTCTCTGCTTCTCACAGTGTTTATGGAACATCCCGGGCCTTCTGCTATGAAGCAGGTGCACCCAGGGTTGACTGGAGGCAGGAGCCTAGGGGAGGCTGCGGCCGCAGAGATAGCCCTGTGGTCCCCAGGGTGCTGTAGGTCTAGCCTGAGCCCTGGGCTGTGTTGCCCAGCCCGTATCTCTCCCTGCCTCCCCCCGCCCCTTCCTGACAGCCACAGGATGGAGCAGGTGTGTCCAGACACTCGCCGGTGGGTGTGTCCCAGTGGGTATTTTTAAAATTCGACTGGAATAGCTGGAAAGTGGACAAGTGCTCACAGCACGGAAGCTTGTCAGCCATTGTGAAATCCACCTTGCTGTGGCAGATGTCATCACCACACCGACGCCTCCTGCTGAGTCACGGCCACGGTCAAGGATCACAGGAAGGGAGCCAGCTCCTGGCCCACGCACAGCGCTGCCTCTGCCCCTGCAGAGCCTCACTGTCCTCCCTACCTGCGCTGTCCACACTGGGTGGTCGCTGTCTAGAGACAAGTCTTCCACCTCCGCTGGACCTAGAGCTTGGCGAGGCAGGAATCGGGGCCAGCCACATCAGTCATGGCCATGTCCCCTGCTACGGGGGACCCAGAACCAGAGGATGCTCATGGGAAATGGGCGCTCAGCCTGCTGGTCCCCTCCACACAAGGCAGACACCGGACAAGGCCCAATGCGGGTTGCCCAGCCCAGCGACCTGCACATATCCTGGCCCACACAGCCTAGGAAGGGTGAGCAGGACTTGGGCTCAGGCACTTCCGGGCTAGCCCTGGTGAGGCTTCCCACGCCTCCAGGTGGAGCTGGGAGATCCGCATCCTGGGCCGGGGAACACAGGGAGGGAACCTCGGGACTTCCCCTCCTCACAAGCAGCAAACGAGGCCAGTCTTCCCCCTGGCCGCACCACCCGGCTGCAGGCAGGGGTTTGATGGAAGTTCTGGGTTACAGGAAGAATGGCAGTGGTGCAGGACATTACGGTGCAGGGGAGGGGTCTTCCAGCCCTAACAGCGGCACCTCCCTTCGGGTTGGGTGGGGCAGGGGCTCTCAGCTCCACCTGCACACTTTCAGCTCACAGACTGCTCCGGCCACGAGGTCTCAGGGTCCAGTACCTGCGTGGTCAGGACGGATCCCCGCTGGCCAGCACTGCCACCCAGCGACAACAGTGGGAACAGCAGCCAAAGCAAGGCTGAGACCCACAGGGGGAGGAGGTTTCCTGCAGGGATCCGGTTTTGACCTGGGATTCTCAGCCCTGCCCAGGAGGGGCCGTGGAGGCACTGCTGCCCCTAGGTAGGGTTCTCCACCCCGGGAGTCTGACAGCCCCCTCTGTGGCCCCTGCAGGACACGGCACCTGCTCTTTGCTATGCACAGGGGCCAGGGGGGATCCCTTTGGTCTCCCCTGCACCTGCCACCTGCCCTGCCCAACAGGTGACAGTGCTGTAGAGCAAGCCGCAGAGGCACTGGCTCCCTGGTTCTGAGCTGATCTCTGGGGCTGGGGAGAGCCCTGCTCTGTGCCTACACACACCTGCGTCAGGCCAGGTTCTAACAGGTCATGGCTGAGTGACCCTGGGGAGGTGACTTTCCCTCGCTGAGCCCTGGGTTCCTTCCCGCTAAGTGGAGAGGAGTCTGCCCGGGTGATGCGTTGTCAGCAGGACTGACAGACACCACCCTTCTCGGGACCTGGCCATGGAGAGTCCCCCAGGACCACCACACGCCCAGGCACGGGACCCTCTGGTAACAAGGACACCCAGCCAGTGGAGGGCGAGAGAGACGACGGTGCTGGTTGGAAACATCAGAGCAGACGATGGCGCCTCCTGCACTGAGGGCTGAGCTGTGTCATCTGGAGGAACCTGAGGCTGGTGATGATGTCATCGCTGTTTTTCACACAGCGAGTCACAGCCAGCGCTCCTGCACTGGGGATTCTAGAAGGTTCCACGATAATCCTCCTTGGCAAAGAGCCAAGACACAGCTGCCTTGTCACGTCTTCCCAAGGAGGTTCCGGTTCTCGTGTTCTCGTTCCAGCATTTTTAGAGGCACTGGACGGGGGCCATGGGACAGGACCTGCTGTCTCCACGGGGCTGGGGAGGCCGGGCCTGACTGGAACCCGGGTGAGGCAGAGGCCCGAGCCCCGGGCAGGCTCCTGGCCGGCCGCCCTGCTGGGGAGGAGCCAGGCCACACTGCAGACCCTGCATTCTGCTGTCTCAGGCTGCTGGGGCAGACCAGGCTCAGTCCCCGCTGCTGCGGGCAGGGGCTTGGGGGCTGGGCTGCGGGAGGGCAGCAGGCACAGCCCAGGCCCCCGTGGACGCTGACAGCCCGGACTCAGTGTCATGAGGCTTTGGGGTCAGAGAGTCCTGGGTCACGTCCTGTCCCTGCCCTTTGCACATGGCCAAAACACCTCCCACAACACTGCCTGCTCCCCCCACCAGCATCTCAAGCCCCTGCCCGATCCTGCCCGCTCTGGGGTCACTCTGGGGAGAGACCTGCCTTGCACGTGGGCTCCAGCTCTGAGACCAGGCTCTGGGCTGCCCTGGCTGCCGGGGACTCTCAGGTCTTGGTCCCTGGCTGTCCCAGGAGTGAAGAAGGCCCTGTATTCCCAGATGGTCAGTGTGAGATCCTGACCTCAGATGGCCCTGGGTTTAATTCTCCGTCTCTGAATGCCACCAAGACCCTGGCCGAGGTCCCACTGCTGGTCAGTGTCTCGGGCTGCACTGGAGCCCAGGTCTCCTGAGCTGCCACCCAGGGGCCTCCCAAAGCCTTGCAGGAGAGCCCTGCTCCCAGACAGCCCTGGAGGAGACCCAGGGAGGAGGTCCTCGGGCTCCTGGGTGGGGCTGGCAGAGCCAGGCTCCTGGGTGTGAAACTGGGTCAGTGCAGGCTCTGCCTGCTCCTACCTGCTCACCCTTCCCCCAGGAGGAAGCAGGAGTCCCCCTCCTGGTGGTGGTGGGGGTTCTCTCCACCTGCCCCAGGGAGCCCCACCCAGGGCCCAGGAAAGAATGTGCTGGGGAATGTCAGGTATGCAGCAGGGGGTGTGGGGTGCAGGGGCTCCCAGGTCCAGGAGTGCTCTCCCCTCTGGCTGCCCAGGAGGAGGCTTTGTCAGAGTTTGCTCAGTTTCAAGGTCAGCATTTCAGGGACTGATGAGCTGCTGCCTGTGGAGCCTGCTGGTCACGCTGGACCCCTGTCCTGCTTGTGTCCTCATAACATGGTGGGGAAGGACCCCATGTCCCAGAGGGGCTGTGTCTCCCGGAAAGAGGCCAGCACAACCTGCCTGGCTCAGACCCAGGATGCAGAGGCCACTGCTGCAGCCCCAGTGGCTTCTCAGCAGGTCAGGGCTGGTGGAGGGGAGCTGTGGAGACCCCCGGTGTCCCCACGACTGTGCTGCCCAGAGTGGCAGAAGCCCCAGGACCCCAGGTCAGCTGACACTCCATCCACTTCCTTATCTCAGCCCTAAGTCTCCCTGTCTCATCCCAGCCCCTCATCGCTGGGAGTGCGGCTAGGGCTGAGGTCAGACTCCTGTCAGTCCTGACAGCTCCCGCCCAGCTCCTATCTCTGCTCTCTGTGGCTTTGCCTTTGGGGCCGACACTTTTGAGTCAGGGGCTGCTGTGGATTTGATCGTCACCGAGAAGGGCATTCGCCCTTCAGTGAGCAGATTCAATGGAGCCTGATCATGTCGGTCAGCACCAGGGGCGTGGACAGCTCCTCTGCTCTGCCCTCCACCCCACCCCCACATGTCAGAAGGTTTAACCTTACCATTGTGTGTGTGTGCACGAGCGTATGTGTGTCTGTGTCTCTGTGTGCATGTGTATGACTGTGTGTGTGCCTGTGTGTGACTGTGTGTGTGTGAATGTGTGTGACTGTTTGTGTGTTATAATACTTATATAAAGTTTACTATTTGAGGGTGCGTTTGGCCTTGAGCCCAGGGTGCCACTTGAGCTGCCCGCATCCCATAGCAGAGTGCCTGGGTTCCAGACTCAACTCTGCTCTCATTTCTCGTTTCCTGGGAATGTGTGTGCCTGGGAGGCAGCAGGTGACGGCTCTAATACTTGGGTCCCTGCCACCCACATGGGAGACCTGGACTGAGCTCTTGTAGTCTGGCTTCAGCCTGGCCCAGCCCTGACTGCTGCAGACATTTAGGGAGTGAACTGGCGGATGGAAGATCATTCTCTCTAGAGATCTCTCTCTCTCTCTCTCTCTGTGTGTGTGTGTGTTATCTCTCTTTCTGCTTTTCAAATAAAATGAATAAAAGTTTATTCCTTTTATTCACTGTGGCATAGCAGGTTGAGCTGGTGCTTGCGAAACTGGCAACCCATATAGGAGCCCATGTGAGTCCCAGCCGCTCCACTTCTGATCTAGCTTCCTGCTAAGTGCCTGGGAAAGCAGCAGAAGATGTCCCCAAAGGCTTGGGTCCCTGCATGCATGTGGGAGACCCAGATGAAGCCCCTGGGAGAAATATCCATGCAAGTCCAGGCCTTGGTGCCTGGGCAGCGGGTGGAGGAGCCCCAGGACCCACTGTGACCCTTGCTTCAATTTGGAGAGGCGTGGGTGCAGCGTCCTCGAGTCCACCAGGGGGCATCACCTCCTTTTCTGGGTCTTCCTCCTGCACCAGCTCCACTCTTCACTCCCTCTGCCTGGGGCCAATTACCCGTCCCTGCTGGGGACGCAGGACCTTCTCTCCCCCTAGGAACTCCTTTTTAAGGATTTTTTAAAGTTGAAAAGCAGAGTGATAGGCAGCAGGAGGGGGAGGGGAGAGAGAGAGACAGAGAGAATCTTCCACCTGCTGGTTCATTCCCCAAGTAGCCCCAATGGCTGTGACGGTCCAGTCCCCAGTGGCTGGAACTGGAGTTTGGAACTCCATCCGGGTCTCCCACACGGCTGGCAGAAACTCAAGCACTCAGGCCATCGTCTGCTACCTTTCTGGAAGCAATAGCAGGAGCTGGATCAGAAGCGAAGCAGCTGGGACTCGAACCTGCGTTCCAGCACGGGCCGCCAGGCAGCGGGTGGGGGCTTAACTCACCATGCCCTTGTTGCGACCACCAGCCCCACTGGTGTGTCTGCAGGACCACCCAGCCGGTCTCCTGTGCCCCCTGGGGTTTGCCCTGCTGTGTTTTCATTGCCACACTCACGAGGTCCAGTCCTCCCTCTGCTGTGGTGTGGGCTGCATGGGAGTGGTTTTGTCCACGGCTTTACGAAGGCTGATGCCAGAGACGGAGGCAGGGCCCCAGGCTGGGGACTCCTCGGTGTTGCATCTAGATAATGTGGACCCTCTGGGCGAGGGAGCCAGGGGCCTGCGCCCCTGCACAAGGCCCCATCCTCTGGGCGGGGCAGGCAGCCAGACTGCCAGGTGCGGCCAAGAAGCAGCGACGCCGGGTCCTCGGTTGTGGGGTCTGTGGCCGAGGCTTATTGGAGGAGCCCAGTGGCGTGCGGCGGCCGCGCGGGGCTGTGAGCCCGTTCTGCCGGGGTCATGCTCAGCTCAGCACAGCATCTGGCCTCCATCACCAGCCCCCAAATGACCACGACAGCCCGGCTTCCCTGCTGTTTCGCTTCCACGGTCCCTACACCCGTCAACTTCTCTTCCTGGGAAGATGAGCATCGGGACTGTGCTCAGCCCTCAGCCACAGGTTTCCTTAAAGAGGGAAATGAGCCCACCCACCACCCCCACGGCACCTCGGAGACCAGCGCAGGACTTCCTGCTTCTCTCAGGGCCACCTGAGCGCCCCTTCCAAGGCTGCACGGCAGGAATGGGCGCTCATGAGGCAGCCGAGCAGGGAGCCGTGGGCCTCTCTCTCAGGGAGGGGCTCCTTGCTGGGCTCCCCTGTAGCTCAGAACACTGCATGCTACCCTGAGAGCCCCGGCAAGGAGAGGGCACAGCTGGGCTGCCCAGGCCCCTCCAAGTCCCCTCCTCCAGGAAGCCCTCCCTGGTGCCCTAAGCCCCTGACCCTGCCCCGCCCACTCCAGATCTCCACTGGGAAGAGAAGCAGGCCTGGCACTAAGTCACACTGTGGCCCAGCATCGATGAGCACAGAGTCCAACGCCAGGAATGAGCAGTGAGTGGATGATTGACAGGCCTGGCTCGGCCTGTGCTGACTCAACCCCGCCTGCCCTGACACAGCGGCTGCACCTCCCCCGCTCCCTGGGAAGCTGGGGAACGTCTGGGGCCCCGGGCACGGCCCTGCCCCTGCTCACCCAACCCTGTGCAGAGCTGCAGGGACCCAGGCACCGGGAGCCCCAGGGCCCCTGCAAGAGGGGGCGGGGCGGGGCGGGGCTCAGAGCCTTCTCAGTCCTGGGTTCCTGCCCTGAGGCCGCAGTTCCCAGCAAAATTAGCTATGAGGTCATCACGAGACACACGCGGGAGAAGCAGGCAGAGGTACAGGGGCCCAGCGTGCCCTGGCGGCCTCTCAGCCTCCTGCCCCCTGGGAGCGTGGCCCTGGAGGCCTCGGAGCCTCCCGCCCCCTGGGAGCGTGGTCCAGCACCGCGGAGACCCCGCTGTCCCCTGCTGAGTCTGGTGGGGTGCAGGCGGTGCGGGTTCTGCCCAGAAGTCCCAGAGACGAATGAAGTCGGAGATGCACCCTGGCCAGGGCGATGGCCTCGGGCGTCCGCGGGGGCTTCCCGAGCGCAAGGCCTGGTTTTCTGTTTTTCGTTTCCGGTGCCCCGTGTGCAGGATGAGATCAGGGACTCCCGCAGGGCGGGCTCTGTGCGGGAATGAGCGCCTGCCCTGGGTCCGTGCACGGGGCGCTGCGTGAGCGCGTGTGCTCCCACCACTGACCACCAGGGGCAGCCGGGAGCCGGGAGCGAGGACAGCGGGGCCCTGACCGGGGGCATCAGAGTCCCAGTCCTGTGTGTGAGTGTGTGTGAGCGAGGCCCGCAGTGACCTCAGAGGTCGCCCAGTTTGCTGTTCATTCAGACTGGGATTTCCCCACGTGTGGACACAGCCGCTGACCGCCACGGTGCTTTTCCCCTGAGCGACAGCAGCCAGGGCTGATGGACAGTCCCTGCGTTCTGGGCCCTGGGCTGGCCTGGGAGGCCGGGGAGCTGATGGAGACCAGGGATGCATCAGTGACTTCGTCCTGCTAGAAAGATCCCACAAAGCGCTCACAATTAGAGCCCTACAAAGAAAACAAAGTCATTGCCACTGCATTTTACAAGGAAATGCCAGAATCCTCCACAGCAAACCACACAGGGCAGGGAAGTGGTTAAGGGAAGGCTAAGCAAGGAGCACACCTTTGTGACCTCCCCTTGGACAGCTAACATCACACAACCCACAGACCCAGCACGGCCCCCGGGAGCCCCACACCCTTGCTTTGTGCAGCAGAGTCTCCACTGATTTCCAGATCCGCGAGGAATATCGCGAACTCTGCATGGACTGAAACAGTGTGAAAGCCGCGAGGAACGGCCACTTTGCACCACGGGGAGGGTGAGGCTTCAAAACTGGGGGCGGGGGACGTGGGACGGAGCTGGCCAGGACGCGGAGAAGCCACAAGCCTCGTGCCTTGTTGCCGGAGTGTGTGGGGGCGCAGTCCCCGCTGGAGGCAGGTGGTTCCCCCACAGACAGACAGAATCATCACCTGAGCAGGCCCCTCCTGCAGCGTGTGCCCCCAGAGAGCGGAAAGCAGGTGCTCAAAGAAACACTGGTGGTCAGAGTCACATCAGCCACAGTGTCCACAATGCAAACATCGCCGGTGGCCACCGACTGCCGACTGGAAGGCAGAAGATGCGACGTCCACGTGAGGGAATGTCGTGAGAAGGAATGAAGCCCGATGAAGGCCACACCGGGGATGAACCTTGAACACAGACGCGGTGTTGACTGAAGATCCAGACACAAGGCACCTTGTGAGGTGTCGTTCTGTGGATGTGTTTTATCACACACACACACTCGCACATGCACACAGAACACAACTCAGACACGCACACACAGATACACACATAGCTACCCACACACATGCACACATACATACCGACACATGCACACACACACACACTCGCATATATACACAGACACAGACATGCACACACATAAACACACATAAACACAGACATACGCACACATACGTACATCATATAGACACACACAGACACAAAGTCACTTATACACACACACATGCACACACATATATACACAAAGACACACAGATAAGACACACACAGAGACACACACTGACAAGTACACACACATAAACAACAGAGAAACATACAGACACGTAAAGAAAAATTAAGTAAAATCATGGGACGTGAGGAGGAGACAGAGCCGAGGCGCTGTCCACGCCCCCGGTGCTGACCGACTCGTTCAGGTTCCAAGAAGGGAAAGGCCTGCGCCACCCTGGGCGCTGAAGTAGTTCCCTTCTTGGTGACGATCAAATCCGCAGCAGCCCCTGACTCACAAGTGTCGGCCCCCCGACAGCAAAGCCACAGAGAGGGGAGATGGGAGCTGGGTGGGAGCTGTCAGGACTGACAGGTGTCTGATCTGAGCCTGGGCTGCCCTCAGGGAGGATGGGAGGGGCGTGAGGTTGCGACTGAAGGCTGAAGGCTGAAGGTGGCAGAGCAATGTCGTGGCTGGGGTGAGGCAGGAGACAGGGCTGTGATGAGAGGGGAGAGGGAGCGTGGGGGTGAGCAGGATGGGGTGGGTGGCACTTGGCACCCTGGCCACACCCGTAAGGGCCTAACTGTCTACAGTGGCTGGAAGCCTAGGACTCCCCTACCAAGGCCATTGAGCTGGGGTCCTGGGGCTTCTGCCACTCTGGGCAGCACAGTCGTGGGGACACCGGGGGTCTCCACAGCTCCCCTCCACCAGCCCTGACCTGCTGAGAAGCCACTGGGGCTGCAGCAGTGGCCTCTGCGCCCTGGGTCTGAGCCAGGCAGGTTGTGCTGGCCTCTTTCCGGGAGACACAGCCCCTCTGGGACATGGGGTCCTTCCCCACCATGTTATGAGGACACAAGCAGGACAGGGGTCCAGCGTGACCAGCAGGCTCCACAGGCAGCAGCTCATCAGTCCCTGAAATGCTAACCTTGAGCAGGATCAAATTCTGACAGAGGGGAGGGCACTCCTGGACCTGGGAGCCCCTGCACCCCCAACCCCCCCCCCCTGCTGCATACCTGACATTCCCCAGCACATTCTTTCCTGGGCCCTGGGTGGGGCTCCCTGGGGCAGGTGGAGAGAACCCCCACCACCACCAGGAGGGGGACTCCTGCTTCCTCCTGGGGGAAGGGTGAGCAGGTAGGAGCAGGCAGAGCCTGCACTGACCCAGTTTCACACCCAGGAGCCTGGCTCTGCCAGCCCCACCCAGGAGCCCGAGGACCTCCTCCCTGGGTCTCCTCCAGGGCTGTCTGGGAGCAGGGCTCTCCTGCAAGGCTTTGGGAGGCCCCTGGGTGGCAGCTCAGGAGACCTGGGCTCCAGTGCAGCCCGAGACACTGACCAGCAGTGGGACCTCGGCCGGGGTCTTGGTGGCATTCAGAGACGGAGAATTAAACCCAGGGCCATCTGAGGTCAGGATCTCACACTGACCATCTGGGAATACAGGGCCTTCTTCACTCCTGGGACAGCCAGGGACCAAGACCTGAGAGTCCCCGGCAGCCAGGGCAGCCCAGAGCCTGGTCTCAGAGCTGGAGCCCACGTGCAAGGCAGGTCTCTCCCCAGAGTGACCCCAGAGTGGGCAGGATCGGGCAGGGGCTCGAGGTGCTGGTGGGGGGAGCAGGCAGTGTTGTGGGAGGTGTTTCGGCCATGTGCAAAGGGCAGGGACAGGACGTGACCCAGGACTCTCTGACCCCAAAGCCTCATGTCACTGAGTCCAGGCTGTCAGCGTCCACGGGGGCCTGGGCTGTGCCTGCTGCCCTCCCGCAGCCCAGCCCCCAAGCCCCTGCCCGCAGCAGCGGGGACTGAGCCTGGTCTGCCCCAGCAGCCTGAGACAGCAGAATGCAGGGTCTGCAGTGTGGCCTGGCTCCTCCCCAGCAGGGCGGCCGGCCCGGAGCCTGCCCGGGGCTCGGGGCCTCTGCCTCACCCGGGTTCCAGTCAGGCCCGGCCTCCCCAGCCCCGTGGAGACAGCAGGTCCTGTCCCATGGCCCCCGTCCAGTGCCTCTAAAAATGCTGGAACGAGAACACGAGAACCGGAACCTCCTTGGGAAGACGTGACAAGGCAGCTGTGTCTTGGCTCTTTGCCGAGGAGGATTATCGTGGAACCTTCTAGAATCCCCAGTGCAGGAGCGCTGGCTGTGACTCGCTGTGTGAAAATAGTGATGACATCATCACCAGCCTCAGGTTCCTCCAGATGACACAGCTCAGCCCTCAGTGCAGGAGGCGCCATCGTCTGCTCTGATGTTTCCAACCAGCACCGTCGTCTCTCTCGCCCTCCACTGGCTGGGTGTCCTTGTTACCAGAGGGTCCCGTGCCTGGGCGTGTGGTGGTCCTGGGGGACTCTCCATGGCCAGGTCCCGAGAAGGGTGGTGTCTGTCAGTCCTGCTGACAACGCATCACCCGGGCAGACTCCTCTCCACTTAGCGGGAAGGAACCCAGGGCTCAGCGAGGGAAAGTCACCTCCCCAGGGTCACTCAGCCATGACCTGTTAGAACCTGGCCTGACGCAGGTGTGTGTAGGCACAGAGCAGGGCTCTCCCCAGCCCCAGAGATCAGCTCAGAACCAGGGAGCCGGTGCCTCTGCGGCTTGCTCTACAGCACTGTCACCTGTTGGGCAGGGCAGGTGGCAGGTGCAGGGGAGACCAAAGGGATCCCCCCTGGCCCCTGTGCATAGCAAAGAGCAGGTGCCGTGTCCTGCAGGGGGCACAGAGGGGGCTGTCAGAGGATCGTGGAGATGGTGGAATCAGTGTACAGTCCTCGCGTGTTGGAGCCGTGCCAGCTTCCACTGTCATCCCTGTGCCTGCCTGGGATACCTATGCCTCCCCTGGGACCACTGGAGCTCAGACATGGATCCCCCTGGAAATGACCCCCCATGTGCTCCTGAACCTGGCTTCCTGCTGAGTCTGGACCCTTGAGTGGCTCCCTCATCACAGGATGGCCCAGCTCTGTTCCTGCTCCCTTGGTCCCTGTGCTTACTGGTGACTGGAATGGATGCAGGTCCCAGAGCAGCTGGAGGCTGGGCTTGGGCTCCAGACAGGCAGGGCTGGAGCCTGGGTGTTGAGGGCCTGCTCTATGAGCAGCGGCACGGGGAAGGGGGCCTCCAAGGGCAGGTGGGTTGGAGAGGAGCTGGGAGGCACCCTGGGTGCTGGGAGAACCTGTGGAAGCACTGCTTCTGTTTGTGGCCTCTCTCCCACGGACCCTGACCGACAGATGTAGGACAATAACGACATGGAACACGATTACCAAGCGACGACTCTTTACTTTCCCTTTCTGTCCCTGCCTGTGTGTCTTTCCGTGCCTCAAGCATCATGAAGACACGGCCTTGGAGTAGCCTTAGCAAAGCCGGGCGCTGCGGACTAAATAGACAAGTGCTCCTCCCTCGATGGGCATTAGTGTAGACACGGGAACTACACAGGAAGAGCCCTGGTGGGGTCTGAGGCCCGGGTGTGCCCAGGTCTGTCCCCACTCCAGTCCCCTGAGCTACCCAAGCATCCTTCGACAGGACCCCCTGCCGCAGCCCAGCCTTGTGCTACCTCGGATTCCCAGTGGTACAGAACTCAGCACGGGGTCTTTGTCCTGAATGCCACAGGCGCTTGGGCTGTGAAGTCAGAGGGGAGTGGAGAGGCCCCTTAGGGAAGATGTCAGGAGTCCGCAGCCTGGCACAGGAAGTGGGGAAATGCAAAGACTGAATGGGATGGGGGGTAAGGGGCTGGGCTGTCTCAGGGTGAGTGGACGGGGAGCCACCTGCCCTGCTGTTGGCTAAGGCAGCCAATGCAGTCCTGGGAGGGAGAGGGAGGCCTCTGGGGCAAGTGACGGGAAAACACTGGTCCTCACTCCACTCTCGCTGTTCAGCCACAAGATCTGCCCCAGGGCCCCACAAGTCTCCACAGGTTGAGCATCGGGGCTGAGATCCAGTGACGTCACCAGCTGATCTGTGGATAAAAGGACCTGCTGAGATGCGCAGGTCACCCCCGACTCCACGGCAGCCGCTCTGAGCCATGACTCCCCGCTGCTGCACCCTGGGTAAGAGACAGGGTCCTGCGCCCAGCTGAGCCCCTCCTCCCAGCCTCCTCCCAGGCCCCCTGCGTCCCTGCCTGCTCCCACAGGCGACTCCAGCACAGCACTGCCTGAGCCACAGCCCCTGAAAAGACCCCACCCATCCTGCGCTCAGTTCTCTCCCTGCTTCCACCCCCACCTCAATACCCACGCAGCCCCTCTAGCCGCAGCCCCTGTCTCTCCAGCCTCTTCCCCCCAGCGCTCCCCTCCTTCTGCTCTCAGCCCTTCTGTGCCATCCGCTTGTGCTGCACAAGACCCTGGACCACAGGGAGTCTGGACCCCACCCTGGGTCTGCCTCTAAGGCTTCCCAGAGCCTCAGTCCCCGGCCTCGGGCTGGGCTCAGGAGGCCGGCCCAGGCTGCTGACCCCATCCCGACCTCTGCCCTCCACAGCTGTCTCAGCCGCCCTCTGCCTCCTCACGGTCCTCTGCTCCCACAGGGCCCCAGGTGAGCCGGGAGGGGCAGGGATACTGGCGGGGTGGGGCGGATTCCTAGAGGACCTCAGGCTGGGACCAAGCTGCCCCTGCCTGGGGCCACACCAACTCTGTCTCCCGCAGCATCCCCTACGGGGGCTCCCCTGAAGCTGTGTAAGCTGTACGGCAGGTGCGGGGATGAGCTGTATGACCCCGCACACTACTGCTGCCACGACCAGGCCGTGGTGCCCCTGGCCAGGACGCACGGGTGTGGTAACTGCACCTACAGGGTGTGCTTCGAGCAGTGCTGCCCCTTGTCACTGACGGTGAAACTCAGGGACCAGGACTGCTCGGCGGCCGCCGGCCCTGGGGACCGGCAGTGTCACAGGTGAGGGCCCGGCCCCCGCGGGGTGAGGGCTGCCCAGCAGCGGGGAGGGCCCGTGCCTGTCCTGTCCATCCTGGAGTCTAACCCTCCACGACCCCCGGGGCCTCTGTTCACCCCCTCTCCCCGTACTTCTTCCTCCTCTGCTCCTGTTTCTCTCCGAGGGTCTCCCTCCCCCAGCTCTCTCCCCCACTCTCTGCACCTGTTCTGCCCACCCTGTGTCTGTGGTCCTGTCCTGCTCACTCCTGCCTGTCTCTCTCTGCAGCGTCAGCTCGCGAGTCGGCTAACACCCTCCTCCCCGCGTCTCCTCGGACCTCAGCCTGCACCTTCTAGGAGAGGCGATGGGGGTGTCGTCGACCTGGAGCCCCGAGGAGCCCTGACCCTGAGGCCAGCCCCCGGGCCAATGTCCACGCGCACAAGGTGCAGCCGGCCCAGTCCCTCCCCTCCGGCCCCGGGAATAAAGCACATGCACTTTATAAAGGGAGCCTCCTTTATGTCGTGATCAGGGGCGCTGGGCGTTGGGGAGGGTCCTGAACGACGACCCGGGGCCGCTCATTTCCGGTAAGCGCCCATTTGGGCACCAACAGCCGGACAGCGGGGCTCTCCTGGGTTCGCGAAATACAAAACCCACCTCAGGTGCGAGGCTCGGTACTTCCCTGGACTTCGCCAAAGCGGGGGCAGGGGAGGGGCTTCTTCGCGGAGCCAGCGCCTCACCTGTGTCCTCAGGTGGAGGGGGCGGGGCAGCCTGCGGGGCGAGAGGCGCGGGGCGCGACCAGAGTCGCCAGCTCTGGGTCCTGGGGACGGATTCGGAGGCCTTTGAGGAGACTTGAGCGAGAGCGAGGAAACCATCGCGACCCACCTCAGCGCCCCCGTCCACCCGCCGGCCAGCGCCAGGCCGGGGACCCTGGTCCCGCCCCTGTCTGATGCCCCACACCCTCTCCAGGCCCCGGGTCTCTGTCTCCTGGACCTGCGCAGACCGCCCAGCCCCTCCCACGCCCAGGGCCGCCCTGTCCACTTGTCATGGACCACCCAGTGTGGTGGTGGTGGGGTGGAGGTTGGGACACTCCCAGGAGGAATTATTTGCCTCCAAGGGGATTTGCTTGAAATGAACCCGGGAGGTCCTGGCTTATGGGATTCTGGAAGCCAATGAAAATCGATTTAGTGGGGCCGGCGCTGTGGCGTAGCAGGCAAAGCCGTTGCCTGCAGTGCCGGCATCCGATATGGGCGCCAGTTCTAGTTCAGGCTGCTCCACTTCCGATCCAGCTCCCTGCTTTGGCCTGGGAAACAGTAGAAGATGGCCCAAGTGCTTGGGCCCCTGCGCCTGCAAGGGAGACCCGGAAGAAGCTCCTGGCTCCTGGTTTTGGATCAGTGCAGCTCCAGCCATTGGGGCCATTTGGGGAGTGAACCATCGGATGGAAGACCTCTCTCTCTGCCTCTCCTTTCTCTGTGTAACTCTGACTTTCAAATAAATAAATAAATCTTTCAAAAAGAAAAAGAAAAAGAAAATCGATTTAGTAACAGAGCACACAAACAGGCCATGCACATGCGGGGGGTGGGGGTGGGCGAGGGCTCTGACCCTCCCCTTGGGGGAGGATTTGATGATTCAGGGGCTCTAGGATCAGCTCTGCTGCGGGGGGGGGGGGGGGGGGGGGCCTGACAGTGTCAGGAGGGCTGAACCACCCCTCCCCCCACCACTCAGCTCAGGCCCCCAGGGGTGTCCCCCAGACATCAGCACTTCCCTCTGGGTAGGAGACCCCACCCCAGGTGACCCCTAGCATCTCCCAATTGCTTCACAAACAAAATTATCACAGAGCAAATCCTGCTGCTTGCATTACACGGGAAAGAGTGAGCCCCCAAGTCCTGGGGCCAGGAGGGGCCGGACCAGGCAGGTCCCTGGAGTGGGCAGAGGCTGGGCCCCCGGTTGGGGAGGGGGAGCTGGGTCCTGCTTCCAGCCTGGGGTTGACATGGAGTGGGCTCTGTTGAGAGCTGAGCTGTGGGTAGAAGTGGGAGGAGGGGAGGCAGAGGGCTCTGGCTCAGCTTTGGGGGTGGGCTCCACACTGGATTCAAGTCTGGGAGCCAGGGTCCAGTCTCAGAGGCTCGGGGCTGGGGCACGGCAGTGAGAGGGTGAGGGGCGGCCCGGGGTGGGGGTGGTGTGGGCTCCTGGCGCTCAGATTCAGCTCCCCGGGCCCCGCCCCTAGGGTCTCCAGGCCCCACCTCTCGCCTCTGCCTCTGCTGTGTCTTTCCCATTTCCCCTCTCATTCTCCACTCTGCAATTTCTTCCCGGTGGGAAGGAGGCGCCAGGCCCTACAGGGAGGGTGGGGAGGAGGGGCTTTGGACTCAGGATGGGGGAGGGGGCTGAGGCCCTCCTTTCCCAAGGTGGAGAGAGACTAGGCTGCGCTCAATCCCTGCCCTCGGCGCAGCCTGGAGACGCAGGTCTGGGAACGCCCCGCGTTCTGGGGCCAGGTGTAAAACCACAGCTGTGCGGCCCTGATGGATCCGTCCTTGACAGAGAAGCTGAGAGGTGACCGGGAGGAGGGACGACCCAGGGAGGACACTGTGGCCACGCAGGAGCGCTATGCGGAGAACTCCCGGTGGACCTCCTGGTGCGCCTTGGTCAGCGCCTGCTGTTAATGTGCTCAGCGCTTTCTGGAAAGTTCCATTCTTGTATACACCGTCCCAGCAGACTGACAAAATGCCACTGAATGTGTCCAGTGATGCTCTGGGGATCTTAATAAATATCTTCTAAATATTCATTTTTTAAAAAGAGACTTATTTATTTGAAAGGCAGAGTGACAAAGAGAGGGAGAGAGAGAGAGGGAGAGAGAGAGGGAGTGAGCTCTTCCATCCACTGGCCCACCCTCCAAATGACAGCAACAGCTGGGACAGGGCCAGGCTGAAGCCAGGAGGCAGCAGCTCCATCCGGGTCTCCCACGTGGGTGGCAGGAGCTCAGGCACTTGGACCTTCTCAGGGGCATTAGCAGGAGCTGGACGTGCAGCAGCTGGGGCCGACGCTGTTCAAACGCGATGCCAGGTCGCAAGTGGCAGCTTGAGCCCCTGTGCCGCAGGAGACAGGAGACGTCTCAAAGCACTCGAGATCCTTGTTTCTCTCCCCGCCCCCACCTCCCTCTCCCTCCCCCGTCTCTCCAACCTCACTCCAGCCAGAGAATTTTGAAGTGTCTGAGCGAGATTTCAAATTTTACCTGAAAAACCTTTCCTGAAGGCGGGCAGAAAAGGAAGGATCGGGAGAATGACCGCTGTGTTTGCGCATCGCTGGGCTGATTCGCAGCATAATGTAGACGTGCATTAGTTAAGAGCCTGGTGACGGGCAACCCCGGGGTGTAGACACGGATCATGAGAGCAGCCGTGCACGGGGACCCCTGATGAGTGCATGCCCGTGCGTTTATGGTGGGATGAGGTAAGTTCTCAGGTCCCAGGGAAGCACGGACTGCGCCACGATCTCATTGGCCGATTGTCAACTTCCCGCCATTCATAAAGCCACTGCCTGATGTGGGGGAGCGTGACAGCTGTCACAGGAGAAGCAGCTGAGGGTTGGCAGGAAACACAGGGGAGTGACCTTGATCACGGTGGAGAGAAACGCCTACGGACGCGAAAGGCTAGTGGGCGGTGCTGTCCACGGGATCATCCTGTATGTGGGACTGGGCAGGTGCCGGCGTGCTTGGCTCTGGGGAAGGAACCCAAGTATTGCCATGGGACAACGAGGTTAGAGAGAGGAACTGTGGGGGCGGCCATTTGGCCTGGCGGTTCCGATGGCCACACCCGCGTCAGCCTGCCTGGGCTCCACTCCTGCCTCTGCTCCTAACTCCAGCTTCCTCCTCCCAGTGCACACTCTGGAGGCATCAGCAGAGACAGACAGTCTGTGAACATCCTCTCTCATCACCCTGCCATGCAACGGAACCCCAGCTCCAGTCTCGAGATAGCCATACTACTTGTCAATCAAGCTTTCCCTCCCCTCTGTCCCCATGACCCAACCCAGCCTCAGGTAGCCACATTCTTTTATTTATTTATTTTTAAAAATATGCATTTATTTATTTGAAAAACAGAGTTGCAGAGAGAGAGAGGTCTCTCATCCACTGGTTCACTCCCCAGTTGGCTGCATGGCAAGAGCTGGGCCGATCTGAAGCCAGCAGCCAGGAGCTGCCCATGCAGGTGCGGGGGCCCAAGCACCTGGGCCAGCTTCCACTGCTTTCCCAGGCTGTAGCCGAGAGCTGGACCGGAAGTGGAGCAGCTGGGACTCGAACCGGCGCCCATATAAAATGCACACTCTTCCTCTGTGCTTGCCAGGCTGACAGAAAGACTTGTTTTGACAGTGACAAGCTACCTTGAAACGATAACAGCTTGGCACTGACTGTAAAGATTAGGAGCCCCAAACAGGGCTTCCAACGTTGAGCTGACAACCGTGCGTTTGGCGCCCCCTGGTGGAAGCGCAGAGCACTACCCACGACGTGCACCTGGCGGTCATTGCTCTCTTTCAAGCAAAGGGCCGGGGCATATTAGGACATTTCACTCACCCTCGAGCTAATATTTCTTACTTCTCCCCCTTTTCCTCCTTTGCGTTTAATTTGCTTTTTCTCTTCTAGTTCCTGAAGTGTAAGTTTCAGGTAGCGCTCTGAGACCTTTCTTCTTTCACAAGGCGACATTACGGCTGTGACGTCCCCCCGGGAACCTTTGCTGCCTCCGTCTGGTGCTGTGCTTCCCCTTTAACCCGTCTCGAGTACTTTCTAATTTCCTTTGCAATCTGCTTGTGCTCCTTGGCTGTCTAAGTTCTCATTTTCCAGCTTTTTCTTGAGTGCTGGCGTCTGTGTTGTTCTGCGTGGCCGGGGGAGATGACTGGGATGACTGCGATATTGTGAAGTCCACGGAGACGCTCTGTGGTCCACGGGTGCTGGCCCCGAGGGAAGCCCCGTGTGCGCCTGAGGAGAGTGTGTGTCCTGCTCTGACGGAGTGGAGGCTCTGACCACGTCTGTTCGGTCTGACAGTTTGTGTTTTTGTCCAAATCCCTGTTATACTGAGCCTCTGTTGATTCTTCTACCATTGTTGAAAGTTAAGTATTGAGGGGTCGGCGTCATGGCTCACTTGGTTAATCCTCCGCCTGTGGAGCCGGCATCCCATATGGGTGCTGGGTTCTAGTCCCGGTTGCCCCTCTTCCAGTCCAGCTCTCTGCTGTGGCCCGGGAGTGCAGTGGAGGATGGCCCAAGTGCTTGGGCCCTGAACCTGCATGGGAGACCAGGAGAAGCACCTGGCTCCTGGCTTCGGATCGGTGCAGCTCCGGCCGTAGTGGCCATTTGGAGAGTGAACCAAAGGAAGGAAGCCCTTTCTGTCTGAAACTCTACTTGTCAAATAAATAAATAAAATATTTAAAAAAAAAAGAAAGTTAAGTATTGAATTCTCCAACTCTTATGATAGGACCATTACCCACTTATCTCTTAAACTCTTTGTATTTTTCCTCATATAGTCTGTGGTTCCATTGTTCGGTTAACATATATATATATATATATATATATATATATATTAATGTACTGATGGTTTTTATCCATATATATTGTCCTTATTTGTCTTTTGTAACCATTTTTGACCTAAACTATACACACATATTTAATGATTTATCTATCTGAAAGGCAGAGAGAGAGAAAGAGAAATCGTCCATCTACTCTCAAATAGCTGCAATGGCCAGGGCTGGGTCAGGCCAAAGCCAGGAACCTGGAACTCCATCCGGGTCTCCCCTGTGGGTGGCAGGGGTCCAAGCACTTGGGCCATTTTCCACTATTTTCCCAGGCACATTAGCAGAGAGCTGGATCCTAAGTGGAGCAGCTGGGACTTGAACCAGCTCTCCTATGGGATGCTAGTGTCGCAGGCAGCAGCTTAACCTGTTGCACCACAATGCAGACCCCAATTTAAAGTGTTGTCAGGGCCGGCGCTGTGGCTAGCAGGTAAAGCGAACCCCTGGAGTGCTGGCATCCTATATGGGTGCTGGTTCAAGTCCCGGCTGCTCCACTTCCGATCCAGCTTTCTGCTGTGGCCTGGGAAGGCAGGAGAGGTTGGCCCAAGTCCTTGGGCCCCTGCACCCGTGTAGGAGACCAGAAGCAGCGCCTGGCTCCTGGTTTCAGCATCTCCAGCCATTGCAGCCATCAGCAGATGGAAGACCTCTCTCTCTCTCTCTGCCTCTCCCTCCATCTGTCTGTAACTCTGCCTTTCAAATAAATAAACCTTTAAATATGAATAAATGAAATAAATAAAGTGTATACTGTCTTATATTCACAAAGGTAACAGAGGCTCCATGTGATCAGTGTTAGCATGGGCTGTATCTTCCTGTCCTTTGTGTCTTTGAATCTAAATGGGCCTCTTGTAGCCGTCATATAATTACATCCTGTGTTTTTAACCCATTTTGCCAATCTCTGCCTAAAATTTTTTTATTTGAAAGGCAGAGAGACAGATACAGAGGGACAGAGGCAGAGGGACACAGACAGAGGGACAGAGACAGAGGGACAAAGACAGAGGGACACAGACAGAGGGACAGAGGCAGAGGGACAGAGACAGAGGGACAGAGGCAGAGGGACACAGACAGAGGGACAGAGACAGAGGGACACAGACAGAGGGACAGAGGCAGAGGGACACAGACAGAGGGACAGAGACAGAGGGACAGAGACAGAGGGACACAGACAGAGGGACAGAGGCAGAGGGACAGAGACAGAGGGAGACAGAGACAGAGGGACACAGACAGAGGGACAGAGGGAGAGAGACAGAGACAGAGGGACAGAGACAGAGGGACACAGACAGAGGGACAGAGGGAGAGAGACAGAGACAGAGGGACACAGACAGAGGGACAGAGACAGAGGGACAGAGACAGAGGGACACAGACAGAGGGACAGAGACAGAGGGACACAGACAGAGGGACAGAGGGAGAGAGACAGAGACAGAGGGACAGAGACAGAGGGACAGAGACAGAGGGACAGAGGCAGAGGGAGATCTTCCACTCTCTGGTTCATCTCACAGATGCCTGCAGCAGCCGGGGCTGGGCCAGGCTGGAGCCGGGATCCTGGAGCTCCATCCACGTCTCCCACATGGGTGGCAGGGACCCAACTACTTGAGCCACCACTGCTGCCTCCCAGACGCACGTTGGCTGAGGCTGGAACCAGAGCTGGAGCTGGGGCTTGGAGCCAGTCCTCTGATGTGGGTACAGGCTCCCAGTGGCCTCTTAACTTCTGCACCAAATGCCTGCCTCCAATCTGCCACAAACTACATTTTAGACATCCCATGGCAACGATTGTCATTTTTAATTGTTATGTATTTTTCTTCTAAACATACAGGAAAAGGAGAATTATAAAATTAATATGCAAAAATACGGGCTTTATCATTCTGTATGTGTTTAGCTTTTCAAGGGGGAGAGAGACACAGAGGGAGAAGTAGAGGGAGATTCTCCATCTGTCAGCATCCTCCCCAGATGCCGCAATGGCCAGGGCGGAGCCAGGAGGAAGCCAGGATCCTGGATCTTTATCCAGGTCTCCCATGTGGGTGGCAAGGGCTCAAGTACTTGGCCCATCTCCCTCTGCTTTTCCCAGGCTCTTAGCAGGGAGCTGGATCAGAAGTGGAGCAGCCGGAACTCGAACCAGCGACCACATGGGATGCCAGCATTGCAGGTGTTTGCTTTCCCTGCTTCGCCACGACACCAGTTCCTCTCCTTAATTTTTTAAAGAATAATTTTGCTGATATGGGATTCCTTTTCATTTTTAAAAAAGATATTTTTATTTGAAAGGCAGAGTTAGAGAGGAGAGACAGAGAGACTCTTCTATCTGCTGCTTTGCTCCTCAAATGGCCACAACAGCCAGGGCTGGGCCAGGCCAAACCAGGAGCCAGGAGCTTCTTCAGGGTCTCTCACATGGATGGCAGGGACCTGTGCACTTGGGCCATCCTCCACTGCTTTCCTGGGCACCTTAGCAGGGAGCTGCATCTGAAGTGGAGCAGCCAGGATTCGAACCAGTGCCCACAGGGGATGCCAGCATCCCAGGCGGCGGCTTTGCCCACTACACCACAGCGCCGGCCTGGCCTCCTCTGTTACAAAAGATGCAGAGTGGAGTGTGTTCTCCCAGCTGTGGATCGCGACACTGAGGTTGTAGAACCAGCTGGGTTGTGTCACAGCTAACATCAAGTCAGAACCTGACACCGGGAGCTTTTCTTTGGGACTGTGTGTCAGCTAGCAGGCAGCAGGGGGCGCCAGAACCCCAGAAGAACCTTCCCAGAGCAGGTACCTGGTCACCCTCCCTCCCTGAGCTGCCGCTCTGGCTTTGTCACCCGCTGGGGACGAGTCTGCCTGCCCCCTCCCCGGGACAGGAGCTCTCTGGGGACAGGAACCAGGGGCTGCATCGGTCACTGCTGCGTCCCCAGGTTGTCGGGGATGCAGTCTCGTGCTGGGGCCGGAGGATGGGAAATAAGAGTAAACTCAGCCCAGATCATGGGATCTGTCACCCCCCATCCTCCCCCCCCCCCCAGAGGGCCGACCCTGGCCCCAGGCCACTGCGCTCACAGACATCACTCCCAGACACAAGCTCCCAGTCCCACAACCTCCATCAGGGACACTGGGGCAGCCGCCCACCCGCCAGTGAGACGTCCCACGCCTCCAGTGGACCTGGGAGACCCGTGCTCCTGGACCAGGGGGCACGGGGAGCTCTGCCGCCCCTCCACACATCAGCAAAACACCCCTGTCTGTCTCCTGGTCCCCCCAGGTGCTGCTTCCTCCTAGCTGCGGGGAGCCACCCCAGGTGCAGGCCAGAGGGGAAGCTGGTGGACTCTTAGGGTCTCAGACCCTGGTATTCATTGAGCAATAAAAAGAAAACCAGAATATGGTTGTAAGATAACAGTTAACACTAAAAAACCCCGTAACAGAGCCAAGATATGGTTGCAGGATAACAGTGGAGGACACATTTCAGTCAACCTAGTTCCTGGGAATTTGGGCCCACGTAGTTTCACAAGACCCACCCTTAGCCATTAGCAAGCAAAGCTAACATGTACAGAAGCAAGAGATCTGCAATTAGCATTTAGCCACATTCACCCCATTTTGATTTTGACTCTACATTTTTTAAAAGATTTATTTATTTATTTGAAAGTCAGTTACAGAGAGGCAGAGACACACACACACACAGAGGTCTTCCATCCATTGCTTCATTCCCCAAATGGTCACAACAACCAGAGCTGGGCTGATCCGAAGCCAGGAGCCAGGAGCTTCCTCCAGTTCTCCCAGGTGGTAGCAGGGACCCAAGGACTTGGGTCCTCTTCTACTGCTGTCCCAGGCCACAGCAGAGAGCTGGATCTGAAGTGGAGCAGCTGGGACGAGAATTGGTGCCCATATGGGATGCTGCCACTGCCGGCTGCAGATTTACCTGCTGCACCACAGCACGGGCGGGCCCCTGAGCTGGTTTTTCTAGTCTGGTAAGTGGGTAACACTCCCTCCACATTCCACTTTGCCTCTCTGTAGTTCTACCTCCTCAGCAGGGCTCAAGTCATCCCTGGAACAAAGAGGAGGGATGGCTGGGTATGGGTAAGCCCCGCTCCTCCTATCTCACTGTGGGCTCAGTGAAGCAAGGTGCCTGCAGCCCAGGGCTTGAATGATATCCCAGCAAGAAGCAGGCACCCAGAGCAGGCCTCCAAGATGCTGGGAATTCATGATCTAAAGATCAACTGGGGGGGGGGGGGGCGGCGGCGCCGTGGCACACTTGATTAATCCTCCACCTGTGGCACCAGCACCCCATATGGGGGCCGGATTCTGTCCCGGTTGCCCCTCTTCCAGGCCAGCCCTCTGCTGTGGCCCGGGAGTGCAGTGGAGGATGGCCCAAGGGCTTGGGCCCTGCACCCCATGGGAGACCAGGAGAAGCACCTGGTTCCTGGCTTCGGATCAGCGCAGTGCCAGCTGTAGTGGCCATTTGGGAAGTAAACTAAAGGGAGGAAAACCTTTCTCTCTGTCACTCTCTCTCTCTCTCACTCTCTATAACTCTACCCATCAAATAAAAAAAAATCAATTGGGAAAACTCCAGGAGAATTGCTCCTTAAGATGATGCCGCTCTAGAATGTAAGATGATGATGTATAATGTATGAACGGCTGGACCCTTCAGACAGGGGAGTGTCCAGCAGGCCAGGCAGGGTGTGGCTGTGTAGGCAGGGCAGAGAAATGGAGCCTGCTTGCTGCGTGTAGAAGACGCCTGAGTCCTTGGGCCCCTGCACCCGCGTGGGAGACCTGGAAGAAGCTCCTTGCTGCTGGCCTCTGATTGGTGCAGCTCCGGCCCTTGTGGCCACCTGGGGAGTGAACCAGCAAGTGGAAGACCTCTCCCTTCCTCCCTCCCTCCCTCCCTCCCTCCCTCTCTCTCTCTCTCTCTCTGCCTCTGCCTCTCTGTAACTCTGCCTTTCAAATAAACAAATAAATCCAAATGTGAAAACGTCTCCATCCTCGAGTCTGTGATCAGGACACCTGCTGCCTGCGGTGTCCAGAAGCCACAGGGTAGGGAGGAGGGTTCCAGTGGGCTGAGCGCGGATCACCTGCCTTTGCTTCGCCCTCCACATCTGTAACCTGGGTCTGCAGTCACCAGAGCAGCTGCAGGGAGCGCCTGCTAGAACTGGGACTGCTGCCTGCAGTGAACGATGCTGTTGCTGCTTGGCGCCCAGGCATGTAGAGAAACAGTCCTAACCCTGAACCATGTCCTGCGGGCCTGAATTTGAAAACATGCCCCCATGATAAGAACCATTAAATGGATGTTTCAAGCAAGAGTTTGGAGGGAGGGCACCAGTCCTGGCTGCCACTCGGGCTGGTGACTGAGCACGGAAGGAATAAAGGGGCACAGTGGGGAATACGAATCCTCCCCAGTGAGCTACCTCTGAGTATAGACTGCACTGGAACGCTGAAGGAGGTGGACCCAGAAGAGGGAGGGGCCTGTAGAGGAGGGAGGAGACCTGGAGGACAAAGGAGCGTCCAGGGGCCGGGGTGTGGTGAGACCAGCAGAAAAAGAGATGGAGGTCTCCCAGGGCCTGGGGTAAAGTAAGGACTCACTGGGGCATTGAGGCTCAGAGCCCGTGGCCTCGCTCCACCCCGTGCCCAGTCTTGAAATACTGCTCCGTGCCCAGCACCCTTCCAGACTGTGCGAGTCTGGTGTCCAGCCAAGAGGCGTCAGGAGCACTAGGATGCTCCATGGCCAGGATGCGTCAGTCATCTCATGGCCTTCTCCCGGTCCCTCGCAAAGGGCTGGTCCTGCAGGGAAAGAGATAGAACAGAGTCTCAGCTCTGGGGGACTGGTCCAGCCCAGGTCAGCAAGCCCGCACCCTGAGTCCTAAGGCCAGCAGCTATGGTGACCACTCTTTACTGACAGGGACCTGGTGGGGGGCGTGGAGGGGAGAGTAGGAGAGATGGGGAGAAGGGGTGAGGGAGGGGGAAGAGGGAGAGAGGGAGGGAGAGGAGCGATGGGTGAGAGAGGCTCTCTGAAAAACAGAGGCCGGAGCAGTCTGCTTGCTCAGCCATCTGCCCAGGCGATCTGATGCTGCTCAGAGTCAGATCTGAGTGGAATCCTGGCCGTGGCACCAAGCTGTTGCGGGAGAGTGAAGACAATTCCCCTCTCAGTTCTCATCTCACGCTGGAGAGGAATCCCCAAGCAGACAAGGAGAGCGAGCAAAGTGTGGTCTTTGCAAGTGAGGAGCCTCCTGTCACAGCAGCCTGGAGGGAGGCTCCTGGGGCGCTGGCTCTTTTATACACAAAGTGGCCCCTTCTGGTCTCCTTCCAAAAACCAGACCTAGATTTAACCAATCAGAGGAGGAGCAGAATAATAGCTAATCAGAAGGCAGGGATTGTAATCCTGTGTAGCCTCCATAAAACTCAGTGTAATTCATGGACTGAACTGTTTTCCGATTGACCTAACTGCCCATCAGCCCATCTAACTCCTCACCATGATTCTCAGCCCAGAGCAGTTGAAGGACCACTGGCCCAGCCCCAGAGGGGCACTCAGTGTGCACAGAAGCTACCATGATACCAGGCTCTGTGGAGGTTGGCTGCTGAGCAGGGGCACACACCCATGGGTCTTCATGGCTGGCGTACATTCCTAAAGCTGTACCTATGAAAAGTGAATTCATTAAATAAACGCATTAAAGAAAAAAGAATTCCATGGGGATTCTTAAGCAAAATGGGACCAACCGAGGCTGGGTGGGAGACCCCCTCCCTGGGCTGGAGGCGGACAGGAGGTTGTTGGGAAATCTGGCAATCAGAATAACCAGTCACCAGTTCCTCACCATTTGAAACTCACTCCGGTTCTCTCTCTCTCTCTCTCTCTCTCTCAAAAAAAAATTTATTTATTTATTTGCGAGGCAGAGTTATAGACAGAAAGATGGAGAGACAGAGAAAGAGCTCTTCCATCCACTGGTTCACTTCCCTAATGGCTGCAACAGCCGGAGCTGGAAGTTTCTTCCGGGACTACCACGTGGGTGCAGGCACCCAAGCACTCGGGCCGTCAGCCTCTGCTTTCCCAGGCCATCAGCAGGGAACTGGATTGGAAGTGGAGCAGCCAGGACACGAACCAGCACCCCTATGGAATGCTGGCACCACAGGCGGAGGCATAGCCTACTATACCATAGTGCTGGCATGGCTTCCACCCCTGCCTCTCTTTTTGGGTTGCCTTAGTGGAAGTTGATTTTCTGGGAAAGAATCCTTCTGTGTAGGATAAACCAAGAGATCATGAATCATAGATTAGGAGAAGAACAACCACACGAAATCCGACTGCAGGACCACAATTCTGCAGAAGCAGAGATGTCAGAGTCCAGATAACCTGCACCCCGTCCTCCCTGCCTCGCCCAATGCCATGGCCAGGGGCCACGCCCTTACCTGTCACAGACCCTGGAGATGGGGGATGAGTGGCACTGGGAGCTCACACCCAGGACTCTCAGCCGCACAACAAGTCTCGGATGACCAACTGACTCAGGACAGCAGAGCTCAAAGCAGGGCCAGTAGCGGCAGTGGGGGCCACAGAGGCGGGTCCGGTTCAGGGGCAGGATGGTGTCGTCGTCACAGCACTGCTCCAGGGGGTTGTAGACCTGGTCCCCGCACCTGGGCGCCGGCTGGCACAGCCACAGACCGTCAGGCCCTGCAAAACCAGAGCTGGGTGGGCTCCGAGGTTGTGTCCGGGACAGCCCCAGCTCCGTGATGCTGTCTCCTCCCGCCTCATGCACCTGCTCTCACCTGGGACTCCTTCCGAGAGCCAGCCCAGGAGGTAAAAAATGAAGACGGCAGCTGTGAAGCAGAGGGGGATGAGGACGGCGCTAAGACTCCTGGTCCAGGCCCCAGCGACGTCACGGAGCTCCCTGCTCACGGACGCCGCTCAGAGTGGGTGAGGGTCCTGGGGCGTGGGCGGGCAGGGGGGACACGCAGGGAGGCTCAGGGAGGAGTTAAGGTTCTGAGTCTGCAGGCGTGAGGGAGGTGGCAAAGCATCAGAGAGGAGCGGGGTGATTATGCGGAGGGAGACAAGAACTGCCTAGGGGAGAGAGAGTCAGGCTGGCGCCGTGCAGAGGGTAAGCTGCCAGCCGAGACACGGCGTCACCACGGGTCCTGGTCTGAGTCCCAGCTGCTCCACGTCTGATGCAGCTCCTGCTATGCAGTGGGCAAGTAGCAGAAGACGGTCCGAGAGCGTGGGCCCTGCACCCACGTGGGAGACCCGGATGGAGCTCACGGCCCTTCCATTGCAGCCATCTGGGCAGTGAACCAGAAAAGGGTGGGAAGCGCTGTCTCTCACTCCCTCCCTCTCCCCAAGTCACTCTGACATTCAAATAATACACACATCTTTACAGTGGAAAGAGGGTCAGGGTTGCAGCCCAGCAGGGGTAGGGGCACCGAGGCTCCCCCCCCCCCCCCGCCCCGGGGCTGGGGCTCCTCACCGAGCACTCTGGGCACCATGCTTCTGAGCCGGCTGCAGGGCAGCGGGTGGCGGGGCAGCGGCACCCCCGGGTCGGGACCTGGCTCTGTGGCTTATATAGGAGCCCAGGGACCTGCAAGTCTTGTCGAAACACAGGCAGCAGGCCTAGGAGGGTGGGGACAGCCCACACAGCAGTCACTGAGTCACAGCTCCTGAATCTGGCCCATGAATCCTGCAGGGTTCATGGCTCTATGGAGTTACTCATGGGAAACCATGAAGGTTCAGTAGGATCTGGGAGCCCAGGAGCTGCAGAAACTCCACTGGGGAGTCCTCCCAGGGAACAGAAAAAGTCACAAAGGCAGAGGAAATCGCAAAGGGGTTCCTGGAGTTCCTCTGTGCCTCCCTGGACTGCCTGCAGGAAATCCACGGAGCCTGCGGCCACGGGAGCGGCCACGCTGAGCAGTCATCCCTGAGCACAGAGCCCTTGTGGCCCGGGCTGTTCGTGACCTAATAGAGAAAGGAAGACCAGGCCCAGGGCCGACCCCGTGGGCCTCACACCGAGTGACGCTAGACAAACGCAGATGGACAGCTGGGCAAGAATAACCAGACATGGGGCCGTGCTGCGGGACAGTGGGTGAAGCCGCCACCTGCAGTGCCGGCATCCCATGTGGGCGCTGATTAGAGTCCCAGCTGCTCCACTTTCAATCCAACTTCCTGATAATGCTCCTGAGAAAGCAGCAGAGGATGTATCAACTGCTTGGGCCCCTGTACCCATGTAGGAGACGTGGGAGAATCACCTGGAACCTGGCCCAGCCCTGGCCTTTGCAGCCATTTGAGAAGTGAACTAGCAGATGGAAGACCTCTCTCCCTATCTATCTTTTCTCTCTCTCTCTGTAACTCTGCCTTTCAAATAAATTAAAAAAAAAACTTTTAAAAAAGAATAATAGAACGCTTGCATAGACCTTTGGCACTGTAGTTAGGATGCTGCCTGGGACACCCACACCCCCATCAGAGGCCTGGGTCCTGGTCCCTGCTCCACTCCCAATTCCAGCTTCCTGCCAACGAACAGGACATCAAGGGTGTGGGGAACCACAGGCCAGGCCAGCCGCCTATGGGGACCTCCTCATTGCAATCTGCCTTAACCTGCTGAGCATAACAAAGTCAAGGAAGTACTGACCGCAAGAGATACACCTTCAACCTGAGGATATACGTGCCTTTTGATCTGATTGATGGACTGCTCGCCCTAGCCCTAGGGGACCGGGGATGGATAAAAGACCGGGATAGGGGCGGGAAGTTGGGCAGCCTCTTCAGTCTTTCTCTCTTTCTCTCCTTTCCTTCTTCTATCACTAAAAATAAAAGTTCCTTGAGAACCGATCAACAGTAGTCATGTCGTGCATGAATCTGTGGGTCGGACCCTTGCTGGCGAGGGTTCCCGATAAAGGGGGAGGTTCTGGGTGATGGGGCTGCTCTGTGCAGAGACCACATCACCAGAGCCTGACACATTGGAGGAACTTACCAAGGCCAGTCCCTGCCCTGCCACCTGTCAGCCGCGTGCAACCTGTCCATTTACGGGCATTGAAGGTCACTCTCTGATTCTGCAGTGCATGGATACTCTTCAGTACAGAAACTTCTAGTGTAGGGGTTGGTGCAGTGGTGTATCGGATAAAGCTACCGCCTGCAGTGTCAGCATCCCATATGGCACCAGTTCAAGCCCCGGCTGCTCCTCTTCTGATCCAGCTCTCTGCTATGGCCTCAGAAAGCAGTAGAAAATGGTCCAAGTGCTTGGGCTCCTGCACCCACGTGGGAGACCCAGAAGAAGCTCCTGGCTCCTGGCTTCGGATCAGCTCAGCTCCATCCACTGTGGCCGTTTGGGGAGTGAATCAGTGGATGGAAGACCTCTCCCTCTGCCTCTGCCTCTCTGTAACTCCACCTCGTGGTTTTTTTGTTTTTTTTTTTTTTTAATTTGCTCTGAGTAGCAAACAGTGCTGACTTACATGACTCTTTTCGTGCCATCATTGCGTCAGATCTGCCCACTGCACACGCACCAGCCAGTTGGGCAGGCTGGGCAGGCACAGAGGAGCCCTGTGTGAGTGCTAAGGGCGTGTTCCTCGGGCTCTCGGGCTCTTGGTGCAGCCTGCAGGGCCCAGTGTGCGTTTGCTGGCACCGCCCTCCAGACCTGCTTGAGTCCATCGATCCCATCAGCACATGGATTTCTTTCCTTTTTTCCCTAAAAAGGGAATGTCACGGTATTAAGAAAATACAGAGAGCATCAGGAGATCAAAATAAACACACAAACTCCCTTTCTCAACGCAGGCTCGGTCAAGGTCAAGACGTCTTTGTGCTGCTGATTCCGAACTCCAGCGCATTTCTGAGAACTGAGAGTCCTGGGGCTGAACCACGGTGGTGCCGTCTTGATCAGCTGAAGAGAAAGGAGCTCCATTAGATGGTTAAAGCACTACAATAATTTGTTCTACCTGAAAGGTGGAGGTGGAGGTGCGGGTGGAGCTAGTGAAACAGAGAGTGACCTCCCACCCGGGGCGGGGGCACTGCCCAAACGCCTGTGGCTGGGGTGAATCCCACGCAGGACAGACCCAGCTATGCGGCCTCATCGCCGCCCAGGGTGTGAATTCCTGGGCTCAAGGGTGGACTCCCCCTCAGGCTCTCAGACATGGGACCTGGGCGCCCAGACAGCTCCTGAACCACGCCCACGACAAAGGATCCTTTCAAGATTAGAAAACCAAGCATCAGGAGGGGCGGAGTCAGGGCCACCAGGGGCTGCGTGGTCACTTCCGTCCAGCGCACGAGCTGCCCTGAGTGCTGGGGGCGCAGTCGGGATGGAGAGGACGCTCCGGGGAAGCCTCCCGGGTGCCCTTCCTGCTGCGGCTGAGGCGAGATCTCATCACCCGCTCCCAATAAGCAGGAGCCGCCACGCTCGGCGCCCAGAGAGCCAAGGAGCAAACACCTGAGCGTCCCAGAGCTCCAGGGCCGCGACTCGCAGCCGCCCAGACTTGATTTAATTTGTTGAGTTTATTATCAAGCAATCCTTGAGCATTTTCTGAGGACAGGGCAATTTCTCCACCCCTGACACAGCGCCAGCTGATTAAATTGAATCAACTTCGCCGTCGTCCTGCTGGGTAAACTGCCGTGGAAACTCAGGTGCTCTGTGCAGCTCCTGGGGGCGGAGCCAGCGCTGGTTCCCACAGAGAAGGCAGCGGCTGCTCTTCAGTGCGAGCGGTCAGCTCTGCGGTTATCTGCGCCGTCCCTCGTGTGTCCTCGGCCGTAGGACTTGGTCAAGATTAATTGTGCTCAGTGTGCAGGTTTGTCTGGCCCTGTGGGCCTCAGCTTCCACGCTGGCCCAGGCCGCTTGAGTGGACTCCTTTGTAGACTACAGAGGCCCCAGGGATGTTGTCCCCTCTAGGAGTCATGGGAAGCAGCAGCTTCTCTCCCCTGCAGGCTTCCCGCACACGGGTGTCCCGGCTCTCGCTTGGTGGGGCGCCTCCTCCCCAGTGCCGCCAGCCACGTCCTGTTCAAGCCATCAGAACAAGGGAGCCGGAGTTTATTTTGCTGCAAAACTTTCTCACAGCGCCTGCGTTGTGGCGCACACGGGTGCGGGGACTGTCCTGAGGCTCCGCTCCCACCCCGCTCCCTGCTGATGGGCCTGGGAAAAGCCGCAGAGGAGGGCCCAGTCCCTGGGCTCCTGAACCTGCCTGGGAGACAGGGAGAAGCTCCTGGCTCTAGCTTTGGCCTAATCCAGTTATGGCCATGGTGGCCATCTGGGGAGTGAACCAGCAGATGGAAGATCTCTCTCCCTGTCTCTGTCTCTCTGTAAATCTGACTTTCAAAATAAATAAATGAATCCTGAAATGAAATTTTTTGAAATCAGTATATGGCTTTCCAGTTTTCTGTTTAAAATTTTGTTTTCATTTTATTTGAAGGTAGACTGATAAATCTCTCTCACACATTTACCATTTAATTATTTATTTTGACAGGCAGAGTTAGACAGTGAGAGAGAGAGAGAGTCAGAGAGAAAGGTCTTCCTACTGTTGGTTCATCCCCCAAATGGCTGTTACAGCTGGAGCTGCACCGATCCGAAGCCAGGAGCCACGTGCTTCCTCCTGGTCTCCCATGGGGTGCAGGGCCCAAACACCTGGGCCATCCTCCACCACACTCCCGGGCCACAGAAGAGAGCTGGACTGGAAGAGGAGCAACCAGGACAGAATCCAGCCCCGACTAGAACCACTACAGGAAGCAAGAAAGACAGGAACAGATGAAAAGAGCAGTAACACCCACTGTGGGAAGAGACATGGAGCAACTGGGAAGCTCATTCCCCTCTTGGCATGATCAGGCGTGAGTACTTCCACCTGGGAACTCCTGGGCCGTGTCCTTTAGAGCCACACGTTTTGTGATCTAGAAATTCCACTCTAGATGTGTGTAGCTGAGAGAAATGCAGACGTGTGTTGAAGAACAGCCACGGGCAGGAATTTGACTGACTGATAAAACTTAGTAGTTTAATTTATGATAGTCAAGGGGCCAGCACTGTGGTGCAGCGGGTTAAAGTCCTGGCCTACAGTGAAGTGAGGCGTGTCGGGTGGGGCCAGCCGTGAGTGACAGAGCTGGTCGAGCAGGCACCGCAGCTGGGGCTGCAGGAGCTGTGGCGGCACCGACTCCCGGGTGCAGCACACGCAGCCCAGGGATGCACACGCGGCAGGAGGCTCGTGGGTTTCTGAAGAGCAGATGGCGCAGGATGAAGGAGAGCTCTTCGCGCAGACTGCTGCCCGGGCCGCCTCTGACGGCCATAGGAACACACAGGGAGCATCCAGCTCCCTGCTCATGTGCCTGGGAAGGCAGCAGATTTGGGCTCAAGTCCTTGCTCAAGACATGCCACGCACATGGGACAGAGTTCTGAGCTCCTGGCTCAGCCTAGCCCAGCCCTGGCCATGAAACACTGATGGAAGATTCTATCTCTCTCAAATAAATAAGTAAATCTGAAGAAAAAATGAAAGCCAAGTCAAGGCTAACCATTTTTCTTTGCTTTCTTTTTAAAGAAATTTATTTATTTAAAGGCAGAGTTACAGAGAAAAAGGAGGAGAGAAGGGGGGGGTCGTCCATCTGCTGGTTCACTCCTCAAATGTCAACAATGGTTGGAGCTGGGCTGATCCATAGCCAGGGGCCTGGAGCTCCTTCTGGTCTCCCACTGCGTGCAGGGGCTCAAGCACTCGGCATCTTCTGCTGCTTCCCCGGGCACGGTAGCAGGGAGCTGGGTTGGAAGAGGCACAGCCAGGACGTGAGCGGCGCCCACCTGGGATCCCAGCACCATAGGCAGTGGCTTTCCTGGCTACACCACAGCACTGGCCCCTCTTTGCTTCTCTTTTGACTTTTTTGTCTTATGACTTCTGTATTTTTATAAACTCAAGAAAGTTCAAAATCTGCCCTTTATTTCTCACAAAGTGTTTCTGGAGAGTCCAGTGTTTAAGTTCTGCAGCAGGGTTGGTGCCCACCAGCTGCAGGCAGAACCGAGCGCTCGCTGGAAAAAGTCAGATGCAACTCAGACTCGACGCCCAAACTCAGGCCCTGGGAGGGGCTGCATCTTATTAAAAACTCGTGGGTGGCTGGATGCCTAAGCCGCAGATAATTCTATGATGTGTCTATTTGCTTCACAGAAAGACCTACTTATTTATTTAATTAGATTTTTCTATACTTTCTTTTTTGACAGGCAGAGTTAGACAGTGAGAGAGAGAGAGAGACAGAGAGAAAGGTCTTCCTTTTCCATTGGTTCACCCCTCATGGCCGCTGAGACCAGCGCATCACACTGATCTGAAGCCAGGAGCCAGGTGCTTCTCCTGGTCTCCCATGGGGTGCAGGGCCCAAGCACCTTGGCCATCCTCCACTGCACTCCCCGGCCACAGCAGAGAGCTGGCCTGGAAGAGGGGCAACCAGGACAGAATCCGGCGCCCCAACTGGGACTAGAACCTGGTGTGCTGGTGCCGCAGGCGGAGGATTAGCCTATTGAGGAGCGACACTGGCCACTTTTTAAAAAAATGTATTTGAGGCCGGCGCCGTGGCTCAACAGGCTAATCCTCCACCTTGCGGCGCCAGCACACGGGGTTGTAATCCCGGTTGGGGTGCCGGATTCTGTCCTGGTTGCCCCTCTTCCAGGCCAGCTCTCTGCTGTGGCCAGGGAGTGCAGTGGAGGATGGCCCAAGTGCTTGGGCCCTGCACCCCATGGGAGACCAGGAAAAGCACCTGGCACCTGGCTCCTGCCATCGGATGAGCGCGGTGCGCTGGCCACAGCGCACCGGCTGCGGCGGCCATTGGAGGGTGAACCAATGGCAAAAAGGAAGACCTTTCTCTCTGTCTCTCTCTCTCACTGTCCACTCTGCCTGTCAAAAATAAAAAAAAATTATTTGAAAGGTATATATATGCATAGAGAAGGAGAGAGAGAGAGAAAGAAAGAAAGAGAGGTCTTCTGCCCACTGGTTCACCACCCAAAGTCCACAGAGGCTGGACTGGGCTGATCCAAAACCAGGAGCCAGGAGCTTCTTCCAGGTCTCCCACTGGGTGGCAGGGGCCAAAGCACTAGAACCATCTCTTACTGCTTTCCCAGGCACATTAGCAGGAAGCTGGATTGGAAGTAGAGCAGCCAGGACTCGAACCAGCACTCATGCTGGGATGCCAGCACTGCAGGTGGAGGCTTAACCTTCTACGCCACAGGGTCAGTCCCTGAAGCACTTGCTCCCAAAGTTCCTTGCTTGTGTGAAGTTTGAATAAAGAAACTATTTGAAAGGGTTTTCAAAGCCACCTGGGAACCACAGCCGCCGCCGACGGTGTTGGATGTAATACAACATCGGATGTGATCTCACGCCCGGCTCTGCCAGGATCAAGTCACATACTCCATGACTGCATGTCTTACCCTGGTTCAGCTGGAGCAGGCATCAGTCCAGTGACCTTATCTCATCCACGCTACAGAATTCATGCAGACCACGCCCTCTGCACGCACAGCCCCGCCCATGAGAGGGATCCCAGCGACGCTGCCCCAGCCCCAACTATGTGGCCTGGAAGCTGCAGCCTGGAGCCCCCAGAGGCCCCTGCGGAGTCCAGGCCAACAGCAGCCTTGCTGTCCACACCTGGAGCAGCTGGGAACCCTCTGCCCCTCGGGGACCTCAGGACAAAACACACAACGGTGTGCACCAGACCCCAGCCCTGGACTTGTGGCTGTGGGAGGTGGCGTCCTGCTGATCTCCAGCCCGGCTGTGTGCCCTCGGTGCCCCGCTTTCTCACCTGTGGCCCACAGCGGGGCACAAACAACAGGGGAGCAAGACGGGGATGCAGGGAGCCACATTGGGCTTCTCTGCCCACAGGGAGCGGAGGGGAGCCCGAGGGTGCTGGGCTAGTGGGGACGGTGAGGCCCAGGCGAGGTGATCCGGGAAGACATGGAACGCGGGCATCCACGGAGGTGGAAGGTGGAGGAGGAGGCCTTCCACGACCTGGGAGGAAGACGGCGTGCAGGGTGCTGCCATGGGCACTGAGCCTGGGCACAGCCTGGGTGTCCCCCAACACGCGTGTGTTCTGGACTCCCGTGAGCACACGGCGAAGCCAGCCTGGCTGTGCTTTGTGAGCTTGGGGAGTGTGGGCTGCGTCCGTGCCCGGGAGCCAGGGCCCCAGGAGATAGAGGCTGAGTGAAGGCCGTCACGGGGTCCTGCCCGCCTCTCACAGGGACGGTGACAGCACCTGTCACCTGGATGCCCCTCCCCCCCGACAGCAGCTCTGTCCTCAGCCACGTGCTGTGTCCCTGCTGCCTGCACCGCACCTCAGTCCCTCCGTGTCTGCAGCAGCGGTGGAGCTGGGATATTTCAGTTTACAACCAAGCGCACCTGCGCCCAACCTCAGGGCTTAGGGCCAAAGCTCTGCACGGGGCTTTACTCACTGGGGGGCCCTGGTCCTAGAACACCTGCAAATACCTGCTTTCTGGAGACTGTGTGTGCGTGTGTGTGTGCGTGTGTGTATATGTGTATGTGTGTGTGTATGTGTGTGTGCGTGTGTGTACGTGTGTGCGCGCGTGTATGTGTGTGCATGTGTGTGCATGTGCGTGCATGTGCATGTGTGTATGTGTGTGCGTGTGTGTGCATGTGTAATGTGTGTGTGCATGTATGTGTGTGTGCGTGTGTATGTGTGTGTATGTGCGTGTGTGTGCGTGTGTGTATATGTGTATGTGTGCGCGTGTGTGTGTGCGTGTGTGTGTGTGCATGTGTGTGCGTGTGTGTGTGCACGCGCGCGTGTGTGTAATGTGTGTGCATGTGTGTGTACATGGCAAACGTTTGATTAACAGCGGGGACCTGCCTTGTGCCACTGTGGCTCAGACCCCTGTGGCAACACCGGCACGCACAGGGGCGCCCGTTCCAGTCCTGCTGCTCTGTTTCTGATCCAGCTTCCGGGAGCCACCCCGGGAAGGCTCTGGGCCATGGCCAACGTGCCTGGGCCCCTGCACCCCGTGAGGGAGACCCGGATGGAGTTCCTGGCTCCTGGGGACATTTGAGGAGTGAACCAGCAGGTGGAGGATCTGTTTCTCTCTCTCTCTCTCTCTCTCTCTCTCTCTCTCTTCCTCCCTATTTCTGTAAAACTGCCTTTCAAACACACAAATAAATCTATAAGAAAAGAAAGAAGGCCGGTGCGGCGGCTCACTAGGCTAATCCTCCGCCAGCGGCTCGGCACAGCGGGTTCTAGTCCCAGTCGGGGCGCCGGATTCTGTCCCGGTTGCTCCTCTTCCAGGCCAGCTCTCTGCTGTGGCCAGGGAGTGCAGTGGAGGATGGCCCAAGTGCTTGGGCCCTGCACCCCATGGGAGACCAGGAGAAGCACCTGGCTCCTGCCATCTGATCAGTGCAGTGCGCCGGCTGCGGCGGCCATTGGAGGGTGAACCAACGGCAAAGGAAGACCTTTCCTTCTGACTCTCTCACTGTCCACTCTGCCTGTCCAAAAAAAAAAAAAAGACAAACTCTGCACACTAATTGCATATTCAACACGTGCTCCTATAAACATAACGAGAGCTTTAGGGATATTAGGAAAGAGACTGCTGGCAGCATCACCCATTTTTATGTTTCTGCCCACAGCTGTCTGGTAAACAGAGCTCAGGGAACCTGTGAGTCATCGGACCTGCCGGCCCTAGCGCACCCCTGAGCCCTGGCCCTGCCACTCCCTGGGTGTTGGGCTACAGGGAAGGGGCCCACTCCCAGCTCTCGGTCTCCGCAGGGCGCGGTCGGGTGAGGAGCAGTGAGGAGAACGGTGCTCCCCTCCCCTGACCCCACACGCAGGCCTGGGGTTGGCAGCCCCGCTGGGGAGGAGCAGCAGGAACACGGGGTGCTGCCCGCCCCGGGACGCCTGTGGAAATGAGATGAATGAAGATGCCGGCTGTCAGCGCCCGCGCCTGTGTCCAGCGCTCAGGGTCCTGCGGGACCGAGGTCAGGGCGTGGCCTCCGCCCACGGGGCACCCGGTCACCGTGGTCACCGCGGGCTGTCCCACAGCTAGCTCCCACCAGGGCTCCCGTGTGAACCCTCAGGGAGGCGCCCTGCTCCTCTGCAGTGCACTGGGGGTCAGCGGTGTGTCCTGGCCAGGAGCCCCACGTGTGGCCCAGGTCCCCGTGAGCTCCCGCGTCTGCTCCAGTGCTGCAGGTGCCTCCTAATGCATCAGGAAGTGGGGATGAGGGTGAGGGCGAGGCCTGGGGGCCCAGGCTTGGGTCACCCCAGCCTGGACCCTCACACAGCTGATGCCTGAGGCGGCAGAGAGGGATCTGGGGTGGGACTGGGGCTGTTGGCTCAGTGCTGGCTGTGGGTCAGGTCCTCCCAGAGGTGGGCACTGGATTCAGATCCAGCCCAGCCTCTCTGTGCTTTTCCCAACTTGCATTTTTTCTCACCATCCTTGCCTCAGTCACCCTGCCCCACACAGAGGTGGGGCCCACAGTTCTACACCCCTCCCCTACCCCTGTAATCAGCCAATTGATCACATCTTCCTGTTTTGTTTTTTAGATTTATTTATTTATTTGAAAGGCAGAGTTACAGTGAAAGAGAGGTATGACAGAGACAGAGAGAATCTTCCCTCTGCAATGGCCGGAGCTGAGCCAATCCACAGCCAAGAGCCTGGAGCTTCCTCTGGGTCTCCCACTTGGGCGCAGGGGCCCATGCATTTGGGCCATCTTCTGCTGCTTTTCTAGGCCATTAGCAGGGAGCTGGATGGGAACTGGAGCAGCCAGGACTTGAACTGGCGCCCACACGATGTGCTGGCCATGCCGGTCCTAGCTTAACCCGCTGCAAGACAGCCAGCTCCACGCCTCTTTGCCTTAATCCTCCAAGTCCCAGAGGCTGTTACAATTTTCTCTTGTGGACAAGAAAGTCTGCAAATTGAGGAGATTATTAGTCTTTCCCCAGGATTTGGCCTAAAAGAGCTTTAGGCTTTCAAATCTAGAAAGGGCAAGAAACACCCATTTTTAAAGTAAAATCCAACTGTACCTGCGAGTCCAGAGCTGGGGAGGCGCTGGCTGGCGACTGGGTCAGGATGGGCTGGGACAGCAGAGTGGAACACAGCTGCGTGTGGAAGTGTCGAGTGCACAGGGGTCAGCCCGTCTCCCGCAGTCCTCCCAGCGCGGAGGACAGAGCCTCAGCTGATGGTTCACGGCCGGCTCAGCTCGGAATCCCGTGGGTGCAGGCTGGGCGCTCAGTCAATCATTTACATCCATTGGAAACCACAGAGGTGCCCACAGACACCACTAATGTTCCATTTAACCTTTTCAGAAGAAACACACACACCCAAACACAAACATGCAAACACACACACACAAACACACACGTGCACATAACTGATCTCTGCCCCACTCAGCCCTGCGTCATTGCTGGCTCAGTTCAAGCAGCTCCTCCTGGGGCAGGCATTTGGCCTCATGGCTGAGATGCTGCACCCGAATCCCACACCAGAGCTCCTGGCTCAAGTCCTGACGCTGCTCCCGACGGCTGCTCCCTGCTAACAGGACTCTGGGAGGCTGCAGGCCCCTCCCACCCAGGGGAACTGGTCTTGGCGTGACCCAGCCCTGGATGTGACAGGCATTTGATGAGTGACCCAGGGTGGACGATTCTCTCCCTCTCTCCCTCTCTCCCTCTCCCTGTTTCTACCTCTAAGTAAATACAGAGGAATCTACAGGGCTCGTCCTCATGCAGTCCCTCCCCTGCGCTCATCCCTGGTCCCGCCGCCAGCTCCACTCTCCGGGGAGCACTCCAGGGAGAAGTGACGCCTCAGGAGCCAGCGAGTGGCCCGGCAGTGGGGACAGGGTCACGGCACCCGCAGACTCCGCTGCCACGCCTGCGTTTGAGTCCAGCCCTGGCTCCTGACTCCAGCTTCCAGCTAACATAGACCCCAGAAGGCAGCGGCGATGGCTCCAGTGGTTGGGTCCCTGTCCCCCACGCGGGAGACCCGGCTGGAGGGCTGGGCTCCCGGCTGTGGCCTGGCCTGGCCCTGGTGGTCACAGCATTCGGGGAGCTGGTGACGAATGGGAGCTCTCTGTCGGCGTGTTGCCACTTAATAATGAAGGTATTTGAGAAGTGACTCGGCCCTTCCCCTTCACGGCCCCCTGTCCCGGTACAGTCCTGTCTGCCCTGTGTGCAACCACGCACTCTGCATCCACCAGGGCCTCGGGGCTCGGGCGGCAGCACCAGTGTCACGACGAGGGGCGGCAGAGGGACCCGAACTCAATTTGGAAGGACCAGGCCAGGAAGGACCAAATACACAGTGATTGACCCAACAGAGGGGAGCAGAGCGGCGCGGACGGCCTCACCCCACCGCTGGGGAGTCAGGGAGTAAGAGGTCGAGTGGGAGAAATTCAGCGCTGGGGACAGGGGTACCTCAGCGTCCTTGCTTCCCGTTTGCAACAAAACGTTCATCTCAAGGACTCAGAAAAGCATGTGACAGGTGACAGCGTGGAAACTCACCTCCACTTTAACGCCAAGCGCAGCCCACTGCGCCCTGAGCTGGCAGGAGCCCGGCGGTTTGTGAAATCGCCAATCCCCCCGTAGGCACTGGGACGGCAGCTGCGTGCTCTGTGCAGCCGTCACAGGAGGCGCCCCCGGAGCAAAGGGGACTTTCTGAAGCCCAGAGAACTCGCTGCAGCTCTGAGACACGGGAGGACTGGGCGGGAAAGGGTGAGGGCAGAGCCCACAGACGGCCTGTGAGTGCTGGGGAGACACCGCTGGCAGAGGTCAGAGACCCCAGGGATGAACAAGGGGCCCTGATTCGGGGCCTCACCCTCTCCCCTGGTCCCCTGGTGCTGCTCACAGAAGCTGCACCTTGGCTAAGGGAACCCCAACCCCACGTCCCGCCTCTGCCCAGCCACATCACTGCCCCCTCCCCGTTCAGCCCAGCTCCCCTGCACCCGACGGTCCCGCAGCCCCTCTGCCCCAGCGGCATCTCCAGCAGCCAGGAACCTCCCCTGCCAACCCGGCCCTCCGCCCTGGGCTTTGCCATGCAGCGCTGGGCCTCGGGTTCCGGCACGGCAGACCTGCTGTCAGGGACACTGCCCTTCCCTGACCAAGGAGAACCAAAGAAGCAGCCCCGGGGCGCGGGGGCACAGGCTAAGCTGCCCCCTGCCTCGCCAGCATCCTTAATGAGCGCTGGTTTCAGCCCAAGCTGCTCCACGTCCAAGCCAGGTCCCTGCTACTGCACTGGGAAAGCAGCAGAGGATGGGGCCCTGGACCAACCTGGGAGGCCAGGATGGAGCGCCTGGCTCCTGGCTTCAGCCTGGCCAAGCCCTGGCGGTTGGAGGCATCTCTCTCTCTCTCTCTCTCTCTCTCTCTCTCGCTCGCTCGCTCTGCTGTTTCCTTTCTCCCTCTCTGTGTGTGACTCTGCCTCTTACATAAGAAAGACAAAACCTATGGAAAGAACCAGCCCCAAACTACCCTGCAGTTTTAGGCAGAACCAAAACCAGTCCAGCACAGTCCCTGCAGGAGACTGCAAATCTGCCCCATTGCCAACCCCGTGGTTCCCCACAGGCTGCTCTGGGTCCTTCAGCCCAGGCAGGCTCAGAGGGGATTTCCCAGGCCAGGGAGGGGAGGAGCACGGGGATAAGGACAGAATGGCCCTGGGAATGCATTGGAGCTCCCGCACCACCCAGAATGGGAGCCAGGCCTGCTGCTCTGTGACACCCAGGCATGCACTATCTCCCAAGAGCAGCCCAGTGTTGCAATGTTGAGTTCCGCGGGCTCCTCTGACCCCATGGGCCCCAGCATGGAGCAGGTGGAGGCAGGCGGGTGCCTCCTGTGTGCTGCACTGCCCAGTGCTCCTTCAGGGGAAAGTTTACCATATTTTAACCCTTTCCTTATTTGTTCTCCCAAAAGGGGCACAGGGTTATAGGTCAAAAGAGAGCGGCCAGCTCTGTGACACAGTAGTTAAAGCCACAGCCTGCGAGGCCGGCATCCCATATGGGTGCTGGTTCCAGTCCTGGCTGCTCCACTTGTGATCCAACCCCCTGCACATGCGCCTGGAAGACCAGTGGAAGATGGCCCAAGTGTCTGGGCCACTACAGCCACATGGGAGATCCAGAAGAAGCTCCTGGCTCCTGGCTTCAGCCTGGCCCAGCCCTGGGCATAGAGCCATCTGGCAAGTGAACCAGTGATGAAAGATCTCTCTATATATCTTACTCTCCCCACTTGACATAAATCAGTGCATAAATCATTAAGGATAATAACAATATTCAAGAAGAGAATGGAGGGCTTCCAAACTCAGTCAGGGCGTGCTGCACCTCCAGGTGTCCCCCGCCGCCTTCTAAGATACTCCACCCATGTCTTCTTCCCACGGAGAATTCTTGTCAATACCCTCGCGCAGACATTGTTGCTGGAACCCAGTCTGATGCAATCCTGTGCTTTTCCACGGGGAGAGGAACCGGTATCTCAGGCATCGGTGGCCCCTCCTCAGCGTCAGGACCTCCCAGGCCTGCCGCCTCCGCCTACAGCCCTGGGGCTGCTTCTCTCATCTGTCCAGCTACTCCCTGCCTGGGCTGGGATGAGGGGCTTAGGGCCAGAAGGGCGCGGCTGTCCTGTGTTCAGGATTCTCCTGTAGGGGCGCTGCTGAGTCCAGGCTCAGGAATACAATGTGGGCTGCACGCGGGGAGCTGTCCAGTCAGCACTGCACAGAGACGCGGGAAACCTCACCTCACCTCTGTCCCCAGACAGCAGGGCATCGCAGGGCTTCGGTCCAGGGCCCACCCGCGGCGGGCACTGCCCACGCTAGGGGCAGAATCTCTGCCCTTCCCCCGACGTCCCTCCACCTGGCTTCCTGCCCTGAGCTCCCTCGCTCCGTCTCCTCCACCCTCCATTCCTCCGTCCGTCGCTGGTGTTTCCTCTTCTCAGCCTTCAGGGGCCGCTCCCATATTACAGATAATGCAGGCAATCATTTAACTGGAAAGCGTTCAGTCTTCTGAGCCCTAGAGTCACAAGCGAGTGAGGGTCATCTTCCCCTTGCTTCCGCTCCCGTCCCCCTCCTGCCCCCGCAGGTAACTGTGGGTACCACATAGTGTTTGTATTTTTCCAAAAACTCAATATAGTTACACACGTATAAGGTAGCCGGGCAGGGCCGGCGCTGGCTGCAGTGGATCAGTCCCATCCCACCCTGAACTTGCTGCAGTGGATCAGTCCTGTTCCCCCTGTGCTGGCTGCAGTGGATCAGTCCCGTCCCCCTCCCAGCGCTGGCTGCAGTGGATCAGTCCCATCTCACCCTGCGCAGGCTGCAGTGGATCAGTCCCGTCCCCCCCTGCGCAGGCTGCAGTGGATCAGTCCCGTCCCACCCTCTGCTGGCTGCAGTGGATCAGTCCTGTCTGCATGCTCACTTCCATATCAGATGCTCCACTTCTGATCCACTTCCTGCTGATTTGCCCGGGAAAGCAGCGGATGACGGTCCCAGTGCGTGGACTCTGCCTCCCGTGGAAGCCAGGACGGAGTTTCTTGGCTCCTGGATTCAGCTTGGCTCATCTCCAGCTGTTGTGGCCATTTGGGGAGTGAACCAGTGGATGGAAGACACCTCTCTCTCTCTCTCTCTCTCTCTCTCTCTCTCTCTCCCACTACCTTTCTAATAAAAAAAATTACTTTATAACAAGAGAAATATTCACGTACACAGAATCACTCCTCTCTTCTATAAACAGTGTTACAGGAGTTCGGGTCAGTCCTTGCCTCAGGGTGATGAAGAATTACGATGCAGACAGTAAGCATGGTGTGAGCAAAGCGAGGGAGAGTGTTTTATCAGGAAACAGAGAGTCCTGCTGTCGGGAGGGGTCCGTCCCGCTCCGGGCATTGGGGGCTTACACAGGGATGCCTGCCAACTGGTCAACCCTTCTGCATAGTTTCAGGATGACAGGGCTCTGCTTTTTATTGGTTGTTGGTTTTTTGTTTATTTGAAAGTCAGAGTTACAGAGAGGAAGAGGCAGGGACAAAGAGAGAGAGAGGTCTTCTATCCACTGGTTCACTCCCCAAATGGCCAAAACAGGAAGGGCTGGGCCAGGCCAGAGCCAGGAGCCGGGAGCTTCATCCAGGTCTGCTACATGGGTCAGGATCCCAAGCACTCAGGCCATCCTAGCTGCTTTCCCGGGTGCATCAGCAGGAGATGCATTGGAACTGGAGTAGCTGGGATTTGAACCAGTGCCCATATGGGATGCTGGTGTGGCAGGTGGAGGCTTTACCTGTTGAGCCACAAGGTCTGCCTCTATTTTCAATTTTAAAAAGAGATTATGCCGGCGCCGTGGCTCAACAGGCTAATCCTCCGCCTTGCGGCGCCGGCACACCGGGTTCTAGTCCCGGTCGGGGCGCCGGATTCTGTCCCGGTTGCCCCTCTTCCAGGCCAGCCCTCTGCTGTGGCCCGGGAGTGCAGTGGAGGATGGCCCAGGTGCTTGGGCCCTGCACCCCATGGGAGACCAGGAGAAGCACCTAGCACCTGGCTCCTGCCATTGGACGAGCGCGGTGCGCCGGCCGCAGCGCGCCTACCGCGGCGGCCATTGGAGGGTGAACCAACGGCAAAGGAAGACCTTTCTCTCTGTCTCTCTCTCTCACTGTCCACTCTGCCTGTCAAAAAAAAATTAAAAAGAGATTATGATTTATTTCATTTGCTGTCTCCTATTGAAAACGGTTCCTAATTTCAGCCTTGCCTTAAGTACTGTAATAAATGTCTCTGTACCTGTGTCTCTCCGTGGGCATTTGGGCGTTCCCTTAGCCCCAGGACCACAGTGGAAATGCCGAATCACCTTGTGCAGCAGCTCTGAGCCCTGTGTAAATGCGGATAAACACACCTGAGATATTAATGAGCTGACTCGTGCAGCAGGCAGGCCCAGCCTCTGTGCTGTGAATTTCACCGCCTTTTGTGTGACTGCCAACAAACACAGGACTTCAAGCTGCCTCAAAGGACAGCGTGGCGCTGTAGCCCAGGGCTGTGCAGCTCTGCAGGTGCACAGAACGCGTGACTGCACTCTCCCAGGTCAGACGACTTCTGTCCTCGGGAAACCAGGAAAACACAGCGATCTCGAGCAGAAGCACCCCCGTGCCTCTCGGCGTCAGAGTCGCACACCCCGCTCCTGAGCTCTGCTGCGTTTGTCACAACCAAGCTCCTCTTAACATGCCGGCCAGGGTGAGGGCCGGAAACGTCCTGCCTCCACTTCCGCTCCAGGGTGGTCCTAGGTTCTCCCCATCAGGGCAGATGGATTCCACCTGTGTGTGTGTGGGGAGGGGTGTGTGTGTGTGAGTGCCATGTGTGTGTGATGCATGTATATGATATATACTGTGAATGATGTGTGTGTGCTGTGTGGTATGTGTGTGATATATGTAAGTGTGTGATATGTGGTGTGTGTGCTGTATGTATACGAGGTGGTCTGTGTGTGTTTTGTAAGTGGTGTGTATGTGATGATGAGGTATGTGAGTGACATGTGTGCTGTATGGAACATACATGATTTGTGAGTGATGTGTGTGTGATGTGTGTGTGCGGTGTGTGTGATCCATGTGTGAGGTGTTCTGAGGGGTTCAGAAACATTTTATATGGGGAGGAAGAACAAGTCCTCCTCGTGGACAGGTGACCGTGACCCCCAGGGGACCCGTGATGGCTTCACACAGCCCTGCAGCCTCCATGCGGGCTGCTCTCTTTGGTCTGCTGCGGGGTCTAGGATCCAGCTGGGAACAGCCCTCAGGACTCCCGGGAACCAGGGACTCGGGACGCGCCTGGCGCCCTGAAGCCGCAGCTCGGAGCCGATCCTCCGCTGCCCTAGCCCCGTGACAGGAGAACCAGTCAGCCAGGCCCCGGCCCCCAGCGGCGCCCGCATTCCGGTTTCCTGTTCTCTTTCCACCGGCTCCTGCGGTCACTCCTGCGGCTTCCACACGAAGGAAACGAGCAAATAACCCTCCCGAGTGGTGGTGGTGGACGTGGAAGAGAGAGGTGGGGCGGAGGCGACCTGAAATATGGGCCTGGGCGGCTCGCAGCCTCTGCTGACCGAGGGCGCGGTGAGAACTCACGGTCCCTGACATCCCAGAAGATCCTGCCCCCTGTTAAGGGGCGCAGAAGGCCACAGCCAGGTACCAGGTAGACTCGCACATGCGAACAGCAACCACCAAGCAGGTGAGGACATTGTGGCCTGGAGCCGACAGCGGCAAACCTGGACGGATCCCGGAGGCCCCTGTGTCAGTCACGCACGGAGGCGGGGAAACCCTCGAGTGCCCGTGAGACCTGGATGGGTGGCTCTGCCCGGGCCGGCTCCCAGAGCCCTGCGGCCAGGCCTGCAGAAGCGGCGGACACTCCACGGGGCTGCCCAAAGGAGAGGCAGCCCCAGAGGTGCACGCGGGGTGTGTGGGAGTCGCGGCACAGGCAGGGCCACCCGCAGGCAGCCAGAGAGGGGAGGGCTGGGGAGGACTGAGACGCCCCCAAGCCTGAAGGATTGCCATCTGTGGGGGTGATGGCGGGGACACGTCACTGCACCTCAAAGACAATCTCCCCATCACTCGGTCTCCCTGGAGGGCAGAATCCCAGCATCCTGAGTCCCTGGTTCCCAGCTGGGTCCTAGACCCTGCAGCAGACCAAAGAGAGCAGCCGGCATGGAGGCTGCAGGGCTGTGTGAAGCCATCACGGGTCCCCTGGGGGTCACAGTCACCTGTCCATGAGGAGGCCTTGTTCTCCCTCCCCATACAAGACATTTCTGGGAAGCGGTGTGGTTGGCCAGGGACAGAAGCAGGGGAAGGGGCGGGTCCAGGCCAGGGCTTCTGTTGGGTTTTCTGTGGGAAAGGCTGGGAGGGAGGTCCAGCCTGGATGGACAGTTTGAGGACAGCGGTGGGCCTGGGATAGAGGGGAGCCTGCTTGCTGGCCATGGGTGATGTAGGGTGGGAGGTGTTTGTGTGATGGTGCGACTGGGTTAGTGGGCTGGTCAGAGCATCCTCTTGGCTGTGGGAGACATAAAGAATGTTAGCCGTGTTACACCTGCTGCTCATGGACACTCAAGAGACACCAAGCCCCTTCCTGCTGCGGGGTGCACAGGTGTCCTGATCATGTACGGCAGTGAGATTTATGGTCGGAATCTGGAGCAGGACGCCCACAGCTCTCAGACCAGACCTGCACGTGACGTCGCTGTGGACGCCGAGTCCTCTGGGGACAATGATTGTGTTAGGGCTCTGAGCGGGGGGCAGCCGAGCTGAATGATGGAAACCTGCCCTCCTCTAAGTGAGGTAGGTTGTGGATTTCCTTCAAAATGGCAAACTGGAAAACTTCCAAAGTGGCCACTGAGAAATGTGTCAGGATGGTGACGAAGATGTCACAGACACAGCCCCTCCTCAGGCAGCTGATCCGAGTCGGCGCTTCCGCCCTCTCGGGTTCTGTGTCCAGGGCAGCCGGGCTCTGCTGTGGCCGAGGGTGCAGCAGCCGAGTCCTGTCACGTGTTATCCCGGATCCAGGGGTCAGGCAGGGAGCCAGCAACACAAACAACATCACTGACGAGTACCTGGGTCAGGTCCAAGGGCAAAGACAAGGCTGAGCTGCTCCTGTAGGAGGGGTGTGGTCCTGAAATCTCAGGCCGGGACTCGTCCCATCGTGACAGCTGACCCAGATCACTCCTGGAGCCTGACCCTGCCCAGCCATGCCGCTGTGGGAGGAGCAGCTCTCCTGACCCCGTCTCTGCGCCCTGGACCCTGACAGAGCTGCCTCTGGGACCACAGCAGGGACCTGCAGGCCTCTCATCACTCCTGGACACAGCACACTCAGCATCTCAACTTCTCCTCGGGACGGTGATTGTTTTAAAGATACAAAAAGATGTTTATTGGCCAGTGCTGTGGTGTAGCAGGTAAAGTCACCTGTAGCGCCAGCATCCCATATGAGCAGGAGTTCAAGGCCCAACTGCTGCACTTCTGATCCAGCTCTTCTGTGGCCTGGGAAAGCAGTAGAAGATGGCCCAAGTCCTTGGGCCCCTGCAGCCACATGGGACACCTGGAAGAAGCTGCTGGCTCCTGGCTTCGGATCGGCTCAGCTCCAGCCATTGCAGCCATCTGGGGAGTGAACTAGCAGATGGAAGACTTCTCTGTGTGTGTGTGTGTGCGCCTCTGCTTCTGTCTCTGAAACTCCATCTTTCAAATAAATTAATAAATATCTTTTCAAAAGTGTGTTTAAGTGAATGAAAGTATTTTCTGCAGAGGTAGAATTACCGTAACCGTAAAATAGAAAATTGTTCCCAAACCAGCCTGATTCACGGAACACGATTCCAAGCATCTACCGCCTTATCCTTCTTCACAGGGATCTTACATGCTCAGGCCGTGGGGATGGGGCGGGCTCAGCCCTGCTTCACACACCACAGAGCTGGGGGAGAGGCTGAGGGGACCTGCTGAGGACCTTCTGGAAGGATCTCGCATGCTTGGGGAGCGGCTGCTCTGGGTGGGGGCAGGGGCCTTCGTCCCTCCCCACATGGGCCACTCCTTGGGCTCCTGGGCTTCCCCCTAACCTGGCAGCTGGGCTCCATCATCACAGATCTTAAAGACTCATGCAAATCAATCACAGATTGCGGAAATCGAGTCACTGACAGGAAAATGGCATCGATTTCACCCCCACTCCACTGGTCAAGGTCGTCACTAAGGCATGACCAGGTTTAAGAGGAGGGTAGTGGAGTCTACCTGCTAGTGGGAAGAACAGAAGGAATTTGAGGCCATTATTTTATTTATTTGAAAGGCTGAGTTGCTGAGAGGAAGGGAAAGAGAGATCGCCCATTCACTGGTTCATTCTGCAAATGGCCAAATGGCTGGGGCTGGGCCAGGCTGAAGCCAGGAGCCAGGAGCTTCATCTGGGTCTCTCAGTGAGTGGCAGGAACCCCGAGACTTGGGCCATCTGCTATTGCTTTCCCAGGAGCATTAGCAGGGAGCTGGATCGGAAGTAGATTAGCCAGGACTCCAAGTGACGCCCACTTGTGATTCTAGCATTGCAGGTGACCACCTAACCTGCTACTCAGAAACGCTGGCCCCAGGCTATCTTTAACTCAGCACACACTGGAGTTGTCTGTGTTAGTTAACTGCGTGACGGCGGTTAGTCTGCTGGCTGTGAGCCTGTTTCACGATTATGCCGATGTGAACGTTAGGGAACCGATTAGGATGAGACTGAAACTGCTGTTCTCACAACTGTTTTCTAAATGTGAAATTCACCTTTTAAAAGTTTGATTATGGGAAATTGAGAAGTTCCTACGGTTTTCATAGGCGCTGACCTGTTTCTAGTACTAATTCCTCACATTGTATTGTCCATTTGTTATTATTATGAAACAACATGGGTACATTGTTTTTAACTAGAGTTCACAGTTTATTAAGATTTCCTTCGTTTGCACCTACTGTCCAAGACACTCTCTGTTTAGCCTCTTCTGCCTCCTTGTGGTGTTTAATGGATCGTAGATTTTGTTTTTATTTTTCATTTTATTTGGTGATGTGGGGGGAGGATAGAGGAATTGCTTCTGTTTGTCACTCCCAAAACACCTAAGTGACACCTGACAGCAGGGATCCATTTTAGAGCACCCTAGACTCCATCCTGAGAAAGCTCCTCACCCCCCCCCCCCCCGTGAGACTCTGGCCCCAGAGTAACCGAGGTCTGCAACTAGGACGATGACAGCAACTGCATCCCGCTTGGCAGAACACAGAAATCCCCTGCCACCACTGCTCAAGCTTCAAAGACAGGCTGCCCCTGGAGTAACGCCAGGACTGTAGCTTGTCTGTGTCCCACATATGATGTAGGCGGTCTACACAGGCTGCATCGATTCCCGCAGCTTGTAGGCCAGTGTTGTCATCCTCACCGCTCTTCACAGATGAGAAAGCGAAGCCGCCCCAGGCTGCCCGCAGACTTGAACTCAGGCAGCCTGGCCCCCGGGCCCGGGTTCCTGCACAGGGCGCGCCAGTCGGGTGGAGCCCTGGTGCCCAGAGGGTGGGGATCCGAGCTGGCACGGTGACTCACAGCTCTGCTGAGGCTGGTGCCAGGGAGGAGATGGCCTGAGAGCCCTGGGGCAGGCGGGCTCCTGGGTGGGGGCAGCTAGGGCTGCCTCGGGAGGAGGGAGCCTGCTGGAGTCCCGGAGAGGGGGGCAGGAGGGGAGAGGGAGAGCTCCGGGAGCCACGGGTGTCCGTCTTACCCTCTGGCCAAAGGCTGGCTCCACCCACAGATGGTGTCTGGGAATTGCTGAAGCTCCTGACTTGGCTCTGCCTTCGCGGTCCTGCAGTTGGTCCTGGGGCTCCAGGCTGTCGGGGGAGCTGAGACCGATGAGTGCATGGGGAGCTGTGAGAAAGGCCGGTGCCAGGCCGCCACCCAGACAGACAGCTCCCCTCAGGCTCTCTGGGGACCCTCCCCCACCCAGTCCCACTGTTTCCTAACTTTTATTTATTTTTTTAAAGTTTTATTTACTTATTTGAAAGGCAGAGTTAGGGAGAGAGACAGACAGACAGAATCTGCTGGTTCATTTCCCAGATGGCTACCACGGCCAGGGCTGGGGCAGGCCAAAGCCAGGAGCCAGAAGCTGCATCTGGGTCTTCTACATGGGTGCAGGGGCCCAAGCACCTGGACCCTCTTTGCTCCCTTCCCAGGCCATAGCAGAGAGCTGGATTAGAAATGGAGCAGTTGAGTCTGGCTTCAGATTGGCCCAGCTCCAGCCATTGCGGCTATTCAGGGAGTGACCAGTAGATGGACGACCTCTCTCTCTCTCTTTCTCTGTCTCTGTCTCTGTCTCTCTCTGTCTCTGTCTCTCTCTCTCTCTCTCTCTCTCTCTCCCTGTCTCTGTCTCTGTCTCTCTCTCCCTGTCTCTGTCTCTCTCTCTCTCTCTCTGTCTCTCCCTCTGTCTCTCTCCGGCGCCGTGCCACGTGGGTCCTGGGAGGCAGCCAAGATGGCTCAGTGCTGGGGTCCTGCCACCCACGCAGGAGACCCGGATGGAGCTCCTGGCTCCCAGCTTCCACCTGGGCCGGCCCTGGCTGTTGAAGCCATTTGGGGAGTGAACCAGTGGATGGAAGGTTCTCTTTGGTGCAGATGGTGTGTGTGTGTGTATGCGCCAGAAATACACGCATGTTTTAATTGCCTTCCCCGTGCTGGGTATTTCTGAACACATGTGTATGCAACGTTGTAACCCCTCTCCTGTACAGACTCGCTAAACGCTCTGCACAGGTTTAAGCGCATGATGGCGGTGTCCAGGTGTCGGGACATAGGGCTCTGCCTCGTCGTCCGGCCGCTGTGGCGCGGGGCTGAGGTGGCCGGGATGCCAGCTTCGCTCACTCCCGCACCTGCTGCACCGCCCTGCAGCTAGCCTGAGTGTGGCGCCATGTCCGCTCCGAGCGAGGGTTCTGAGCGCCATAGCGATGGGCGCTCAGCCCCGCATTTCCTGGGGCCCTGTGACCCGGGGCGGGACCTCTGTCGGGCCGGCTCTCAGGGTGCAGATGTGGCCAGAATCAGAACTCCCGGGCTGTGTGCCCGGCCGTCCAGCCCCGCTAGGGGAGGAGGGTGCGTGTGATGCGGGCCTGGCCCTGTTCTCCCGGGGGCGGGGGCCGCCCTTACTGGGGGAGGTGACACCTTGGGCGCCGCTCCCGGAGGAGAGGTGGGGGGCGAGCCCCCTGCCCAGCGCCCGCTCTCCCTGCCTGCCCCGTAGGGTGTCCCGCCTGGCGTGCGAGAAGCGCGAGCTGGAGGCCCAGCTGGGCCGCGCGCGCGAGGAGGCGCTGGCCGGCCGGGCGGCGCGCCAGGAGGCCGAGGCGCTGCGCGGGCTCGTGCGCGGGCTGGAGCTGGAGCTGCGGCAGGAGCGCGGCCTCGGGCACCGGGCGTCGGGCCGCCGCGGCCAGGACTGCCGCCGCCTGGCCAAGGAGGTGAGGCCCGGGGCGGCTGGCGGGCCGGCGGGGGCGCGGGCCTCGGCCTCGGTGGGGACCTCTGCGCCGCTCTCCCCTGCCGGCAGCTCGAGGAGGCGAAGGCGTCGGAGCGGAGCCTGCGCGCCCGGCTGAAGACGCTCAATGGCGAGCTGGCCCTGTACAAGAGAGGGTGAGCAGCGGGGCCTGCAGGAGGGGCGGGTTCGGTGGGGTGGGGAGGGCGGGGCCTGCAGGAGGGGCGGGGCCCGGTGGGGCGGGGAGGGCGGGGCCTGCAGAAGGGGCGGGGCCTGCAGGGCTGGGGGGCCGGGAGGGCGGGGCCTGCAGGAGGGGCGGGGCCCGGTAGGGTGGGGAGGGCGGGCAGAGCCTGGGAGTGGGCGGGGCCTAAGGACCGGGTGGCACACTGGGAGGGGGCAGGACCGGGGAGGATGGGCAGGGCTTGGGCCTGGAGGGAGTGGCCCAGAAGGTGGGGTCGGCTGGCTTTCTTGGGGTGGGTGCTGGAAAATGAGCGGGAGCTCCAGGGAGCTGGGAAATGCGTCGGGTGAAGGGGTCGTGTGGGATGCACGCAGGTGACACGTGGGTCTTTTTGGGAGGGGGCTTTGCTCTGCTCTTGCTGAGGGAGGGTCGTGGGCCAGGAGTGTGTGTCTAGGAGTTGAGGGGAGCCGGAGGGGATGGGGTTGTCCAGGCCCGCGGACAGCTAACAGCCGGTCCTGTGCCCTCAGGAGGCGGCCTCCGCCGGTGGCTCCGGCCTCGGCCCGGGAAGACCGGGCTTCGTCGTCCCGGGAGCGCTCCACGTCTCGGGGCCACGCGGCCGCCCGTTCCTCATCCCGAGAGAGCAGCCGCGGGGGCCGGGGTCGGGGCCGGCCTGCTCGCCCCACGCCCTCACCCACAGGTCCGGGCCTGCCCTGCTCTGCCTCGGGGGGGGGGTGTGAACGGGCTGGAGCTGCCCGTGACCCCGTGACGCGGCCTCCTCTTCTCTCCACACCCGGTCCCCCCTTATCCTAGGTGGTCGTGTCACCCGCTTCGACCCCACGGCCTTTGTGAAAGCCAAGGAGAAGAAGCAGAGAGAGATCAGAATGAAGTTAGGGACCGCCCCTCCCCCGCCCATCCCCCCGCCCCTGCCCCCTCCCCGCCCCTACCTCTGCCCCTCCCCCTAGCGCACCCCCCCAGCTGCTTCCATCACCTGGTGCCTGCAGCGCTCACTCCCACCGTTCACCTGCCCCTCCTGCTGTCCTGACCCCTCCCCTGCCTGCTCAGGGCTCCCCGCACCCTCACCTGTCTAGTCCGGCAGTCGAAAGTCTTTCGCCCTGCTGGGCTCCCGTGGGCCGGGGGCAGGCCGGGGTTGGGGGCCGGGCGGGGGCGGGGCCGGGGTTGGGGGCGGGGCCGAGGGAGGGCCCTCTCTGGCACAGCTGGGCACACACCAGCTCTCCCGTTACAGCAGCCGCGGAACCGCCTGGGCTCCGGAGGAAGTGGGGACGGCCCGTCCGTCTAGTGGTCTCGCCAGGGCCGGCCTCCTGCCGCTGTGACCGGCCGGGGGGACGCGGCCAACCGCTCCCGACACCGCAGCTCCTCGGGTAAGCGGCCTGGAGGCGTGGCCCGCGGGCGGGCGTGGGGGGGGGGGCCCTGGGGGCTGGGCGCTCACACCCCGCCCCCTCCAGTGGACAGTTTCCGCAGCCGCTGCTCGTCGGCCAGCTCCTGCAGTGAGCTGGACTTCTCCCAGTCGCTCTCCAGAAGGTGAGGCTTGCATCGTGGGGAAGGGTGACTGGGGAGACTAGAAACTGTGTTTTGGGGGTGGGAATGGGGGGATGGGTGATGAAGGGCAGGGGGCCTTGAAACCACCAAGGTGGATGAGTGAGCTGCCTAAGGCCCCCCCACTGCTCCCTGATCACCACCCCCCCCACCCAGCACTCGAGGGCTCCGGAAGCGGTCCAGCCCCATCTCCTGGAGTGGGTCCCACACGGTGAGTGAGGGTCTCCCAGCCAGCTGCCCCCTTTCCTGCCTCTGTCGTCAGAAGTCCGTGCCCCTGGAACACAGCCACCGTCAGAGACGCCTGGCCAACTCAGGGGGCTGGGTCCCCATCAAAGGTGAGCCCCTGGGACCCCACATCCACCCTGCCTCTCCCATGCAGGCCCCACCGGGGTGGTTAGGAGGGCGGCGTGTGGGGCCCCTCACAGCCCGACGCCCACCCGTGCTCTCCCAGAGTACAGCTCCGACCACCAGGCGGCCGACATGGCCGAGATAGACGCCCGCCTGAAGGCCTTGCAGGAGTACATGAACCGGCTGGACACGCGATCATGACCGTGGGGGGGGGGTGCCCCTCCATCCTTGGCCCACCTGAGAATGGGGTGGGGCAGCGCCCTGGTGCTCCCAGGGGCCTGGGGTGTGTGCGGGCCCTGACCCTGCCCTCTCCCGGCCACGCCTGCCTTTGTAAATAAACAATTTGTCCTTGGGGACCCTCAGCTGGTGACTTTGAAGGGCAGGGGTTGGGGGGGGGAGGCCTGGGGGTGTAACCAGGACCTGGTGTCTATGGGTGCACCTGACTGGGCGCTGACGGCTGGGCGGCCCAGGGGTGGGAGTGAGCAGAGACCTGCATGGGCTGTGTGTGGCCGAGTGGCCGAGGGAGGGTGTCTTGCGGCCGAGGCCTGTCAGTGCCACCCGGCCCCACTTGGTGCTGGGTCCTGGGCTCTGCCCGGAGACCTCTGGGTTCTGAGCACCAGAGAGGGTGGTGTGCTGGGGCCGGGGTCTGGGGGGGGCGGGGGAGGCGCAGAGAGGAGCCGCTCGGGGACACGGGCTGAGCTGCAGGTTTATTGGAGGGGAGGCCTGGGGGCGGGAGTGGGGGAGTGGGCTTCACTCGCGGTAGTGCGACCAGGTCTGGATGATTTCGTAGAGCTGGTTGCCCGGCGACAGCGTCTTCTGCACGTCCCGGTGCCCTTTGACCTCGTAGTTGGAGCTCAGGGCTCCCCGAGCCACGCCGCAGCTTAGCAGGCTCTGGGCCGCCCGCAGGGCCCGGGCAGGTGGCACCCGATCTGGGGGCGAGGGGAGGAGGAGTGTGACGGGGGCTCCCTCACGGGGCAGAGGTGGTGCGGGCTCCCGGGTGAGTGACGGCTGGAGCTGGGCTGAAGCGCTCTGTGCCTCCCGGGGAGGGCCGCGTGAGCTCAGGCAGACCCAGAGCAGAGCGTGGGCCCCTGCTGTGCCACCCCACATCCCGACTCACCCATGTAGTTGCCCATGAAGGTGATGCCGATGGATATGGGGTTCCAGGTGGGCCCCGCGTGGTCGCCCTTGATGTCCCAGCCGCGACCCTCATACACCAGCCCGTCCTCTCCTATCAGGAAGCTGCGTGGTGGGCGGGGCTTGGTGAGAGGGGGAGCTTCCTGGGGGCAGACGCCCTCCCCATCCTCCACCCCCTCCTGCCACTCCCAGTTCCCCAAACCTCCTCCTCCTCCCCTGATTTTCCCCCACGGCCAGGGATCAGAGCTGGGGAGGCACCTGCCAGAGGCCACACAGCCCGTGAGGCAGAGCCAGGGTTTTCACCCAGGGCTCCATGACCCCACCCACCGGGGCTCCATGACCCCACCCACCGGGACTCCAACTCCGCCCACCGGGTCTCCATGACTCCGCCCACCAGATCTTGTTTGCTTGCTTTGCCTCTCTGCTGAATCTCCACGGGTCTCAGGTCCCAGGGACTCGCCCCTTGCCCCAGGCTGCTGCCCGCCCTTGGGGGCTGCAGCAGGGACTCGAGCTAGGCAAAGAGTCAGAGCCAGGTGTAGACCTGATGCCCCAGGGTTTGTCTGCCAAGCCTGCAGCAGGTCCGTAAGAGTCACAGACAAGAACACACCTTGGCTGACTTGATTGACAAGCCCCGGAATAGCTCCTGTAGGGGCAGCATCGGCTGGCGCAGCCTTCCCGGGTCACCCCAGAATGGGGGCGCCTTCGCGTCCCCCGTCATGAGTCTGTTCCCTGGGAATCCAACTCACACAGCCTGGCGCTGGGGCTGGGCTGTTGAGGGCCCCGTCACCTCCCCCGCCCCGGCGCTGTTTCATGGCGCTGGTTGTGCGCCGGCCACAGGGGAGCAGCTCGGGGCCTCCGCGCAGAGAGGCTAGGACAGGCGCAGGAGGGGCCCTGGGAACAGCAGGATCGGCGTTGGGATCCTGAAATCCCGGAAGCCGACGTCAGTCTGTCGCTTCCGGCGCCAGAGCCGCCGAGCCCAGCGCGGGTCCTGGACGCAGCCCCGCAAGGCGGAGGTTAGAGCTGGGGTCCCCTTGGAAGTTTCTGGACTTCTTTGAGCGAGGTCTCCTGAAGCAACCGCGAGGGCTGGGGCCTGGGAACGTGCGTTTCCAGGTGCTCCTTGCCTCCTTGGGTCTGAGAACCTGCAGGGTTCCTGGGGACCCCTGTGTGGCGCCCCTGGCCACGCTGCTGCCCGGGGAGCAGTCTCAACACGCCCCCTACTGCTGATTGCCGCCTAATGGCAATGGCACCTGGACTCTGGGGTCCCGCGGTAGGCCAGGCAGCGCCCCGAGAGCTTAGCACACATTGGCTCCTTCCGTGCTGAGATGGAGACCCCTGTGTAGGACGCCAGCCCCGTCCAGGGCGCATGGGTCATGTGGGCACGGCCTGGTAGCCGATCTCAACAATGCCCCCGCCCCAACAGCCTCAGCCAGCACCGGGAAGCTGAAGGTGCTGGCTCTGCCCCAGGTCTCTGAGCTGACCCCAGGACCTTGGTCCTGATCAAAGGCCCCAGGCATCGTCGGGCCGCCTGCACCTGCCCAGCCTTAGAGGGTGACCTGAGCGGGCAGCAGACCCAGGCCGGCTTCCCGGGGCCCCACTCACTTGTAGCCGACGTCGCACCAGCCCAGCGTCCGCGCGTGGAAGTGCTGCACGTTCTGAGCCTGCTGCTGGCACGAGTCCGGGCTGCTGCAGCTGCTGCCTGCCGTGTGCGACACCACCACGTAGCGCACCGGGTGGCGCAGGCGCTGGGAGCACTCGGACGCCCGGGCCTTCCACTCCCTGCGAGGCACAATGGGGTTGCAGCGGCTCCGGGATGGCCTCTTCAGAGCCACCCCGAGGCCCAGCAGGGCCAGGAGGGCGCAGGCGAGCAGCACGCGGCAGCCGTGGGGGAACATGGCAGCGCGGCGTGCAGGGGCAGCGAAGATCGCGCGGCTGCCCCAGGCGCCTTTATCTGCGGGGAGCAGGAGGGGTTCTTGCCTCACACCGCAGGGAGTTTCCAGCGCCCCTCCCCGCAGGGGACCCCACACTTGGTACTTCCCCCTGTGTTTTCTGGAAGGCCCAGCAGGTGGTTCCCTGCCCTACCTTGCACCCCCCCCCAAGTGGCGCATTGCCCCAGTTACCGGGCATCCCACCCCGTGTGGGCACGGCTGGCTTCCTGCAGAAACTGGAGTATCCAAGCTTCTTGTTTTCCAAAGCAGGCCCAGGCCTGTGACACTTAACCCGTGCGGCAAACCCAAGGGTGAGTATTGGGAAACCCAGTTTCACAGTTGGGTAAAGTGAGGTGGGGGAGAGGGAAAGTCCGGAGCTGGGAGTGGGAGGTGGTGGCTCCTGCGGGGGTCCGGAGGCGGCCTCCGAGCTGCCTGCTCTCCAGTGTCGGGCCGAAGCCAGTGAGGCAGCCTCTTCTGTGCCTCGCTGTCCCCCACCTGCAGCATGGGGCGAGTATGTGGGGGGGGAGTGAGCAGGCCAGCAGGACTTGGGCCCTTGGGTGCCACTGGCAGCTCCACGCCCACAAGGCGGGACTCCGAGTCCCGAGAAACGCAGCCCCTTGCCCAGGGCCCCTGAGTGGGCTGGGGTGCAAGGCTTCCGCCCCGCCAAGCCCTGGCTGCTGCAGGCTTTGGGGATATGGGCCAGTGGCAGGGGGCTCTCTACGTCTCTGTCCCTCAAATAAGTAAAGACAAACTTTTAAAACTTGCGAGAGTAACAGGTGCTAGATGTAACAAGCGGAACTGCCATACATCTAGACCCCCTGTGCGGGGCTCCCACCAGCTCCGCCCACCCGAGGCCCCCAGTGAGACAGGAGGGGAGGGGCCCTCACGAGGCCACGCAGGCGCACGCCCGAAGCTCCCTGCTCTCTGCAGAGCGGCCACCTGCTCCCAGCAGGTTTGAGAGGTGCGTGTCACCTATCCCGGACACGCTGCACAGGAGAAGCCGAGGCCCGGCAGGGCCGTCACACACGGGGAATGGACAGTGAAGCCGGGCTCTGGCCACAGAGATTGTCCCCGCTTGCTACAAACTCACACGAGATGGATTCATTTCTCAAACACATAAAGCCACATACGTGGGTCTGCGGTCTGTTACGTAACACTCCGGAGCCGTGCGTCTGCTTCTAGTGGGTTCTTCATAGAGCTTGCGCAACGCTTCTTGGTAGAGGCTCAGCCAAAGGTGTCCCGGGTTCTTGCACAAACCCCCCTGGGCCCTGGAGTGTGTCCGTGTGAATGAGAAATTCAGGCTTCTCAGGCCAAAGGGGACGCAGCTCAAATATGTGTGCCAGAGGGTTTGGCTCCAGTTCTAGCAGGCCGCCTCTGCCCCACCCTGGATGTCGATGCCCCGCCTTTTTTTGTTTGTTTTAAAGGCAGAGTTACAGAGAGAGAGAGACAAGGAGAGAGAAGGAGAGAGAGAATCTTCCATCTGCTGGTTCACTCCCCAAATGGCCACAGTGGCCAGGCCAAAGCCAAGAGCCAGGAACTCCGTCTGGACCTCCCACATGGGTGCAGGGGTCTAAGCACTTGGGCTGTCTTCCGCTGCTTTCCTAGGCGCATTAGCAGAGAGCTGGATCAGAAGTGGAGCAGTCGGGTCTCGAACAGGTGCACATATGGGATGTGGGCACTGCAGGCGGTAGCCTAACCTGCTACGCCACAGTGCGGGCCCCACTGAATCTTAAGTTGACAGGAGTAAAGTGAGAGCCCTGGGAGATGGCATTTTTACGGGCACTCAGGAGATGAGTGTTTTCTTGTTTGCTCCCCGTTTGGTTCTGTTCTGTCAATCATCTGCTCATATCTGTTGCGTCTTTAAAAATGTGGGTTGTTTGCAAAATGAAGAACAGAATCGCATAACTGGGATTGTTGGGCTGCCGTGTACATTTGTATCTCTTTCAGTCTATTTTTTTTTTAATATTTATTTATTTAGAGAGGCAGAGGTAGAGAGGGAGAGACAGAGAGAAAAAGAGAGTGCTGGCTAGCTCCCCAAATGGCCACAATGGTCAGGGATGAGGTGGATCCGAAGCCAGGAGCCAGGAGCTTCTTCGGGTCTCCCATGTGGTTGCAGGGGTCCAAGCACTTGGCCATCCTCTGCTGCTTTCCCAGGTGCATTTGCAGGGAGCTGGGTGGGAAGTGGAGCAGCCGGGACTTGAACCGGTGTCCATATGAGATGCTGGCGCTGCAGCTGGTGGTTTACCTGTGACACCACAGCACTGGCCCCATCATCTCAGTCCTTTTTAGGAGCATTGGAGAAGGATGCACATCGAGAAAAGTGACTGAATGGACTTCTGTTTTGTAAAGATTTATTATATTTATTTGAAAGGTAGAGTGAGGGAGGGAGGGAGGGAGAGAGAGAGAGAGAGAGAGAGAGATCATCCATCCACTGGTTGATTCCCTGAATAACCAGGGCTGGGGAAGGCCAAGACCAGATGCCCAGAACCTCACCCTGGCCTCCCACGCGGGTGCAGGGGCCAAGCACTTGGCCGTCTTCCACTGTCTTCCCAGGCGCATTTGCAGGGAGCTGGATCAGAAGTGGAGCAGCCGGGACTTGGACAGGTGCTCCGATATGGGTGTCTCAGGTGGTGGCTTCACCTGCTGCGCCACGTGCTGGCTCCCCGTGGACTCTCTAGAGAGTGGCCAGGATTGAGAGAGGAGCTTCCAGAGTCAATAGAGAGAGAGGAGAGCTTGAATTGATTCTCACAAAGTGGATGAACACAGAACAGCTACAGCCGTGTTCTAAATCCCAGTAGAATTTTTTTAAAAAGATTTATTTATTTGAAAGGCAGAGTTACAGAGAGAGAAGGAGAGGCAGAGAGAGAAGGAGCCACACCCTTTTAAGTTCCTCCGAGCAACCGGCCGCTGGAATCCAGGGCTCTCAGACATCCTAGAGTCTCACACAGAGGCGCTGGCTCCAGCTCACGCTCAGCTCTTTCTGCCCAATCCTCTCCCCGGGGCCCACCGTGAGGAGCTCCTGTGCACCCCGTCTGCTTGTCCGCGGCCCCAGAAATAGGGGGCTCCTGCAGTGCAGGGCTCGTGCTCGGCCCCTTGGGTCTGTGAGCCAGGAGAGAGGCGGGTGCAGGTCCTGGCAGCGGGCGGGGGGCTGCCTGAATTTGGGAGTTTCAAGAACCCCAGCGTGATCCAGAAGCCAGGACAGGCACAGCCCCTTGCTCCTGGGGAGTCCTTGCCCTGAGAGGGGAGACCAAGGGCAGCCTGAGTAAAAGCCACTGGTGACTGCTAGACCACCCAGATACTCAGGCTTCGCTGGGTGACACCTTAGGCGCGACTCCCAGTAGGGCCCAGGCTCGCCGCCAGCTCTGAGCTTGGACGTGGTCTCCCCGCCCCGTTCCCCGCCACCATAGCCGGGGGCGCCGTCCACCTGAGTCCTCCCCGGGGGCGCTGGGCAGGGGTCCCGTCCTGCGGCTCCCAGCGGTTTGCTGGTCGCAGCCACAACACGAGGATCCAAGCGAAGTCTCTGTGTTTGACCCCGACGCGCACAGTCGACAGCGGTTCGGTTCCCAGCGCACCCTGCGGGAGCTGACCAAACAATATTTATTTCCTTTTGAATTTCTTTGTCTCTCCGTAACCTCATTGTGGACAAGGACTTCCTTTTTTGTTGCTTATTTCCTTATTCCCACGGCCTAAGTGTCACGTAGTATGGGATGAATAAGTGAAAATCAAGAAAATAAAGGAACAATAATGCAGGACAAATAAATGTTGAGAAACAACTTGGCCGGATGAGTTTTACCAGGACTACAGATTGTGAAAGGTTAATAAAGCGGTCATCAAAGCAAGAGCATGTGTGGGAAAACAGCGAGAGAGGCCGTCTCTGTTATTTAAAATTGTTCTGCATCTATTATGTTATAAATGAGTGCCTGACACAGGAGACATTAATGCTGAGTACTGTGAATTACTATTGTTATTAGTCAAGCGACACACAGTTATTAATTCAGGTAGCAAAATGTATCTATCTCAGCCTGGCGCTGTGGCATAGCCGGTAAAGCCACCACCTGCAGTGCCGGCATCCCAAATAGACGCCGGTTCCAGTCCTGGCTGCTCCACTTCCGGTCCAGCTCTCTGCTGTAACTCTGACTTTCCAAAAAACAAATAAAGATTGTTTAAAAAAATCCATATCTAGCAAATGTGGGAAACTCAAAACTATCATAAGGAACAAAATGTAATGATTTGGAGGCTATAAAATCAATGTACAAAGTTCACTATTGTACTTTCTGCTCTCAGGAACCACATATACGTGGAAATGGGAGCTGTGCCAGTGGTCTAGCATATGACTTACACAGCGGTGCCTTTAATGGGAAGAACGCATGGAGAACAACTAGGAAGGAAAAATAGAAAATATCATTGAATGAGTAGAAAGAACCCGATTCCATAAATGATGCAAAGCTTCTAGAATGAGAGAATTAAAAAAAATGTTTAATGTTTTATTTTCCATAAATTCATGTAAGCAGTAAAAAATATGTTGTGCTGGTTAAGCCTTTGTCTGCAACACTGGCATCCATTATGGATGCTGGTTCAAATCCTGGCTGCTCCACCTTTTTCTTTTTTTTTTTTCCAAAATTTATTTATTTATTTTAAAGTCAGAGAGAGAGATTATCTATCCACTGGTTCACTCCCCAAATGGCTGCAATGGCCGGAGCTGGGCTGATCCAAAACCAGGAGCCAGAAGTTTCTTCTGGGTCCTCCATGTGGGTGCAGCGGCCCAAGCACTTGGCCCATCTTCTATTGCTTTCCCAGGCCACAGCAGAGAGCTGGATCAGAAGTGGAGAAGCCGGGACTCGAACCAGCGCCCATATGGGATGCCAGCACTGCAGGCCGGGGCTTTACCAGCTATGCCACACTGCCCATGGCTGCTCCATTTCTGATCTGGCTCTCTGCTGTGGCCTGGGATAGCAGGAGAAGATGGCCCAAGTCCTTGGGCCGCTGCACCCACGTGGAGGACCCAGAAGAAGCTCCTGGCTTCAGTCTGCCCCAGCTCTGGCTGTTGAGGCCATTTCGGGAGTGAATCGGTGGATAGACGATCTCTCTTTGTCTCTCCTTCTCTCTCTGTCACTCTGACTTTCAAATAAACAAAGCTCTTAAAAACCAAAGCATTGATCATGAAGTGAACCCAAGAGAGCCGTGAACCAGGGCCAGAGCCCAGAAACGCTCCCACCACGCTCGGAGTTGCTGTCCTCTGCCAACACAGACGCTGTCTTCCGGGAAGAAGATAAAATTAGACTCCGAATCACATCGGAAGAAAAGTAAACCTTTATAAACACTTTATTAGCCAAATATAGGAAAACATTTTTGTAGCCCCATGGTGGAGGCGGCCCACTGATGCAAAGAACAGAAGACAGAGAAAAAGAAGCTAAAACACTCCAGTGTGAGTCCCGGCTGCTCCACTTCCCCTCCAGCTCCCAGCTAATGCCGGGGAAGGCAGTGGAAGATGGCCAAGTGCTTGGGCCCCTGCACCTGCGTGGGAGACCTGGGGGAAGCTCCTGGCTCCTGGCTGCAGCCTGGCCCAGCTCTGGCCGTTGTGGCCATTTGGGGAGTGGACCAGCGGATGGAAGACCTCCCTCGTAACTGTCTCTCCTTTTTCTCTCTGTAACTTTACCTTTCAAATAAATAAAGATAAACCTTCAAAAAATCTTATTAAATAACATTTTGCAAATCTACACAGCAGTGGGCATTCAGAATCATGGTTGGGAAGCCTGTTTCCCACGTCACAGTGCCTGGATCCATGTCACAGTGCCTGGGTCTGTGTCACAGTGCCTGAGTCTGTGTCACAGTGCCTGGATCCGTGTCACAGTGCGTGGGTCCTGTGTCACGGGGCCCGGCTCCAGGCTAGGTCCCTGCTACCACCTCCAGCTTCCTGCTCCCCAGACCCTGGCAGAGTCTCTCAGTGTGTGCCACGTGGGGCTATTTCTGCGCCTGTACCCCAAGAAACTCACACAGCCAAAACTGCCAGCTGCACCAGGTGGTTCTTACAGTGACTCACAGGTGTTTCTGGGGTTCCTTGGAAATCTGCATTTCCTTCTGCACCTGCTATGTTCCGTGCGGGGCCTCAGTGGCCGTGGCTGGGGATGCACAGGTGTGTGCGCTGCTGCCACCTTGGATCATCGGGTTTCCTTTGATCGGCTGGGGCTCGTGTCACACTGGGTGGCCTATGAAGACACACTTTTTCCTCCCTGGAGGCTGGAGCATGACATCTTGCTGCTACCAGCATGGTCAGGTCCCGTGAGGATCATTTTCCAGGTGGCAGACTGCCCACTTCTGTGTCATATGAATAGGAATATGCGTCCGAATACAGTGCCTGGAGCCTTCATTGTTTTAACCCAAGTGTCCAAGGTCAAAATATAGCATCCTGGGGCCGGCGCTGTGGTGTAGTAGGCTAAGTCTCCACCTGCGGCACTGACATACCATGTGGGCGCCAGGTTTGTGTCCCAGCTGCTCCTTTTCCAATCCAGCTCTCTGCTGTGGCCTGGGCAAGCAGTGGAAGATGGCCCAAGTGCTTGGGCCCCTGCACCCGTGTGGGAGACCTGGAAGAAGCTCCAGCTCTGGCTGTGGTGGCCATCTGGGGAGTGAACCAGTGGATGGAAGACTGACCTCTCTGTCTCCCCCTCTCTCTGTCTCTAATTCTGCCTCTCAAATAAATCTTAAATAAATATATATATATATATATATATATATATATATATATATATAGGGTATTTTCACATGGCAGAATGAGAGCAGGCTAAGGCCGGCCATTCCTTATAAGGGCGCTAATCCCAACCACAAGAGTTCCGCCTTCCTGAGCCATCACTTTAGGATCGGGGCTTCAACATATGAACTCTCTGACATAAACATATAGTCCCTATGGGCCCTGAAATCCCTTGAATCACCTACAGTTTTGCCAAGCAGTTTATCCCTACATAGCTCTGTGTCCAGACGTCAGGGCAGAATCCCTCTGACCACCTCGTTGCTATAAGGACGACATAATCCTGCAAACGTCAAACACGGGCACGTCTGTCCCGAGTGATCCATCAGCCACACGCAGGGGTTGACAACACACCTGGAGGACATGGCTCTGAGCATTCATCAAGCTTGCATCCTGGCTGAGCCCCCTGTGCTGTGCTGACTTGGTCAGAAGCACTCTGTCTAATACCTGGTGCAGGTGCACAGATGTGGCCCGAGATGATTGCATCTTGGTGGTGAGGCCATGAGCCCGTCGCCATCTCCCTCCACTAACTCTCTGAAACGAGGCCAAGCCTCACACGTTACCGGCTCGAGTCCTTCGCAGTAAAATTGCTTTTATTCCAGACGCCAGCTGCAAGTCCTCAGGTCCAAGTTTGGGGATTCCTGAAGGCCCATCAAGTTCGATAACTCCCTAGAACAATTCAAAGAATTCGGGCCAGTGCTATGTTTAAGATAACAGGTTTATCACAACAGAAAGGAAGCATCGGATGCAGCAGAAGGAAGAAACACAAGGCAAAGTCTTGGAGGACTGGAAACGTGCAGGGTTCATGTGTTTTCCCTGTGGGATCCGCACATATCAACTCCCGCCTCCACCCCGGACATCAGCGAGGGACATCATCAGGGGATGGGATCCAGGAACCCTGCAGCTCCCCAGGTTCTCAGATGCTGAACCATCTTCTATAAAGTGGCATAGCGGGGCTGGCGCTGTGGCGTAGCGGGTAAAGCCACCACCTACAGTGCTGGCATCCCATATGGGAGCCAGTTCAAGTCCTGGCTGCTCCACTTCCGATTCAGCTCTCTGCTATGGCCTGGGAAAGCAGTAGAAGGTGGCCCAATTCCTTGGGCCCCTGCAACCTCGTGGGAGACCTGGAGGAGGCTCCTGTCTCCTGGCTTCAGATCAGTGCAGCTCTGGCCATTGTTTCCAAAATGAGAGTGAACCATTGGATTCAAGAGCTCCCTCTCTCTGTCCTCCTTTCCTCTCTGTGTAACTCTGACATTATTTTTAACTAGAGTTCATAGTTTATTACAATTTCCTTCATTTGCACCTAATGTCCTTAACTTTTCCAAGACACTCATTGTTTATTTTCTTTAAAGATTCTGGTTTTATTTTTCACTTTATTTGGTGAGGTGGGGGAGAGATAGAGAGAGGAATCTCTATTGGCTCACTCCTCTAGTACTTACTGAAGTGACTCCCTGACAGTGGGGACTCCATCCTGAGAAATCCCCCTCCCCCGTGAGACTCTGGTCCCAGAGTAACCGAGGTCTGTAACAAGGACAATAACAGCAACTGCAGCCGCTTGGCAGAACACAGAAATCCCCTGCCACCACTGCTCAAGCTTCAAAGACAGGCTGCCCCTGGAGTAACGCCAAGACTGTAGCTTGTCTGTGTCCCACACATGATTTAGGCGGTACCTGGACTAATGTCAAGACTGTAACTGGTATTATCAAGATGTGATTGACACCAGTTTCCCTGTATACTTTAGGTCTGCTAAACCCCAGCAACCACGTATTCCCCCTCCCCTCCCCAGGGGCTCTGCCTTTATCCACCCTGTTGCTTTGAGCTTCGGGGTCCAGAGTTCTTTAGGGCATGAACCTGCTCTTGGCAAAGGGCTCAAATAAAGGACTCATTCCAGATTCTCAGTGTGCAGAACTCGTCTGCTTCATGTCCTTCAGGTTCACATCACAGCAGCCATGAGCCACTGAGTCGGTGCCCTTGCTGATGTCCGAGTGCCCACCCTCAGCCTCCGCTTGAGCCTGGGCCAGTGTCTCACACCCCCTGGCTTCTGAGGACTGACAGGGCTGAGCAGTGCCAGTAAGGTGTTTTGCAGACTCTTTCCCCATCGGGGCGTGTCTGTTTTTCTCAGGATTGCACTGGGCTCTGCGGGGAGGGTGCCACAGAGGGAGGTGCCCTCTCTCTGGCACCACATCACAGCCACCTGCTGGCAGAATGATCTGTCCCTGGGGAGGGGACCCTGGGACCGGCTGATGCAGTCATGTGCAGGTTTCTCCTGTGTAATCAGGTTTTTTCTCCCCTTTCAGTACCTGAAGCAACACTTTGACAGTAGGGACTCCATTGTTTTTTAAAAAGATTTATTTATTTACTTGAGAGTCATGGAAACAAAGATAGAGGAGAGGCAGAGAGAGAGGTCTTCCAACCACTGGTTCACTCCCTAATTAGCTGCAACAGCCAAGCTGCGCTGACCTGAAGCCAGGAGCCAGGAGCTTCTACCGGGTCTCCCACGCGGGTGCAGGGGCCCAAGAACTTGGGCCATCTTCTACTGCTTTTCCAGGCCACAGCAGATTGGAAGTGGAGCAGCCAGGGCTAGAACCAGCGCCCATATGAGATGCCAGCACTGCAGGTGTCGGCTCTACCCTCTACACCACAGCACCGGCCCGAGTACTTTGTTTTTAACTAGAGTTTATAGTTTATTAGTTTCCTTCATTTGCACCTAATGTCCTTTAGCTGTTCCTAGACACTCACTGTTTAGTCTCTTCATAGATTCTGGTTTTATTTTTCACTTTATTTGGTGAGGTGGGGGAGAGATAGAGAGAGGAATCTCTGTTGGCTCACTCCCCTAATACTTACTGAAGTGACACCCTGACAGTGGGGACTCCATCCTGAGAAAGCTCCCCCACCGTGAGACTCTGGTCTGAAACACGACCTAAAACACCCGGTCAATAACAGTATTCACACAGTGACAGTACTCACACAGTGACAGTCCACTGCCCCCAGCGGGCAGAGCACAGAAACTCACTAATGATCGCTCACGCTTAAAACCCACAGGCGCTTTTGGGATCGGCCTTTTGCCACTGCGTCAGGTGCTGCCCCTGCGCCTCCAGACCAGGGCGCCTGGTCTCTGGGCTTCCTGGTCTGTGCGCTCCTCCCCGGGGCTGGCTCCTGGTCCTCGGTATGAATCCAGATTTCTCTCTCTTTTAGATAGGGCCCTCACTCTCCCATGCATTTCTCCCAGAAAGCTTAAAAATTTTAAATTAATGAATGAATAATAATAATTATAAAACAGATAGGCTGGGGCCAGCGCTGTAGCCCAGCCTGTGGTCCAGGCATCCCATATGGACGGCAGTTTGGGGTCTGGCTGCTCCACTTCCGATCCAGCTCTCTGCTGTGGCCTGGGAAAGCAGTGGAGGATGGCCCAAGTGCTTGGGCCCCTGCACCCACGTGGGAGACCCGGAGAAGGCTCCTGGCTCGGATTGGTGCACGCCCTGCCGTTGAGGCCATCTGGGGAGTGGAGCAGTGGATGGAAGACCTCTCTCTCTCTCTCTCTCCCTCTGACTGTCTATAACTCTGCCTCTCAAATAAATGAATAAATCTTTGTTTTTATTTATTTATTTTTTTTTTTTAATTTTTGACAGACAGAGTGGACAGTGAGAGAGAGAGACAGAGAGAAAGGTCTTCCTTTGCCGTTGGTTCACCCTCCAATGGCTGCCGTGGCCGGCGCGCTGCGGCCGGCGCACTGCGCTCATCCGATGGCAGGAGCCAGGTGCTAGGTGCTTTTCCCTGGTCTCCCATGGGGTGCAGGGCCCAAGCACCTGGGCCATCCTCCACTGCACTCCCGGGCCACAGCAGAGGGCTGGCCTGGAAGAGGGGCAACCGGGACAGAATCCGGAGCCCCGACCGGGACTAGAACCCGGTGTGCCGGCGCCGCAAGGCGGAGGATTAGCCTGTTGAGCCACGGCGCCGGCCTAAAATCTTTGTTTTTAAAGATAGCTTACACCTGGCTTAATGTTAAGTTGTAACCTGTCTACTGTGAAGATTGCAATTGGTACCAGTTTCCCATAGGCCTTAGGTCAGCTTGACCCTAGCCACCATGTATCCCCTCCTTTCCTTATGGTTACTGCTGTCTAAACCCTGCGGCTTTGAGCTTCGGGTGGCGTTCTTTGGGGCATGAGCCCGCTCTCGGCCGGCCGCCGACCCCCACTTGTTATCGGGTCGGAGCTCCTCTGTCTGCACTCGCCCAGGTGCACCGGAAGCCAGGGCTGTATCTGCAGCCCGGGGCTGGGTCTCGGCCTGAAGCCGGGAGGCGCGCAGGTGCACCTCGATGCCGCCCGCCTGCGCCTTCCCGACCCGCGCCCGGCCGGGTCCGCCCTTCGGGGCGCGGTGTGGGGACCCCGGCCCGAGCGAGCGCCCGGCCGAGGGTGATCGGCCTCGCTGCGGCCACGGAGGGCAGCGCGGACCGTCCACGCGGAGGGTGCGCCTCGTAACTCGCGCCGGGGCAAAGCCAGGAGCGCTGAGGCGGGAACGCCTCTTCAGGCTGCGCGTCCACGCGCGGGAGGCCGGAGCTCACGACGCCCAGAGCAGCAGCGGCGCCCACTCCGCTCCGCCCCGGGCGCACCGCGGCTTCGCCCTCTTCGGAATGCAGTCTGCGCCTGCGCGAGCTCTGCCGGAGGCTCCTGCGCACTGAGGGTCTGCGCCTGCCTCCCTCCACAGAGCGGTCGCCTATCGCCCTCTAGTGGTTCCTGCTGGGACGCCGGCTCTGAACCCCGCAGAGCGGTGACTCGGGGACTTTGAGTGACGTCAGCGCCCTACCTGCCAGTCACCTCTCCCGGGTTTGGGGCGGGCGTCCGGCATTCCTCAGTAGAGGGCAGCAGGAGACCGTCAGAGGAGGGAGGGAGGCGCGGCCTCTGTGATGCGCGGGTGCGCGCAGGTGCGCCCCATCCAGCTGGCGCTCGGGCGCGCGAGTGGATGCGGTGTTTGTCGTCGGTGTCACCACTCCGACGCCGGCTGCTGCTCTCAGCCGTCCCTGACGCTTGCAACGCCGTGAGCACCGTGGCCGGGGCAGCCGCTGCCGTGGGGCTGACGGGGGGTGGCCGCGGCCGTCGGTGCAGGGCCAGGCTGTCCAGGTGCCGCCGCGGACACGCTCCCAGAGCGCAGGGAGTCGCAGCGCACCCGGTACTGCCGCTGTGCCTGGCACTTCGTTGTGTCCTCTGGAGGGACTGGGGCCAGCGAGTCAGCGCGATCCACGTCGCGTCCACGGGGCTCCGCGCCCAGCCTGCCACGGACTCCCCGGGCCGCAGCCCGCGCTTTGGCCACGCCGCGCCTGGGAAGACGGGCCCGGCCCGTGGGCTGCGGCGGCTCCTGCGGCCCAGCGCGGGTCGGGAAGGCGCCGGAGGGCGGGATCGAGGTGCACCTGCGTGCCTCTTGGCTCCAGGCTGGAACCTAGCCCACAGTGCAGTCGCACTAGGAGGGAGTGAGGTGGTGGGCCATGCGACCCGGCATGGGCTCAGTGCCCTCCAAAAGCTGTTCATGGAGGCTGTTTGTGTCCATTTTCCACCTCCACCGCGAGGAGGAAGTGAGAAAGCACCCCAGAGCAGGCAGGTGAGTTGGCCTTGAACTGGGAGAAGTGAATTTTTGTGCTGATGAGTTACCCAGTGGATGGTGTTTTGGACCCTCTGGAATGGACTAGGACCGCCCAACGTTTAAAACACGCATCCGCGAGTCTGTACAAGTATAAATAAATAACGGAATAAATAAATGAGTAGGAAAGTGGCAAATTACCAGTGCAAAAGAACCCCACGGCTCTGAGCAGATGCACTAACCTGAAGCAAGCGGTGGGACTCTGCGGCCCCGGGCTGCAGATAAACCCTGGCCCTGAACACGGCGTGGAACGGGGAGAAAAACCGACTACACAGGGGAAACCTGCACATGACTGCATCAGCCCGGTCCCAGGGTCCCCTCCCTGGGATGGATCATTCTGCCAGCAGGTGGCTGTGATGTGGTGCCAGAGAGAGGGCACCTCCCTCTGTGGCACCCTCCCCGCAGAGCCCAGTGCAATCCCGAGAAAAACAAAACATGCCCGATGGGGAAAGAGTCTGCAAAACACCTTACTGGCGCTGCTCAGCCCTGTCAGTCCTCAGAAGCCAGGGGGTGTGAGACACTGGCCCAGGCTCAAGCGGAGGCTGAGGGTGGGCACTCGGACATCAGCAAGGGCACCGACTCGGTGACTCACAACCCCGTCAGAGTGCCTGGCTCCATCAAGCCCTCTTCCTGGGAATGCACACCTGCCACCATGTGGGAGACGTGGGTGAAGGTCAGGCTCCTGCATCCAGCCTGAACCAGCCCTGGCTGTTGTAATGTGATGATGAAGAGAGATGAAACATAGGAGCTCCACACACTGAGAATCTGGAATGAGTCCTTTATTTGAGCCTTCTGCCAAGAGCGGGCTCATGCCCTAAAGAACTCTGGACCCCGAAGCTTTATAAAGAGGGTTTATAAAGGCAAAAACAAACAAACAAACAAAAATGAGAAAAGCAACAAACAAAACCCTAGGGAGGGGACGGGGATACGTGGTTGCTAGGGTTAAGCTGACTTAAAGCATGTGGGAAACTAATATCATATGCGATCTCGATACTATCAGTTACAGTCTTGACATTAGTCCAGGTACCGCCTAAATCGTGTGTGGGACACAGACAGCTACAGTCCTGGCGTTGCTCCAGGGGCAGCCTGTCTTTGAAGCTTGAGCAGTGGTGGCAGGGGATTTCTGTGTTCTGCCAAGCGGCTGCAGTTGCTGTCATCGTCCTAGTTGCAGACCTCGGTTACTCTGGGACCAGAGTCTCACGGGGGGGGGGGGGGGTGAGGAGCTTTCTCAGGATGGAGTCTAGGGTGCTCTAAAATGGATCCCTGCTGTCAGGGTGTCATTTCAGTAAGTACTTGGGGAGTGAGCCAACGGAAGCAATTCCTCTATCCTCCCCCCACACATCACCAAATAAAATGAAAAATAAAAACAAAATCTACGATCCATTAAACACCACAAGGAGGCTGAAGAGGCTAAACAGAGAGTGTCTTGGACAGTAGGTGCAAACGAAGGAAATCTTAATAAACTGTGAACTCTAGTTAAAACCAGTGTACCCATGTTGTTTCATAATAATAACAAATGGACAATACAATGTGAGGAATTAGTACTAGAAACAGGTCAGCGCCTATGAAAACCGTAGGAACTTCTCAATTTCCCATAATCAAACTTTTAAAAGGTGAATTTCACATTTAGAAAACAGTTGTGAGAACAGCAGTTTCAGTCTCATCCTAATCGGTTCCCTAACGTTCACATCGGCATAATCGTGAAACAGGCTCACAGCCAGCAGACTAACCGCCGTCACAGTTAACTAACACAGACAACTCCAGTGTGTGCTGAGTTAAAGATAGCCTGGGGCCAGCGTTTCTGAGTAGCAGGTTAGGTGGTCACCCACAATGCTAGAATCACAAGTGGGCGTCACTTGGAGTCCTGGCTGCTCCACCTCCAATCCAGCTCCCTGCTAATGCTCCTGGGAAAGCAGCAGCAGATGGCCCAAGTCCCGGGGTTCCTGCCACTAACTGAGAGACCCAGATGAAGCTCCTGGCTCCTGGCTTCAGCCTGGCCCAGCCCCAGCCATTTGGCCATTTGCAGAATGAACCAGTGAATGGCGATCTCTCTTTCTCTCCCTCTCAGCAACTCAGCCTTTCAAATAAATAAATATCTTAAAATTAAAGGCCTCAAATTTTTTTGTTCTTCCCACTAGCAGGTAGACTCCACTACCCTCCTCTTAAACCTGGTCATGCCTTAGTGACGACCTTGACCAGCAGAGTGGGGGTGAAATTGATGCCATTTTCCTGTCAGTGACTCGATTTCCGCAATCTGTGACTGATTTGCATGAGAGTCTTTAAGATCTGTGATGATGGAGCCCAGCTGCCAGGTTAGGGGGAAGCCCAGGAGCCCCAGGAGAGGCCCATGTGGGGAGGGATGAAGACCCCCCCACCCAGAGCAGCCGCTCCCCAAGCACGCGAGATCCTTCCAGAAGGTCCTCAGCAGGTCCCCTCAGCCTCTCCCCCAGCTCTGTGGTGTGTGAAGCAGGGCTGAGCCTGCCCCATCCCCACGTCCTGAGCATGTAAGATCCCTGTGAAGAAGGATAAGGCGGTAGATGCTTGGAATCGTGTTCCGTGAATCAGGCTGGTTTGGGAACAATTTTCTATTTCAAGGTTACAGTAATTCTACCTCTGCAGAAAATATTTTCATTCACTTAAACACACTTTTGAAAACATATTTATTAATTTATTTGAAAGATGGAGTTTCAGAGGCAGAAGCAGAGGCGCGCACACACACACACACACAGAGAAGTCTTCCATCTGCTGGTTCACTCCCCAGTTGGCTGCAATGGCTGGAGATGAGCCGATCCGAAGCCAGGAGCCAGCAGCTTCTTCCAGGTCTCCCATGTGGCTGTAGGGGCCCAAGGACTTGGGCCATCTTCTACTGCTTTCCCAGGCCACAGAAGAGCTGGATCCAAAGTGGAACAGTTGGGCCTTGAACTCCTGCTCATATGGGATGCCGGCGCTACAGGTGACTTTACCTGCTACACCACAGCACTGGCCAATAAACATCTTTTTGTATCTTTAAAACAATCATCGTCCCGAGGAGAAGTTGAGATGCTGAGTGTGCTGTGTCCAGGAGTGATGAGAGGCCTACAGGTCCCTGCTGTGGTCCCAGAGGCAGCTCTGTCAGGGTCCCGGGCGCAGAGACGGGGTCAGGAGAGCTGCTCCTCCCACGGGGGCACGGCTGGGCAGGGTCAGGCTCAGGAGTGATCTGGGTCAGCTGTGACGCTGGGACGAGTCCGGGCCTGAGATTTCAGGACCACACCTCCTACCGGAGCAGCTCAGCCTTGTCTTTGCCCTTGGACCTGACCCAGGTACTCGTCAGTGATGTTTGTGTCGCTGGCTCCCTGCCTGACCTTGGGCTCCGGGATAACACCTGACAGGACTCGGCTGCTGCACCCTCGGCCACAGCAGAGCCCGGCTGCCCTGGACACAGAACCCGAGAGGGTGGAAGCGCCGACTCGGATCAGCTGCCTGAGGAGGGGCCATGCCTGTGACAGTTAGGGGGCGCCACACTCACCGTCCTGACACATTTCTCAGTGTCCACTTCGGAAGTTTTCCAGTTTGCCATTTTGAAGGAAATCCACAACCTACCTCACTTAGAGGAGGGCGGGGTTTCCATCATTCAGCTCGGCTGCTGCCCGCGTTCACTTTATCAGAGCCCTAACACAATCATTGTCCCCAGAGGACTCGGCGTCCACAGTGAAGTCACGTGCAGGTCTGGTCTGAGAGCTGTGGGCGTCCTGCTCCAGATTCCAACCATAAATCTCACTGCCGTACATGATCAGGACACCTGTGCACCCCGCAGCAGGAAGGGGCTTGGTGTCTCTTGAGTGTCCATGAGCAGCACGGCTAACATTCTTTATGTCTCCCACAGCCAAGAGGATCTCTGACCAGCCCACTAACCCAGTCACACCATCACACAAACACCTCCCACCCTACACCACCCATGGCCAGCAAGCAGGCTCCCCTCTATCCCAGGCCCACTGCTGTCCTCAAACTGTCCGTCTAGGCTGGACCTCCCTCCCAGCCTTTCCCACAGAAAACCCAACAGAAGCCCTGGCCTGGACCCGCCCCTTCCCCTGCTTCTGTCCCTGGCCAACCCCACCGCTTCCCAGAAATGTCTTGTAGGGGAGGGAGAACAAGGCCTCCTCAGGGACAGGTGACCGTGACCCCCAGGGGACCCGTGATGGCTTCACACAGCCCTGCAGCCTCCATGCCGGCTTCTCTCTTTGGTCTGCTGCGGGGGTCTAGGACCCAGCTGGGAACCAGGGACTCGGGATGCTGGGATTCTGCCCTCCAGGGAGACCGAGTGATGGGGAGCTTGTCTTTGAGGCACAGTGACGTGTCCCCGCCCTCACCCCGCAGATGGCAATCCTTCAGGCTTGGGGGCGCCTCGGTCCTCCCCAGTCCTCCCCTCTCTGGCTGCCTGCGGGTGGCCCTGCCTGTGCCGCGACTCCCACACACCCCGCGTGCACCTCTGGGGCTGCCTCTCCTTTGGGCAGCCCCGTGGAGTGTTCGCCGCTTCTGCAGGCCTGGCCGCGGGGCTCTGGGAGCCGGCCCGGGCAGAGCCACCCATCCAGGTCTCACGGGCACTCGAGGGTTTCCCCGCCTCCGAGCGTGACTGACACAGGGGCCTCCGGGATCCGTCCAGGTTTGCCACAGTCAAAGGCAGGGGCGCGGCGCTGGTGCCCGTCGCGGCTCCAGGCCACAATGTCCTCACCTGCTTGGCGGCCGCTGGGGCGAGTGCGCAAGTCTACCTGGTACCTGGCTGTGGCCTTCTGCGCCCCTTAACAGGGTCAGGTTCTTCTGGGATGTCAGGGCCGTGAGTTCTCACCGCGCCCTCGGTCAGCAGAGCCCGTGAGCAGCCCCGGCCCCTATTTCAGGTCGCCTCCGCCCCACCTCTCTCTTCCACGTCCACCACCACCACCTCTTGGGGAGGGTTATTTGTTCGCTTCCTTCGTGTGGAAGCCCGGGAGTCCTGACGGCTGTTCCCAGTTGGGTCCGCAGACCCCGCAGCAGACCAAAGAGAGCAGCCCGCATGGAGGCCGCAGGGCTGTGTGAAGCCATCACGGGTCCCCTGGGGGTCACGGTCACCTGTCCCTGAGGAGGACTTGTTCTTCCTCCCCATACAAAACGTTTCTGAACCCCTCAGGACACCTCACACACACATCACACACACATCACAGACACATCACACACACACACACATCACCCACACATCATGTAACTTCCATACAGCACACATGTCACTCACATACTCATCATCACATACACACCACTTACATCACACTCACAGACCACCTAGCATACATACGGCACACACATCACATATCACACCCTTACACATGTCACACACAGCACACACACATCATATATCATATCCATACATCTCACACATACCACAGAGCACACACACATCATGCACAGCATATATCATATACTTGCATCACACACATCCAGCACTCAGACACCCCCCCACACACACACAGAGGTGGAATCCATCTGCCCTGATGGGGAGAACCTAGGACCACCCTGGAGCGGAAGTGGAGGCAGCACGTTTCCGGCCCTCGTCCTGGCCGGCATGTTAAGAGGAGCTTGGTTGTGACAAACGCAGCAGAGCCCGGGAGCTGCGTGTGCGACTCTGACGCCGAGAGGCACGGGGGTGCTTCTGCTCAAGATCGCTGTGTTCTCCTGGTTTCCCGAGGACAGAAGTCGTCTGACCTGGGAGAGTGCAGTCACGCGTTCTGTGCACCTGCAGAGCTGCACAGCCCTGGGCTACAGCGCCACGCTGTCCCTTGGGGCAGCTTGAAGTCCTGTGTTTGTTGGCAGCCACACAAAAGGCGGTGAAATTCACAGCACAGAGGCTGGGCCTGCCTGCTGCACGAGTCAGCTCATTAATATCTCAGGTGTGTTTATCCGCATGTACACAGGGCTCAGAGCTGCTGCACAAGGTGATTCAGCATTTCCACTGTGGTCCTGGGGCTAAGGGAACGCCCAAATGCCCATGGAGAGACACAGGTACAGAGACATTTATTACAGTACTTAAGGCAAGGCTGAAAAATTAGCAACCGTTTTCAATAGGAGACAACAAATGAAATAAATCATAATCTCTTTTTAAAATGGAAAATTGGGGCAGACATTGTGGCTGAGTAGGTAAAGCCACTACCTGCCACACCAGCATCCCAGATGAGCACCAGTTCAAGTCCCAGCTACTCCGGTTCTGATCATCTTCCTACTAATGTGCCTGGGAAAGCAGTAGAAGATGGCCCAAGTTCTTGGTTCCCTGTACCCATGTGGGAGACCTGGATGAAGTTCCTGGCTCCTGGCTTTGGCCTGGCCTATCCCTGCCTGTTGAGGCTATTTGGGGTGTGAACCGTGGCAGGCCCTGCCTGTGTAAGTCCCTGATGTGTGGAGCGGGACGGACCCCTCCTGACCAGCAGGAGTTCTGTTTCCTGATAAAACACTCTCCCTCGCTTTGCTCACACCACGCTTACTGTCTGCATCGTAATTCTTCATCACCCTGAGGCAAGGACTGACCCGAACTCTTGTAACACTGTTTTTTTTTTTTTAAATGCCTTTGGCATGGTGAAATGGCATGTGGGAGAGGAGGCTGTATTTTTAAGATTTATTTATTTGAAAGGCAGAGTTTCAGAGAGGCAGAGACAGAGAGTGGGGGGGAGAGAGAGAGAGAGAGAGAGAGAGAGAGAGAGAGAGGCCTTTCATCTGAAGATTTACTCCCCAAATGGTTGCAACGGCCAGAGTTGTGCCCATCTGAAGCCAGGAGCCAGGAGATGCTTCTGGGTCTCCCATGTGGGTGCAGGGGTCCAAGGACTCGGGTCATTGTCTACTGCTTTCCCAGGCCATAGCAGATTTGGATCAGAAGTGGAGCAGCTGGGACATAAACCAGCATCCATATGGAATGGGAGCATTGCAGACAGTGGCTTTACCCATTACCCCGCAGCGTCAGCCCCTGTAACAATTTTTATAAAAAGAGAAGAGTGGGGGCCAGCGCTGTGCTGTAGCAGATAAAGCAGACGCCTGGGGTGCCGGCATCCCATATGGGCACTGTTCGAGTCCCGGCTACTTCACGACTGATCCAGCTCCCTGCTATGACCCTGGGAAGCAGTAGAAGCTGGACCAAGTGCTTGGGCCCCTGCACCCATGTGGGAGACCCAGAGGAAGCTCCTGGCTTCGGATCAGGACAGCTCCAGCTGTAGAGGCCAAATTGGGAGTGAACCAGCAGGTGAAAGACACCCCCCACCCCCACCTTTCCTTCCCTTTCTGTGTAACTCCAACTTTCAAATATATTTTTTTAAAAAAGAGCAGAGTCTCTTCTACATGAATATTTCTTTTTGTTATGAAGATTTATTTTTTTATTTCAAAGGTAGTGGGAGAGAGAGAGAGATGTGCCTTCCATCCACTGGTTCACTCCCCAAATGGCCACAACAGCTGGAGATGAGCCAAGCTGAATCCAGGAGCCAAGAAACTCCGTCCCTGTCTCCCACGTGAGGCACAGTCCACGCACTGGGACCGCCATCCGCTGCTTTCCCGGGCAAATCAGCAGGAAGTGGATCAGAAGTGGAGCATCTGATATGGAAGCCAGTATGCAGACAGGACTGATCCACTGCAGCCAGCGCTGGGAGGGGGACGGGACTGATCCACTGCAGCAAGTGCGGGGGAGGATGGGACTGATCCACTGAAGCCAGCACAGGGGGGGACAGTACTGAACCACTGCAGCCAGCGGAAGGGGGAATGGGACTAATCCACTGCAGCCAGCGCCTGGTGAGATGGGACTGATCCACTGCAGCCAGTGCGGGGAGGGGGGGACGAGACTGATCCACTGCCGCCTGCGCAGGGGGGATGGGGCTGATCCACTGCAGCCATCACAGGGGGGTCAGGACTGAACCACTGCAGCCAGCGCAGGGGGGGATGGGACTGATCCACTGCAGCCATCGCCGGCCCTGCCCGGCTGCCTTATACGTGTGTAACTATATTGAGTTTTTGGAAAAATACAAACACTCTGTGGTACCCACAGTTACCTGCGGTGGCAGGAGGGGGACGGGAGCGGAAGCGAGGGGAAGATGACCCTCACTCGCTGTGTGACTCTAGGGCTCAGAAGACTGAACGCTTTCCAGTTAAATGATTGCCTGCATTATCTGTAATATGGGAGCGGCCCCTGAAGGCTGAGAAGAGGAAAAACCAGTGACGGACGGAGGAGTAGAGGGTGGGGGAGACGGAGCGAGGGAGCTCAGGGCAGGAAGCCAGGTGGAGGGACGTCGGGGGAAGGGCAGAGATTCTGCCCCTAGCGTGGGCAGTGCCCGCCGCGGGTGGGCCCTGGTCGAAGCCCTGCGATGCCCTGCTGTCTGGGGACAGAGGAGAGGTGAGGTTTCCCGCGTCTCTGTGCAGTGCTGACTGGACAGCTCCCCGCGTGCAGCCCACATTGTATTCCGAGCCTGGACTCAGCAGCGCCCCTACAGGAGAATCCTGAACACAGGACAGCCGCGCCCTTCTGGCCCTAAGCCCCTCATCCCAGGCCAGGCAGGGAGTAGCTGGGCAGATGAGAGACGCAGCCCCAGGCTGTAGGCGGAGGCGGCAGGCCTAGGAGGTCCTGACGCTGAGGAGGGGCCACCGATGCCTGAGATACCGGTTCCTCTGCCCGTGGAAAAGCACAGGATTGCATCAGACTGCGTTCCAGCAACAATGTCTGCGCGAGGGTATTGACAAGAATTCTCCGTGGGAAGAAGACATGGGTGGAGTATCTTAGAAGGCGGCGGGGGACACCTGGAGGTGCAGCACGCCCTGACTGAGTTTGGAAGCTCTCCGTTCTCTTTTGAACTGTGTTTATTTTTCTTTAAAGATTTATGCATTGATTTATTTCAAGTGGGGAGAGTCAACTATAGAGAGATCTTTCATCACTGGTTCACTTGCCAGATGGCTCTATGCCCAGGGCTGGGCCAGGCTGAATCTAGGAGCCAGGAGCTTCTTCTGGATCTCCCACGTGGCTGTAGTGGCCCAGACACTTGGGCCATCTTCCACTGGTCTTCCAGGCACATGTGCACAGAGTTGGATCGCAAGTGGAGCAGCCAGGACTGGAACTATCATCCATATGGGATGCCAGCCTCACAGGCTGTGGCTTTAACCACTGTTGCCACAGAGCTGGCCGCTCTCTTTTGTCCTAAACCCTGAGCCCCTTCAGGAGGACAAGTAAGGAAAGGGTTAAAATGTGGTAAACTTTCCCCTGAAGGAGCACTGGGCAGTGCAGCACACAGGAGGCACCCGCCTGCCTCCACCTCCTCCATGCTGGGGCCCATGGGGTCAGAGGAGCCCGCGGAGCTTCAGATTGCAATGCCGTGTGGGCCCCACCCACCCTGCCCAGGACCCCACACCTCCCTGGACGCCACTGCCCGCGACACCGGCTCCAGCTTCTAGTAGGTGTCCTTCCTTCTGCATCTGGAGAGAGACAAGTCCTGACGCTGCTTCCGATGACTCACAGGTTCCCTGAGCTCTGTTTACCAGACAGCTGTGGGCAGAAAGGAAACATAAAAATGGGTGATGCTGCCAGCAGTCTCTTCCTAATATCCCTAAAGCTCTCGTTATGTTTATAGGAGCACGTGTTGAATATGCAATTAGTGTGCAGAGTCTGACTCTGCTTATAGATTTATTTGTGTATTTGAAATGCAGTTTTACAGAAATAGGGAGGAAAAGAGAGAAACAGATCCTCCACCTGCTGGTTCACTCCTCAAATGTCCCCAGGAGCCAGGAACTCCATCCGGGTCTCCCTCACGGGGTGCAGGGGCCCAGGCACGTTGGCCATGGCCCAGAGCCTTCCCGGGGCGGCTCCCGGAAGCTGGATCAGAAGCAGAGCAGCAGGACTGGAACGGGCGCCCCTGTGCATGCCGGTGTTGCCACAGGGGTCTGAGCCACAGTGGCACAAGGCAGGTCCCCGCTGTTAATCAAACGTTTGCCAGGGTCACTTCATAAGTAAGTACACACATGCACACGCACACACACGCACACACATACACATATACACACATACATGCACACACACATATATACACACACATACACGCACACACATGCACACACGCACACGCACACATACACACACATACATGCACACGCACATGCACACGCACACACACACGCACACACATGCACACACGCGCAACACACGCACACACATACATGCACACACATTACACACACATGCACACACACGCACGCGTGCGCACGCATATACACACGCACACACAGTCTCCAGAAAGCAGGTATTTGCAGGTGTTCTAGGACCAGGGCCCCCCAGTGAGTAAACCCCGTGCAGAGCTTTGGCCCTAAGCCCTGAGGTTGGGCGCAGGTGCGCTTGGTTGTAAACTGAAATATCCCAGCTCCACCGCTGCTGCAGACACGGAGGGACTCCCTGAGGTGCAGTGCAGGCAGCGGGGACAGAGCACGTGGCTGAGGACGTAGCTGCTGTTGGGGGGGGGGGGGCGTCCAGGCGACAGGTGCTGTCACCGTCCCTGTGAGAGGCGGGCAGGACCCCGTGACGGCCTTCACTCAGCCTCTATCTCCTGGGGCCCTGGCTCCCGGGCACGGACGCAGCCCACGCTCCCCAAGCTCACAAAGCACAGCCAGGCCGGCTTCGCCGTGTGCTCACGCGAGTCCAGAACACACGTGCGGGGGACGCCCAGGCTGTGCCCAGGCTCAGTGCCCACGGCAGCACCCTGCATGCCGTCTTCCTCCTGGGCCGCGGGAGGCCTCCTCCACCTTCCACCTCCGTGGATGCCCGCGTTCCATGCCTTCCCAGATCACCTCACCTTCGCCCTTGCCCTTGGCCTGGGCCTCACTGTCCCCCCTAGCCCAGCACCCTCGGGCTCCCCTCTGCTCCCTGTGGGTAGAGAAGCCTAATGTGGCTCCCTGCATCCCCGTCTTGCTCCCCTGTTGTTTGTGCCCCGCTGTGGGCCACAGGTGAGAAAGCGGGGCACCGAGGGCACACAGCCGGGCTGGAGATCAGCAGGACGCCACCTCCCACAGCCACGAGTCCCGGGCTGGGGTCTGGTGCACACCGTTGTGTGTTTTGTCCTGAGGTCCCCGAGGAGCAGAGGGTTCCCAGCTGCTCCAGGTGTGGACAGCAAGGCTGCTGTTGGCCTGGACTCCGCAGGGGCCTCTGGGGGCTCCAGGCTGCAGCTTCCAGGACGCATGAGCTGGGGCTGGGGCAGCGTCACTGGGATCCCTCTCATGGGCGGGGCTGTGCGTGCAGAGGGCGTGGTCTGCATGAATTCTGTATCCTGGATGAGATAAGGTCACTGGACTGATGCCTGCTCCAGCTGAACCAGGGTAAGACATGCAGTCATGGAATATGTGACTTGATCCTGGCAGAGCCGGGCATGAGATCACATCCGATGTTGTGTGACAGATTTGTTCCAGGTGGGGCAGCTTGGATTCCAGCACCATTGTTGGGGGCTGCGGTTCTCAGTGGCTTTGAAAGTCCTTCCAAATGCTTTCTTTATTCAAACTTTATACAAGCAAGACACTTTGGGAGTAAGTATTTCAGGGACCAACACTGTGGTGTAGAAGGTTAAGCCTCCACCTGCATTGCTGGCATCCCATTAGGGTGCCAGTTCGAGTCCCGGCTGCTCCACTTCTGATCCAGCTCCCTGCTAATGTGCCTGGGAAAGCAGTAGAAGATGGCCCAAGTGCTAGGACCCCTGCACCCGGTGGGAGACCTGGAAGAAGCTCCTGCCTATTTTGGATCAGCCCAGTCTAGCCACTGTGGACATTTAGGTAGTGACCAGTGGATAGAAGACCTCTCTCTCTCTCTCTCTCTCTCTCTCTCTTTTTATCTCTCCATATATCTACCTTTCAAATAATTTTTAAGAAGTATAAAAAATCTATTTTTAAATAAAGAAGTAGGTCTTCCTGTGAAGCAAATAGACACATCACAGAATTATCTGCGGGTTAGGCATCCAGCCACCCACGAGTTTTTAATAGGAATCAGCCCCTCCCAGGGCCTGAGTTTGGGCGTCGAGTCTGAGTCACCGCCTCTTCCAGCCAGCGCCTGGTTCTGCCTGCAGCCGGTGGGCACCAACCCTGCTGCAGAACTTAAACACTAGACTGTCTCCAGAAACACTTTGTGAGAAATAAAGGGCAGATTTTGAACTTTCTTGAGTTTATAAAAATACAGAAGTCACAAGACAATGCAAATGTACCCTTAGAAAGAAGCAAAGAGGGGCCGATGCTGGGGCGGAGCCAGGAAAGCCACGGCCTGTGGCGCTGGGATCCCAGGTGGGCGCTGTTCACGTCCTGGCTGTGCCTCTTCCAACACAGCTCCCTGCTACCGTGCCCGGGGAAGCAGCAGAAGATGCCGAGTGCTTGAGCCCCTGCACCCAGTGGGAGACCAGAAGGAGCTTCAGGCCCCTGGCTATAGATCAGCCCAGCTCCAGCCACTGTGGCTATTTGGGAAGTGAACCAGCAGACGGAAGACCTCTCTCTCTCTCTCTCTCTCTCTCTCTCTCTCTTTCTCTTTCTCTGTAACTCTGCCTTTAAATTAATAAATAAATAAATATTTTTTAAAAAAGGAAGCACAGAAATATTGTTAGCCTTGACTTGGTTTTCATTTTTTTCTTCAGATTTACTTATTTATTTGAGAGAGAGAATCTTCCATCAGTGTTTCATGGCCAGGGCTGGGCTAGGCTGAGCCAGGAGCTCAGAACTCTGTCCCATGTGCGTGGCATGACTTGAGCAAGGACTTGAGCCCAAATCTGCTGCCTTCCCAGGCACATGAGCAGGGAGCTGGACTGGAACTGGGGCAGCTGGGACGGGAACAGTGCCCGTGTGTGACACCATTGTCTCAGGAGGCTGCTTATCCTGCTGCAACACAACGCAGGTCCAGCCTTGAGTTCCTTATCCCACACGCAGCAGTGCACGTCCCGGGGGAAAGGACGTTTCAGGAAGAGAATGGAGAGAAGTTGTCACTGGATGCAAAGCCAGAAGACGCAGTGCCGCAGCCAGACACACACACACAAGACACATGAAGAAGACAAGGGTACGAGTGCAAATGATGTAATGACGGCATAAAGCACTAATAATGCCTCCTTGGGTATAAAGTCAGCGAGGATTAGCCACGGTAACGCAGAACGAGGGAGAGTAAACGAGAGCACCTGTGGCTCTTGGAGTCCTGGGTGGAGTAGCAGAAGGACTTCCATGAGGCTAAGTCAGGGTCACATCGTGTCTGCTTAGGTGACGAGTAAAAGACTGAGAGGAGAATGTGTGACTAGGGCGGCGCTGTGGCAGGTAGGTTAAGCCTCCTCCCGCGGGTGCTGGTTCGAGTCCCGGCTGTTCCACTTCTGATCCAGCTCTTGGCTGTGGCCTGGGAAAGCAGCAGAAGTCCTTGGGCCCCTGCACCTGCATGGGAGACCTGGAAGAAGCTCCTGGCTCCAGGCTCCAACTCCGCCATTGCAGCCGTCTGGGGAGTGGACCAGCAGATGGAAGACCTCTCTCTCTTCCTCTCTGCCTCTCCCTCCATCTGTCTGGAACTCTGCCTTTCAAATAAATAAATCTTAAAAAAAAAACCACAAAGACATAGCTTATGTGCTTAAACTTTATTAAGAGAGAGAGTGAGAGAGAGAGAGAGAGAGAGAGAGAGAGAGAGAGAGAGAATGTGTAACTAAAAAGCTAAGGTCTGAAGCTGCAGTGTGAAACCCTGATACTGTGGCAGGTGGGCGTGGTTTTAACAGGAAGAGGAAGTTGAGGACAGAAACCCAGGCCCAGCCCAGAACTGAGTCCTGTGGCCGCCAGGGCCCCTGGGCCTGGGATGAGAACTGGCGAGGGGACACGGCACCGGCGCACGGCCGGAGCCCTCTGCGAGCTCTGGCTGGGGCAGGCGCCCTGGAAGGTGCTGGGCTCGGGCCTTGGCCAGGCTCTGACTCGGAGCCCAGGTCCTCACCCATCTCCCGCCTTGTCTCTGGGGGCCGCAGCCCCAGTCTGCTCTCCGCCACTCCCTCGTCAAGGGATCCAGACGCAGACCTCAGTGTGGAGGGATCCAGACGCAGTCCTCAGTGTCGAGGGGGCGCGGGGTGCAGTCGGAATTGTCTGCAGAGCGCCTGGCGCTGGGATTCACTCCCCCTCCTCCCCGAGTGGGGAGCAACTCTTTCCGCACCGCCCTCCTGGCACCATGGAGCCGTGGGAGCGACGCAGGCCACTCTGTACTCTCTCTCTTTCTCATCATTGCGCTGACACGAGCACCGTGGCCTCCCGGCTCCTGTGGCTCCCGGACGGAGACTGGGAGCGTGAGAGCTGTGTGGTCAGGCTCCCTGGGGGCAGGGGTGGCCTGAGCAGCCATCTCGCTTCCCCTGTGTCCCTTTTGAGTCCACCCGGCACTTTTCCCAGAATGGGCCAGGTGCTGGGCCGTCCGTGAGCCTCGGCTCTCAAAGCATTGAACACATCTGCAGTAACGTCCTGGGTTTCAGCCTCTGGCCGGCATGCAAGCAATGTTGAGGGCACCACCCCCCTAACAAGTGAAAGACTCAACCAGTGTAGAACCAGGGCCAGCGTGTGGCACAGCGGTTGAGCTGCTGCCTGCAGCACCAGCATCGCATAACAGAGCCAGTTCGAGTCCCGGCTGCTCCACTTCTGATCCAGCTCCCTGCTAACGCACCTGGGAAGGCAGCAGAGGACGGCCCAAGTGCGTGGGCCCTGCCAGCCATCTGGGAGACCCGGAAGGAGTTCCAGGCTCCTGGCTTTGGCTTGACCCAGCCCTGGACTTTGTGGCCATTCTGGGGAGCAAGCCGGCGCATGGAAGATTTCCTTCTCTCTTTTTCTCCCCCTCTCTCTGTAACTTTGCCTTTCAGACAAACAAGCAGACAAGGCTTAAAACAACTGCAACATCAGCAACTCTTATAGGTCCATGGGTGAGGCCACAGGGAGGCAACACAGCGTGCCCTGATTTGGAAAGATGGACTGGCTGTCAAGGCGGCGCGGCAGCAGTCTGCACCGAGAGCTCCCCTTCATCCTGCACAGCCCGCTCTTCGGAAACCCACGAGCCCCCTGCCCCGTGCGCATCCCCGGGCTGCGTGTGCTGCACCCGGGAGTCGGTGCCGCCACAGCTCCTGCAGCCCCAGCTGCGGTGCCGGCTCAGCCAGCTCTGTCACTCACGGCTGGCCCCGCCCCACACGCCTCACTTCACTGCCCCTGGGTCGCTTCCAGCTTTTGACTTTCATAAATGAATCTACTTAAGTTTTATTCATCAGTAAAAGTCCTGCCCGTGGCTGTTCTTCAACACACGTCTGCAATTCTCTAGGCTACACAGGTCTAGAGTGGAATTTCTAGATCACAAAACGTGTGGCTCTAAAGGACACGGCCCAGGAGTTCCCAGGTGGATGTACTCACGCCTGGTCCCCGCAGGAGGGGAATGAGCTCCTCGTTGCCCACGTCTCTTCCCACAGCGGGGGTTACTGCTCTTCTCGTCTGTTCCTGCTTCCTGCAATGATATCCCTGGGTGTGTGTGTGTGTGTGTACGTGTGTGTCTGCATGTGTCTGTGGGGAGAGCTCTATCAATCTACCTTCAAATAAATGAAAACCAATAATTCACTTTTAAAAAGAAAACTTGGGGCCAGTGTTGTGGCATAGAGGGTAACGCTGCTGCCTGCAGTGCACAAATCCCATATGGGCACCAGTTCAAGTCCTGGCTGCTCCACTTCCCATCCAGATCCCTTCTAATGTGCCTGGGGAAGCAGCAGAAGATGGCCAGGTGCTTGGGCCCCTGCACCTGTGTGGGAGGTCTGGCAGAAGCTCCAGGCTCCTGGCTTTGGACTGGTTCATCTCCGGCTGTTGTGACCATTGGGGAGTGAATCAGCAGATGGAAGACCTCTCTCGCTCTCACTCTCCCTCTCCCTCTTTGTAACTCTGCCTTTCAAATAAATAAATATTTCAAAAAAAGAAAAAAACATGGGAAAACTACACACTGATTTAAAAAAATCAATTTCAGGATTCACTGGTTTATTTTGAAAGTCAGATTTACAGAGAGACAGAGACAGGGAGAGAGATCCTCCATCTGCTGGTTCCCTCCCCAGATGGTGTCAGTGGGCGAGGCCAAAGCTAGAGCCAGGAGCTTCTCCCTGTCTCCCAGGCGGGTGCAGGAGCCCAGGGACTCGGACCCTCCTCTGCGGCTTTTCCCAGGCGCATCAGCAGGGAGCGGGGTGGGAGCGGAGCCTCAGGACGTTCCCTGCACCCGTGTGGGCGCCAGGGCTGAGCAGGCAGCTTCGGCCTCTGTGCCACAACGCAGGCGCCGTGAGAAAGTTTTGCAGCAAAATAAACTCCGGCTCCCTTGTTCTGATGGCTTGAACAGGACGTGGCTGGCGGCACTGGGGAGGAGGCGCCCCACCAAGCGAGAGCCGGGACACCCGTGTGCAGGAAGCCTGCAGGGGAGAGAAGCTGCTGCTTCCCATGACTCCTAGAGGGGACAACATCCCTGGGGCCTCTGTAGTCTACAAAGGAGTCCACTCAAGCGGCCTGGGCCAGCGTGGAAGCTGAGGCCCACAGGGCCAGACAAACCTGCACACTGAGCACAATTAATCTTGACCAAGTCCTACGGCCGAGGACACACGAGGGACGGCGCAGATAACCGCAGAGCTGACCGCTCGCACTGAAGAGCAGCCGCTGCCTTCTCTGTGGGAACCAGCGCTGGCTCCGCCCCCAGGAGCTGCACGGAGCACCTGAGTTTCCATGGCAGTTTACCCAGCAGGACGACGGCGAAGTTGATTCAATTTAATCAGCTGGCGCTGTGTCGGGGGTGGAGAAATTGCCCTGTTCTCAGAAAATGCTCAAGGATTGCTTGATAATAAAATCAACAAATTAAATCAAGGGCCGGGCGGCTGCGAGTCGCGGCCCTGGAGCTCTGGGACGCTCAGGTGTTTGCTCCTTGGCTCTCTGGGCGCCGAGCGTGGCGGCTCCTGCTTATTGGGAGCGGGTGATGAGATCTCGCCTCAGCCGCAGCAGGAAGGGCACCCGGGAGGCTTCCCCGGAGCGTCCTCTCCATCCCGACTGCGCCCCCAGCACTCAGGGCAGCTCGTGCGCTGGACGGAAGTGACCACGCAGCCCCTGGTGGCCCTGACTCCGCCCCTCCTGATGCTTGGTTTTCTAATCTTGAAAGGATCCTTTGTCGTGGGCGTGGTTCAGGAGCTGTCTGGGCGCCAAGGTCCCATGTCTGAGAGCCTGAGGGGGAGTCCACCCTTGAGCCCAGGAATTCACACCCTGGGCGGCGATGAGGCCGCATAGCTGGGTCTGTCCTGCGTGGGATTCACCCCAGCCACAGGCGTTTGGGCAGTGCCCCCGCCCCGGGTGGGAGGTCACTCTCTGTTTCACTAGCTCCACCCGCACCTCCACCTCCACCTTTCAGGTAGAACAAATTATTGTAGTGCTTTAACCATCTAATGGAGCTCCTTTCTCTTCAGCTGATCAAGACGGCACCACCGTGGTTCAGCCCCAGGACCCTCAGTTCTCGGAAATGCGCTGGAGTTCGGGAATCAGCAGCACAAAGACGTCTTGACCTTGACCGAGCCTGCGTTGAGAAAGGGAGTTTGTGTGTTTATTTTGATCTCCTGATGCTCTCTGTATTTTCTTAATACCGTGACATTCCCTTTTTAGGGAAAAAAGGAAAGAAATCCATGTGCTGATGGGAGCGATGGACTCAAGCAGGTCTGGAGGGCGGTGCCAGCAAACGCACACTGGGCCCTGCAGGCCGCACAGCGAGCCCGAGGAGCGCCCTCAGCACTCACAGGGCTCCTCTGCGCCTGCCCAGACCAACTTGCTCGTGCATGTGTAGTGGGGCAGTTCTGACTCATGTGGGCTCATTTGATCAGCATTGTTAGTTACTCAGAGCACGTATATCCGCACTAGAAGTTTCTGTACTGAAGAGTATCCATGCACTGCAGAACCAGAGAGTGACCTTCAATGCCCATGAATGGACAGGTTGCATGCGGCTGACAGGTGGCAGGGCAGAGATGGGCCTTGGTGAAGCCCCTCCTAGGGGTCAGGCTCTGGCGATGTGGTCTCTGCACAGAGCAGCCCCATCACCCAGAACCTCCCCTTGATGTCCTGTGCGTTGGCAGGAAGCTGGAATTGGGAGTGGAGCAGGGACCAGAACCCAGGCCTCTGATGGGGGTGTGGGTGTCCTGGGCAGCATCTTAACTGCAGAAGCAAACACCCCCCGAAGCATCCTATTATTCTTTTTTTTTTTAAGTTTTTTTTTTTTTTTTTTTTTTTTTTGTATTTGAAGGCAGAGATACAGAGAGACAAGGAGAGAGAGAGAGAGAGAGAATCTTCGATCTGCTGGTTCACTTCCCAAATGGCTGCAATGACCAGGGCTGGGCTAGGGCCAAGACAAAGCCAGGAGCCAGGAGCTTCTTCCAGGTCTCCCACGTGGGCATAGGGGCTCAAGCACTTGGGCCATCTTCTCCTGCTTCCCCAGGAGCATTAGCCAGGAACTGGATTGGAAGTGGAGCAGCCAGGACTCGAACTGTGCCCCTATGGGATGCCTGTACTGTAGACGGTGGTGTTACCCGCTGTCCCACAGTGCTGACCCCACGTCCTGTTAGTCCTGCTCAGCTGTCTGGCTACATTTGTCTCAGTGTCACTTGGCACAAGGGACATGGGTATCAGGAACCTATGGCTAGTCTTCCTTTCTCTGTGTAGGTAACGAACTAAATTTTTTTCCAATTCGCTGCAAAAGTCAGCCATTTCATAACAATTGCTCCCTGCCCTCTACCCATCACAGCCCCCAAATGTGCAGGAGGGGAGGAAAGCCAGTGTGAGGGGTGGAGCAGGTGACAGGCTGTCAGGGGCTCCCCATGGGGCGGCAACTCATCCACGTTTCTCCACTGAATGAGCCCAGCGCGTGCGTGTCCCCACTGACTGTCCTCTGTGCGAGGGAGGGCCTGACCCTCGAGCTTGGGCAAGCAGAGCAGGCAGAGCGGCCAGCAGAGGCGGAGTCGGCAAATCCCAGCAGCGATGCAGAAGCCGGCAGAGGGGGCCACCACCCTGTAGTCCACGTCTTTTGGGTGACCGTGGGAGAAGGCGTGGGCGTGATCCACACGATGGTGGGCCCAGCACCTCAGTCATCACGCGAAGGCGTCTGGGACTGTGGCTCTCACAGGCCTGATTTCCCGGCAGCTGCTCTGTCAGCGGGGGACGTCCGGCGACCAGGGGACTCCGGCTAGGGTGCAGGGGAAGCAGGAGGCACCGACTTCACACCGCAGAGGAGGGAGCAGGCGGCTCTGTACGCAGCCATCAGACCCTCAGGTGGAGTCTCCTCCTCTGATCCGGGACAGGAGAGTCCCTGCCGCCAGCGATGCCCCCAAGGACTCTGCCCCAGTGCTGTGCCAGCCTCCCTGGGGAGCCCCGGAACACAGAGGGGCGGCCATGAGAACCCCACAGGCGTTGCACTCACACGGACGGAGTGATGCTGACGGGCAGACAGCAATGACAAACACGAGGGTGGGGGGAGCAATTCTCTGGTCAAAGACCCTTAGAGCAACAAGAAAAAGGCACCATGGACCCAGGGTCCCCCCGTGACTCTGTCCCTGGCGACTCCCTGGTGGAGTTTCTGCAGCCCCGGAGCCCCCGATCCTGCTGCGCCTTCGTGGTCTCTCACACTTGACTCTGCAGAAGCAGGACCCCTGCAGGTGTGGAGATGGGGGAGAGGGGGGAAGGGAGGGGCCCTTGAAACTTCTGGGATAAGGCATGTGGGGAGCCTGGAAACAGCCAGTGTTTGGGGAGGGAGGGTGTCTTCAGGGGAGGGAGGGTGCCTGCAGGGGAGGGAGGGCCCAGGCGTCTCCCCCAGCTGGGCGCCCCCTCAGCTGTGCCAGGAAAAGGCTCTCAGGGCGGAGGGCGAGAGAAGGCGGCTGCCTCCTGGCCCAGATTCAGGAGCTGTGACTCAGTGACTGCTGTGTGGGCTGTCCCCACCCTCCCAGGCCTGCTGCCTGTGTATCCACATGATTCACAGGTCCAAGATTCGTATAAAAACCACAGAGCCCAGTCCCGACCCAGAGGTGCAGCTCCTCCGCCACCCGCTGCCCTGCAGCCGGCTCAGAAGCATGGTGCCCAGAGTGCTCGGTGAGGAGACCCAGCCCCGGTGGTGGGGTGGAGCCTCAGTGCCCCTACCCCTGCTGGGCTGCAACCCTGACCCTCTTTTCACTGTAAAGATGTGTGTATTATTTGAACGTCAGAGTGACTTGGGGAGAGAGGGAGGGAGAGAGAGAAAGAGAGAGAGAGAAAGAGAGAGAGCACTTCCCACCCTCTTCTGGTTCACTGCCCAGATGGCTGCAATGGAAGGGCCCTGAGCTCCATCTGGGTCTCTCATGTGGGTGCAGGGCCCACGCTCTCAGACAGTCTTCTGCTGCTTGCCCACTGCATAGCAGGAGCTGCATCACACGTGGAGCAGCCGGGACTCAGACCAGGACCCGTGGTGACGCCGTGTCTCAGCTGGCAGCTTACCCTCTGCACGGCGCCAGCCTGACTCTCTCTCCCCTAGGCAGTTCTTGTCTCCCTCCGCGTAATCACCCCGGTCCTCTCTGATGCTTTGCTGCCTCCTTCGCACCTGCAGACTCAATACCTTATCTCCTCTCCAAGCTTCCCTGCGTGTCCCCCCTGCCCGCCCACGCCCCAGGACCCTCACCCACTCTGAGCGGCACCCGTGAGCAGGGAGCTCCGTGACATCGCTGGGGCCTGGACCAGGAGTCCCTGCGCCGTCCTCATCCCCCTCTGCTTCACAGCTGCCGTCTTCCTCTCCGGCCTCCTGGGCTCGGTCTCAGAAGGAGTCCCAGGTGAGAGCAGGTGCATGAGGCGGGAGGAGACAGCATCTCAGATCTGGGGCTGTCCCGGACACAACCTTGGAGCCCACCCAGCTCTGGCTTTGCAGGGCCTGACGGTCTGTGGCTGTGCCAGCCGGCGCCCAGGTGCGGGGACCAGGTCTACAACCCCCTGGAGCAGTGCTGTGACGACGACACCATCCTGCCCCTGAACCGGACCCGCCTCTGTGGCCCCCGCTGCCGCTACTGGCCCTGCTTCCAGCGCTGCTGCCTGGAGTCCGCGGGCGCGCAGATTGGCAGAGTGGTGAGGCTGAAGCTCCCCGGCGTGAAGTCCGACTGCAGCACGGCCCCCGTCTCCAGGATCTGCGCCCAGGTGAGGGTCTGGGATCCAGGCCCTGCTGGAGAGGGGAGGAGGGCGAGTCCCACTCAGCGGGCGGACTCTCCCTTGCCATCTCTGGTAGCCACGTGACCGCTGGCCTCCCGTCTGTCTCCCCCATCCCCTGCCCCTCTGCTCCCCCCACTTCTCTGCAGGAAAAGCCCCTGACCGGACCTCTGCCCGATTCCACCTCATCTACACCGGCCTGGAGAGCAGACGCAGGTCGCCCCAGACTCTGATGTGTGGGGGTCACTGTGCTACACTGCTGTAGCCCCTGGGTCCCTGTGTCTGATGTCACTTTCCCAGTGTAAAGTCAGAATCAAGGGAGTGAGTGTGGCTAAAAGCTAATTGCAGGGGCCAGTGCTGTGGCCCAGGACAGCAGTGTTGGGAAGTGAGCTGTCAGGTAGGGAGCAGAAGGGTCATTTCTCTGGAGAGTGGGTTGCTACTGTTATGCCCAGTTCAGTTGTCCCCAAAGACCACCAAGGAGCCAATACCACTGTAAAGCACACGAGAGTTTTATTGCAGGTCCGGGCCTGGTCTCTCAATCAACACCAACGCAGCGGGTCTGAATTGAGAGCCCCGACCCTTCAGTTAACAGGATTTTTATAGGGTTTTCAGAGACATTCTATACATCATGGTACCATTTAGCAAATCATCTCATCCCGTGGGAAATTCAAAGGACATCTCCTAGAATTGCTTAGTGCATCCAGTGGCGGGAACGGACCTACTCAAGGTGGTTGGATGGCTTTGGGGTTGATGCCTTTTGAATTGATTGGCCAAAGCATAGGGTCCGAGCTGCTGGGGTGTAGGTGCCGAACTGCAAGGTCTCAGGTAGCTATCAATCACCTTGTCTGCCCCGAGAAGACACCAGGAACTCTAGGTATTTCTCTGTTATCTGTTAATTGGCTGTTGCTAGGAGAGTTTATTGCAAGGGGAGTTCATGTATTTACTTTTAGGAGCTTCTGGCTCAGAGTTCAGGGCCTGGTCAGGCCCAAGTTACAAGATGGAGGCCTAATTTAAAATAGTTACACCTGGATCCAGGCTCGGGTCTCACACTGCCCAGCCAGGCCGCCTCACGTTCTGCCTCTTCTGTGAGCTAACGCGTGGTTTATGCCCTGCTGGGTGCTGACTCCTTGTCTTCTACTTTGTGACTCAGCTGTTTGTTTGTTTCATTTTTTAAAAGATTTTATTTTTTATTTATTTGAAAGTCAGAGTTACACAGAGAGAAAAGGAGAGGGAGAGAGGCAGAGAGAGAGGTCTTCCATCTGCTGGTTTACTCCTCAATTGGCCACAATGGCCAAAGCCACACTGATCTGAAGCCAGGAGCCGGGACCTTCTTCTGGGTCTCCCATGGGGGTGCAGAGGACTTGGGCCATCTTCTACTGCTTTCCCAGGCCTTAGCAGAGAGCTGGATCATCCCGTTCTCTGCCACCCTGCCACCATCTCCTGTCCCGCCGCCATCTTCTCCATCTTTTATCCAATCACCCCCTGAAACCGGTCCTTCATCTAACCCCACTTTCACTATAACCCGTGAAGAACCCCTTCTCCCATTACCTATGACCAGCACCCAGGTGATATTGACGTTGCCCATAAGTGTGTGCATGCGGTCAATGACCAGAAGCCCAGACACCTCCTCCCACTTTGAGAGGTGGCTGGGGCTGAGGTGTGCACATCCATGTTCGGTTCACGCTACAAGACCTTGCACAGATCAAGGGAAGACTGGAGTGTTGCTATGGATTCATTCTGAGTGGAGCAGCGTGGTGGGGGCAAGAAGCACAGAATCACCACACAGACCCCGGGAGTTGGGTGAAAGTGGGCCACAGGTGAGCAGCCAGCAGACTCATTCATTTCAGTTGGTACAGCAGCTTATATAGCCAAGGCAGCCAAAACGGTCAAGGGGCGGTCTATGCCCTAACCAATCACACCCTGTTGTCAGGCAGGCTCCGTTGCACGTGATTTCCAAAGCTATCCAATCACAGCCTGTTGCCAGGCAGGCTCTGTTGCCAGGTGGGTTTGGAAGCCACTCCTGAGTAACTGATGCTCGCTTGCCAGTGGCCACCTTGACATGGCCTTCTCATTCCACCACATCTCCCCATCTCTCCTTCTTTCTCCCATCTCTGCTCTCCACTCTCTCCATCTCTCTCACCAGGTCCCTGTCAGTTAAGAGTGCTCACCATAGCTGCTGGCCTTAAGACTCAGGGTGCGGGCTTGCTGACCTGAGCTGGACCAGTCCCCCAGAGCTGAGACTCTGTTCTATCTCTTTCCTTGCAGGACCAGCCCTTTGTGAGGGACCGGGAGAAGGCCATGAGATGACTGACACATCCTGGCCATGGAGCATCCTAGTGCTCCTGACGTCTCTTGGCTGGACACCAGACTCGCACAGTCTGGAAGGGTGCTGGGCACGGAGCAGCATCCAAGACTGGGCACGGGTGGAGCGAGGCCATGGGCTCCGAGCCTCAATGCCCTGGTGAGCCCTTACTTTACCCCAGGCCCTGGGAGACCTCCATCTCTTTTTCTGCTGGTCTCACCACACCCTGGCCCCTGGATGCTCCTTTGTCCTGCGGGTCTCCTCCCTCCTCTGGGTCCACCTCCCTCAGCTGGGCTCCTCCTCAGCTGTACCCAGAAAAGGCTCTCAGGGTGGAGGGCATGAGAAGGCAGCTGCCTCCTGGGCCAGATTCGGGAGCTGTGACTCAATGACTGCTGTGTGGGCTGTCCCCACCCTCCCAGGCCTGTGCCTGTGTTGAGACAAGACTTGCAGGTCCCTGGGCTCCTATATAAACCACAGAGCCAGGTCCCGACCCAGAGGTACAGCTGCTCCGTGAGAAGCCCGCACCCTGAGTCTTAAGGCCGGCAGCTATGGTGACCACTCTTAACTGACAGGGACCTGGTGAGAGAGATGGAGAGAGTGGAGAGCAGAGATGGGAGAAAGAAGGAGAGAGATGTGGTGGAATGAGAAGGCCATGTCATGAGACTGTTCCCGTGCAGTCCATACTCAGAGGTAGCTCACTGGGGAGGATTCGTATTCCCCACTGTGCCCCTTTATTCCTTCCGTGCTCAGTCACCAGCCCGAGTGGCGGCCAGGACTGGTGCCCTCCCTCCAAACTCTTGTTTGAAACACCCATTTAATGGTTCTTATCATGGGGGCACACTTTCAAATTCAGGCCCGCAGGACGTGGTTCAGGGTTAGGACTGTTTCTCTACATGCCTGGGCGCCAAGCAGCAACAGCATCGTTCACTGCAGGCAGCAGTCCCAGTTCTAGCAGGCGCTCCCTGCAGCTGCTCTGGTGACTGCAGACCCAGGTTACAGATGTGGAGGGTGGAGCAAAGGCAGGTGATCCGCGCTCAGCCCACTGGAACCCTCCTCCCTACCCTGTGGCTTCTGGACACCGCAGGCAGCAGGTGTCCTGATCACAGACTCGAGGATGGAGACGTTTTCACATTTGGATTTATTTGTTTATTTGAAAGGCAGAGTTACAGAGAGGCAGAGGCGGGGGGGGGGGGGGATTGGTTCACTTCCCAGGTGGCCGCAAGGGCCGGAGCTGCACCAATCAGAGGCCAGCAGCAAGGAGCTTCTTCCAGGTCTCCCACGCGGGTGCAGGGGCCCAAGGACTTGGGCGTCTTCTACACGCAGCAAGCAGGCCCCCATTTCTCTGCCCTGCCTACACAGCCGCACCCTGCCTGGCCTGCTGGACACTCCCCTGTCTGAAGGGTCCAGCCGTTCATACATTATACATCATCATCTTACATTCTAGAGCGGCGTCATCTTAAGGAGCAGTTCTCCTGGAGTTTTCCCAGGTTTTTTTTTTTTTTTTTATTTGATGGGTAGAGTTATAGAGAGTGAGAGAGAGAGAGAGAGGTCTTCCTCCCTTTGGTTCATTCTCCAAATGGCCACCACGGCCGGCGTACCGCGCTGATCCGAAGCCAGGAGCCAGGTGCTTCTCCCGGTCTCCCGTGGGGTGCAGGGCCCTAGCACTTGGGCCATCCTCCACTGCACTCCCGGGCCACAGCAGAGAGCTGGCCTGGAAGAGGGGCAACCGGAACAGAATCTGGCCCCATATGGGGTGCTGGTGCCACAGGTGGAGGATTAACCAAGTGAGCCACGGTGCCGCTGCCCCCCTCCCCCCGTTGATCTTTAGATCATGAATTCCCAGCATCCTGGAGGCCTGCTCTGGGTGCCTGCTTCTTGCTGGGATATCATTCAAGCCCTGGGCTGCAGCACCTTGCTTCACTGAGCCCGCAGTGAGGTAGGAGGAGTGGGGCTTACCCACGCCCAGCCATCCCTCCTCTTTGTTCCTGGGATGACTTGAGCCCTGCTGAGGAGATAAGACTACAGAGAGAAAAACCAACTCAGGGGCTAGTGCTGTGTTGTAGCAGTTAATTCTGCAGCCGGCAGTGGCAGCATCCCATATGGGCACCAATTCTCGTCCCAGCTGCTCCACTTCCGATCCAGCTCTCTGCTGTGGCCTGGGACAGCAGTAGAAGAGGGCCCAAGTCCTTGGGTCCCTGCTACCACCTGGGAGAACTGGAGGAAGCTCCTGGCTCCTGGCTTCGGATCAGCCCAGCTCCAGTTGTTGTGACCATTTGGGGAATGAAGCTGGTAGCTTTTGTTGGATCCGCATGGAGGAATCTATACTTCTGGGAATGGCAAGTTCCTACCTGTACTTCCAGGGAAGAAAAGTCCTTGTCAAGGTCCCTGCAGGTGCCTAAATGTCAACCAATGAGGATCAGACCTGCCTCAACCTTTAACCCCCATGCCCTGAATCTATCAAAGGAGCTCTCCCAATCTCTGATGTGCAACTTCCCTGGCCCCCGCTCTGTTGCTCTGTTGTGACCAGGGAACCTCCCCTGGGAGCGGAATCCCAATAAAAGCCTGTGAATTAATTGATTCGTCTGCCTGGAAAGATTTGTTACATGCCGGACACCTTGCAGATGGCACCGAAACCCGGGAGCTGAGGTTGTGTGCCTCCCCTTTCTGGGTTCGAGGCCCCCTCGCTCCTTGAACCTGTCTGATGCCCCAGGCTGACTACGGACCACGCTGGACCAACTGTAAGTAACTCCTCCCTTGCTCTCCCTCCCTCCTCTGGGTTGGCCCAGTCTCTGCAATCTCCGGCTAGCTCTCCATCAGGACAGAGACCAGACCTCCAAATCATGCGCAGTTGGGCTCTGTCCTCCACTGTTTAGCCTCCCTTGGCTGTGGAGACGTCCTGCTGCTGGCTTGGCCCCATAGAGGACTGACCTCTAATCCATCTGCTGAAGTCCGGGACAGGGGACGCCTTGACTGAATTTCAGCAGATCCGGGCTACCGAGGAGACCATGGGATCTGACCAATCTCAAGGGTGGGACTCAAAATGCCCTCTGGCCTGCTTCCTAAAGAACTTGAAGAAACTGGGACTGGCCCAGGACCTATGGCGGCATAAACGCCTAATCTTCTACTCCACCCAGGCATGGCCTAATTACCTTGAGAATTTCTGCCGAAGGGAGAGAAAATGGCCAGAGGTCCCCTATGTCCAGGCTTTCTGAGACCTCCGCTCCCGTCCTACTCCCTTCTCCTCTACTTTCCTCTCTGCCTGCTCCACAGCCCAGGTCTTGCTGGCCAAGATCGGACCTCCACCGCCTAAGGATGCCTCTTCTGTGTTCCTGCCAAACTCTACACCCTCCACCTTTTCGGACCCTCCTGAGTTCCTGGGGACCCCACAGCTAGCCAGGAACCTCCCGCCCCCATTGGCACATTCTTGTGCCCTGCCCCACCCCATGTCCTGCCTCTCCCCACCGCCTCCTGGAAGCCAGGTAGCCTGAGGCCCAACCATTGTCAAGCTCCACCCCCATCCTAATGGGATTCGCTGTTCCTGCTTCCCTGGCCGCCCTCCGGCAAAGTTTTAAAAGGACCTGTTACTGACACGTGCTAGCATCCTCCTCTGGTTTCCTTTATTTGAATCTAGGAAGATCACTGCCTTTGAAAATATCGCTTTGTAACTTGCTGAACTTATTTTGCAATTTATTTTAACAGGTTTCCGGGTAATATGTACTCAATGAAACAACAATGGGTAGTTAGTACTTGTTTTAGATGAATGCAATTTTAATTTTAATTGAATTCAAGTAGAGATATATAATATCAGCATCTTAAGTCATTTAGGTGTAACTGCTAATTTATTGTAAACTCTTGTACACTCAACATGTTAAATTTGTGTTAAAAATGTTATAGAAAGGGCAAGGTTTGTAAGATTGACTTCAACCTGATGGCTAGTTTACTGTATGCTGGAATGGAAATGATGGGATGTTTCAAGTAAGTTGAAGAGGGTGTGTGGAAGTCACAGAAGGTTACGAAAGAAAGAAATCTTGGATTTTAATGAGAAAGCCACAGAGGCCTAAAGAGTTAAATGTTCTGTAAAATCCTACAGGTGCTTTCAAAAATGCTATGTGAAGTAAGCAAGTGCCTCTTAAAATAAGTTTATAATTTTAAACGAGGCAACTGAAAGTCTTTTGTCATCCACAGTTTTATATATCAGATTTGCTGCTCATAAAACTAAAGCGTTGTTGGTTCTGTGCTTAGCTGTCCTCCTATAGGTTCTGATGGAATTTTTCCAGCCATATGTATTGTATTCAGTACTTTGGGATGGCGCTGTAAACAGATGAAGCCAATAATGTATTATAAGTACCAACTGAAAGTATGGTTAGCTGAGGTTACTAAGAGCAGAAAGTAATTCAAATCAATTAGTAAATTAAAAAACAGTTAAAGAGTTTAAAAAGCTAGTATTGAAACTGCTATATGTGTTACCTAATGATTGAAACTGCTTTCTAAGTTTTCATTTGATATTGCTATTGTCAGTAAGTGATCTGGGACTGGCACCCCCATTTCTCTATTCTAAGTCCAACTTGTTCTCTCATTTCTCTATTCTCTTCAAGGTAGGAAACTAATTCTATTCTGAAGGACTCGCCATGGGCACAGTAAACAGGCAAGACCGCCCTTTCAGACAAAACAAAGGGTAAGAAAGTTTCAAAGCGAGGACATAGCTGTCCTCATGGGCATTATCTGCCTCAACATAAACCATTATAGAACATGCCTGTGACTACAGACTTCTAGTTTAGGCCACCGAAGATTAGAGATGGGACTTGAGCACCCCCTTGACTTGCATCCTCTGGTCTGCTTTAGCAAAAATCAGGAGGAAGAGAAAGCTGGGCTTCTGAAGCAATGGGTGGCAGGCCTATTAACAGCTGTTCTGTGCAGTGATCTGCCCTTAAGGAGACCCAACAGGACAGTCCACTGCAGTGGCTTTCAGTGTGGAAAGCCTGCGCTTCAGCAGAAGTCAGCTTGTGGGGAGCCCTGACAACTCTGCCAGCCAAGAGTTGGGTCACTGGAAATGGAACTGCCCTGCAGTCGAAGGACTTCAGGTCAGAGACATGGATCTTATTGGCTCTAAGCTGAAAAGCCCTTCACTCGGCCCAGCTTCCGAGGTGACCACCGCTGCTGAGAGGAGACGGCCTAGTAGGATCAGCAACACTGCAGGCAGAACTGTAAATTTCCTGTTAGAGATGCCACTGCCTGTGCCTGGCCAGCTCTTCTCCCAGACCAGCCATAATGGAAGTCAGCAGGGTGCCTTCCCCAAGAAGGTTCACAGCTCCCTTAGGATGTACCCTATGTGAAGAGACAGACAGATCTGGGCCTCTTAACTTATAAGGCCTAAAGCCCACCTCTACTCTAACATCAATGGCTCTACTCCCAACCTGTGTGTACTGATGATGGTCCTTTCCGCCACTTAATGTTGTATGATTAGTCAGAATTTCTCTACAGACAAACCCCTCTACCTGCAAAAGTTGAGTGGCCTTTCTCCTGGTCTTGGCTGGGATCAGATTTAAACCACATCATCAAACAATCCCCACAAGGGTCCAGAGACCCCCCTCATTTCCTGTCCTCTATAAAATCCTTTCATTATCTGGTTAGTGCCACTCTTAGGATCATTGGTTGTCATTCTCACCCTGACTTCTATATTACAGTGTCTGTTTAAGTGTTCACAGCAGGTGATAATGGAATGAACCGAGGCCTTCAGCAACCAGGCAGTCAACCAGATGCTTCTCCATCCATCCATGCCTATCCCTGCGGAGCCCTAAGCTAGTCCCAGCGGGCCCCTGTAGACGACGTCCTCAGTCAGCAGGAAGTAGCCAGAGAGACTCATCATCGCCCCCTTTCCTATCATCAAAAGGTCGGGATGATAGCTTTGGGATCCACAAGGAGGGAAGGCCTAGACTTCCGGGAATGGAAAGTCCCTATCTGTACTTGTGGGGAAGAAAGTCCTTGTTGGCCGGCGCCGTGGCTCAACAGGCTAATCCTCCGCCTTGCGGCGCCGGCACACCGGGTTCTAGTCCCGGTCGGGGCACCGGATTCTGTCCCGGTTGCCCCTCTTCCAGGCCAGCCCTCTGCTGTGGCCCAGGAGTGCAGTGGAGGATGGCCCAAGTGCTTGGGCCCTGCACCCCATGGGAGACCAGGATAAGCACCTAGCACCTGGCTCCTGCCATCGGATGAGCGCGGTGCGCCGGCCGCAGCGCGCTGTCCGCGGCAGCCATTGGAGGGTGAACCAACGGCAAAAGGAAGACCTTTCTCTCTGTCTCTCTCTCACTGTCCACTCTGCCTGTCAAAAAATAAAAAAAAAATAAAAAAAAAAAAAAAAAAAAAAAAAAAAAAAAAAAGAAAGTCCTTGTCAAGGTCCCTGCAGGTGCCTAAAGGTCAACCAATGAGGATCAGACCTGCCTCAACCTTTAACCCCCATGCCCTGAATCTATCAAAGGAGCTCTCCCAATCTCTAATGTGCGACTTCCCTGGCTCCCCGCTCTGTTGCTCTGTTGGGACCAGGGAACCTCGCCTGGGAGCGGAATCCCAATAAAAGCCTGTGAATTAATTGATTCATCTCCCTGGGAAGATTTGTTATGCGCTGGACACCTTGCAGAAACAGTGGATGGAAGACCTCTCTCTCTCTCTCTCTCTCTCTCTGTGTGTGTGTGTGTGTGTGCGTGTGTGTCTGCCACTCTGACTTTCAAATAAATAAATAAATAAATCTTTAAAAAAAATGTAGAGTCGGCCGGCGCTGTGGCTCAACAGGCTAATCCTCTGCCTTGCGGCGCCGGCACACCGGGTTCTAGTCCCGGTCGGGGCGCCGGATTCTGTCCCGGTTGCCCCTCTTCCAGGCCAGCTCTCTGCTGTGGCCCAGGAGTGCAGTGGAGGATGGCCCAAGTGCTTGGGCCCTGCACCCCATGGGAGACCAGGAAAAAGCACCTAGCACCTGGCTCCTGCCATAGGATGAGCGCGGTGCGCCGGCCGCAGCGCGCCGACCGCGGCAGCCACTGGAGGGTGAACCAACGGCAATGGAAGACCTTTCTCTCTGTCTCTCTCTCACTGTCCACTCTGCCTGTCAAAAAAAAAAAAAATGTAGAGTCAAAATCAAAATGGAGTGAATGTGGCTAAACGTTAATTGCATTCTCTTGCTTTTGTACATGTTAGCTTTGCTTGCTAACGGCTAAGGGTGGGTCTTGTGAAACTACGTGGGCCCAAATTCCCAGGAACTAGGTTGACTGAAATGTGTCCTCCACTGTTATCCTACAACCATATCTTGGCTCTGTCATGGGGTTTTTATTGTTAACTGTTATCTTACAACCATATTCTGGTTTTCTTTTCATTGCTCAATGCATACCAGGGGTCCTGTTGAAAACTGTATGCCCTAGTGGACAGACTACTATAAAAGCTGTGTAACCCTCTGTTGGGGGCCACCAGAACTCTGGTAAGGAGTGTCGGTACCGATCGGTGGGTGGTCCCTCTCCATTGCCTTGCTTCTCATTTGCTTCTCATTTCCAATAAAATTCATGTGTGACTGTCACTGGTTTTTGTAACACTCTATTTTAGCTGATGAGTGGATGCACAGAAGGAGGAGGAGAAGGGGAAGAGAAGGGTGAAGAGGAGGGAGAAGGAGAGGGAGAGGGTCAGCGAGGCGGCTCTGGCTCTCCTCAGGTTTCCTGGAGGGGCCACTCCACAAAACCAGGGCTGGTCCGGGTCTAGACCCGGCACCCGCGAGACCCTTGACTGTGCCTACGTCCCCAGGAAACCTTACCTCCTCCGATTCCCCAGGTCCCATCGTCCCGAATCCCCGGCGTCCGGGTTGGTGGCGGCGTCCGGGGCAGCCGCGATCCCCGCCGTTGTGGGACTTCTACCCGAGGTCTGGGGAGAGGCGCCGAGCCGTCCGCCCCGCCGGGGTCACCTCGCTCCGCCACGCCCCGAAGCAGCGGCTCCCAGGGCCATTTCCCAAATCTTACAGACAAAAGACCGCAGACACGAACGCGCCGAGGCTTCGGGAGGACAGGCACGGCTTACGCACGCACGCGGGCTGAGGCAAGCCCGATCCTGCTTTTCCACCCTAGCTCAGCCAGGCAGTGACGAGGCTGCTGGCGGAACGAGTTCCCAAGGCAGCACTGGCTGGACAGGATCTGCGCCTTCCCTCCCTCCTGGGCTGCAAGAGGGAGAGGGTGGGGCTCGCAACGCCTGCGCAGAGGCGCCTCCCGTGGGTCTCACCCAGCTTTCTCCGGCTCTTCCTGCCGCTGCCGCTGTGCGATGTTATAGGCAGGAAGGGATCCTAGCTGGCCAAGCAGGTATTGGCCCTTAAGGCCCTGTGGCAGGTGGCCGGAACCGCCAGCAAGCTTGGGGGTGCAGGTGGAGCCCAGAGCCCCTGCCCCTCCCAACCTGACTGGGAGTGGCCCTCAGCTCCTTCCCGGAGAGCCCGCCCCTCCCTCTCAGGGGGCGTCCTGCATAGCTGGCATTCTTTCTGAGACCCTGAGAGTCCACCAGCTTCCCCTCTGGCCTGCCCCTGGGGTGGCTTCCTGCAGCCAGGAGGAAGCCGCACCTGGGGGGACCAGGAGACAGACGGGGCTGTTTTGCTGATGTGTGGAGGGGCGGCAGAGCTCCCCGTGCCCCCTGGTCCAGGAGCACGGGTCTCCCAGGTCCACTGGAGGCGTGGGACGTCTCACTGGCGGGTGGGCGGCTGCCCCAGTGTCCCTGATGGAGGTTGTGGGACTGGGAGCTTGTGTCTGGGAGTGATGTCTGTGAGCGCAGTGGCCTCGGGCAAGGGTCGGCCCTCTGGGGGGGGGGGGGGGGGCGGGGGGGATGGAGGGTGACAGATCCCATGATCTGGGCTGAGTTTACTCTTATTTCCCATCCTCCGGCCCCAGCACGAGACTGCATCCCCGACAACCTGGGGACGCAGCAGTGACCGATGCAGCCCCTGGTTCCTGTCCCCAGAGAGCTCCTGTCCTGGGGAGGGGGCAGGCAGACTCGTCCCCAGCGGGTGACAAAGCCAGAGCAGCAGCTCAGGGAGGGAGGGTGACCAGGTACCTGCTCTGGGAAGGTTCTTCTGGGGTTCTGGCGCCCCCTGCTGCCTGCTAGCTGACACACAGTCCCAAAGAAAAGCTCCCGGTGTCAGGTTCTGACTTGATGTTAGCTGTGACACAACCCAGCTGGTTCTACAACCTCAGTGTCGCGATCCACAGCTGGGAGGACACACTCCACTCCGCATCTTTTGTAACAGAGGAGGCCAGGCCGGCGCTGTGGTGTAGTGGGCAAAGCCGCCGCCTGGGATGCTGGCATCCCCTGTGGGCACTGGTTCGAATCCCGGCTGCTCCACTTCAGATGCAGCTCCCTCCTAAGGTGCCCAGGAAAGCAGTGGAGGATGGCCCAAGTGCACGGGTCCCTGCCATCCGTGTGAGAGACCCTGAAGAAGCTCCTGGCTCCTGGTTTGGCCTGGCCCAGCCCTGGCAGTTGTGGCCATTTGAGGAGCGAAGCAGCAGATGGAAGAGTCTCTCTGTCTCTCCTCTCTAACTCTGCCTTTCAAATAAAAATATCTTATTTAAAAATGAAAAGGATTCCCATATCAGCAAAATTATTCTTTAAAAAATTAAGGAGAGGAACTGGTGTCGTGGTGTAGCAGATAAAGCAAACGCCTGCAATGCTGGCATCCCATATTGTTACTGGTTGGAGTCCCAGCTGCTCCACTTCTGATCCAGCTCCCTGCTAAGAGCCTGGGAAAAGCAGAGGAAGAAGGGCCAAGTACTTGAGCCCTTGCACCCACATGGGGGACCTGGATAAAGATCCAGGATCCTGGCTTCCTCCTGGCTCCGCCCTGGCCATCGCGGCATCTGGGGAGGATACTGACAGATGGAGAATCTCCCTCTACTTCTCCCTCTGTGTCTCTCTCCCCCTTGAAAAGCTAAACACATACAGAATGATAAAGCCAGTATTTTTGCATATTAATTTTGTAATTCTCCTTTTCCTGTATGATTAAAAGAAAAATACATAACAATTAAAAATGACAATCGTTGCCATGGGATGTCTAAAATGTAGTTTGTGGCAGATTGGAGGCAGGCATTTGGTGCAGAAGTTAAGAGTCCACTGGGAGCCTGTACCCACATCAGAGGACTGGCTCCAAGCCCCAGCTCCAGCTCTGGTTCCAGCCTCAGCCAACGTGCACCTGGGAGGCAACAGTGGTGGCTCAAGTAGTTGGGTCCCTGCCACCCATGTGGGAGACGTGGATGGAGCTCCAGGCTCCCGGCTCCAGCCTGGCCCAGCCCCGGCTGCTACAGGCATCTGTGAGATGAACCAGAGAGTAGAAGATTTCCCTCTGCCTCTGTCCCTCTGTGTCCCTCTGCCTCTGTCCCTCTGTGTCCCTCTGCCTCTGTCCTTCTGCCTCTGTCCCTCTGTCTGTGTTTGATATTTGCAGGATCAGAGGGATTCTGCCCTGACGTCTGAACACAGAGCTACGTAGGGATAAACTGCTCGGCAAAACTGTAGGTGATTCAAGGGATTTCAGGGCCCATAGGGACTATATGTTTATGTCAGAGAGTTCATATGTTGAAGCCCCGATCCTAAAGTGATGGCTCAGGAAGGTGGAACTCTTGTGGTTGGGATTAGCGCCCTTATAAGGAATGGCCGGCCTTAGCCTGCTCTCATTCTGCCATGTGAAAATATGCTATATATATATATATATTTTTTAAGATTTATTTGAGCCGGCGCTGAGGCGCAATAAGCTAATCCTCCACCTGCAGCGCCGGCACACTGGGTTCTATTCCCGGTTGGGGTGCTGAATTCTGTCCCGGTTGCCCCTCTTCCAGGCCAGCTCTCTGCTGTGTCCCGGGAGTGCAGTGGAGGATGGCCCAAGTGCTTGGGCCCTGCACCTGCATGGGAAACCAGGAGAAGCACCTGGTTCCTGGCTTCGGATGAGTGCAGGGCGCCGGCCACAGCACATCGGCCACAGTGGCCATTGGGGCGGGGGGGTGAACCAACGGAAAAAGGAAGACCTTTCAATCTGTCTCTCTCTCTCTCACTGTCCACTCTGGCTGTCAAAAAAAAAAAAAAAAGATTCATTTGAGAGGCAGAATTAGAGACAGAGAGACGGGGAGACAGAGAGGTCAGTCTTCCATCCACTGGTTCACTCCCCAGATGGCCGCCATAGCCAGAGCTGGAGGTTCTTCCGGGTCTCCCACATGGGTACAGGGGCCCAAGCACTTGGGCCATCTTCCACTGCTTGCCCAGGCCACAGCAGAGAGCTGGATTGGAAAAGGAGCAGCTGGGACACAAACCTGGCGCCCACATGGTATGTCAGTGCCGCAGGTGGAGACTTAGCCTACTACACCTCAGCACCTGCCCCAGGATGCTATATTTTGACCTTGGACACTTGGGTTAAAACAATGAAGGCTCCAGGCAAGTATTCGGACGCATATTCCTATTCATATGACACAGAAGTGGGCAGTCTGCCACCTGGAAAATGATCCTCACGGGACCTGACCGTGCTGGTAGCAGCAAGATGTCATGCTCCAGCCTCCAGGGAGGAAAAAGTGTGTCTTCATAGGCCACCTAGTGTGACACGAGCCCCAGCCGATCAAAGGAAACCCGATGATCCAAGGTGGCAGCAGCGCACACACGGAACGCTTGGGTGAGATCATTCTGCTCTCAGCGGACACCTGGATGGAGAGGCATTTGGTGTTGCTTCACGGGGTGGGCGCTGTGGTGCAGCGGGTTAAAGCTGCCGCCTGCAGTGCCAGCATCCCACATGGACGCCGGTTCTAGTCCCGGCTGCTCCTCTTCCAATCCAGCTCTCTGCAGCAGAAGATGGCCCAAGTCCTTGGGAGATCCAGAAGAAGCTCCTGGTTCCTGACTTTGGATCAGCTCAGCTCTGGCCATTGTGGCCATTTGGGGAGTGAACCAGCAGATGGAAGCCCTCTCTTTCTCTCTATCTGTCTCTACCTCTCTCTGTAATTCTCTTTAATAAAAAAAAAAAGATGTTGCTTGGGCTGCCTGTGTTCCGTATCAGAGTGCCTGGATTTGAGCTCCATCCCCACTTACGATTCCAGCTTCCAACTAATGCAGGATGCAACAACTCCAGGTCCCTGGATTCAGCTTGGGATGTTGTAAGGATTTGGGGTATGGACTAATGAATTGAAAAATCTCTCTCTCTTTCAAACAAATAAATTTCAAAAGCCAACTGGATGTGTACGAGTTTAAGTTGGCCCCCAGCAGGCTTTGATGCTAACGGACATCGGCCAGCTGTGAAGAAACAGCCCAGGAGCCAGCAGGCAGGCCCCTCTGCACCCTGGCCAGGACGTCAGCTTGCCTTCCAGGGGCTCCCAGCATGTTCGTCTTCAGGCTGTCGATGTTGATGCGGGCACCTGTGACATACGTGACAGTGCTTGCTGTGTGACAGCGCCGGAAGTCAGCTGGAGAGAGCTGGAAGTCGTGGAGGTCTGGTGCGAGGGCGTCACCCCGGGGGCTCAGGTGAAACCCGGGGGAGCTGCAGGCGGCTGGTCCTCTACCAGCCCTCTCCCCGGCGGGCGCGCCACCACCCTCCCCAGAACCGATCTCAGAATACTGACTCCCACTCGGGTCTTTTACACCCGTTCACGCGGAGGGCTGAGACCAAGACGTGTGGGAGAGCCGTGTTTTGGCCCGTGCTTCCCAGCCACAGCCCCTGATGCCCCGCACGGAACATAGCAGGTGCAGAAGGAAATGCAGATTTCCAATGAACCCCAGAATCACCTGTGAGTCACCGTGGGAACCACCTGATGCAGCTGGCAGTTTTGGCTGTGTGAGTTTCTTGGGGAACAGGCGCGGAAAAAGCCCCACGTGGCACACACTGAGAGACTCTGCCAGGGTCTGGGGAGCAGGAAGCTGGAGGCGGTAGCAGGGACCCAGCCTGGAGCCTGGCCCCGTGACACAGGACCCAGGCACTGTGACACGGATCCAGGCACTGTGACATGGATCCAGGCACTGTGACGCGGATCCCTGGCACTCTGACATGGGAAGCAGGCTTCCCAACCACGATTCTGAATGCCCACTGCTGTGTAGATTTGCAAAATGTTATTTAATAAGATTTTTTGAAGGTTTATCTTTATTTATTTGAAAGGTAAAGTTACAGAGAGAAAAAGGAGAGACAGTTACGAGGGAGGTCTTCCATCCGCTGGTCCACTCCCCAAATGGCCACAACGGCCAGAGCTGGGCCAGGCTGCAGCCAGGAGCCAGGAGCTTCCCCCAGGTCTCCCACGCAGGTGCAGGGGCCCACGCACTTGGCCATCTTCCACTGCCTTCCCCGGCATTAGCTGGGAGCTGGAGGGGAAGTGGAGCAGCCGGGACTCACACTGGAGTGTTTTAGCTTCTTTTTCTCTGTCTTCTGTTCTTTGCATCAGCGGGCCGCCTCCACCACGGGGCTACAAAAAATATTTTCCTATATTTGGCTAATAAAGTGTTTATAAAGGTTTATTTTTCTTCCGATGTGATTCGGAGTCTAATTTTATCTTCTTCCCGGAAGACAGCGTCTGTGTTGGCAGAGGACAGCGACTCCGAGCGTGGTGGGAGCGTTTCTGGGCTCTGGCCCTGGTTCACGGCTCTCTTGGGTTCACTTCATGATCAATGCTTTGGTTTTTAAGAGCTTTGTTTATTTGAAAGTCAGAGTGACAGAGAGAAAAGGAGAGACAAAGAGAGATCGTCTATCCACCGATTCACTCCCGAAATGGCCTCAACAGCCAGAGCTGGGGCAGACTGAAGCCAGGAGCCAGGAGCTTCTTCTGGGTCCTCCACGTGGGTGCAGCGGCCCAAGGACTTGGGCCATCTTCTCCTGCTATCCCAGGCCACAGCAGAGAGCCAGATCAGAAATGGAGCAGCCATGGGCAGTGTGGCATAGCTGGTAAAGCCCCGGCCTGCAGTGCTGGCATCCCATATGGGCGCTGGTTCGAGTCCCGGCTTCTCCACTTCTGATCCAGCTCTCTGCTGTGGCCTGGGAAAGCAGTAGAAGATGGGCCAAGTGCTTGGGCCCCTGCACCCACATGGAGACCCAGAAGAAGCTCCTGGCTCCTGGTTTTGGATCAGCCCAGCTCCGGCCACTGCAGCCATCTGGGGAGTGAACCAGTGGATAGATAATCTCTCTCTCTCTCTGACTTTCAAATAAATAAATAAATTTTGGAAAAAAAAAAAAAAAGGTGGAGCAGCCAGGATTTGAACCAGCGTCCATATGGGATGCCAGTGTTGCAGACAAAGGCTTAACCAGCACAACATATTTTTTACTTGGCCCGGGAGTGCAGTGGAGGATGGCCCAGGTCCTTGGGCCCTGCACCCACATGGGAGACCAGGAGAAGCACCTGGCTCCTGCCTTCGGATCAGCGCGGTGCACCGCCTGCAGCGTGCCGGCCTCGGTAGCCATTGGAGGGTGAACCAACGGCAAAGGAAGACCTTTCTCTCTGTCTCTCTCTCACTGTCCACTCTGCCTGTAAAAAACAAGAAAAAAAAAAAAAACTCATCCAGCCAAGTTGTTTCTCAACATTTATTTGTCCTGCTTTATTGTTCCTTTATTTTCTTGATTTTCACTTATTCATCCCATACTACGTGACACTTAGGCCGTGGGAATAAGGAAATAAGCAACAAAAAAGGAAGTCCTTGTCCACAATGAGGTTACGGAGAATCCAAGAAATTCAAAAAGAAATAAATATCGTTTGGTCAGCTCCCGCAGGGTGCGCTGGGAACCGAACCGCTGTCGACTGTGCGCGTGGGGGTCAAACACAGAGACTTCGCTTGTGGCTGCAACCAGCAAACCGCTGGGAGCCGCAGGACGGGACCCCTGCCTGGTGCCCCGGGGAGGACTCAGGTGGACGGCGCGCCCCCTGGCGATGGCGGCGGGGAACGGGGCGGGGGGACCACGTCCAAGCTCAGAGCTGGCGGCGAGCCTGGGCCCCACTGGGAGTCGCGCCTAAGGTGTCACCCAGCGAAGCCTGAGTATCTGGGTGGTCTAGCAGAGAGAGAGCGCGCGTGAGAGAGGAGTCGGTCGGTCTTCCATCTGCTGGTTCACTCCCCAGATGGCTGCAATGGCCAGGGCTGGGCCAGGCTGCAGCCAGGAGCCAGCAACTCCATCAGGGTCTCCCACAGACTCCCATGAGACATTTCTCAAGCAGAACATTGCAAACTGACATTACTAGCAGCAATCCTCCTTACACGAAGGATTTCAGTTAACAATGAAGAGGCGATTATAGGGTACAGTTTTCTTTTAGCAGCTGGAATAGGAATTGTGACACTATAAATACAGAGTCATCCAGGTTTAGCCTTGTCTAAAAAATCCGTACTAAGTCATGGTGTGGAGGGTTGCCAAATACAAGGCTGATGTTAGATGCCAGCACGGAATAAGCAAATCACTGCTGAAGACACGGCTCACGATCTGCTTCACTGTGAGTACAACGGAAGAAAGCAGTGGACGTTGTCCCAGAACCCTGCTCACACACAGTTCAGCCAGATCATCACTGTTTAAATAATGCCTATAACACTTCTCACGTACTTTCTCCACAGCTCTGAAAACAACACGAGACGTACATCACACAGTTGCTGTAAGGAGTAAAATCAAAAGCAATTGCAATGGACTGGGCTTTTGCTCGATTTTCTGTCTTCCCCACTCGGATGCGTGCGCAGGGTCGGCGATTTTGTCCAGGACCCAGAGGAAGCTGGGGCACACAGCAGGTGCACGGCTGCCCTTGGTCTCCCCTCTCAGGGCAAAGACTCCCCAGGAGCAAGGGGCTGTGCCTGTCCTGGCTTCTGGATCACGCTGGGGTTCTCGAAACTCCCAAATTCAGGCAGCCCCCCGCCCGCTGCCAGGACCTGCACCCGCCTCTCTCCTGGCTCACAGACCCAAGGGGCCGAGCACGAGCCCTGGACTGCAGGGGCCCCCTATTTCGGGGGCCGTGGACAAGCAGACGGGGTGCACAGGAGCTCCTCACGGTGGGCCCCGGGGAGAGGAATGGGCAGAAAGAGCTGAGCGTGAGCTGGAGCCAGCGCCTCTGTGTGAGACTCTAGGATGTCTGAGAGCCCTGGATTCCAGCGGCCGGTTGCTCAGTTGCTCGGAGGAACTTAAAGGGGTGTGGCCTGCAGGACGGGGCGGGGGAGGGGTGCCTGAGTGACCCAGGCAGGGGGAGAAGACTCTCACAGGAAGTGCCTGGTGGGGGCGGGGAGGCGGGATGAGACAGCAGCCCCCTCCCTTAGAGGAAGAAGAAATGAGTGTTGGGGCAGGCACGGTGGCTTAGCGGGTAAAGCCACTGCCTGCCAATGCCAGCATCCCATATGGGCACCGGTTCGAGTCTTGGCTGCTCCTCTTCTGAGCCAGCTCCCTGCTAATGCACCTGGGGAAGCAGCGGAAGACGGCCCAAGCGCTTGGGTCCCTGCACCCACGTGGGAGACCCTGATGAAGTTGCTGGCTCCTGGCTGCAGCCTGGCTCAGCCCTGGCCATTGCAGCCATCTGGGGAGTGAACCAGCAGATGGAGGACCGACCGACTCCGCTCTCTCTCTCACTCTCACTCTACCTTTCAAATAAATAAATAAATCTTTAAAAATAATAAATGGGTGCTTGTTGTAGCGGTTCCCAAGCTGCCAGCAGAGGGCGCCTGGACACTCAACACCTGGGAGCGCAAACAACTCCATAAAAATGACGGCTCCGCTTCTCTCGCCCTGGGTCCCGTGGGGCAACCACGCTCTTTGGTGGAAAAGAAAAGTCCGTTTTGAAACGGTGCCCCCTGCCACCCCCTCCCCCCCGCCACCGCACTTACGCGGTGTGGGCTGTGGCTTCGCACGCCTCTCTGTATTCTGCCTTTTTGCAGGGGTGTGTGTGAGAGGCTTGGGTCACACTCAGTGCCTGACGTCTGACTTTTAAACATTCTGCAATCCAGCACGCGGCCCTCCAGCCGTGCCCTCGTCTCCGGACGACGGTTGCGTCCATTCCCCAGGTGGACAGACTGAGGGAGGATCCGTGGGCGGGATTCACATGGGTGTTGCCCGGATGAGATGCTAGGAACTGCAGACAGCGTGGCGAGCAGGAAGGAAAACGGAGCCCCTTCTGTCTTTCCATGTCCTGGCCTGGGGCGCGGTTCCTGGGACGGGCCCGGGTCGTTGTTGAAAACTCCCCACTTCACTCTCAAGGGTCCTGTTTAACAGAGCTCATCAAATGCAAGGAGCCCTCAGAAGTCCCCGGAAAATGCACATTACAAAAAAAAAAAAAAAGGCTGGATTTTTAGAAAACATGTGTACCAAACCAAACTTACCTCTTTTTTTATTTCAGAGAGAGAGAGAATATCTCTCATTCAATGGCTTACTCCCCAAATGGCTGGGGCTGAGCCAGTTTGAAGCCAGGAGCCAAGAACTGCACCCAGGTCTGCCACGTGGGTGGCAGGCACGTGGGAGGAGCCCTCGCTGCTGCCTCCCAGGGGCGCATCAGCCAGAAGCTGGAGGTGAGCGCGCAGCCGGGACTCCACTCAGGCACTGAGATGCGGGAGGCGGGCGGGCAGCACCACCCGCCAGACGCCGGCCCCTACGTTACCTTTTCATCCCCTGGACTCTCCTGAGATTCTCAGAAATAGAAGTTCATTGGAAATGATACAGGTAACTCTCGAAACGACTGCTGGGATAAGTGTGAAGGACAGGAAGTGGTCTGGGGGCAGCAGTGAGGGGCTGTGTCCTCGCCCCAGCATCAGAGAGGAGGGGTCGCCAAGAGTGGGAGGTCAGCTGTCTTGACTGTTTTACTCCTCTCACTTTCTAAGACTGATTTATTTGAAAGGTAAAGTTAGAGAGAGACAGAGACAGAGAGAGAGAGAGAGAGAGAGAGAGAGAGAGGTCTTCCACCCGTTGGTTCACCCCCCAATTGGCTACAATGGCCAGAGCGGAGCCGATCCAAAGCCAGGAGCTGGAGCTTCTTCCGGGTCTCCCACGTGGATGCAGGGGCCCAAGCAGTTGGTCCATCCTCTGCTGCTTTCTCAGACGCATTAGCAGAGAGCTGGATTGGAAGTGGAGCAGCCGCGTCTCGAACTGGCACCCATATGGGATGCATCACAGTCAGCTGCTTAACCTACAATGCAGGCCCCCAATATTTTTAATATAACAAAAAAAGTGTTTTTTCTACCTACAAAAGGATCTGAGTTTTTTTTTTTTTTTTTACATACTAGCTGGATTAATCCTAATGCATTAAATAAAGGCAGGGAGTGAGTTAGTATTTAAAATTCTACCTCCTCAAGCACACAGGAGTAAACCGAGTTCCCTCCTACGCGCAAGGTACACAAGCAGCATCACTTTGGGGTTCAGAGAGGTTGCGGCAGCCTCTCACGAGGCCGGTCTCCATCCGAGGCGGCGGGGAAACGCGCAATAAAATCCCTGCGGGAAGACCTGGCGGCGCCTCGCTGATGCTGACATTCTTAGCGCCCTGCCAGAAGTCTGGGGTGTCCATTTTCCTCTCGCTACCAAAGGCTCGCTCCGGGTTTTACAATCTTAAATCCGGAGCCCAAAGTTCCTGATTTTTCAAGATTCCTCTGTTTAAAACTTGTGCAGAGAGTGTGCCAAGTCCCCGTGGGGGAGGGGGAGGCAGCGCAGACAGCGAGAAGGGCAGGCTCCAAGAGTCTTGAGTGGCTTTGAGAAACAACCCGGTCACAAGTGACCTCCTGTGCCAGGAGGGGGAGATGGACCAGAGTGCAGAGTGGAAACAGACAGGAGAGCCGCCGTTCGGGGTCTTCAAGAGGAACCAGCAGGGCCGGCTGAACATTCATCCAATCCCCCAGTGTTCATGGGACACCTGCTATGTGCCAGGCGCTGGCTGGGTGCTGGATCCAAGGAGGGTGCTCAGGGAGACGGGACCCTCCAAAGAAGAGCTGGTTCCGATGAGAAAATCACGAGACGTATTGCACCAGAGGTGCCCGTGGGCCCCAGATCCAGGACTCAGCTGACAAAACTGGGGGTGGGCTGCATGGCGGCGTGGACATGGCCACCTGGCAGACCAGGTGCCGGATGATGGGGGGCAGGGCGTTGAGTCCAAAAGGAGGGGAAGTCAGAGAAGCAGAAGCAAAATCAAGGCTGAGGGAAGTGGGCACTCTGAGGAGGAAGTGGTCACCATGTCAGAGACTGGCCAGCCGCCCGAGACTGCCCGGCCCATGGTGTCGGCATGGATGCTTCCCATGGACCCCTACCTCACACCGCACGCAAAGATGCATGCCAGCCACTGGGAAGCTCTCAAACACCTAAATAGAAAAAGCATCACCAGTGTGGTGTGAAAAAGGCAAGAAACACGGAAGCCAGGAAAGGAGCCTTTTTTTTTTTTTTTTTTTTGATAGGATGAGGGGCTGCAGTGTATTTGACAAAGGGTTGTTCTATCCCAGACACAACTGGCAGGGAAACACTTGGAAGAGAGGAACGGACGTGGATGCAGTCAGAAATCTATGGGGAAAAAGGAGAGGGGAGGGGAGGGGAGGAGAGGGGAGGGGAGCAGAGGAGAGGGGAGGGGAGGAGGGGAGGGGAGGAGAGGGGAGGGGAGGAGAGGAGAGGAGGGGAGGGGAGAGGAGAGGAGAGGAGGGGAGGAGAGAGAGGAGAGGGGAGGGGAGCAAAGGAGAGGAGAGGGGAGGGGAGCAGAGGAGAGGAGAGGGGAGGGGAGGAGAGGAAAGGGGAAGGGAGGAGAGGAGAGGGGAGGAGCGGAGAGGGGAAGGGAGGAGAAGGGAGGGGAGGGGAGGAGAGGGGAGCAGAGGAGAGGGGAGGGGAGGAGAGGAGGGGAGAGGGGAAGGGAGGAGAGGGGAGTGGAGAGGAGAGAAGAGAGGAGGGGAAAAGAGAAGGGAGGAAAAGGGAGGAGAGGAGGGGAGGGGAGAGAGGAAAAGGGAGCAGAGGAGAGGGAAGGGGAGGAGAGGAAAGGGGAAGGGAGGAGAGGGGAGGGGAGGGGAGGAGAGGAGAGGTGGGAGAGGAGAGGAGAGGGGAGGAGCGGAGAGGGGAAGGGAGGAGAGGAGAGGGGAGGGGAGGAAAGGGGAAGGGAGGAGAGGAGAGGTGGGAGAGGAGAGGGGAGAGGAGGGGAGGAGAGGAGAGAAGAGGAGAGGAGAGGAGAGGAGAGGAGAGGAGAGGAGAGGAGAGGAGAGGAGAGGAGAGGAGAGGAGAGGAGAGGAGAGGAGAAAGGAAGGAGGACCGCCCCCTCCCTGAGGTTCAGGCAGTGCAAACAAAGCAGTCAGGGGGTTCTGTCCCTTGGCGGGAAAGGTTTGTGAGGCTCCCTGCACTGCTGGGGAGAGGAATACTAAAACCTCCCTGCTGGGGGCCGGCGCTGTGGACAGCAGGTAGAGCAGTGGCCTGCAGTGCTGGTAGCCCATATGGGCGCAGGTTCGAGTCCCCATTGCTCCACCTCCGATCCAGGTCTCTGCTGTGGCCTGGGAAGGCAGTGGAAGATGGCCCAAGTCCTTGGGCCCCTGCACCCATTTGGGAGACCCAGAGGAGGCTCCTGGCACCTGGCTTCAGATTGGTGCAGCTCCAGCCGTTGTGGCCAATTGAGGAGTGCACCAGCGGATGGAAGACCCCCCCCCCCGCCTCTCCTTATCTCTCTGCCTCTCCTTCTCTCTCTGTAACTCTGCTTTTCAAATAAATAAATCTTTTTTTAAAAAAAAAATTCTGGGATTTAGAACATGGCTGTAGCTGTTCTGTGTTCATCCACTTTGTGAGAATCAATTAAAGCTCTCCTCTCTCTCTATTGACTCTGGAAGCTCCTCTCTCAATCCTGGCCACTCTCTAGAGAGTCCACTGGGGAGCCAGCACGTGGCGCAGCAGGTGAAGCCACCACCTGAGACACCCATATCGGAGCACCTGTCCAAGTCCCGGCTGCTCCACTTCTGATCCAGCTCCCTGCTTATGCACCCGGGAAGGCAGCAGAAGACGGCCCAAGTGCTTGGCCCCTGCACCCGCGTGGGAGGCCAGGGTGAGGTTCTGGGCATCTGGTCTTGGCCTTCCCCAGCCCTGGTTATTCAGGGAATCAACCAGTGGATGGATGATCTCTCTCTCTCCCTCCCTCCCTCACTCTACCTTTCAAATAAATATAATAAATCTTTACAAAACAGAAGTCCATTCATTCACTTTTCTCGATGTGCATCCTTCTCCAATGCTCCTAAAAAGGACTGAGATGATGGGGCCAGCGCTGTGGTGTCACAGGTAAACCACCAGCTGCAGCGCCAGCATCTCATATGGACACCGGTTCAAGTCCCGGCTGCTCCACTTCCCACCCAGTTCCCTGCAAATACACCTGGGAAAGCAGCAGAGGATGGCCAAGTGCTTGGACCCCTGCAACCACATGGGAGACCCAAAGAAGCTCCTGGCTCCTGGCTTCGGATCCAGCTCATCCCTGGCCATTGTGGCCATTTGGGGAGCTAGCCAGCACTCTCTTTTTCTCTCTGTCTCTCCCTCTCTACCTCTGCCTCTCCAAATAAATAAATATTTTTTTTAAAAAAATAGACTGAAAGAGATACAAATGTACACGGCAGCCCAACAATCCCAGTTATGCGATTCTGTTCTTCATTTTGCAAACAACCCACATTTTTAAAGACGCAACAGATATGAGCAGATGATTGACAGAACAGAACCAAACGGGGAGCAAACAAGAAAACACTCATCTCCTGAGTGCCCGTAAAAATGCCATCTCCCAGGGCTCTCCCTTTACTCCTGTCAACTTAAGATTCAGTGGGGCCCGCGCTGTGGCGTAGCAGGCTAGGCTACCGCCTGCAGTGCCCACATCCCAGATGTGCACCTGTTCGAGACCCGACTGCTCCACTTCTGATCCAGCTCTCTGCTAATGCGCCTAGGAAAGCAGCGGAAGACAGCCCAAGTACTTGGACCCCTGCACCCATGTGGGAGGTCCAGACAGAATTCCTGGCTCCTGGCTTTGGCCTGGCCACTGTGGCCATTTGGGGAGTGAACCAGCAGATGGAAGATTCTCTCTCTCTCTCTCCTTCTTTCTCCTTCTCTCTCTCTCTCTCTCTCTCTTTCCCTCCCTCTCTCTGTAACTCTGCCTTTAAAACAAACAAACAAAAAAAGGCGGGGCATCGACATCCAGGGTGGGGCAGAGGCGGCGTGCTAGAACTGGAGCCAAACCCTCTGGCACACATATTTGAGCTGCGTCCCCTCTGGCCTGAGAAGCCTGCATTTCTCATTCACACGGACACACTCCAGGGCCCAGGGCGGTTTGTGCAAGAACCCGGAACACCTTTGGCTGAGCCTCTACCAAGAAGCGTTGCGCAAGCTCTATGAAGAACCCACTAGAAGCAGACGCACGGCCCTGGAGTGTTCCGTAACAGACCGCAGACCCACGCATGTGGCTTTATGTGTTTGAGAAATGAATCCTGTCCTGTGAGTTTATAGCAAGCGGGGATAATCTCCGTGGCCAGAGCCCGGCTTCACTGTCCGTTCCCTGTGTGTGACAGCCCTGCCGGGCCTCGGCTTCTCCTGTGCAGCGTGTCCGGGATAGGTGACACGCACCTGTCAAGCCTGCTGGGAGCAGGTGGCCGCTGTGCAGAGAGCGGGGAGCCGCGGGCGTGCGCCTGCGTGGCCTCGTGAGGGCCCCTCCCCTCCTGTCTCACTGGGGGCCTCGGGTGGGCGGAGCTGGTGGGAGCCCCGCACAGGGGGTCTAGATGTATGGCAGTTCCGCTTGTTACATCTAGCACCTGTTACTCTCCCAAGTTTTAAAAGTTTGTCTTTGCTTATTTGAGGGACAGAGACGTAGAGAGCCCCCTGCCACTGGCCCATATCCCCAAAGCCTGCAGCAGCCAGGGCTTGGCGGGGCGGAAGCCTTGCACCCCAGCCCACTCAGGGGCCCTGGGCAAGGGGCTGCGTTTCTCGGGACTCGGAGTCCCGCCTTGTGGGCGTGGAGCTGCCAGTGGCACCCAAGGGCCCAAGTCCTGCTGGCCTGCTCACTCCCCCCCCACATACTCGCCCCATGCTGCAGGTGGGGGACAGTGAGGCACAGAAGAGGCCGCCTCACTGGCTTCGGCCCGACACTGGAGAGCAGGCAGCTCGGAGGCCGCCTCCGGACCCCCGCAGGAGCCACCACCTCCCACTCCCAGCTCCGGACTTCCCCTCTCCCCCACCTCACTTTACCCAACTGTGAAACTAGGTTTCCCAATACTCACCCTTGGGTTTGCCGCACGGGTTAAGTGTCACAGGCCTGGGCCTGCTTTGGAAAACAGGAAGCTTGGTTACTCCAGTTTCTGCAGGAAGCCAGCCGTGCCCACACGGGGTGGGATGCCCGGTAACTGGGGCAATGCGCCACTTGGGGGGGGGGTGCAAGGTAGGGCAGGGAACCACCCTCCGGGCCTTACAGAAAACACAGGGGGAAGTACCAAGTGTGAGGTCCCCTGCGGGGAGGGGGGCTGGAAACTCCCTGCGGTGTGAGGCAAGAACCCCCCCCCCCCCGCCCCACGCAGATAAAGGCGCCTGGGGCAGCCGCGCGATCTTCGCTGCCCTGTGCGCCCCGCTGCCATGTTCCCCCGCGGCTGCTGCGCGCTGCTCGCCTGCGCCCTCCTGGCCCTGCTAGGCCTCGGGGGGGCTCTGAAGACGCCAGCCCCGAGCTGCTGCAGCCCCATTGTGCCTCGCAGGGAGTGGAAGGCCCTGGCGTCCGAGTGCTCCCAGCGCCTGCGCCACCCGGTGCGCTACGTGGTGGTGTCGCACACGGCAGGCAGCAGCTGCAGCAGCCCGGACTCGTGCCAGCAGCAGGCTCAGAACGTGCAGCACTTCCACGCGCGGACGCTGGGCTGGTGCGACGTCGGCTACAAGTGAGTGGGGCCCCGGGAAGCCGGCCTGGGTCTGCTGCCCGCTCAGGTCACCCTCTAAGGCTGGGCAGGTGCAGGCGGCCCGACGATGCCTGGGGCCTTTGATCAGGACCAAGGTCCTGGGGTCAGCTCAGAGACCTGGGGCAGAGCCAGCACCTTCAGCTTCCCCGTGCTGGCTGAGGCTGTTGGGGCGGGGGCATTGTTGAGATCGGCTACCGGGCTGTGCCCACTGGACCCATGCGCCCTGGACGGGGCTGGCGTCCTACACAGGGGTCTCCATCTCAGCACGGAAGGAGCCAATGTGTGCTAAGCTCTCCGGGCGCTGCCTGGCCTGCCGCGGGACCCCGGAGTCCAGGTGCCATTGCCATTAGGCGGCAACCAGCAGTAGGGGGCGTGTTGAGACTGCTCCCCGGGCAGCAGCGTGGCCAGGGGCGCCACACAGGGGTCCACAGGAACCCTGCAGGTTCTCAGACCCACGGAGGCAAGGAGCACCTGGAAACGCACGTTCCCAGGCCCCACCCCTCGCGGCTGCTTCAGGAGACCTCGCTCAAAGAAGTCCAGAAACTTCCAAGGGGACCCCAGCTCTAACCTCCGCCTTGCGGGGCTGCGTCCAGGACCTGCGCTGGGCTAGGTGGCTCTGGCGCCGGAAGCGACAGACTGACGTCGGCTTCCGGGATTTCAGGATCCCAACGCCGATCCTGCTGTTCCCAGGGCCCCTCCTGCGCCTGTCCTAGCCTCTCTGCGCGCCAGCTGCTCCCTTGGCGGAGGCTCTGAGCTACTCCCGTGTGGGTGTGGCCAGCGCACAGCCAGCGCCAATTCACAGTGCCGGGGCGGGGGAGGTGGGGGTGCCCTCAACAGCCCAGCCTCAGCACCAGGCTGTGTGAGCTGGATTCCCAGGGAACAGAATCATGACAGGGGACGCGAAGGCGCCCCCATTCTGGGGTGACAAGGGAAGGCTGCGCCAGCCGATGCTGCCCCTACAGGAGCTATTCCGGGGCTTGTCAATCAAGTCAGCCAAGGTGTGTTCTTGTCTGTGACTCTTACGGACCTGCTGCAGGCTTGGCAGACAAATCCTGGGGCACCAGGTCTACACCTGGCCCTGACCCCCTGCCTAGCTCGAGTCCCTGCTGCGGCCCCCAAGGGCGGGCAGCAGCCTGGGGCAAGGGGCGAGTCCCTGGGACCTGAGACCCGTGGAGATTCAGCAGAGAGGCAAAGCAAGCAAACAAGATCTGGTGGGCGGAGTCAAGGAGCCCCGGTGGGTGGGGTCATGGAGCCCTGGGTGAAAACCCTGGCTCTGCCTCACAGGCTGTGTGGCCTCTGGCAGGTGCCTCCCCAGCTCTGATCCCTGGCCGTGGGGTAAAATCAGGGGAGGAGGAGGAGGTTTGGGGAACTGGGAGTGGCAGGAGGGGGTGGAGGATGGGGAGGGCGTCTGCCCCCAGGAAGCTCCCCCTCTCACCAAGCCCCGCCCACCACACAGCTTCCTGATAGGAGAGGACGGGCTGGTGTATGAGGGTCGCGGCTGGGACATCAAGGGCGACCACGCGGGGCCCACCTGGAACCCCATATCCATCGGCATCACCTTCATGGGCAACTACATGGGTGAGTCGGGATGTGGGGTGGCACAGCAGGGGCCCACGCTCTGCTCTGGGGGCTGCCTGAGCTCACGCGGCCCTCCCCGGGAGGCACAGAGTGCTTCAGCCCAGCTCCAGCTGTCACTCACCCGGGAGCCCGCACCACCTCTGCCCCGTGAGGGAGCCCCCGTCACACTCCTCCTCCCCCCCCCCCCAGATCGGGTGCCACCTGCCCGGGCCCTGCGGGCGGCCCAGAGCCTGCTAAGCTGCGGCGTGGCTCGGGGAGCCCTGAGCTCCAACTACGAGGTCAAAGGGCACCGGGACGTGCAGAAGACGCTGTCGCCGGGCAACCAGCTCTACGAAATCATCCAGACCTGGTCGCACTACCGCGAGTGAAGCCCACTCCCCCACTCCCGCCCCCAGGCCTCCCCTCCAATAAACCTGCAGCTCAGCCCGTGTCCCCAAGCAGCTCCCTCTCTGCGCCTCCCCCGCCCCCCCCCCAGACCCCGGCCCCAGCACACCACCCTCTCTGGTGCTCAGAACCCAGAGGTCTCCGGGCAGAGCCCAGGACCCAGCACCAAGTGGGGCCGGGTGGCACTGACAGGCCTCGGCCGCAAGACACCCTCCCTCGGCCACTCGGCCACACACAGCCCATGCAGGTCTCTGCTCACTCCCACCCCTGGGCCGCCCAGCCGTCAGCGCCCAGTCAGGTGCACCCATAGACACCAGGTCCTGGTTACACCGCCAGGCCTCCCCCCCCCCAACCCCTGCCCTTCAAAGTCACCAGCTGAGGGTCCCCAAGGACAAATAGTTTATTTACAAAGGCAGGCGTGGCCGGGAGAGGGCAGGGTCAGGGCCCGCACACACCCCAGGCCCCTGGGAGCACCAGGGCGCTGCCCCACCCCATTCTCAGCTGGGGGGAGGATGGAGGGGCACCCCCCCCCCACGGTCATGATCGCGTGTCCAGCCGGTTCATGTACTCCTGCAAGGCCTTCAGGCGGGCGTCTATCTCGGCCATGTCGGCCGCCTGGTGGTCGGAGCTGTACTCTGGGAGAGCACGGGTGGGCGTCGGGCTGTGAGGGGCCCCACACGCCGCCCTCCTAACCACCCCGGTGGGGCCTGCATGGGAGAGGCAGGGTGGATGTGGGGTCCCAGGGGCTCACCTTTGATGGGGACCCAGCCCCCTGAGTTGGCCAGGCGTCTCTGACGGTGGCTGTGTTCCAGGGGCACGGACTTCTGACGACAGAGGCAGGAAAAGGGTCAGGCACCCCCTTGAATCCTGCCCCCCAAATCCCACTGAAAGTTCTGGACTTCAAGAACAACGGGGGCTGGCACCTGCTGGGCCCTCATTGTATGCCAATAAACCTCCTGTGTCTTGGCGCCCCCCATTTTCCTGATAAAGAAACTGAGGCACAGAGGGCTAAGTAACTGCCTTGAGCCCAGCAGGTTTGAGGGCCCCCAGGGTGCTCCCCCCCAACCCCGCAGCCTCAAGAAGCCCTGGTGACAGAGGACTTGGGACACGACCCTGGGATGGGGACGGAGCAGACACGGGGGCAGCTGGCTGGGAGACCCTCACTCACCGTGTGGGACCCACTCCAGGAGATGGGGCTGGACCGCTTCCGGAGCCCGCGAGTGCTGGGTGGGGGGGTGGTGATCAGGGAGCAGTGGGGGGGCCTTAGGCAGCTCACTCATCCACCTTGGTGGTTTCAAGGCCCCCTGCCCTTCATCACCCATCCCCCCATACCCACCCCCCAAAACACAGTTTCCAGTCTCCCCAGTCACCCTTCCCCACGATGCAAGCCTCACCTTCTGGAGAGCGACTGGGAGAAGTCCAGCTCACTGCAGGAGCTGGCCGACGAGCAGCGGCTTCGGAAACTGTCCACTGGAGGGGGCGGGGTGTGAGCGCCCAGCCCCCGGGGGGCCCCCCGCGCCCCCACGCCCGCCCGCGGGCCACGCCTCCAGGCCGCTTACCCGAGGAGCTGCGGTGTCGGGAGCGGTTGGCCGCGTCCCCCCGGCCGGTCACAGCGGCAGGAGGCCGGCCCTGGCGAGACCACGAGACGGACGGGCAGTCCCCACTTCCTCCGGAGCCCAAGCGGTTCCGCTGCTGCTGCTGCTGCCTGGGAAGCGGGAGAGCTGGTGTGTGCCCAGCTTGCCAGGGAGGGCCCTCCCCCGGCCCCGGCCCCGCCCCGGCCCCAACCCCGGCCTGCCCCGGGCCGCCGGAGCCCAGCAGGGGGAAAGCCTGCGGGACCTGACCGGTGAGGGTGCGGGGAGCCCAGAGCAGGCAGGAGAGGGGTCAGGACAGCAGGAGGGGCAGGTGAGCGGTGGGAGTGAGCGCTGCAGGTACCAGGTGATGGAAGCAGCTGGGGGGGTGGGGAGGCGCTGGGGGGAGGGGCAGAGGTAGGGGCGGGGAGGGGGCAGGGGCGGGAGGATGGGCGGGGGAGGGGCGGTCCCTAACTTCATTCTGATCTCTCTCTGCTTCTTCTCCTTGGCTTTCACAAAGGCCGTGGGGTCGAAGCGGGTGACACGACCACCTAGGGTAAGGGGGGACAGGGTGTGGAGAGAAGAGGAGGCCGGGTCACGGGGTCACGGGCAGCTCCAGCCCGTTCACCCCCCCCCCCCGAGGCAGAGCAGGGCAGGCCCGGACCTGTGGGTGAGGGCGTGGGGCGAGCAGGCCGGCCCCGACCCCGGCCCCCGCGGCTGCTCTCTCGGGATGAGGAACGGGCGGCCGCGCGGCCCCGAGACGTGGAGCGCTCCCGGGACGACGAAGCCCGGTCTTCCCGGGCCGAGGCCGGAGCCACCGGCGGAGGCCGCCTCCTGAGGGCACAGGACCGGCTGTTAGCTGTCCGCGGGCCTGGACAACCCCATCCCCTCCGGCTCCCCTCAACTCCTAGACACACACTCCTGGCCCACGACCCTCCCTCAGCAAGAGCAGAGCAAAGCCCCCTCCCCAAAAGACCCACGTGTCACCTGCGTGCATCCCACACGACCCCTTCACCCGACGCATTTCCCAGCTCCCTGGAGCTCCCGCTCATTTTCCAGCCCCCACCCCAAGAAAGCCAGCCGACCCCACCTGCTGGGCCACTCCCTCCAGGCCCAAGCCCTGCCCATCCTCCCCGGCCCTGCCCCCTCCCAGTGCGCCACCCAGTCCTTAGGCCCCGCCCACTCCCAGGCTCTGCCCGCCCTCCCCACCCCACCGGGCCCCGCCCCTCCTGCAGGCCCCGCCGCTCACCCTCTCTTGTACAGGGCCAGCTCGCCATTGAGCGTCTTCAGCCGGGCGCGCAGGCTCCGCTCCGACGCCTTCGCCTCCTCGAGCTGCCGGCAGGGGAGAGCGGCGCAGAGGTCCCCACCGAGGCCGAGGCCCGCGCCCCCGCCGGCCCGCCAGCCGCCCCGGGCCTCACCTCCTTGGCCAGGCGGCGGCAGTCCTGGCCGCGGCGGCCCGACGCCCGGTGCCCGAGGCCGCGCTCCTGCCGCAGCTCCAGCTCCAGCCCGCGCACGAGCCCGCGCAGCGCCTCGGCCTCCTGGCGCGCCGCCCGGCCGGCCAGCGCCTCCTCGCGCGCGCGGCCCAGCTGGGCCTCCAGCTCGCGCTTCTCGCACGCCAGGCGGGACACCCTACGGGGCAGGCAGGGAGAGCGGGCGCTGGGCAGGGGGCTCGCCCCCCACCTCTCCTCCGGGAGCGGCGCCCAAGGTGTCACCTCCCCCAGTAAGGGCGGCCCCCGCCCCCGGGAGAACAGGGCCAGGCCCGCATCACACGCACCCTCCTCCCCTAGCGGGGCTGGACGGCCGGGCACACAGCCCGGGAGTTCCGATTCTGGCCACATCTGCAGCCTGAGAGCCGGCCCGGCAGAGGTCCCGCCCCGGTCACAGGGCCCCAGGAAATGCGGGGCTGAGCGCTCGTCGCTGTGGCGCTCAGAACCCTCGCTCGGAGCGGACACGGCGCCACACTCAGGCTAGCTGCAGGGCGGTGCAGCAGGTGCGGGAGTGAGCGAAGCTGGCATCCCGGCCACCTCAGCCCCGCGCCACAGCGGCCGGACGACGAGGCAGAGCCCTACGTCCCGACACCAGGACACCGCCATCATGCGCTTAAACCTGTGCAGAGCGTTTAGCGAATCTGTACAGGAGAGGGGTTACAACGTTGCATACACATGTGTTCAGAAATACCCAGCACGGGGAAGGCAATTAAAGATGCGTGTATTTCTGGCACACACACACACACACACCATCTGCACCAAAGAGAACCTTCCATCCACTGGTTCACTCCCCAAATGGCTTCAACAGCCAGGGCCGGCCCAGGTGGAAGCTGGGAGCCAGGAGCTCCATCCGGGTCTCCTGCGTGGGTGGCAGGACCCCAGCACTGAGCCATCTTGGCTGCCTCCCAGGACCCACGTGGCAGGGCGCCGGAGAGAGACAGAGGGAGAGAGAGAGAGAGAGAGAGACAGAGAGAGAGACAGAGACAGGGAGAGAGAGACAGAGACAGAGACAGGGAGAGAGAGAGAGAGAGAGAGACAGAGAGAGACAGAGAGAGACAGAGAGAGAGAGAGAGACAGAGAGAGAGACAGAGACAGAGAAAGAGAGAGAGAGAGGTCGTCCATCTACTGGTCACTCCCTGAATAGCCGCAATGGCTGGAGCTGGGCCAATCTGAAGCCAGACTTAACTGCTCCATTTCCAATCCAGCTCTCTGCTATGGCCTGGGAAGGGAGCAAAGAGGGTCCAGGTGCTTGGGCCCCTGCACCCATGTAGAAGACCCGGATGCAGCTTCTGGCTCCTGGCTTTGGCCTGCCCCAGCCCTGGCCGTGGTAGCCATCTGGGAAATGAACCAGCAGATTCTGTCTGTCTGTCTCTCTCTCTCTCTAAACTCTGCCTTTCAAATAAGTAAATAAAACTTTTAAAAAAATTAAATAAAAGTTAGGAAACAGTGGGACTGGGTGGGGGAGGGTCCCCAGAGAGCCTGAGGGGAGCTGTCTGTCTGGGTGGCGGCCTGGCACCGGCCTTTCTCACAGCTCCCCACGCACTCATCGGTCTCAGCTCCCCTGACAGCCGGGAGCCCCAGGACCAACTGCAGGACCGCGAAGGCAGAGCCAAGTCAGGAGCTTCAGCAATTCCCAGACACCATCTGTGGGTGGAACCAGCCTTTGGCCAGAGGGTAAGACGGACACCCGTGGCTCCCCGAGCGCTCCCCCTCCCCTCCTGCCCCCCTCTCCAGGGACTCCAGCAGGCTCCCTCCTCCCGGGGCAGCCCTAGCTGCCCCCACCCGGGAGCCTGCCTGCCCCAGGGCTCTCAGGCCATCTCCTCCCTGGCACCAGCCTCAGCAGAGCTGCGAGTCACCGTGCCAGCTCAGATCCCCACCCTCTGGGCACCAGGGCTCCACCCGACTGGCGCGCCCTGTGCAGGAACCCGGGCCCTGGGGCCAGGCTGCCTGAGTTCAAGTCCGCGGGCGGCCTGAGGCGGCTTTGCTTTCTCATCTGTGAAGAGCGGTGAGGATGGCAACACTGGCCTACAAGCTGCGGGAATCGATGCAGCCTGTGTAGACCGCGTGGCAGAGCGACTGCTCCACAATCGTTAACTGGGCCGGTGCAGTGGGCTCAGCCGCTGCCTGCGGCGCCAGCACCCCCCATGGACACCGGCTCCACTCCCAGCTGCTCCACTCCCTGCTAACGCGCCTAGGAAGGCGGTAGAAGATGGCCCAAGTGCTGGGGCCCCTGCACACCCGTGGGAGACTCGGATGTACAGCCAGACTCCTGGTCCACTCCAGTGGTTGCAGCCATTTGGAGAGTGAGCCAGTGAAAGGAAGATCTCTCTCTCCTCTTTTTCTCCCCTCTCTCTCTACCTCTCTCTGTAACTTTCAAATAAATAAAATAAATCTTAAAAACAAATTAGCTAGTGATAGGTAGCGTAGGAACTCGGTAAATGTTGGATGAATGAATGATTGAATGAGTGAATGAATGAATGAACGAACGAATGAACGACTCAGCATCTGCCAAACTCTGACTCCCGGCTGGGCCTGACACCTCGAGATCCAAGTCTTCCCCCAGCTCTGCCCATGGTTCCAAAGGGCTGCGGCTGCCTCCTGGTGGCCAGTGTGGGAAATGCACACACTCCCACGAGCACTCCAGTCCTGAGCGGATCTGAGGCTGACCCAGCAGCGCCTAAGCCTCCCGGGGGGCTTCCCGCCCCCTCAGTCCAGTACAGTGCACCCAGGCTCCCCGGGAAGACCCAGGAACTTCCCGGAGGAAGCGGGACACGGCGCCCCCCGCCGAGCCCGCCCCCTTCCGGACTCACTGCTCCCGCAGGTGCCAGATCTCGGGGTCCCGGGAGTCCCGAGGGTCCTGGCCGTCCGGCCTGCGCAGGCGGCCCAGCTCCTCCTTCAGCGAGCGGATGATGCCTTGCAGGACCACGGGGTCAGGCTTGCCCTGGTACGGCAGGGGCAGCGGGTAGTGAATCCTGGGAAGGGGTCAGAACCGGGGCACCTCAGAGGCTGCGGACCCACCTGCAGGGAACTGCCGGACTCTGAGAGCCCCCCCCACCCCGAGGGCGCCAGAGCACACGAGCCCCAAACCCCCCGCCCTGGCCCGGCTCTGCACACGCGGAACACGACGCCGACGTCTGCTCAGCCAGCGGTGGTGCCCCTCGAGGGCGATGCTGGCCCCAGCGCCACCGCTGGAGTGGACACTGGAGCCCCATGGCCTGACTCAGTTTACCAGAGCCGGTGCCGATGCTGCCCCCGCTACCCAATGGCCATTACCAACCCTTCTCCCTCGCTGCCTCCCTGCGTCCGGGCTAGAATGCCAGGAACTCATTCTCCCAGCATCCCTTGCAGCTGGCCACTTCCCGTCAAACATAAGGGGTCTTCCAAGAGTTCGCGCTGAACGCACGTCATGAAAAAGCTAGGCGGGGCCGGCGCGGGGCTCACTGGGTTAATCCTCCACCTGCGACGCCAGCATCCCACATGGGCCCAGGGTTCTAGTCCCGGTTGCTCCTCTTCCAGGCCAGTTCTCTGCTATGGCCCAGGAGGGCAGTGGAGGATGGCCCAGGTGCTTGGGCCCTGCACCCGCGTGGGAGACCAGGAGAAGCAACTGGCTCCTGGCTTCAGATCTGTGCAGCGCGCCGGCAGTAGCAGCCATTTGGGGGGGTGAACCAACGGAAGGAAGACCTTTCTCTCTCTCTGTCTATAACTCTACCTGTCAAATAAATAAATAAATAGAAAAAGCTATGCATGGATTTCACCATTTTTCACAACAAAACAAGTATGTATTTTAATTCCATTTTTCCATTGACTTTTTTTTTTTTTTTTGACAGGCTGAGTGGACAGTGAGAGAGAGAGACAGAGAGAAAGGTCTTCCTTTGCCATTGGTTCACCCTCCAATGGCCACCGCAGTCGGCGCACCGCGCTCATCCGATGGCGGAGCCAGGTGCCAGGTGCTTTTCCTGGTCTCCCATGGGGTGCAGGGGCCAAGCACTTGGGCCATCCTCCACTGCACTCCCGGGCCACAGCAGAGAGCTGGCCTGGAAGAGGGGCAACTGGGACAGAATCTGGCGCCCCAACCGGGACTAGAACCAGGTGTGCCAGCACCACAAGGTGGAGGATTAGCCTGTTGAGCCACGGCGCCAGCCCCATTGACTTTTTAAAGTACCCTCAAATTACAGAAAATCTACTGGGAACCCTGTGGGAACGCTTATTTTTCCTAATAAAAAGAGCAGATGCGCTGAGCAAACATAAGCCTAGCGCCTTCGTCCTGCCTGGGCCTCTGTCCTGAGACCTGGAGGAGATAAACACGGGCGCCGGGGCAGGCCTCTGGACACCTGCACCGTACTGAGTGCCTGGCTCGGGGTCCCAGCTCTGCCCCGCTCCCACTCCCTGCGGACGTGCACCCGGGAGGCAGTGGTGACGGCTCAAGGAATCGGGCTCCTGCCACCCTCGTGGGAGGCCTGGCTCGGGGTCCCAGCTCCCGGCTTCTGCCTCAGCCCAGTCTTGGCCATGGGGGCATCCGAAGAGTAAGTCAGTGGGGGGAAGCGCACTCTCTTGCTCTCTCTCTTTCACTTTTTCTGTCTCTCTGCCTCTCAAATTTTTAAAAAAGATTTATTTATTTATTTGAAAGACAGAGTTCCAGAGAGGCAAAGGTAGAGAGAGAGAGAGAGAGACAGAGAGAGGTCTTCCATCCACTGGTTCACTCCCCAGATGGCCACAACAGCTGGAGCTGTGCCGATCTGAAGCCAGGAGCCAGGAGCTTCTTCCAGGTCTCCCACATGGGTGCAGGGGCCCAAAGACCTGGGCCATCTTCTACTGCTTTCCCAGGCCATAGCAGAGAGCTGGATCAGAAGAGGAGCGGCTGGGACTCGAACCAGTGCCCATGTGGAATGTGGGCACTGCAGGCAAAGGTTTTACCCACTATTCCAAAGTGCCGGCCCCAATAAATCAAATTTTTTTAAACCCCAAGGATCACAAAGGCAAGGCTGGACCCACATTCCCGCGCTGCCCTCGGCGACCAGGGGCTCCTGAGGGCTCGCCCGCTGCTCCCATCCCGTCCGACAGCCCCTCGTGCTCACCTGTCAAACTCCACCGAGTAGATGAGGATCAGGTAGCGCTTGGAGTTGAGCTGGGCTGACCTGGGGGCCAGCGAGCCGGGCCGGGCCCCCATCTTGCGGTTCCGCAGGGACTCCAGGTCTGTGTAGGTCAGCAGGTCCAGGGTGACCGACTCGCTGCTCTGTCAGGACAGCGGGGGAGGAGCTGCCTCGGGGCCCGGCACCGCCACACCCACAGCACACAGCTCACACCCCGGGCCATGCGCCGGGCTGTCCTATAGCGTGGCTGGTGCTCAAGGTGGCCCTGGCCCAGGGACGTCCCTGCTCCCCAGGGCAGCCACATTGGATTCCTGGTAACACAGACGCCGGGCGTCTCGTCCACCTTCACCCCAACGGTGCCGAAGGCTCAGTGGGCAGCTCAGCTGAAGACTCGGCAGGAACCAAGCGGGTGGGGAGCAAGTGACCACGCACAGGACCCGAAACCTAGGGGCACAGCGGGAAGTGCAGAGAAGGTCCTGCTCCAGGGGTAGGCGCGGGGGCCAGCGGGGTAAACGCCTGTTTGGACACCCACATTCCGGATCGGAGTGCCAGTTACTCCACTTCCGACCCAGCTCCTTGCTAGTGCACCTGGGAGGTGGTAGAAAATGGCCCAAGTGCTTGGGCCCCTGCACCCACATGGGAGACCCGGATGGAGCTCTGGGCTCCTGGCTTTAGCCTGGCCCAGCCCCAGCGGCTGTGGCCATTTGGGGAGTGAACCAGCAGATGGAAGACCTCTCTCTCTCCCCCCCCCCATCTTTCAAATAAATAAAAATCTTTAAAAACAAGCATTAACAGGAGTGAGTATTAGGAGCACTTAATTCTGATGGAACAAAGACATAGACCTCAGCCACTCTCACTCACTGCCCAAAAGAGAGAACAAAATCAGAATTCATCCCTTGCCCCTGAACCTCAGTTCGGTATCACACCCTGTTGTCTTTACACCGCAACCTGCAAACCTCCATTGCAGCCCCTACCCCACCCACCATGGCCCACCTAAGATACAAAACAGCCCGGCCCCTGGGCTTGGGGCCCCCCGCCCTGAGTTCCATTCGTGTGCACCGGGGAGCTGGCCACCTCTGCGTATTTATTTTCCCCGAATATGTTTGGTCTGGCTGCAGGTTTGCACCCCGCCTTGGCCCCGGCTGCTCCACTTCGGATCCAGCTCTCTGCTGTGGCCTGGGACAGCAGTGGAAGATGGCCCACGTCCTTGGGCCCCTGCGCCTGTGTGGGAGACCTGAGGAAGCTCCTGGCTCCTGGCTTCTGATCGGCCCAGCTCCATGCCCTGCAGCCATGTGGGGAGTGAACCAATGGAAGGAAGACCTTTCTCTCTGTCTCTCCCTCTCACTGTAACTCTACCTCAAATAAATAAAATATTAGAAAAAAGAAAAGAAACAGAAGGGAGGGGTCTTGGCAGAGCAGACAGGCACACATCGCCCCCAGCCCCCCAGTTCCCCCCCGCCCTACCTGCGTGAGGGCCGATTCCAGCATGTTACAGAAGATGTTGAATTGTTTGAAGTTCCCTGTCTTGTGCGTCAAGTCTTCGATGACTGGGAGGGGAGAGAAGTCCCTCCTGAGGTCTGACCACTTGCCCGGTCCGGGGGGCACTGCACACGAGCTCTCCATGTCTCCCCAGCTCCAGCGTCTTGGGCCCGAGGGACGGGGCCCGCAGCCCCTCCCTCCTTGTAGAGCTTCCAGGTGGCCGCGACCCCCAGAGGCAGGCACACTCACAGCTGGCATCGAACTCGCCACGCCACTGGTCAGCCGTCATCCGGTCCTCCACCTCCAGCTCCAGCACCTGTCCAGAAACTGCCACCCGCACAGCATGCTCCACGCCCCGGAAGACGTAGTCCACCTGCAGGCCGGCTGGCTGCTCCATGGCCAGGGTCCCTGGAGAAGGGGGTGAGACGGACACCCAGAAGGGCTGAGAGCCCAGGCCCTCCCTGGAGCGGAAAGGCCAGGATTCACGGCCTGCGGCCACCATTGGCCAGCTGTGGCACTTTGGGAAAACAACTTCCCCTCTCTGTGCCTCGACTTCCCCATCCAGAAAATGGGTATAATTGTAGCCCATCCCTCCCAGAGCTGTCACAGGATTAAACCGGGCAATGGACGTGACAGCACTGTGCCCGCACAGTCCTAAGCCTGAGACGTGCTGGCGCTACAGAGACAGGACTGCCGAGGAGAACCGTGGTCAGAATTACCGTCACTCATTCACTCAGCAAACACTTGCTGAGGGGAGCCAGGCCAGATGAGCAGAGAGCCCTGGGCAGGGCAGGCGGGCGCGGCCCTGGGGAGAGCGCTCCAGGTGAGGGTGCGGCCAGGGCTGTCTGTGACACACTCAGCTAACTCAGCTCATTAGCTGCCACGAGCCTGGGCATCGCCTCTCGCCCAAGACAGCTGCTATAAACAGACACTCGTTCCACAGAGCTGAGCTCGGACCCCGGGCGCTGGTTCAGAATGGGGGCTCCCACGGCTCGTGCGCCTGTCCAGCTTCTTCCGTGCAGGTGGGCGAGTTCCTGGGCCTCCCTACGAGCCACAGTGCTTATCCGTACCGCGAGCGCCACCCCGGAGCTGGGGAGGTAACAGAAAGCATCCCTGCCCTCCGCGGGGCAGCAGATGTGCGGCGATGCCAAGTGGGCGACGGGCAGGAACGCTGTTCTGAGCAGAGGCCTGGGGGGGCCCACGGATCCCGGGGGAGAGGGCCAGGGGGTGCCGGGCACAGAGGGGGGCCCACGGATCCCGGGGGAGAGGGCCAGGGGATGCCGGGCACAGAGGGGGACCCACGGATCCCGAGTGAGAGGGCCAGGGGGTGCCGGGCACAGAGGGGGACCCACGGATCCCGGGCGAGAGGGCCAGGGGGTGCCGGGCACAGAGGGGGACCCACGGATCCCGGGCGAGAGGGCCAGGGGGTGCCGGGCACAGAGGGGGACCCACGGATCCCGGGGGAGAGGGCCAGGGGGATGCCGGGCACAGAGGGGGACCCACGGATCCCGGGGGAGAGGGCCAGGGGGTGCCGGGCACAGAGGGGGACCCATGGATCCCGGGGGAGAGGGCCAGGGGATGCCGGGCACAGAGGGGGACCCACGGATCCCGGGGGAGAGGGCCAGGGGTGCAACAGTGGCAACACCTGCCATTCTAACTAGAAACTGGAAGTTAAAGCTTTCCAGATGATTCCAGAGTGCATCAGAATCGAGACTTCCTAGGCTGGCGCCGTGGCTCAACAGGCTAATCCTCCACCTTGCGGCGCCGGCACACCGGGTTCTAGTCCCGGTCGGGGAGCCGGATTCTGTCCCGGTTGCCCCTCTTCCAGGCCAGCTCTCTGCTGTGGCCCGGGAGTGCAGTGGAGGATGGCCCAAGTGCTTGGGCCCTGCACCCCATGGGAGACCAGGAGAAGCACCTGGCTCTTGCCTTTGGATCAGCACGGCGCGCCGACGGTGGCGGCCATTGGAGGGTGAACCAATGGCAAAGGAAGACCTTTCTCTCTGTCTCTCTCTCTCACTGTCCACTCTGCCTATACAGAGGGGGACCCACGGATCCTGGGGGAGAGGGCGAGGGTTGCTGGGCACAGAGGGGGACCCACGGATCCTGGAGGAGAGGGCCAGGGGTGCATAGGCACAGAGGGGGACCCACAGGTACCCGGGGGAGAGTGCGCCACCCCCAATGAGGGAGGGCGTATTTAACTCTTCCCTGTCTGACTCTCCTTCCCCTCCCCACCCCCCTGCAGTTCGACAGTCCCAAGTGGGAACAGACACCAAACCTGGCCAAGGAGCTCCAGAGACCTCCACCCAGAAGCCCCCAGCCCACAGAGAGTATGGACCCGGCCGTGCCCCAGGAGAGGGCCAGGGGATGCCAGGGCACAGAGGGGACCCACGGATCCCGGGGGAGGTCCAGGGGATCCCAGGGGAGAGGGCCAGCAGGTGCACGGACACAGCCAGGCACGGGCTGACACGATGTTGGAAGAAAAGCCAGGAGGTTGGTGTGGCCAGCAGCCCGTGAACGAGGGAAAGCGGCAAAGTGAGGATGAGATCAGAGGCGTGGCAGGGGCCAGAGGACAATCACGCGGCCCTCTCCTCACAGGAGGACACCAGGGCGCCCCAGGACTGGGGTGAGGAGGAGAGGAGACGCCAGGGCGCCCCAGGTCTGGGGTGAGGAGGAGGAGAGGAGACGTGTGGGCGTCTCTGGAGAAGCACAGTCTGCCCCAGGTGTGCACTCCACAGACAGCGGCTTTCTCACCATCAGTGTTGAGCGTGAAAGCGACCACAGAGACAGGCAAGGCCTCAGTGTGCAGGTGGGCACCCTGGGGCTCAGCAACGGAGGGGGGACACAGCCGCCCAAAGGGCCAAGGCACCAGCGCAGACCCTCAGGAGCCCTCCAACCCCTCCCCCCAGCTCCCCGAGGGACGACCCTCCCAGCTGCGACATCAGAGCGCTTGGCAAAGATGAGCCCTGAGACACCTTTGCGGGGGATTTTTCAACCTTTGCAGAGCACTGGGCCCCCCAGAACCGCGTGAAATCCCAGACGCCCGGCCTACAGCAGATGTCAGGGGCCCCCATTCAATGTCCCCGTCCTCAGAGGCCCAGGGACAACTGCCCGAGCCCCAGACGTCCTGACAGGCACCTCTCTGTCCTTAAATCCAAACCCTTCACTTTATCTGGGCACAGGGTCTCCAGTGCTTTCTGGAGGGGTTCATGAAACCTGGAGACCCCTTCCCCCGGAAATCCACCCTCTGGCAATCCTGCTGATTTCTGGGCGTTCAGAGGTTGGGGTTAATCATCCCATCTCGCCGCGCAGCTCAACATCTCTCCCCCACCCCCCCACCCCGGGGCCACCCCAGGCAGCACCGGTCCGCACCTTGCCCGGGGTCCTAGACCCCGCCCACAGGCCCCACCCCTCGCATCCGCGAGCCAATCAGCAGCCGCAGCGCGCCGGTTACCAAGGCGCTAGAGGCTGCCGCGCGTCGGAGGCGCCCGGGAACGCCCGGGAAGCGGCTTAGCTCCAGCGCCCCACTCGCAGCAGGGAGATGAAGGGGCGCGCCACACCCCATCCCTGCCGCCCACCTGGCCCTGCCCTCCTCCTCCTCCCCCGCATCCCCACCCCGAGAAAGGCAGCTCCCCCTGCGCTCAGCTCCCCGTTGTTCAGCGCCCGGTGTCAGGCCTCCGGAACAGTCCGCCTCGACTCCCCCACTACGCACACCTCCGCCCCCCTCACCTCCGCAAACCTCGCCGCTCCCCTCGCCCACCCCCTCTTCCAACTCAGTCGCCCCTCCTCCCTGACCCCGCTCCCCATCGCTCCCCACCCCTCCTCTCTGCAGAACCCCACTCGCCCCATCCTCCAGCCATGCCCCCTTCCCCGTATGCCGCCCCCCACCGCGTCCCTTATTTGCATGCTGCTCTCCCAGGCGGGAGGAGGGGGCGGCTGCACCCTGCTTCCCCCTACACCTGTCCCCCAGAGTCCCCTAGGGTCCCGCCCGTATCTTACCCTCGGTTCAATCACCTCCCGCACGTGTGTCCCAGGTTCCACCCCCACACACCCCACTTTAGTCTGCATTCCATAGCCCGCCTGAGTCCGCCCCCTCAAATCCTACAGCCTCCCCGGAACAATCCCTCACCCTTTTCTGGGATTCCCGCGGCTCCTCCCCCTCCCGCCACAGACCCCGCCCTTCCACCTGCACCCTCCATCCTCGCTCCGTGACCAGTGGCCCATCCTTGTCGCTGCCTCCATCCCAACTCCAAGTCTGTCCTCCTGGCTCTTCCCCGCCTCAGCCTCGAGGCCCCGCCCCCGCCAGCTCGTGACGTCATCCCAACCCGGCCCACACACCTGAGCCTGGTTCTCGGGGCCTCGGGACATCAGCACAAGCCCACTCAACTTCCCAGCCCCCCACGCAGCCCCCATCCTTCACTACTGATGACCCCTACTCCTGCCAGCATTTCATCACCGGCCCCTCCTCCTGGACGGCTCACAGGTGTCACGAGCCACACCCGGGGGGGGGGTCGCCACTGGGCTTCCCCAAGACAAATCCACAGCACCGCCTCCCACACCCCACACCCCCATTCTGAGCTCACCTGCACCTCACCCCTGGGATTTAAGCAGGACACAGGCCCCTCTCCCTTCACCCCTGCACTCCCCCAGGAAACAGACCAAAGCCTCCCGGGGTCCTGGGGGGTGGAGATCCAGGCACCCCCACACTGCAGTGTTCCGGGGGTGTCCAGCCTCCTCTCCCACGTGTCCCTTAAATGCCTTCCGCTTGGGCCCAGCTTGGGGAGAAGCCCAGAAGCCCTGCTGACTGGCGGCTGGCCTGCCCCTCCCAGCAGCCACCTCCCACTAAAGCTTGGCCCGCGCTACAGGCTGGGGACCCCTCGGTGCCCCCGCGGCACCTTCCCCTTAGCGAGGTGAGCAGAACTGCAGGTGCGTGGGATCCTCGCACTGCCTGCTGCTGACGCTGCTCGCATCCGTGTCCCGGCTCAGTCACTGCCAGAGCTCCTGAGCTCCAGGTCCCCACGCGGCTCGCACTGGGAATGCTTGGGAATGTGATGGGAGATGCCTGGACACCGGTTCCCGGCACTGGGACACAGCCATCAGTCACCTCCTCCCCCACCTGGCTCCTCCTCCTCCAGGTCTCCCTCCAATGCCCCCTCCTGCAGGAAGGCCTCCTTGATTGTGGCTGGGTCAGGGATGCTGGGGTCCCCAGCGCTGCCCAGCAGATGAACTCGATGACAGGGGTCCCCCCACTGCCCAGGCTCTGAACCAGCCTGAGAAAGTTTCTCCAACGAGGGGCGACAGAATGCCAGCCTTGCAACGGGTGCCTAGGAAAATGCAGATTCCTGGCTCTGGTCCCAAACCTACATGGGTGGGGCAGAGGGCTACAAGCTCCTTCAGACAGCAAAGCAGAGACCCTCTGCCCCTGGCACTGGCCTGCCTGGTCTGTTCCCCAGCCCTGGCCCCACCACCCAGCACAAGGCCCTCCCGGCTCAGCCACCCTGCCCGTGCCACAGGGAGCAGCCGAGGTGGCCAGGATGGCACAGAGGGGACACCTTCTATCACTGGTGCTCTGCGAGGGGCTGAGTTCCACGCGTGCGTGGAGCCAAACCCTCCACTGGGGGGTGTGAGAGCCCAGTGGGCACAGACACACAATCAGTGCGGGGCCAGGAGCCGCTGGGAGGCAGCGGGGCTACCTGTGAGGCCGACACCTGCGCAGGGGCCCGAGGAGGCTCCGGGAAGCTGACCTGGATGGCGGGCACAGCAAGGACGAAGGCCCTGAGGGGGCAGTGGATTTGCTGGATTCGGTGGACAGCAAGGAGGCCGCGGTGTGGGCTAGGAGGTGGTGGCGGGAATTGGGGGGGGGGGAGCCGGATTGGTTGGGGGCCTTGGAGAGGTGCCCAGGTCCCTTGCTGAGCGAGGTGGGAGCCAGGAGAGGGTCTGGACACAGCAGCACTATGATCTGACCTTTATTTCAACAGGGTTCCCCCGGTTAGGGGCGCCAAGGGCAGAGGCGGGGAGCCCACCGCAGCAGCCCGGGTAAGAGCAGGAGACGGCGGACCGGCCCAGAGTGGCAGCAAGGGAGGCGATGGAACCCAGGCAGACCCCGACTCCTGGACCAGGCACTTGTAGGACCACATGTGGGTGATGGCCGGGGAGGAGCCCACGACCACTGCAGCGGGGGCCCAGGTTGGGGAGGTGGGAGGGCTCAATCGGCAGGTGCGGTCTGGGACGAGTCAGCGGGACAGAGGTGGCCACGGGGCCGGCTGAGTCTGGAGTCCCGGACTGGCGATGGACGCCTGGGGGTCATCATTAAACGAGGAGGGCAGTGCGACCACTGTTATAAAGCCAGGTCACTCCGCCCACGGGCGACACTGGGACACTGCCGGACGCACGCCCTCCACCGCGTCGGCCGGGTTCAGGGAAAGTCGCGCGTGAATGCCCCCGTCCGCCTCGCACAGCCCGGGCCCGGGACGCCCCCGCCGCGGCGCCCTCCACACCCCTCCCTCGCTCGCCCCCCACCCACGGCCCTCCGGACCCCCGCCAATACAGCCGCCCCGGAAACCGCCAGCTGCATTGCACCGTCCGCCGCCTCCCGCCTGACAACTTCTCGGGTCAAAGACCCTGCCGCGAAACAGACGCCCCCAACTCACACCCCTGCCGGCGCCCGCCGTGGGAAAGCGCCCCTCCCTCCCGATCGCTGAAGCCCACGCTGCAGCCCACGCTGCCCCAGGCCCGCGCACCCTCCCCCCTCGGCCGCCGCCCCGGCCCGCGCACCCGCCGCTCCCGCCGCTCCCGCCGCCGCTCACCTTCTCCCCGGAGACCCCTCCTCACGAGCGGTTCAACCGCCGAAGCTCCAGCCCCGCCCCGGGATCCGGCCTTCTCACTCCTGATTGGCTCAGGCTTCCCCGCAGCCACATTTCCACTAGCCAGAGCGGACGCCCGTCATTCTGTCCCGCCCCGGAGGCGGGCCCGCCCCGCAAAGCTTGCAAATGGCCAGCTCGGAAGGCGTTCCAAACCCTGTGGAGGGCGTTCCCTAAGGGCGAGTTCCTCTCCAATCGCAACTGGCTCATCCTGCTGCCAGTTATTCAGGAGGGTGGTGCCCTGAAGAATCCCGGAAGCAGCCCTGACTCCGCCCACGCCCCCCACAGCAGGCTGGGCCGGGAGGGGAGGGACCAGGAGGGAGTCGGTGTGCGCGCGCACCGTGGGGGGCTCCTGGCCGGGGGTCGCGAAGCTGCGGGAAGGTTCTCTTCGTGAAGACAGGTGGCGATTTAGCACCCCGCGGCGCGTTCCAAGCCCGCAGCGAGCTCGCCACAGCGCAGTGTCAAGGGGACCCCCTCCGTTTGGCTCTCCTGGGGGTCGCACAGCTCTCAGCGACCCCCGTGCTCCGAGCCAGCTCCGACCCGGCTGCTGGAGTCGGCGGGAGCAGGAATACGAGCTCACGCACGCACGCCTGGGAGACGCACGTGAAGCCTGCGGGGGCTCCCGGGTCCCGGATCAGAGAGCCTGGGTTCCGGCCTGGCTCCGCGGCAGGTGCGGCTCCGGAGGCGGCGGTGAGGGCCCCGGGGCGGGTCCCTGCCACCCCCGTGGGTGCCGGCTTCTTAAGCATTTGGGGAGTGACCCACTGGATAGGACCCCTATGTCTCTCTCTCTCTCCTTCTCAGAGATTCTTAAAGGAAAAAAAATTCGCCTAGCATATTAAACGACAAATTATGTGTTTCAAAGGCCTGACAGATACCGCAACCATTGCAAAATCCCCAAATCCCAGGTTAACGTTTTTGCTAGAGGAGCGCTGGTCGCACCTCCGTGTCTGCCCTGCGGGACGGAGCACGCGTTCCAGAAAATCCCCGTGCTCAGAGAGGGTGAACCAACGGCAAAGGAAGACCTTTCTCTCTCTCTCTCTCTCTCTCACTGTCCACTCTGCCTGTCAAAAAAAAAAAAAATCGTCATTTAGAAAATGGTTCGGCTGCACGGCATGGGTGATGTCATCCGGATACTTTGGATTTTTCGTATCGTTCCGTTCACTTCCCCAAGCCACTGCTGGCTCGGTGCCTTTGGCTCTGGACCGTCTGCCCTCCCACAGGAGCGGGCGCAGAGGGCCACTGAGGGGACACGGGTGCCGCCACGGAGCTGGCCTTGCCCCTAATGAGCGAGCACTGGACGGACAGCAGGAGCTTCCCCCGGAGCCACTCCCACACCAGGACAGCTAATTAGGGGCTCCTGCCTGCAGGTGTCCACAACCCACCTGGAAACGTCCCTCTAACCCATCTGGGGGCCGGCGCTGTAGGACGTTAGGCTAAGCCTCGGCCTGCGGTGCCGGCATCCCATATGGGCGTCTCCTGGCTGCTCCACTTCCCATCCAGCTCCCCACCAATGCACCTAGGAAAGCAGTAGGTGGTGACCCACATGCTTGGGCCCCGGCACCCCCATGGGAAACCCAGAGGAAGCTCCTGGCTCCTGGCTTCACCCTGGTCCAGCCCTGGCTGTTGCAGCCATCTGGGGAGTGAACCAGCAGATGAACCCCCCCCCAAGTGTGTGGGTGTTTGTGTGTGTGGATGGGTGTCTTTCTCTGTAGCTTTCAAATAAATTTTTAAAATCTTTAACACTAAGTAAATCCTGCAGTGATCACAACCCCAGGTGTTTAAGGAACAGCAGGTGGGTGAGTGGAGGCAGAAGATGCTGTCCAAGAGGAAGCCAGAGAACAGGTCACGAAGGATTTCGCAGGCCACGGGTGAGGTCGCGTGCTTTTACCCCAAGGATGGTGCCGTGAAAGTGTTAGGGAGAAGAGAGACAATTTTACTCGTGATGCAAATGAGCGTGCTGGTGGCCGCATTGATAAGCTGTTAGGGGTCAGTGTGGTGGCATAACAGGTTAAGCCGCCGCCTGCAACGCCAGCATCTCCTATGGGCGCCAGTTCAAGTCCCGGCTGCTTCACTTCCGATCCAACTCCCTGGTAATGCGCCTGGGAAAGCAGTGGAAGACGCCCAAGTGCTTGGGCCCCTGCCGTTCACGTGGGAGACCAGGATGCAGGTCCTGGCTCCTGATTTCAGCTTGGCCCAACCCTGGGCCTTGAGGCTATTTCTAAAAATAAAGATTAGTGGTGCCAGAAGCTGGGGGAAAGAGGGGATGTAGAGCCACGGCTGGTGGGTGCAGGGTCTCCTCTGGAGCTGTTGACGATATTTGGGATAAAGGTGATGACTGTACAACTTTGTGCGCGTACAAAACACGGTGGACTTGCATATTTCAAAATGGTTCCATTTACGTTATGTGAACTCCATCTAAATAAAAGAGACATTTGAACAACAGATTTTTTTTTTTTTTTGACAGGCAGAGTGGACAGTGAGAGAGAGAGACAGAGAGAAAGGTCTTCCTTTTGCCGTTGGTTCACCTTCCAATGGCCGCCGCGGTCGGCGCGCTGCGGCCAGTGCACCGCGCTTGTCCGATGGCAGGAGCCAGGAGCCAGGTGCTTTTCCTGGTCTCCCCATGGGGTGCAGGGCCCAAGCACCTGGGCCATCCTCCACTGCACTCCCGGGCCACAGCAGAGGGCTGGCCTGGAAGAGGGGCAACCGGGACAGAATCCGGCGCCCCGACCGGGACTAGAACCTGGTGTGCCGGTGCCGCAAGGCGGAGGATTAGCCTGTTGAGCCACGGCGCCGGCCCGAACAACAGATTTAAAACATCTCGAATGAGAGGTGGTGGAGACTTTTGCGAGGCCGGTAGCTGTGGAGCGGGTGGGAGGGGTTGGGATCTGTCTGTCCCTCGAAGGTGGAGCTGATAGAATTTCCCAGGGACTGGGAGCCGGGAGCCCAGAGCGGTCCCAAAGTCTCCGGTCTGAGCAACTGGCGAGATGAAGTTTCCATTGATTGAGGTGAAGGTGAGCTGCAGGTGCCGACAGAAGGAGGTGGGACCAGGAGCTTGGCTGGGACGCACCGAGGTGCCTAACAGACATCCCTCCAGGTGGCAATGCTGAGAGGATGGGTGCGTGTGGGAGCCCAGATCCAGGGCTGAGGTCGACCGAGGTGCCTAGAAGCCTACCACAAAGCTGTGTGGGGAGGTGGGCGTTTAGCCTAGGGGTTAGGACACCCGCATCCCATGTAGGAGTGCCTGGGTTCAAATCCAGTTAGCTTCCTGCAAACACACACCCTGGGAGGCAGCAGATGGTGGCTCAAGTGCTTAGGTTCCTCCACCCACATGGAGGACCTGGATTGAGTTCCCGATGCGGACTTTTGGGCGCCACCATCAGGAGGCGGCAGGTGCACGTGTCCGCCGCTGGGCCCCTGTATGGGTTGGAGCCCTGGAGGGCAGCGGGAACCTGGTCAAGAGTGGACTTGGCCCCGTGAGGAGCCGAAGCCTGCGGGAGTGGGAGGCATCGGGGCAGCTGGGGGCTTGGCGCTAAATCAGAGTGGAACCTCGGAGCTGCAGCCAGACCGGGGTTAAAGGGGTGTGGTCATAGCAGAGCATTGTATTTTTTTAAGATTTTGGAAGAGTTACTGAAAGAGAGGGAAACAGAGAGCTTCCATCTGCTGGTCCACTCCCCCAGATGGCCACAACAGCCAGCGCTGGGCCAGGCTGAAGCCAGGAGCCAGGAGCTTTGTCTGCATCTCCTGCTTGGTTGGCAGGGGCCCAAACACCTGGGCCAAATTCCACTGCTTTTCCCAGGCGCATTAGCAGGAAGCTGGATCGGAAGTGGAGCAGCCGGGACTCGAACCAGCGCCCACAGGGGATGCCGATGTTGCAGGTGGCAGCTTTACGCGCTGTGCCACAGCACGGGCCCACAGAGCATGCTTTTATACGAGGTCCCAGAGTGAGCGAGGAGTGACGGTTCAGGGGAGACGAGAGACTCGCTCCATGGGTGTTTCTGAGTCTGCGAAGAGGATGGGATCCAGCACACATGCATGGAAGAAGTTGGCCTTCCCGGAACAGCTTCCGCAGACAAGGGGGGGGGGGGGGGGGGGCAGGCAAAAGTGAATAGGAAGTAGAGCAGCCAGGACTCAAACCAGCGCTCACATGGGGTGCTAGTGTCCCAGGCGGCGGCTTAACCCACTGCACCACATGCCAGCACATATAACACAATTTTTAAAAAGTATAATGTGGCACAGGCATTTGGCCAAGCAGCTACAATACCTCCATCCCCATGAGAGTCTGGGTTCAACCCCTACCCTGGCTCCTGACTTCGGCAATTGGGTTCCTGCTGCCGACATGGGAGACCTGCACTGAGTTTCCCGCCCAGCTTCAGCCTGGCCCAGTCCTGGCTGCTGTGGGCATAGCTTTCTCTCTGTCTCTGTGTGTCTGTCTCTTGAATAGATATATATCTTAAGCAATTTATAAAATATGTGGTTCCATTATTATTATGCTTGTAAAATGTCCCCAGTTCAACTCATCATGGATTGATTGATTGATTGATTGATTTGAAAGACACACAGATTTATTCCACCTACTTGCTCATTCCCCAAATGCCCTCCAACAGCCGGACCTGAGACGGGCCAAAACCAGGAGTCCAGACTCAATCCAGGTCTCTCACTGGGTTGGAAGCTGGGACTCAAGTCCTAGAGCCATAGCCTACTGCTTCCCAGGGGGCACATTAGCAGGAAGTGGAATTGGAAGCAAAGCCTGGACTCAACCCAATGTGGGACATGGGTGCACAACAATGTTTTTTATTATGATTTATTTATTTATTTGAAAGTCAGAGTTATACAGAGAGAAGAGAGGCAGAGAGAGAGAGAGAGAGAGGTCTTCCATCCGCTGGTTCACTCCCCAGGTGGTCACAATGGCCAAAGCTGTGCTGATCTGAAGCCAGGAGCCAGGAGCTTCTTCCAGGTCTCCCATGCAGGTAGAGACCCAAGGACCTGGGCCATCTTCTACTGCTTTCCCAGGCCATAGCAGAGAGCTGGATCAGAAGTGGAGCAGTCAGGACTTGAACCGGCGCCCATATGGGATGCTGGCACTGGAGGCAGCGGCCTTATCCACTATGTCACAGCGCCCCCCCTCCCAGCAGTGTTTTAACTGCTGTTCCAAGTGCCTGCCCTCATCATAAAATTTGCTGAAGCCATCTGCAGACGCTCCCAAGCCATTCTGGGTGGCCTGTCTGATTAGCACAGCTGTGGCTGCACAGGCCCTTGGTGGAGCCCCAGGTGCTTTGCCCGTCTGCCCACACCTGGGTCGCAGCCCTGCCTCCTCCAGTCAACGTTTCAGTGCGCCAGTTTTCCCATCTATGAAATGGGGGTGATAGCAGCAGGTGGTACCTCACAGGGCTCTTGGGAAGAATAAATTAGTCCATCCAGGAGACACGCCCAGCCTGCCACCAGCCAGGCAGAGAGCCTGCGAAACGGTGGCTTTTAGCAGCTTGTGGAGTTCCTCATTATGATCCCCTGTCAATGCGGCAGGGATTAAAATACTAAAGTGTCCATCAAAGCCTCACACACACACACACACACACACGTTAGTCCTCCGTGATCGCCGTGGAGGTGGAGGCTGAAGCATGGGGGCTAACCTGACTCGCATGAGGAAGTATGAAGCAATGCTTCCCCGTACAACAGCCACAATTAGTCTAAGAACACCAAGTTCTGGAGGACCAAAGAGAGATCACAGTGCACCAGCCATAGACCGTGAAACAGGTGCGTCCTTGCTGGAGAATAACCTAGCAGTGGTTGAGGAGTGTTCCTAAATATTTATTTATTTGGCTGGCACCGCGGCTCACTAGGCTAATCTTCCACCTGCACTGGTACCCCGGGTTCTAGTCCCGGTCAGGGCGCCGGGATTCTGTCCCGGTTGCCCCTCTTCCAGGCCAGCTCTCTGCTGTGGCCTGGGAGTGCAGTGGAGGATGGCCCAAGTGCTTGGGCCCTGCATCCCATGGGAGACCAGGAGAAGCACCTGACTCCAGGCTTTGGATCAGCGTGGTGCGTTGGCTACAGTGCGCCGGCCGCGGCGGCCATTGAGGGGTGAACCAACAGAAAAGGAAAACCTTTTTCTCTGTCTCTCTCTCTCACTGTCCATTCTGCCTGTCAAAAAAAAAAAAAGATTTATTTCTTTATTTTAAAGGCAGTTAGAGGCATAGAGAGAAAGAGAGAGCAAGCTCTTTCATCCATTGGTTCACTCCTCAAATGGCCACAACAGAGGATCCAAAGCCAGGAGCCAGGAGCTTCTTCCGGGTCTCCCATGCGGGTGCAGGGGCCCAAGGACTTGGGCCATCTTCCACTGCCTTCTCAGGCCACAGCAGAGAGCTGGATCGGAAGTGGAGCAGCCAGGACTATAAATGGCACCCAGATGGAATGCCAGCACTGCAGGCGGTGGCTTTACCTAATATGCCACAGTGCCAGCCTGGATTTAAGAGATTAAATTCTAAGGCCAGCATGTGATGTAGAGGGTTAAGCTGCCACCTGCAACACCAGGATCCCATGTGAGTGCTGGTTCGAGTCCCGGCTGCTCCACTTCTGACCCAGCTCCCTGCTAATGAGCCTGGGAAAGCAGCTGAGGATGGCCCAAGTCCTTGAACCCCTTCACCCACGTGGGAGACAGGAATGAGGCTCCAGTCTCCCAGCTTTGGTATGGCACAGCCCTGACCATTGTGGCTATCTGGGGAGTGAACCAGTGGGTGGAAGACCTCTCTCTCTCTCTCTGTCTCTCTCTGTCTCTCTCTGTCTCTCTATCTCTCTGTCTCTCCCTTTCTCTGTAATCTGCCTTTCAAATAAATGAAATAAATCTTATATATATATATGTATGTATGTATGTATGTATGTATGTATGTGTATTTATTTATTTATTTCAGAGGTAGAGTAAACAGAGACCTGGATTGGAAGAAGAGCAGCCAGGACACGAACCAGCGCCCATATGGGATGCTGGCATTGCAAATGGAGGCTTAGCCTACTATGCCACAGTGCTGGCCACAAAGAAATTATTTTTTAAAAAGAGGGAGAAGGGCTGGCACTGTGGCATAGCGGGTTAAGGCATTGCCTGCAGTGCCGGCATCCCATATGGGCGCCGGTTCGAGTCCTGGCTGCTCCACTTCCCATCCAGCTCTGCTATGGTCTGGGTTAGCAGTAGAAGATGGCACAAGTCCTTGGGCCCCTGCACACATGTGGGAGACCCGGAGGAAGCTCCTGGTTCCTGGCTCCTGGCTTTGGATTGGCTCAGCTCCAGCCATTGCAGCCATCTGGGGAGTAAGCCAACGGATGGCAGATTTTCTGTCTCTTCCTCTCTCTCTCTGTAACTCTGCCTTCTAGATAGATAGATGGATGGATGAGGGAGAAGCCAGAGCCAGAGCAGCACTTCGTAAATGCCGATGCTGAATGCACCAGCTTGCAACGATCCTGGAGAAAGGCGCCCTTCTTTAACGGGTTCCAACTTCACAAATGGAGAACCTGAAGCCCGAGAGGCGCAGTCACTCGGCCAAGGTCAGCGGGCAGAGGGCTGGGACCTGAGCTCAGGCAGCGTCTCCAGAGCCTGTAGAATTTGCTCAGCTTGCACTGGACATCAGCGTGGCCACAGAGACAGCTCTCAGAAGGGCACCAAGAGGGACCGGCACTGTAGTGCAGCAGGTTAACCCCCTGGCCTGCAGCATCGGCATCCTATATGGATGCTGGTTCAAGACCCAGCTGCTCCACTTCCAATCCAGCTCTCTGCTGTGGCCTGGGAAAGCAGTGGAAGATGGGCCAGGTCCTTGGGCCCCTGCACCTGCATGGGAGACCTGGAAGAAGCTCCTGGCTCCCGGTTTGGGATCAGCGCAGCTCCAGCCGTTGCAGCCAACTGGGGAGTGAACCAGAGGATGGAAGACCTCTCTCTCTCTTTCTCTCTCTCTCTCTACCTCTCCTCTGTGCAACTATGACTTTCAAATAAATAATAATAAAAGGCATCAAGAAAGAGAATGAGGGGGCCAGCACTGTGACCTCGCAGGTAAAGCTGCCACCCGCAGTGGAGGCATCCCATATGGACGCCGGTTCGAGTCCCAGCTGCTCTGTTTCCTATCCAGCTCCCTGTGGATGCACCTGGGAAAGCAGCTGAAAATGGCCCAAGTATTTGGACCCCTGCACCCCCGTGGGAGACCCAGATGAAGCTCCTGGCTTCAGCCATTGTAGCCATTTGGGGACTGAATTAATGTGTGTGTGTGTGTGTGTGTGTGTGTGTGTCTGTCTGTCTGTCTGTCTGTCTCCCTCTCTCTGTAAGTCAAATAAATAAATCAATCTTTGCCCCCAAAAAATGAGAAAAGAAAGCCTGGAGTTGCTGGCTGGAAAGGGTGGAGCTGGGTGGGAGCTGGGCGGGAGGCCCGTGTGAGGATGGCATGGGAACATGTGGGGACGGCCGAGGGGAGACACGGCCACACTTGAAACCTCAGGGTGCCGCGGGAGGGGCTGATGGATCGGATGCGGCTGTGAAGACAACAGAGGTGTCAAGGGCAGCCACAAGGTTTTGGCCCGAGCTAGTGGGAAGCTTTGGAATCCATCCCAGAGGCAGGAGGGAGTCACAGGAAGACTGGGGCCCGGGGCTGGGGGCAGGGCGGGACCCTGCTCCACGCCAGTATCACCAGGGTGGCGGCCAGGACGAGGCTCCTGGCCCTGGCTCAGCCCCCAGCTCACCGGGGGGCCCAACCCTGCCCTGGACTTGAGCGTTTTGCATCTGACAAAGGGCTGCTAGGAAGAAGGCTCTGTCGCCTCCCCCAGGGGCTCTCTCCGAATCACGCCTCTCTGGCTCCCCAGCGCCTGCCTGCAAGCTCATGCCCAGAGGTCCTCCTGCCCGGAGCGTGCCCCGGTTCCCACATCACTGCCTCGCTGAAAACTCCCCACTGACCCCAGGACTCCGCCCGGTGACCCCCACGCCAGTCGGCCTCAGCTGGTCAGCAGGCAGCACGTCCCAGCAGGCTCCATCAGAGTCTGGGCACAAAGAGGGGTTGGGGATGCCACGCAGAGAGGTGCACAGGAAGTGTGGCTGCGTGGGACCTTGTATCTGTGTCCCGAGCACTGCATCACGATGTTAGCCGACTTCTACCGCCAGTCAGAAAGTTTACGAAAGGGCCGGCGCTAGGGTAGAGCGGGTGAAGCCACCGCCTGCGACACCGGCATCCCATCTGGACGCTGCTTTGGGAACTGTTGCTCCACTTCAGATCCAGCTCCCTTTTGATGCGCCTGGGAGAGCAGTGGACAATGACCCAAGTGCTTGGGCCACTGCACCCATGTGGGAGACCCAGAAGAAGCTCCTGGCTTTGGATCGGCTCATCTCTGGCCGTTGTGGCCATTTGGGAAGTGAACCAGCGGATGGAAGTCCTCTCTCTCTGTCTATAACTCTGCCTCTCAAATAAATAAAATCTTAAAAAAAATCTACACTCCACAGCCCTGCCTTCCCCAGATCCCATGGACCGGGCGTGTGGATGGGTGCCGGTTCTAGTCCCAGCTGTTCCTCTTCCAGTCCAGCTCTCTGCTGTGTCCTTGGAAGGCAGTAGAGGATGGATCAAGTCCTTGGGCCCCTGCACCCACATGGGAGACCAGGAAGCTCCTGGCTCCTGGCTTCAGATCGGCGCAGCTCTGGCCGCTGCAGCCATTTGGGAAATGAATCAGCAGAAGGAAGACCTCTCTCTCTGTCTCTCCCTCTCACTGTCTGTAACTCTACCTCTCAAATAAAAAATAAAATCTTAAAAAAAAAATAGCAACGCCGAGACCCATGTACACCAAGCAGCATCACTGCTCCAACCCAGGGACTCCTCACCACACTCAGCGCGGCTACAATTCCCGCTACACAGATGGTGACACTGAGGCTCACACGGGAGGAGGCCTGTGTCTGAGGTCTGCGGGCTGGGAAGGAGGGGAGTGGGGCTGGAGCCCCCGCCTTCTTCCCACCTGAGACATGCCGTGTGGCACCTGCCCCTTGGCTTGCGGCCCCGCCCCCGCCCTGCTCCCTACCTGCACAGCAGTCAGGGGCACCCGGCTGTCTTCAGGGCCCCACAACAGCAAACTGCCTCACGGGTCCCCAACACCGCACACGGTGCTACCAATTCACCCCATTTTGTAGGCCAGAAAACTGAGGCCTTGCCTCCCGGAACACGAAAGCTGGAAAGCAGTTCCAAAAACCCACCCACCCCTCTCTCTCTCCCCCCCCTTCCTCTCTCTTTTGAAGATTTATTTGTTTATTTGAAAGGCAGAGTTACAGAGAGGCAGAGGCAGAGGGAGAGATCTTCCAACCGCTGGTTCACTCCCCAAATGGCCACAATGGCCAGAGCTGGGTTGATCCAAAGCCAGAAGCCAGGGGCTTCCTCCAGGTCTCCCATGCAGGTGCAGGGGCCCAAGCACTTGGGCCACCTTCTGCTGCCTTCCTAGACCATAGCAGAGAGCTGGAGTGGAAATCGAGCAGCTGGGACTCAAACTGGTGCCCATATGGGATGCTGGCACTGCAGACAACAGCTTTACCCACTATGCCACAGCGCTGGCCCCCATTTCTCTCTCTCTTTTTAAAAAATACTTATTTATCTGAGTGCAGATTTACAGAGAGGGAGAGAGGGAGAGAGAGAGAGATCGATCTTACATCTGCTGGTTGATTCCCCAAATGGCCACAACAGCCGGGAACTCCATCTGGGTCTCCCACGTGGGTGCAGGGGCCCAGGAACTTGGGCCATCCTCCACTGCTTTCCCAGGCACATTACCAGGGAGCTGGATCAGAAGTGGAGCATCCGGGACTCAACCTGGAGCCTAGACGGGGGTGCCAGCGTCTCAGGCGGTGGCTTAACCTATCGCGCCACAACGCCGGCCCCCACCCATCTCTCTCGGAGAGGCAGCAGAGAGAAATGACCAAGGACGTGACTTTGCCTGCCTGGGTTCTAATCCTCTCCTTCATAACCTCCTAGCCCTGTGATCTTGAGCAAGCCCCGTGGGCCTCAGTTTCCTTTTCTGCCAAGTGGGGGCAATGACACTGACTCCCCCTAAGGCCATGCTTAAGAATGAAGAGAGTTCAAATACAGGCAAAGCACTTAGATCCGTGGCCACGCCTCTTGCTGGGGGCGTCTTCATGACCGCTCTGCGCTGGACTCTGGTATTTGTCGATCAGCCCTGTCCCTGAGAGGGGCAGCCTTGCCTGGGCTCACAGAGCCAGAAAGTGGGGAGTCAGAATGTGGGGGTGGGTGTCCCTGGACTTCTAACCACCAAGTCGCTGGCAGCAGCCTCATGCAAATTAAGGAACCTGAGACCCAGAGAGGGTGAGGACACTCACAGGTCACACAGCAGGTGCATGGCAGGGCCTGGATCCAGACCCAGACTGTGTGTCCAGGTGCAGGATGACTCCACTCCTAGGAGCACCTCCATACAGCTCCAGGGGGCAGGTGAGGGAGGCCCCTGCCCCAGCTACGTCTGGGTCTCTGTCCCCTGGCTCTGAGTCTCTGTCTGTGGCTCTGTCCCTTGCCCAGCCTAGGCGGCTGTCCCCCTGGAATCTCTGGGGCGGGGACACTGGGTGGCATGGGTGACAGGGGAAGGTGCAGCCCCCTCCACCAACCTCTGATTGGGCCCCTGCAATCCCCCAGGATTTGGTGCTTGGAAAGCTGACGTTGGGTTGCTATGGCGATGGGTTTGGGGTGGTTGCCATGGTAGCAGAACTAGCCTAGGTTTAAAAATATCCAGGAGGAGGTTTGTGTTTGTGTGTGAGTGTGAGTGTGTGACCGATCGTGCTGTGGTGCGCGGCCAAACGGGAGGGCTCTGGAGGGGTGGGTGGAGCCGGGGCTGCAGGCGCGACTTGGGGGCGGGGGCCGAGCAGCACACAGCTTTCCGTGTGTATTGTGTGTGTGTGTGTCACTGGGTGGCCCCTACCGTCTGGACACTGTGTGTGTGTGCGCGTGTTACACTCTGTGGGCCGTGTATCTGAATGTGTGTGATCACCTGATCCGTGTGCAAGTCATGATGGAGTCTGTCCATCAGTCCATGCATGCCCCGTGCTGCTGACAAGTGTGTCTTACGAGACATAGGCCATGCGTGTCTTGTGGCTCTGATCATGTATGTGGAATTTCTCAGGGTATGCGGGGCCAGATATGGAGTTGGTGTGGCCCTGAGTCTGTGCACCTGGGGAACACACAGATTCTCGACGTGACTTTCTTGGTTTTAGGCGTGTCCGCTTGTGTGAGAGAGCCTGTGCTGTGTCCGGGCTCACATGACTGAACCTGTCTTACAGGTAAGTGTGCGTGTGTGTGTGTGTGTGAGGGCACATGTGCACACCTGCCTAACCCACATGTGCCTGTGTGGAAACGTGCTGACCCACGCACCTGCATACCCATGGCACGACCCGTGTGACCGCGTCACGTGTGTGATGGCAAACCGCCCGCCCAGCATCATGGATGTTGGGATATGTATACACCTGTGTGATGTGAGTCTGTGTGACTCAAAGGGCCTAAGGGGGTGGATCTCAGCCTGACCCTAGCATCTCCCTGCACCCCTCTCGCCTCTTCCCTGTCTCCATGACAACCAGCTCCTCAGCTCCCCCCCCTCAAAGATGGAGAGGGAGCATCCAGATGCAGACCACAGCCCCTCCCATCCCCTTGGGCTCTGGGGACAATGGGGGAGGGGACAGATGGGCGGCCACCTTGTCCACCCCAGGCCATCTGCTACCCCCCATCCTTGAGACCTGGGAGGGGCACCGCCATCCAGAATCCCTCTGGGCCCATGCCTCCAGCTGACCTAGGCAGCAAAGAATCCCCGGAGGCGGGGCATCCAGGAGGAAGCTCAGGGCCCAGAGAACACGGGACAGCAGCTACGATCAGTCCAGGAAGGGCGCCCTGCTCCCGCGACTCTGGGCTCCGACATCGGCGGGTCCTGCGTTTAAGTCCCAGTTTCCCCTCTGTCCAGCTGTGTGCCCTTGGACGAGCCGCAGTCCACACCCGCGGGCCTCCACCTGTCCAGGCTTTCCTGGCGCCGCGGACAAGCTCCCTGGACAGGGGCCCCAATGTGTCCCGGGTCTGGGGCCCTAAGCCCGCCTCCGCGCCCGCTCAGGGTCACACGCTCGCCCCACCTCGGATTATCACTTAATTTAAGCCTCTGGACCCCGCAGCGCCCCGCGGCCGATTCTCCCGGGGGATGAATTCCCGGCTGTCGCTGTTGGCAGACACTGCCAGCGGTTTTTCTCGTTTTAACCAATCGGTTCTAGGCTCAGTTTCCTCATCTGCAAAATGGGTGTAGCAGAAGTTCCTCACAGAGCTGCTTGCTGAGGGGATTCTACACGACTGGGTGCCAGACCTGGCACCCAGACGGCTGGAGGTGAGCGGTGGCGCTGGCCTGGTAGCGCTCCGGGTCCCTATCACGGACCGGGGCAGTGGGTCCCTCTGGCTCCAGCCGAGAGGGGGCGTGACCGACCCTTCCAGGGAGGACCAATGGGGGCGCCGAGGGGCGTGGCAGTGACCGGCCTGGGCGTGGCCTCGCGCGGGTGGGAGGGGCCGGGCCGCGGTGGGAGCCTCCGGGAAGAAGATGCTCGGGCCAGCAGCCACCGCCAGCCCCGTCTCCGTCGCCGCCCGCGCCCGCGGCCCCCCGGGTCCCCACTAGCGGCCGCCCGCGCTTGCCGCCTCCGGCCGCGCTCCTCCGGCCCCCCGCCCCGAGCAGGGTCTGGGGGGCTCGGCCCTCCGTCCCGGGGAGCAAAGAAGGAGGGTCTCGTGCCCACCTCCCGGTGGCGCGGCCAGTCCCCGGCTCCTGAGATACCCGGGAGAGACCCCACCCCTCAGTTCTCCCCGAGCTCTGTCAGAGACCCCCTGCCCCTCCCACCCTGTTCACATCCGTTCTCCGGGCTCCGTCGGCCGCCCCCCACCCCCAGAGCCCGCTCCCGCCCTCCTCCCCTCGCCGGGGCTCCCCCTCCCCCACCCTCGCCGCCCCCTCCCCCGCCCACGTCCCCTTCCCGCCCCCGCCCCCGCCCCCCCACCATGAGGATGATGGCCGCCGGCGCGGTGCACGGCCTCTTCACGGCCTCCGCGGCCCCGCAGCCGCCGCCGCCCCCGCCGCCGCCGCCGCCGCAGCCCCAGCCTCCCCAGCAGCCGTCGCCGCCGCCACAGCAGCCGCCGCCGCCGCCGCCGCAGCCGCCGCAGCAGCAGCAGCCGCCGCCCCAGGCCCCCCCCATGGAGCCCGAGGCCCCGGATTCCCGCAAGAGGCCCCTCGAAACGCCCCCCGAGGTGGTCTGCACCAAGCGCAGCAACACGGGAGGTGAGAAGGGGCTGCGACTCGGTGCGGGGGCGCGGGCGGGGGGCCTCGCCTCTCTCCATCCTCCCCCCACCACCGTGGCAGGTGCAAGACTCTGGGGAGGGGAGGGGCGCGCCTCCCCGAGGCGGGGGGTACCGCAAGGAGAGTCCGGGAAGGGGCTCGACCCCCTCCTTCTCTCGCCGCGGCCCGGGGCCGGGAGCTTTGTCTGCGACGAGAGGGGCTGGGGGGAGGGGTGGCAAGTGTCCTTGGGGGGGGGCGCGGAGCATGGGGGGGCGTGGGTCCCCCTGGGTAGGCGTCTGCGTGTCCTTGAGGGGTGTGTGATGTGACCCTTGCGGGGCAGGGGTGTTCCCCGGCTTGCGTGTGCCGGCGGGGGGGAGGGGAGGGAGTGGAGGAGGCCTGTGGACCCGGAGCTGCCCAGCCTCCTCCTTGGGGATGTCCTGACCGAGGGCTGTCCCACAGGGAGGTTTGAGAGAGGCCCTGGGTGGGATTGTGCCAGGTGCCAGGCGTAGGGGGGTGAAGCCAAGGGCCCGGTGGGCGTGTAAAGCTAGGTGGGAGGATGTGAGGCTGGGACAGGTGTGTGTGTGTGTGTGTGTGTTGGCACGGGCCCTAGGCAGCCTGGCCCAGTGACACCAGGGATGGTGGCTTCGACACAGAGATGTGTGTGTCAGAGCTGGGGCCCAATGAGAGGGCTGGGCTCCCTGTTAGAGCCCCTCGGAGGCACCTACACGCCAGGGGAAGGTGTGTGCCTGTCGCCCCCGGGGGGCTGAGGCCAAGTGTGACACATGCGTGAGAGGGTGTGTGTGACAAGCCAGGGGGTGTGTGGAGGAGGCGGAACGGGCTGGCTCTGGTGCCTGGCGCCCAGGCAGGGTGTGTGTTTCAGTAGAGGGGCTCAGCGCGGGTGACACGGGCGTGTGTGGGGAGGGGATGTGACAGGGAGAGGGTGTGGGTGTGACTCCTGAGATGCTGTGGTTGGGTGTGACACATGAGGTGTGCAACAGTGACGTCAGAGGGGGGTGTGTGCAGCGGGGGAAGGTGGGTGTATGCTCACCGAGGGGCTGAGGCTTGTGGGGGAAGCATTGGCTCCAGGGTGTGTAACAAGGAGAGGTCCCTGCGTGGCACCCCAGGGAGGCAGACGTGTGACACCCAGAGGTGTGTGTGTGGTGTGTTTGTAAAAGGAGAGGTGTGTGTGTGTGTGTGGAACGGCCAAGTGTGCGACACCAGAGATGGGACGGTAATTCTGTGTGTAGTGAGGGCGCTGAATGGGTGACACCCCAGGAGGGAGGTGCGTGTGAGAGCCGGGAAGTGGGGGGGGGATCTCCTGGTGTGTGTGTGACCTGAGGGGTTTGCACAGTAGGGAAGGGAATTCCGGTGCCTGTCCGCGGTGGGCGATCCGGGGAGGGGTCCTCACAGCCCAGCCCAGCCCTGCAGCTCCCTGCACGGAGGGAGACCCCAGAGCAGACAGGTCCCTCCCCACGGTCACCTTGGCCAAAATCTCAGCTTCCTCTGGCCCTTTCCTCCGGATGGCAGAGCCATGGCCTCGGCCAGCACGCGCACCCTTCCCTCTGCCGGCCGTGGGGTGGGTGGGGTGGGGCCTCCCACTGCCCAGCCTCTTCCTCCCGTCCCATCCGCGGGGGACAGGAACCAGGGACCCCCTGGATGCCTGAGAGGGTGGCCACCAGAAATGGGAGGAAAGGGAAGCTGGGGGAGGGGCGGGAGAGGGTTTCCTGCCCTTCTTCCTGCTCCGCCAGCCCCAGCACACACATGAGTGTGTCCCCGCCAACTTCCTTCCCTCGTTCCTGCCCCACTGCTAGTCCTAGTCCTGGAGGGGCATGGGGGACCCAGGAGGTCCCGGAGCCCTGCTGGCTTGTCCAGCCCTCCCGGTCCTGGGGGCAGGGGTCCCACCCTGCTCTTAAAGGGGCTGAGCATCAGGAAACAGCTCCATAGAATGAGACCGCCGCCAGCGACTGTTACATCCACCTACTCAGCCCCTAGCAAGAGTCAGGCTCTGAGTTTGGGGTGAATGTCTCAAAACAGCCCTGGGTGTGTGCTGGGGGGGGGTGAGCTGCTGTGTACACTTGAGGATAGCTGAGGCCCCCAGAGATGAAACCACTTGGCCAAGGTCACACAGCTCCTCCGTGGCTGGGCTGCCTGGTCCCTGAGCCTGGGCGCCTGCCCACTGTGCTCTCCTGCCTCCCTCAGCCGAGGGGACACATGCCCTCAGGGACCATTTCCTCCTGCCTCTCCCCGCCCCCCTCCCATGTTCCCAGGGGGAAACTGAGGCCCAGAGCTGCACAGGGATCGCCCCCTGTTGGCAGGAGCACCCAGGGGCGGGGCTGCCCAAGCTTCCAGGACTTTGATCTCAAAGCCAAGGGTCCCTTTCCCTGTTAGACCTGGTGGGTACACAACTGCTGCCCCTGTCCCTCTCCCACTCGGGGCCTCGGCGTCCCCCCCCCATCGTGGCAGTCCTGGTAACCACCCTGCCAGCAGTAGTAACAGTTACTGTCGGTATTGTTATTAAATGCCTTACCCAGCATTTCCTGTAGTTTCCCTGACACGCTAGGGTGTAGGAATGATCATGTGTGTTGTTGGGCGACACACGGTGTGCCAGGAACGTGGAGCGCGCCATCCTCCATACAGTTCTATCGAGTGACCTGTTTTATTAGAGAGGGGGGCTGACCTGCCCAAGGTCAGCTGAGCTCATCAGAGGCAGAGATGTGTCCTGAGCCTGGGAGGCTTCGTTGTGTGGGCAGACGCGGCCGCGAACCCCACTTGCACGTGGGGAAGCTGAGGCTCACCTGGGTGCGGGACTTTTTCCCGGTGTCCCAGCAAGAAGCAACGAGCTAGACAGACCCTTGCCTCTGCCCTCAGCACCAGCCCGCCCCTCCTGCCTGCTCCTGGGGACAGATGGGAGAAAGAGCGGGCAGGGCGGCTGCCAGGCTGGCACCTGGGCACTTTGGCTGGTGGGCAGATCCGTCGGGAGGAAGGCAGGGCCCTCAGGCAGACGGACTTGGGAGAGGTGTTGGATGGGAACCCCAGTCAGGGGCTCAGTGGAAAAAATGCCCAGCCTCTGCCGGACGTGGTCGCCCCAGGGTGGGCACCCTGACCCCACGCTGTCACGGCCTCCGTACCCCAGACTGCATTCCCAAGACATTGCAAGGAAAAAGACGTCTGCAGACATCCACACGGCTCTCACCCCAGCCCAGCCTCCACCGGCCAGCGTCCCTCCCTCCTTAACGTAGGTCCAGAGTGAGGACTCGCGGGGTTCCCGTCTGGCCATGGTGGTCATGTCAGAGCCTGGGCCTCAGTCTCCTTGTCTGGGAAATGGGGACAGTGAGATCGCCCTGTCTGGGTTGCCGTGAGACGGTGTGCATACAGCACACAGCGAAAGGCCTGGCGCCAGCAGGCACAGCCATCGTCAGTGTCCCTCCCGGAGGAACGTCCCGTTCTCGGTTCTCGCCCATTGGTCCAGTGGTGATTCACCCCAGGGGAACTTTCCTCGCCCCACCCCCAGCCCTCCAGAGCTCGCAGGCCGGCTCTCCCCCCAACAGGCAACACCATGGTTGGCAGGAGGATGGAGGTCACCCACCCAACACCTTGCTCCTCCTCTGCCGTCCCACACCCCAGCCTTGCCAGCGGCGGCCCCCCTGCCCGGTGACAGCCCCAGCACCCAGCATCGCCTCCCAGCCCTTCCTCTTCTGTAGAACTCGTGCAAATGGCCCCAGCTCTCTCCACTCACCTCTGCAAACACACAGCACACACACCTTCAGCTCTGCCCTCATCCTGGAGGGTCACCTAGGTCCAGGCCGCCAGCCAGGGACGACTCCATGCTTACTACAAAGCTTCTGCATGAGCAGATGTTATTTATTGGGGGCAGGGAGGGGGCTGGCTGAGTTTCAGAAGCTTCCAGAAGCCTGGCTGAGGGCAGGGGGCACTAACACACTGGGGAGGCCAGAGCGTCAGGGGCTGGTAGGGAGAGAGCCGCTTGCCAAGGTGGACGAACTTGAGGTGCTGGTAGGAGGGAGGCAGGTGCATCGGGAGCGCTCAGTGTTCATCTTTAGTTTGTCGGTCACTGCCTGGACCCCCGGGGCAGAGCTAAGGGGCCAGGAGCAGGTGGACGCAGACCCTGGCTCAGTAGAAGGAAGACCTTCCTCTCAGCCAGAGCCTGGTGGCTCAGGCAGGGTGGGGGGTGCACCACCTGTGGGGGTTCCGGGTTCAGCCGAGGTTGCGCTGCAAGGAAGCCTGGGAACTAGGGGCCTGGCTTCTTCCTGGGGAGGAGGGACTCACAGGGTGGGAACAGGAAGGATGTATGGAAGATTCCAGAAGGGGTCAGAGTTGGGAGGTTCTGGAGGTGGGAGGCCCCCCTTCCTAGGAGAAGCGAAGGAAGGGGGGGTCTGCTGAGCACCCGTGGGGACGTAGGAGGTGGCGCCGAGACCACAGCGTCCTTTCCTCTGACTGCCGCCTGCCTGTGTCACGGACATGAGAGCCTTTTCCGCTTTTTTCAATGGAGGCACCTAGGTGTTCAAGGGAGCGTCCAGGAAAACGGGGCCCCATCGGTGGGGCTCCCCACTGTGCCCTCACGTCTTACACCAGGGCTCGGGGGGATCTGCTGGAGGAACGGGGACGGGAAGGATACGGACGGTGGCCACGTTCAAGAAGGAGGCAGAGGGGCCGGCGCCGCGGCTCACTAGGCTAATCTTCCACCTGCACTGGTACCCCGGGTTCTAGTCCCGGTCAGGGCGCCGGGATTCTGTCCCGGTTGCTCCTCTTCCAGGCCAGCTCTCTGCTGTGGCCCGGGAGTGCAGTGGAGGATGGCCCAAGTGCTTGGGCCCTGCACCCCATGGGAGACCAGGAGAAGCACCTGGCTCCTGGCTTCAGATCAGTGCAGCGCCGGCCGTAGCGGCCATTAGGGGAGTGAACCAACGGAAGGAAGACCTTTCTCTCTGTCTCTCTCTCACTATCTAACTGCCTGGAAAAAAAAAAAAAAAAAGGAGGCAGAAGCAGAGGGAAACAGAGGCTGGGGAGTGCACACCGAGCTCACGTGTGTCAACCAGCGGCTCTTCCTTTGGGCAGCAGGGAGAAGTCAGGGCAGCCCCTAGGGGATGGCTGATGCAAGACGTGGGGTCTCTCCTGCCTCCCAGCAGAAACCCCCAACCTTAGGGGTTTCCTCCCCAGCTTACGGGGCGCTTCTGGCATGCTAGGCTCCGTGACAGCCGTTGGGCCTGCGTTCCTGATGTAGGTGATGGCGTGTGTGTGATGTGGCTGCCTGGAGCCATCTTAAGTTGTTTACATCGTGTCCCTAGTCACAGTTGCCCTGTCTGTCTCCCATTATACAGATAAGCAAACTGAGGCCTGCAGCTCGTATGGAAATTCTTAGACAAAGCCTGGGAGGTGCAGGAGAGAGGCTGCAGGAAATGGGGAGGGGCCGTGTCCTGTTTTCTTCCGAGACCCCTGTATGCCTTTTGCCCTTGCTGGGCGGTGGAATTGAGCGAGGAGAGAGAGGGCGTGCTGAGGACCAGGGCGAATCCCTGCACATCTCCCTGAGCCCCCAGGGATAAAGAACCCCATCTCTGAGCCGGGGTTGGGGGTCAGGATGGGGCGGGGAGACCCCTGGGGAGCTCAGGGAGGAAGGTGAATTCAGGAGAGGTCAGGATGATGGATGGGGGGCCCGCTGGGGGGTTAATGACTTAATAGGCTTAATGGGCTGATTAGGCAAGTTTAAGAGGATTGCCTTGAGCTCAGAGAAGCCCCTTAAGTCTAGACCCCGTCCCCAGACCTGCAAGGCCACATCCAGCCCCTGTGTCAGAGAACCCAGTACCTCCCATCGGAGATGGGCGGGACGCCCCGCCCGGGACGCCCCGCCCCCACCCTGCCCCACTGTCGCTGGCGCAGTCTTCTCTCTGACCTGCTCTGAGTGTCGGGGCGAGGGCCAGCATAGGCTTCCTGCTGTGGAGACAGAGCTGAACCTGACTCTCAGAAGCAGCACAGCCCGACCCTGCCCTCCCTTGCTCGGGGCTTACTGCCCGCCTTCCAGGTATCCGCACAGGGCTCAGGGCCCCGGGACACACGGCGAGCTCTGTGGGCCCCTCTGTGGTAAGCGGCTCTGAAGGCTTGCAACGGGGGTCCCGTCCCACCCCTGCCAAGAAGCAGCAGTGTTGGGTGGGGACCCGAAGGGCAAGAGGAACTCCCTGGGGGAGAGAGCACGTGCAAAGGCCCTGAGCTGGGAGACGCTCTGGGCAACGTGAGCCTGATCCCTGCGAAGCGGAAGGTGGGCGGGGCCCCTTGTGATGGGTCTGAGAAGCCCGCAGAACGCACGCGCCGGGGCAGTCGCTTGGTTGGCGCTAGGTGAGGGGACGCACCTCGAGGCTGCACCTGCGAGGTGCTTCAGGCCGGGCCAAGACACGGGTCTGTAGCAAGGAAAAGGCCAGAACTCCCCAAAGCACCGCGGCCACCGCCTCTGGTCCGAGGCTGCCCCTGGACCTGGGGTCTTTCGGGGGAGAGACGGGATCTCAGCCCAGCAAAGCGTCTTGGTGCCCTTCGCCTGGTGCCTTCTCTGGGCCTCCGTCTCCTCTCCGGTGAAAGTGGAGCTCACTCCAGCTGCGGGCCATGGGCGAGATCACGCTCACAAAGCACCCTGCACTGCCGCCCACCAGGCAGAACCGGCGTTCGGGATGCCACCGGCGGCCAGCCCGCCTGCACCTGCCCGCCCGGCTTCTGCTGGTCCAGACTGCAAGCCGTCTCCCGTGGGCTGTGGCCGGGCACCCAGCTCCGCCACCGCTGCTTCTCTGAGGCAGAACACAGCCCTCCCAGGGCTCCCATCTCACCTGGAGCAGATGTCAGACTCCCGTCTCCCAGCAGCCTCCTCTGTCTCCCCTCCCAGCCCTGAGCACAGGCCCCTCCCTCTTCCCCCCAGCAGCCCAGGGACGGTCCCACCCCAGGGGCTTGTGGACCTGCTCATGGCTCCCCGTCGCCACCTGGTTCTGAGCCCCCCTGCATAGCCTAGTGGCCATCGTGGCTCAGGGCCAGGGCTCTGGAGCAAGGTTGGGTTTGATGGCAGCTGTGTGTCGCCCCCCACCTCCCCGGCTGCTGGCCAGACACACGTGCGCGGTGACATCTTCACCTCTGTTCCCTCGTCGGCAAAGATGGGTCTGTCAGAGCCCCTCCCCCAGAGGACCAGTGTGGAACCCTTGCACGAGGACCTGTGTTGGTGGCGTCCCTGCACAGCCAGTGCGCGCCGGGCACTATAGAAGCGAGTGGTGCCCCGGGAACGCCTTGCTCCCGGGAAGGGGCTTCCTGCCTGTTGCCTGACGCTGGCCCTCACGTCCCCGTCCCCTTTCTGTTCTCTTAGGAATTCACCGTCTGACATAAGCTGCAGTGTCTGTCTGTCCCCTGCTGCAGAACAGAGCTGTGTGAACCTGGGCTGAACCGCTCTGATTCCTTGGGCCTTGTTTGCCTCTCTTGCCCATGAAGTCAGGGAGCCTGGAGTGTTTTTCTCTTGGCTGTATCCGTAGCCAGGTCAGGCACGTAGCAGGTGCCGGGGCGCAGGCACTATTTGCGGAGGGAGGGAGGGAGGGAGGGTGCCAGGCTCGTTCCCTGTGCCGTCTTCCTCGCCGCTGTTTGCGTGGGCATGACCGCTCCGTACTGCTGCGGCCCCCGTGGTCTCCTCCGTCTGCCCGGGCCGGGTGTGTCCCAAAGGTGCAGACCCCCCCTCACGCACAGACACACACACCTGACTCTTCCACCTTGTGTGCCCCTACAGAGGAGGGGGAATACTTCCTGAAGGTGCTGATCCCCAGCTACGCTGCCGGCTCCATCATTGGCAAGGGCGGGCAGACCATCGTCCAGCTGCAGAAGGAGACGGGAGCCACCATCAAGCTCTCCAAGTCCAAAGATTTCTATCCCGGTGAGCCCCGACCCAGGTCTCTGCCCTGGCCCTCTCCTCCCTGGGCCTTTCCCACCTGGGCCCTGGATGAAGGGCTGCCCTGTAAGGGGAGTGATAGTGGTGGTGGAAGGGGGGACTCCCTTCCCCCTTAGGGGGACTAAGCTGCCCCCAGCTGGAGGGGCCTGGCTGAGCAGATGGGGGTGGGGGCAGGGCAAGACAATGGGCCTGCTGCATATTCATGAGCTCATTTGCATGGTGCACTGGCAGATGTGTCCCCTTCCCACACACCTGCCCCCTCGGGTCAGTCGGAGAGGCCCGGGTTGGTGGAGGGAGGCAGGTGCCAGAGTGTCCCCGTGGGCATGGGGGCCGAGTGTCCGTGGTAAGGTGCCCCCAGCTCTCTCCCCCGGATACCCAGTCCCACTGGTTTTCTGTCTGTCCATCTGTCTGTCATTCTGCGTGTGTCTCCTCCTCATTCGGTCTCTCGCTGCCCCCGCCGGCCTCCCGTCCTGTCCGCCTGCCCCCCCACCTGCTTTCTCTCTCCCTCTGCTCTTCCTGTTCCTCCCATCGCTCAGAACCTCACCCTTCCAGCCCTCTGCCAACCGCTGGCCACTCCCCGAGCGGGGTCTTCCTCCGCCACACTGCCCCTCGCCTCCCTCTGCCTCCACCAGCCCCCCTCACCCTCACAGGTCTCAGCCTCCCTCCGAACCCTGCTCAACCTCCGCCTCCATCTCTGCCCCCCACTCACTCAGTCTCTCACGCTCCTAAGGCCATGCCCGAGTATCCACATCTAAGATATTCCAGCTCTGGGCCAGTGCTGGTTGGTTCTAGGTCCTCCTTAATCCCCTCGGATTTTTTTAGGTCAAACACCAGAGCTGGAGCGCAGGGTCAGGACAGTTCCTCTCTCTCTTTTTCTCTCTCTCTTCCCCCCACTCCGCCCCTCCCTCTCTCTCCTCTCCGCACCCCCCCCACCTCCCATCTCACTAAGCAGCTTTGGCAAGGGGTTTAGAGAAAATTCTAGTGACCCAGGCACATGCCCTCCTTTCCTCCTCCACCCTGGCCCAGTTTGCCCCGCACCGCTCTATCCCACAAGTCACCTCTGCGGAAGACGTTCATCTGAGGACACTTGGTCCCTTGCCCCCGGATCACAGTCTGTGCCGTGACACCTGTCATCCCCTCCCCAGCCCAGAGACCCGCCCCACAGGGCAGGCAGCCGAGAAACCAGAAGATGGGGCAGTCATCCGTCCTCCTAGGCCGGGCGCCAATCCGCTGAGCACGAAAGCCAGGGTCTCCCCAGCCCCGCGCCTCCCTCCTCGCCTGGACATGGTCCAGGCTGCCAGGCTGTGCCCAGTCCTGCCTCAGGTGCAGCTCACAGCCTCCTCCATCCTGGCCCTGTTCCCTAGCGCTGCCCAGGACCCCCCAGAAGCACAAGGCACAGCACAGATCCCCCTGCTCTCCTGGCTGACGCCTTGCGTCCACTCCTTCACTGGACACCTGCCTGTGCCAGCCTTCTGCTGGACAGAGACAGGGACATAGCAGCCACTGAGCCGTCTCACAGCCTAGGAGGGCAGACAGAACCCATGCCAGTGATAACGCAGAGCAGTCAGGATTGGGACGGGCGTCCAGACACAGCCCGGCCCAAGGGCAGTCAAAAAGGGCTTCCTGGAGGAAGAGCCCAGAAGGCTAGTTCTGAGCTAGGCCAAGGGCAGGAAAGGGCCCCCAAGAAGACAACCTCGCGCCTTCCAAGGCTGGGGGGGCATAGCTGTTTGATGTGGCAGTCGCGAAGCAAGCAGGGAGGTGCAGAAACGGAGGGGTCACCCACAGACACACAGATGCTGTGTGTGCGCCATGAACACAAGCCCAGACGGCCCCTCACCCAGAACACACAGAGGGGGTCCCCGTCTTGGTGACGGACCCCCCAAGGCCCCAGATTCAACCCTTTCAGGTCAGACTTGGAGAAACCGTGAAGCAAAAAGAGGCAGGTGCCTGCTCCAGGCCTCGCAGACAGGTGCACAGCAGCGCAGGACCCCAGGGTGTATGAAGCACTTGGTTTTGAGCATCTGCCTAATGCTCCAGACCTCCCCCCCAAACAAGAGAGAAGCACACACACACACACACACACACACACACAGCCGGCACCATGGCTCAATAGGCTAATCCTCCGCCTTGCGGCACTGGCACTCCGGGTTCTAGTCCCGGTCGGGGCGCCGGATTCTGTCCCGGTTGCCCCTCTTCCAGGCCAGCTCTCTGCTGTGGCCCGGGAGTGCAGTGGAGGATGGCCCAAGTGCTTGGGCCCTGCACCCCATGGGAGACCAGGAGAAGCACCTGACTCCTGCCATCGGATCAGCGCGGTGCCACTGGAGGGTGAACCAACGGCAAAGGAAGACCTTTTTCTCTGTCACTCTCTCACTGTCCACTCTGCCTGTCAAAAAAGAAAAAGAGAGAAGCACAGACTCACGTGGCTATTGGTTTTCTTAAATTTTTAAAGACTTATTTTATTTATTTGAAAGAGTTATAGAGAGAGGTAGAGACAGAGAGAGAAAGAGGTCTTCCATCCACTGGTTCATTCCCCAGATGGCTGCAATGGCTGAAGCTGGGCCAACCAGGCGCCAGGAGCTTCCCCTAGATCGCTCAGGTTGGTGCAGGGGCCCAAGCACTCGGCCCATCTTCCCCTGCTTTCCCTGACACATTAGCAGGGAGCTGGATCGGAAGTGGAGCAGCCGGGACTCAAAGCGGCGCCCACGTGGATGCTGGCGCTGCGGGCTGGGGCTTTAACCTGCTATGCCACAGCGTCGGCCCCACATTTTCTTAATTTTTATGGATTTATAACACTTGCTCCAACATGCAGACTGAAAAGGGATTACTTGATAAATTCATGCATATTCTTCCTTTTTTTTTTTTTTTACAGGCAGAGTGGACAGTGAGAGAGAGACAGAGAGAAAGGTCTTCCTTTGCCGTTGGTTCACCCTCCAGTGGCCGCCGCGGCCGCTGCACTGCGGCCGGCGCACTGCGCTGATCCAAAGCCAGGAGCCAGGTGCTTCTCCTGGTCTCCCATGGGGTGCAGGGCCCAAGCACTTGGGCCATCCTCCACTGCACTCCCGGGCCACAGCAGAGAGCTGGCCTGGAGGAGGGGCAACCGGGACAGAATCCGGTGCCCCGACCGGGACTAGAACCCGGTGTGCCGGTGCCGCAAGGCAGAGGATTAGCCTATTGAGCCGCGGCGCCGGCCGCATATTCTTCCTTATACAAAGAAAAAAAAGGGTAGTTCTTAGCTGGTCCCCAGCACACATCCAATCACTCCATGCACCCCAGATTCCGCAGAGGGGGTCATGGTGTAAAAACACAGACAGTGGCACTGGCTACCTGGGTCCAAAACCCTGATGGCTCTGTGCTGGCCGAGTGCACTTGGGCAAGCTCGACCCTCGACCCTCCCGGTGTCAGAAGTCAGGGGAGGCATCTTCCAGCACGTAACTAAGTGAACAAAAATACATGAAGAGCTTAGAAGGCGCCTGCGCTCAGCATTGCCTAAGCGCCAGCTGTTATCCTTGGATACTTTGTCAGGGTTTAGGCAAGCCCCCCTGTGGACACCCATGAAGAACCGCAAGGTGTGTGTGGCAAGAGGGGGAGAGGGGCGTGGAGAGGGGTCCAAGACTGGGGACCAGGCCACTCCAGCCAGGCTGTCTCTGGGGCGTCCCCTCCCCCAACTGTCCCCCAGTTCCCAGCCCAACCCACACCCTTTCCTATTTACAGCCAGATGAAGGCAGCCTGCACGCTGACTCACCCTTGGCCCAGACCAAACCATTGTTCAGGGGGGAGGGGAGGGGACTGAGAGTGAGGATCGCGGCCCAGAGGGGGTGGGGGCTGTCACTACCCACCGACAGTGACAGTCGGACATGGGTCAGGGTGGCTGCATCAAAGCACTGGACGCTGACACTCGCCCCCTACCCTATGTGTCCCAGACAGGCAGGCACGGGGAGCCCAGCCCCTCACGAGACCTTGCACAGCCCCAGGAGCTGACTGGGTCCTGCAGAGTCCCAGCCAGGGAAAGGGACAGACAGGGTCACACTCACGCCTCAGACATCCCTGGCTGTCACCCAGCACTCGGGTCCTCGCCCTGGCCAGTCGCGCAGAGTCGTCTTTGTCTTGCTGTAATGCACACGCACACACAGTCGGTCATCCGGTCTAGTCTGCCTGTCGGTCTCCCGGTGTGTGTACACACATCAGCTAGAGGGTCTTGTCTGCTGCACACACACACACACACACACACACACACCCCACACCAGCCATCACAGTCTTAGGAACACCCAGAACTGAGTCTGACTGTCCCATTCACTCACCCTGTGTGCGCGTGCACACACACACACACACTACCACCCTGCAGCCTCCAAGCCCTGTCCCTTCAGCTGACAGCCTCGAGGCCACGCGTGGATTCTTTGTTTCCTCCTCCCAAATTCTCAGCCACACTCGGCTCGGCCTCACAAATACTACGCACAGCCTTGATCCTTGCCGTGGCACCCAAATCTTTCCCACACGCAAGGCTGCGCCCAGACACCCTGCCCAGACTCACTGCATCACAGTCTGCTGCTGTCGCAGCCTCTCCTGCTCTTTCTGCTCTGTACACAAACACAGATGAGGGACTCAGCCAGTCCTACCCGAGCACACACACACACACACACCACTCACGCAGCCTCGCGGATTCACACTCTGGTCACAGTGTCACCCAGAGTCTCCCTCCCAACACCACCCAGCCTCTGTCTTCCCCAGCACCCCCGCCCCCGACACACACATACAGATGTAGGAAGGATGACCAGGGAGCAGCCGTGGTCAGTGTCTGGAGATGGCCAGCCCAGGGGACCCACGCCACCCGTCTTGCCCAGCCCCGCAGTGCCCACTCCGCGAGTGAGTTGCCTTTGACCCAGCCTTCTGGCTCCTGCCTGCTCCCCTGCCCTCCCCCGCCCCCCAGCCCTCCATCTGGTGGGTCCTCAGGCCTCTCTTCTGCCTCCCCCATCCCCCAGCCCTTCCCCATCCTCTCCAAAAGCCCAGAGGCCTTCGCTGCAGGCTTTCAGGGGTTGCCATAGCAACGGGGCCTCGTCCCTGGTCCCCCTGGGGGTGGGCTGAGGACCCGGCCAGCCAGACCGATAAGGGGGTTCCAGTTACTGTGGCAACCATTGCAGGCCTGAGCTCTCGCTTCTAGAAGGGGGGGGAGGCGGTGTGTGAGTGAATGGTTGCCAAAGCAACCAGGGAGCCACAAGAACCGAGAAGCGGCAGCTGAGCCCGGTCTCCCCTGCCCAGGGCCGCTGGTGGACAGCGCAAAGCACGCATCACTCTCCCGTCTCCTGGTGTGGCTTGAGGGGAGGAGTAGGAAGTGCAGATGACAAATCAGGGATGCCACGCATGCTGCCAGTTGCCCACCATGACCTCTGCCTGCTCACGCCTGCCTGCCCAGGCTCGGGGCTGGCCTAGGGGCAGTCCGGTCCACTTTCTGCACCTCAGCCTCTCCCTGCCGTCAACTGGGGCCCGGCTCTCAGGAATGTCCTGATGAGTGTGCCCCCTCTCTCCCTTACTCAACAGGAACCACAGAGCGGGTGTGCCTAGTACAGGGCACGGCAGAGGCCTTGAATGCTGTGCACAGCTTTATTGCCGAGAAGGTCCGAGAAATCCCACAAGCGATGACCAAGCCTGAGGTGGTCAACATCCTTCAACCCCAAACCACGATGAACCCTGACAGAGCCAAGCAGGTCAGCGGGGCAGGGCGTGGGCGGCTGAGGTTCAGAAGGAGACAACGCCTTTCGCACCCCTGCATGTGGGGGAATGGGACAATCCATTAAAAAATAACTTTTGTAATTTATTTTATTTGAGAAGACAGAAAAAGACCACTCTCATCCGCTGGTGCACTCCCCAGATGCCAGCGACAGCCAGGGAGGCCAGGCTGGACTGAAGGGAGGAGGGTCAGGAACTCCACCCAGGTCTCCCCATGGGAGAGGGAGAGACCCAGCGGCTTGCGCTGTCACCCCTGCCTCCCTAGGTGCACATGAGCAGGAAGCCGAAAACAGGAGCCAGCCCCAAGCATGGCCCACCCTCCTGGGTGGCCCTGTTTGATGTAGTAATGGTTGGCAGCTGCATTAGGGAGCCAGCCTTCACAGTACAAGAAAGGACTCCAGGTCACTTGGAGGGGGCCTGGTTCCGAAAAGGGGGGGGGACGTTCTGGAGGAGTGCGACCCAGACCCCCCACGCACCCATCCTCAGATGCGCCCGGCCCTCCTCTCCCTTCCACCTCATCCATTGTGTCTCTGAGCAACCTGCCTCCCACTTCCTGCCCCCACCGGACGTGACCTCAGCGGCTGCGCAGCCCCGCGCCCGTGGTGGGTCGTGCTGGCGTTTCCGTCAGCGCGCGAGAGGGCGGGCCCGCTCTCCGCCCCTCTCGGGACGCCGAGGAAGCGAAAGGTCGGCATCGCGGGGTAGCGGCGGCGTAGGGGGCGGGGCGGGGAGCTGGCCAATCGGCGCCCGGGCCTCTGCGGTTGCCATGACGACGGCGCGCACCGGGCAGGTGGACTGGCGCCGGGTACCCGCGGCCGCGCGGCTAGTGGGACTGGGATGTAGGCCTGGTGCCCCCCCCAAAAAAAAAAAAACACGCACTATCGGCGCGGAAGGGGCCAGAGTGCAGCTCCGGACCCGCGAGGCTTTCTTAATGTCTACCTGGAGACAAAGGCGGGAGGGAGGGCCTCGGGCAGGAGAATCTGGAATCCTTGGGTCCTGTCGTTGCCCTGAGAGGAGGGACACCACGGGCCTCAGTGCCCCTCCAAGTTCGTGGGGACCCCTTGGCTCTGGATCGTCCCCCCCTCCCCGCCCAAACACGGCGGGCCTGGGGCGCGGAGCGCGGCTGCTGTCCTTGGTGCTGAAGCAGCTCCTCGCGCACCGGCGGGGCTCCCACACCGTTGATGGGAAGGCGAGCGCATCGCCTCTTCCTGCGCCTCGGTCGTGGCCACAGGGGACCCAGGGCTCATCGAGGGCCTGTGGATGTTGCAGGGGAAATGGGGTCAGCACCATCTGTGCCTGAGCCTGCCGCCGCCGCCCCCTAATCCACAGGACCTCTGAGACAGTACCGTGGACGGGATATAGAACCAGGATTTGTCCTCTGCCTTATTACTGCAGGGCTCCAAAGATGGCGAGGTAACGGAGTCGGGCGTGGAGTGGAATCCTGCTCTGGACTGTACTCCCTGTGTGGCTTTGTGCCTGGGCCTTCTTAGGCTCATTTCTAAGAGGAGATTCCTTGTGGTGCCTCTGTGTGGATGGTGGTTAACGTCCACTGATGTTTGAAGAGCATTCAGCGTGCATGCCTGCTGCATAGGAAGTTCTCAGTGACTTTCAGCTGTTGTTACTGGTGTGTTGCTTTTGTTTTGGGTTTTCGCTGTTGTTTTCTTTTGAGATTTATTTATTTATTTGAAAGGCAGAGTTTGCAGAGAGGGAAGGAAGGAGAGATCTTCCATCCACTGGTTTACTCACTAAATGGCTGCAGTGGCCAGACCTGGGCCAGTTAGGAGCCAGGAGCTTCTTCTGGGTCTTCCACACAGGTGCAGGGGCCTAAGGACTTGGGCCATTTTCCACTGCTTCCCAGACGCATTAGCAGGGAGCTGGATCAGAAGTGGAGCAGCCGGGACTCAAAGCCGCGCCCACGTGGGATGCCGGCATTGAAGGCAGTGGCTCCACCTGCTGTGCCACAGCACCGGCCCTTATTGTTGCCGTTGTTTGGAACTCTTGTGTTAGGAGGTGGGCGTGCTCCTTCTTTGCCTTGGACTTGCTTTGCGGCTTAGGGACCCCTTTCTGGCGGCTTCAGCTTCTTTTTCTTTACAGTGTGACAACCAGGCCAAGCCAGAGATTATAAATTAAAATGCCTCTGGGTTTCAGAAGGGCAGCAGGAAAGACTGAGCAGGGCAGCTACTCAGCTCCACCCAGTTCTTGCCATTTGGAAATTTTCATATAGTGTTGTCACACCTTCCCACTTTTTCCTAAAGATTTATTTATGTGAAGGTTAGTGTTACAGACAGAGAGGGAAAGATCTCCCATCTGCAGGTTCACTCCCCAAATACCTTCAATGGCCAGGGTTGGGCCAGGCCAAAGCCAGGAGCTTCTTCCAGGTCTCCCACATGGGTCCAGGGTCCCAGGCACCTGGGCCGTCTTCTGCTGCTTTCCCCGGCCATCAGCAGGGAACTGGATGGAAAGTGGAGCAGAAGCTGGGACATGAACCGACACCCATATGGAATGCCAATGTCCCAGGTGGCGACTTTACCTGCTACACCACAACACCAGCCCCAATCTTCCCACATCTTAGAAAGAGTCCATAAATCTTTGCAATGGGCCCAGCACCGTGGCTCACTTGGTTAATCCTCCGCCTGCAGTGCCGGCATGCCATATGGGCTCCGGTTCTAGTCCCAGTTGCTCCTCTTCCAGTCCAGCTCTCTGCTGCAGCCCGGGAGGGCAGTGGAGGATGGCCCAGGTGCTTGGGCCCCTGCACCCACATGGGAGACTGGGAGGAGGCATCTGGCTCCTGGCTTCAGATCAGCGCAGCACCAGCCGTAGCAGCCATTTGGGGGGTGAACCAATGGAAGGAAGACCTTTCTCTCTGTCTCTCTCACTGTCTATAACTCTACCTGTCAAATAAACTTAAATATATATACAAAGAGTCCATAAATCCTTGCAAACAGCTGATTTTAAAAGGTTGACTCAGGGTTTTTTTTTGTTTTGTTTTGTTTTGTTTTGTTTTTGACAGGCAGAGTGGACAGTGAGAGAGAGAGACAGAGAGAAAGGTCTTCCTTTGCCGTTGGTTCACCCTCCAATGGCTGCCGCGGTCGGCGCGCTGCGGCTGGTGCACCGCGCTCATCCGATGGCAGGAGCCAGGTGCTAGGTGCTTTTTCCTGGTCTCCCATGGGGTGCAGGGCCCAAGCACTTGGGCCGTCCTCCACTGCACTCCCGGGCCACAGCAGAGAGCTGGCCTGGAAGAGGGGCAACCAGGACAGAATCCGGCGCCCCGACCGGGACTAGAACCCGGTGTGCCGGCGCCGCAAGGCGGAGGATTAGCCTGTTGAGCCACGGCGCCGGCCTCAGGTTTTGTTTCTAAAATGTATTTATTTATTTGTTTGTTTGTTTGTTTCAAAAGGCAGAGTTATAGAGAGGGAGAGACAGAGAGATCTTCCATCTTCTGGTTCACTCCCTAAATGACCAGGGCTCGGCCAGACCAAAGCCGAGAGCCTGGAACTCCATCTGGGTCTCCCACTTGGGTGACAGGGGCTGACGTACTTGGGCCACCTTCTGCTGCTTTTCCAGACATGTTAGCAGGGAGCTGGATCAGAAGGGGAGCCACTGGGACTTGAACCTGCACCCACATGGAACACCAGCGTTGCAGGCCGATGCTTTAACTCACTGCGCCCCAACACCAGCCCCAGCTCAGTTCTTCAAACTCGGCAGAGTTCAGAGTTGGTTGTCTGTGGCCTGAGGTTCACCAATTTGCACCTTTGGGCTAAATCAGCTGTTTCTCAGCCCTAGCTTAAAATCCAGATCCCTGGGTCCCATCCCAGAACTG